>LR738713.1:788915901-788958106 GCA_902687465.1 Secale cereale | reverse complement strand
AAACCGCCTGACACTCGAGGGACGCCACAAAAAGGACTTTAAGAGAAATGCCAGTTGGGTATCCACAAGAGTAGTGGCGTGATAAACCGCCTGACACTCGAGGGACGCCACAAAAGGACTTTAAGAGAAATGCCAGTTGGGTATCCACAAGAGTAGTGGCGTGGTAAACCGCCTGACACTCGAGGGACGCCACAAAAGGACTTTAAGAGAAATGCCAGTTGGGTATCCACAAGAGTAGTGGCGTGATAAACCGCCTGACACTCGAGGGACGCCACAAAAGGACTTTAAAATAAAAACGAGCGTCCGGGGTAGTCTAGCCAGCCCCTGAGACACTCTTGAAGGTAACAATAAAATCATAGGGTTAGTCCATAAGCATAATATTCATCATAAATAAATTCATGATAAATACTGACTGTGACAAAAGCATCATGCAAACATAACATGCTCACGTATATTATTTTCCTCCAGAGACTGACACCGGGACCGAATACTTGACCCACCCAACTAAGTCCTTGACCGTGGACGCGGCTATTCGAATAGATATAACTCTGCAGAGGGTGTACTCTTTACCCACGCGTATGGGCTTTCCTTAGACAGTACCGTGCACTGACTAATACCCAATACGGACTTTGGGTTGAAAACACGCCTGACGCATACGCACCGACCGGATGCCAGGACTCACCCAGAGCATCGCTCCAGAAACCTTAAGTCAGGGAGGCTACAACCTCCGAAAAGCATGGGATCACTATTAAACGCGCGGATTACAAGGGGTGCCCCCCTCTCGGCTACAACCGGAAACACCCATGCCCCTGACCCGATGACAGGCTACAACCTTCATCGTAGTATCTGTGTGGCGTGCACCCGTACCGGGGTTATCAACTTACTAGGCCGTGCCCTCCTTTCGGAAGGACCCGTGGCAGCACGGTGTACAGCTAGGTGTATAGAGCAAGACTCGATCTAGGCAGACTCAGGAGGTATTGTCAAAATAGCACCAGTGTTCTTTATCAGTACCACACGACACCACGGTGTCAACAAAGGACCATGCCTACTAGCATGTCCCAACCAGCAGCAGCATCTCTGCCCTCGCGTAACCACTTGTATGTCAGACAAGCTAGTGTGACATGCAAGCCAAGGTAAAACAAACATGACATGACCATGCATGCACATGTGATATAACATGCAACGTATGTGATGCACTACCATACTATGTAACCATGCAAGGAAGCAACATCATATCTCAAGTTCAATCATGCTTGCCTTGTCCAAAGTAATTAGGAGAAAACCCTTCAGAAATCCCAGCAAAAGTTCCTTCTTCTTTTTCTGAAAAATTCAAATTTGAATTCGAATAAGAAAATCAACACAGAACAGAAAAAGTTCTCAAAATATTTTTAAATAAATCTTAAAATAAACTAGAGCAGAAAAGAAAATTTTAGCAAAAAGAATCAACTCATTTGGATTTATATTTTAAAAGTTATTAGCTTTTCAAAACCAGGGGTTTTTCTGTAAAACAGAAGTCCCTGAGTTGTTTTAAAAGAAAACATTTCGGATACGAGTGCGTCTTCTAGTGCAGAAGACGTAAAGCGCAGAGTGCGCTTCCACTTAAAACGGAAACAGAGAGAGAGAGAGCTGACGGGTGGGGGCCACCCGTCAGGTTTAAAAATTTGAACGCGCTCGCGCGCGAGTACAGAGAAGCGGCGGCGATCGCCGGCGACGATCGCCGGGGTCTCAGGGCCCGGCGCTGGTCGCAACATGACCAGCGTGGCCTTCCGCATCCAGGGGTGGTGGAGGTGGCCACCGGCGGTCACCTGAACGGCGGTGAGCTCGTCGCCGGCGGGCGGTGATTCGGGTGAAGTGGTGGCTCGTCGGAGAGGGCTCGGGAAGGGAAATTGACCTAGGGATTCGGCATGGTGGTGGAAAAGGGGAGGATCGACGGAGTTTGGGCTGCTCTGGTGGTGTAGATGCTCGGTTCGGTTCGCGGACAGAGGCGGCGGAGCGGTGGCCGGAGAGGGAGAAGATGACCCCCTCGGGGCCTGGTGGGTGGTCAGGAGGGAGTGTGGGTGGTGGTGGAGGCGAGTGCCCGCGCTAGAGAGGCTCGGGGACCCTTTTTATAGGCGGTTCGAAGATAGCCGAAGCGGGTGAAGATCGCCGGAGTTAATATGGCCGCCGGGGTTGGTTCTGGCCGGTGGTCTGGGCGATGGGGCATTCAAGAGGCCCGTGGTGCTCGTCCGAAGCTTCCGCGTGGACGAGCTCGTGCCTGCTTGACACGTTTGCGATGTGCTGTCCGCACGGGCGCGGCGGAGCGGCCGGCTCCGGCGACTGCCAAACGGGCCCCGTGCGGCGTGGCCGGTGTGTCCTTTGCGCGGAGGTGTGAGGGAGAGTGACGCGTGGGCGGAGAGGTAGGTAGGGGCGCTGCTGGGCAGTGAATGGCGGCCTATGGCCGTGGCGTTCCGCTCGGCCCGGCCGTGGACGAGCTCGGGGAGGCTGCACCGGCCCGGTGCCATCTCACCGGAGTGGAGTGGCTGGGCGCTGGGCCAGGGGGAGCTACGGCATTGAACACAGGCGACATCGCCGTGCGGGGGAGGAAGATGATGGATGCACGGCATCGCTGTCCTTGTCGGCCGAAAGAAATTCAGTTAACTGAATTTCAATACAGTTATGAACAGTGCATGCCAACTGTTTGATGAATTGCTTTGGGGGTTTAAGCAACTTGTTTGATCATGGGGTTTTGTGTGGTGGTGTGTAGTTACTCAAAAATGAGTTTGCCAGGAGGCCAAGAATTTTGGTGAAGTTTGGAAATGGTTTGGGGCAGAAATATGATTTCTGGACCAAATTTGAATTGAATTTGATTTGAAATTTTTGAACTGTGGGACCAACTGTTTTTGGAGAAATGGGTTGAGGGTACCATATATATGTAGGGATAATGTTGGTGGAGGCAGAAGAGTCATAGAAAATATAGTTCCTTTGTAAATGTCAAGAAACTATGATTAATTCAAATTCCACTTTTGGAATTCAAAATATATAGAAAGAATATTTTTGTGGAGTGGGGAGGGGTTGAATAATATCACAGAAGGTGTGCATGACTTGAGAGGTAAATCTTGGAGTGGCAGAAAAATATTTGGAGAGGTTTTATGGTGCTAGAAGAGGTGGAAAGGACCTTTGCCTTTGAAAATAAATAGCTAAAAACCAAAGATTCTTTAGAGAGAAAAAGTTTTGAAAACCTCCAAAACAATTAAATCAAATAAGTCCACCCTTCAAACAGAACCCTCCAAGAAATTTTTTAAATCTTAGCTAAAATTTTGAAAAGTTTTCAAAATTCCAAATAAATATTTTTGGGGTGTGACAGCACCTACCCCCTTAAGAAAAATCTCGTCCCCGAGATTCCAGCTGTCCCTCAAACAGGTACGGATACTCAGTCCTTAAATGATCCTCTCTTTCCCAGGTTGCCTCTTCCTCGGTGTGATTGCTCCATTGGACTTTGCAAAATTTTATTACCTTCTGTCGGGTCCTCCGTTCAGACTCCTCCAAAATCTTTATGGGACGTTCCCGATAGGTAAGATCTGGTTGAAGATCCACTTCTTGGTGCTGCACTTGTTTTTCCGTGTTGCTAATACACTTCCTCAGTTGAGACACATGGAACACGTCGTGAACATCTGATAACTCTGCTGGTAATTCTAGTTGATAGGCGACCTTGCCCCTTCTTGCGGTTACTTTGAATGGTCCGATAAATCTGGGTGCTAACTTCCCCTTAACCTTAAACCTCTGTAGCCCCCTTGTCGGAGATACTCTAAGATAAACGTAGTCATTGGGCTCAAAGTGGACCTGGCGGTGTTTTTGATCGAAATAACTCTTCTGTCGGCTTTGAGCTGCCCTTAGTCGGTCCTGAATAAGCTTTACTTTGGTTTCTGCCTCTATTAGCATTTCTGGTCCAAAAATTCGGCTGTCTCCGGTTTCAGACCAATTTAATGGGGTCCGGCATCGTCGTCCGTATAATGCTTCGAACGGTGCCATTTTTAGGCTAGCTTGATAACTGTTGTTATAGGAGAATTCTGCATAAGGCAAGCTATCCTCCCAACTGACTCCGTAGGTAAGCACACAGGCTCTCAACATGTCCTCTAATATTTGGTTTACCCGTTCTGTCTGTCCTCCGGTCTGCGGGTGATATGCTGTGCTGAAAGCCAGTTGCGTGCCTAAGGCTTGCTGTAGATGTTCCCAAAATCTAGAGACAAATTGGGTGCCTCTGTTAGAGACAATTATTTTGGGTACCCCGTGTAGACAAACAATCCTGGACAAGTACAGCCTGGCTAGCCTCTGTGTTGAGTAGGTGGTTTTTACCGGAATGAAATGTGCTACCTTGGTTAGCGAATCTGTTATTACCCAGATAGCATCATTCCCATGGCGTGACCTTGGCAAACCAACAACAAAATCCATTCCAATTCTATCCCATTTCCATTCAGGCACCTTAATTGGTTGCAACAACCCTGCTGGCTTCTGGTGTTCCGCCTTCACACGTTGGCAGGTATCGCAACATGCCACATATATGGCTATATCCCTTTTCATTCCGTGCCACCAGAATCTTTCCTGTAGATCCTTATACATTTTGGTCCCTCCGGGATGAATGGAATATGGAGTGGTGTGCGCTTCTGCCATTATTTGTTGTTTTAAATCTTCAATGTTTGGTACGCATAATCTCTGTCCAAACCAAATAACTCTTTGGTCGTCTTCAATAAATTCGGGCGCCCGGCCCAGTTTCATCTTTCTTCTGATCCCTTCAATACTTGGGTGCCCCTTCTGGGCTTCTCTGATCTGGTCCTCTAATGTTGGTTTTATTTCCAACTGGGAGATGGCCCCCTCCGTGACTAGGGTCATGTTGAGCTTGGCAAATTCCTGGCTGAGCACATTTTGCGAGAGTTGTACACTGCCATTTCCGGCGTATGGATTCCTGCTGAGAGCATCTGCCACAACATTGGCTTTACCAGGGTGATAGTGAATTCCTATGTCATAATCCTTAATTAGTTCAAGCCAACGTCGTTGTCTCAAATTTAATTCTGGCTGAGTGAAAATATACTTAAGACTTTTGTGGTCCGTGTATATTTCACATCGGTTCCCCAGAAGATAGTGTCGCCACTCTTTGAGTGCGTGTATTACTGCAGCAAGTTCCAGATCATGTGTGGGGTAATTTTCTTCATGTCGCCGTAGCTGTCTTGAGGTGTAAGCCACCACTTTTCCTTCCTGCATTAACACACATCCAAGGCCTTTCCCGGATGCGTCACAATATATATCAAAAATTTTGTGCACATCGGGCACAACCAGAACTGGTGATGTTGTTAACCTCTTTTTCAACTCCTGAAAACTCTTTTCACAAGCTTCAGTCCATTCAAACTTCTTGTCTTTCTTGAGTAACTGGGTCATGGGTCTGGCTATAGTGGAGAATCCTTCAATAAACCTTCGATAATAGCCCGCTAAACCGAGAAAACTTCTGACTTCCGTCACGTTTGTGGGCTGCTTCCATTCCAACACATCCTTTACTTTTCCTGGGTCCACAGCGATTCCATCTTGGGTCAATACGTGCCCAAGGAAACCAACTTCTCTCAACCAAAATTCACATTTGCTGAATTTGGCGTATAGTTGATGTTTCCTTAACTCTTCCAGTACTATCCGAAGATGCTGCTCATGTTCTTCGGGTGTCTTGGAGTAAATTAGTATATCATCGATAAATACCACCACAAATTTATCCAAATACTTCATAAAAACCTTGTTCATGAGATGCACAAAATATGCCGGGGCATTAGTTAAACCGAACGGCATCACGGTGAACTCATATAATCCATATCTGGTAGTAAATGCCGTCTTAGGTATGTCCGTCGTCCGAATTTTTAACTGATGATAACCTGATCTCAGGTCTATCTTCGAGAAGACTTTAGCTTCTGCTAGCTGCTCAAACAAATCGTTGATTCTGGGCGGTGGATATTTATTCTTGATAGTGACCATATTAAGTGCCCTGTAATCAATACATAGCCGTAGGGTACCATCCCTCTTTTTGGCGAATAGAACTGGCGACCCCCATGGTGACGAGCTGGGTCGTACGTAACCTTTCTCCATCAACTCCTTAATTTGCTTCTTTAATTCTGCCAATTCCGTTGGAGCCATACGGTACGGCTTCTTGTATATGGGTGTCGTTCCGGGTGCGAGTTCAATAACAAACTCAATTTCGCGGTCCGGAGGCATTCCTGGTAACTCTTCAGGAAATACGTCCGGATACTCACAGACTACAGGAGCCTTACTTAATTCCACCGTATCCACTTGATTTAATTTCCCTTGGGATGTGGCAATCTTCCTTGTACCCACTTTTATTGTCTTTCCTTGGCAATTGGTAAGGGTTACCGTACGGTTATAGCAGTCTATGAAACCTTTGTTTGTGGTTAACCAATCCATTCCCAGAATAATGTCCAAATCAACTGCGTCCAGTATGATAAGGTTGGCTAGGAATCCCATTCCCTCAATTTCGATGTTCACATCCTTGCAGTACCATTGAGTATTTTGCTTTGATCCCGGGGACTGAATAACCATGGAATTTTGTAACGGCAAAAAGGGAAACTGATTCTTCGAGGCAAATCTTTTAGAAATGCAAGAGTGGGAAGCTCCGGAATCAAATAAAATTGTAGCATCTACTGAGTTGGCGGGGAACGTACCAAACACGATATCCGGTGCGTTCTGAGCTTCCTCAAAAGTCACGTGGTTGATATGCCCTTGCTTGTGGTTGTTATTGGGGTTGAAGTTGTTGCGTCGCGGAGCGTTGGTCGCACCACGGCCATTGTTGTTGTTGTTGGCTTTGGGAGGGTTGTTTCCTGGTTTTGGGCACTGTTTAGCATAATGCCCCGCTTCTCCACAGGAGTAACAGGTGACTCCAGGATAAAAATTTGTATCCTTGGTCCTATTGTGGAATGCACTGCGGTTCTGTGGTGGAGCTGTATTTGTTGGTCGGGTGAATACTGGTTTTTGAACATCATTCCTGGGCCTGTTGTTGCGGACCTGTCCTGACTGGTTCATGCGACGCTTGCGAGCCTCATCCATATTGCGATGTTCATTTTCCAGAATAATAGCCTTATCCACAAGTGTCTTAAAGTCTGGAAAGGTATGAACCATCAGCTGGCATTTTAGCGACGAAATAAGTCCGTCGAGAAATTTCTCCATCTTTTTATTCTCTGTCATATACTCGTCGTTGGCGTACCGGGCCAACTGAGTAAACTGATCCAGGTATTGGGATACTGTGGAGCCCCGCTGCTTGAGATCCTCAAATTCCCTCTTCTTTAATTTCATAATGCTATTTCGGATATGCGCTCCTCGGAAATTCTCCTTGAATTGTGCCCATGTCATATTTGCTCCGTCAGGGTGGGTGTGACATAAGTTTTCCCACCATGAAGCAGCTGTTCCAGAAAAATAGTGTGGTGTGTATAGCACCTTTTCCTGGTCAGTACACT
Source organism: Secale cereale (assembly GCA_902687465.1). Taxonomy (NCBI): domain Eukaryota; kingdom Viridiplantae; phylum Streptophyta; class Magnoliopsida; order Poales; family Poaceae; genus Secale; species Secale cereale. The sequence continues at coordinate 788,950,628 of LR738713.1, read as the reverse complement.
GGGCAATGACCAGTTTTCTTTCCATGTCTCGAAGCCAGTCGTCTGCCTCTAGTGGCTTGTCAGTGTGCGTAAAGACCGTTGGGCGGGTCTTTTGTAACTCAGACAGTTTGGACCTGGGTTGCTGTTGTTCATGGTGATTTCCCCTGTTAATCAAATGCTGCATCATTTCCTGATGCTGTTGCTGACTCTGCTCATACAGGCGACACATTTGCGAGAAGGCTGAATCACTGCTTTGCTGGCTAGTCTGCCCTTGAGTGAAATTATTTCCCATCTGTCCAGAGTTGTTCTCAGTTGGAGTTGGCATAGAACGGGTCCAGGGACGATGCATTTTCTTTCTGGGGTAATTGCATAACACCAAAGAAACTAATCAAATAGCAGAAATTAAATTTCCAAATAAGTTTTTTCCCCGGACAAGGTAAGACAAGGCAGCCAGTTATATTACATAAGTGATTTAATTATACAAGCAGGATTTAATTATACAGGATACATGCGGAAACTGTATCATACAAGATCATTTATTCTACTGGCGCACTCTCCGCGCTCTCATCGACCAGCGGTCCTAACATCGCTATTTTACAAAGGCGAGGCAGAACAGGAAATAAATATATTACACCCGTGTTCTCAAGCAGTCATCTGGCGAAGAAAACTGCGTTCGTCCACACAGCTCATCCTAGGTCCTGCTGAGAGTGAGACTCAGGCAAGGCACCCAGGATGTGACATCGCCCTCGTCTTCCTCTTCCTCGAGGATCGCCTCTAGTCGTGTGGTCGTTGATGCCGTGCCTGCTGGAGGTGGCACCGTGCTCGTCAGTGGAGAAGCTCTGGTTGGAGTGGGTGCAGCCAGACGGCTAGCATCGCCAGTTGAGGTCGAGCGCTGAGCCGCGGGACTAGCCAGAGAAGTATTTGATGGGGTGGAAGTGCGGGGAGCACGAGGCGAAGGAGAGCGGTACTCGCTCCTGCGAATGATTCTCGCACGAGACAAGTCCATCCGTGCAGTGAGGTAGTCATCCACCAGGGAGGTGAAAGCTGACTCCAAGGCCATGATATACTTGACAAGTGGCTCAATAGCCAGATCCTTTTCCCCTATGGTGCAGGAAAAAGCATAGTGGCTGGTGTATGGGACGTGGCAAGGCAGGTAGTAGTAGGGACGGTCCTGCATAACGGTCAGGATGTCCCGGAGACGTGCGATAGCCTCACGTGCGGCCATCTGGATAGCATGCCTCTCAGTGGGCATGGCTCTCCCCATGAAGCGATAGTTGCGGAAAGACACGGACGCACCACCCCGAATATATACCGAAGCCTGGTACATAGTCAGGGTCTCTGAGATCTTGTCCGGGTAAACGACGTACTCCGGACGCCCGAGGGACCCCATCGCGTCCCTCGCGATGCTCGCGAGAAGGCGGGAAAATCCCGCAGGCTCGTTGGCGAAAACCTGCGATGGGCAGCTGCCACCAGCCATCTACAACAGTAGACACAAATCCAAGTAGCCATGTCATAAGTGTGTGATGACTAAGGAAAAAAAAATTGCTACGATGCATGAGATGCATGCTGGGAAAATGTCAGTACTGACTCGGTAACTAGCGATCGTGCCTAGGGCTCCTACAGTCAGCCTGGCTCTGATACCAAGGTCTGTCAGGCCCATTTCTGAGAACTAAATCACAGAATAGCCTTAAGTCACACTGGCTCCCAAGCACAACCAGTGGACAACTTGATATAGACAACCAGTACAATAATATTACACAGGGTTGAGTCAGGGTGACTCAATAATTTATTACAACAACTCAGCGTACTAGGATGGCGGAATATGACAGTGGGTAGTGGAACTCAACACTGATATACTAGCATAGAGTCAAGCGTCAGTGTGAGGCTTGACTATTTTATTGGTGTGGCGGAAGCTTGACGGATGGTACACGTGATAGACTCCAAGGCACAGGTGTGCTGACTGGGAACCTTCTAAGCGTCGGCCTCGCTAGCGCAATTCTCCTCCAAAAGCTCGTCCTCCTCCAAGTCTGGCCAAGTAAATAGCCAGGGACAAGCCAGTGAGTACTTTGAATGTACTCGCAAACATTAAGAACATAAGATATACTGAAAGCATCAGCCATGGAGGATAAACTACATGCATGCAACAATTATCAAGACTTGGCATGGTAAAACATGGTTAATACAAAAATAAATATTAGTCATAATACTATAAAAAGATAAAAAGAATGCCGGTCGGATGCCAAGTGACATCACGGTAGGACTTGAAGAGAAATGCCAGTAGGGTGTCCACAAGAGTAGTGGCGTGATAAACCGCCTGACACTCGAGGGACGCCACAAAAAGGACTTTAAGAGAAATGCCAGTTGGGTATCCACAAGAGTAGTGGCGTGATAAACCGCCTGACACTCGAGGGACGCCACAAAAGGACTTTAAGAGAAATGCCAGTTGGGTATCCACAAGAGTAGTGGCGTGGTAAACCGCCTGACACTCGAGGGACGCCACAAAAGGACTTTAAGAGAAATGCCAGTTGGGTATCCACAAGAGTAGTGGCGTGATAAACCGCCTGACACTCGAGGGACGCCACAAAAGGACTTTAAAATAAAAACGAGCGTCCGGGGTAGTCTAGCCAGCCCCTGAGACACTCTTGAAGGTAACAATAAAATCATAGGGTTAGTCCATAAGCATAATATTCATCATAAATAAATTCATGATAAATACTGACTGTGACAAAAGCATCATGTAAACATAACATGCTGAAGTATATTATTTTCCTCCAGAGACTGACACCGGGACCGAATACTTGACCCACCCAACTAAGTCCTTGACCGTGGACGCGGCTATTCGAATAGATATAACTCTGCAGAGGGTGTACTCTTTACCCACGCGTATGGGCTTTCCTTAGACAGTACCGTGCACTGACTAATACCCAATACGGACTTTGGGTTGAAAACACGCCTGACGCATACGCACCGACCGGATGCCAGGACTCACCCAGAGCATCGCTCCAGAAACCTTAAGTCAGGGAGGCTACAACCTCCGAAAAGCATGGGATCACTATTAAACGCGCGGATTACAAGGGGTGCCCCCCTCTCGGCTACAACCGGAAACACCCATGCCCCTGACCCGATGACAGGCTACAACCTTCATCGTAGTATCTGTGTGGCGTGCACCCGTACCGGGGTTATCAACTTACTAGGCCGTGCCCTCCTTTCGGAAGGACCCGTGGCAGCACGGTGTACAGCTAGGTGTATAGAGCAAGACTCGATCTAGGCAGACTCAGGAGGTATTGTCAAAATAGCACCAGTGTTCTTTATCAGTACCACACGACACCACGGTGTCAACAAAGGACCATGCCTACTAGCATGTCCCAACCAGCAGCAGCATCTCTGCCCTCGCGTAACCACTTGTATGTCAGACAAGCTAGTGTGACATGCAAGCCAAGGTAAAACAAACATGACATGACCATGCATGCACATGTGATATAACATGCAACGTATGTGATGCACTACCATACTATGTAACCATGCAAGGAAGCAACATCATATCTCAAGTTCAATCATGCTTGCCTTGTCCAAAGTAATCAGGAGAAAACCCTTCAGAAATCCCAGCAAAAGTTCCTTCTTCTTTTTCTGAAAAATTCAAATTTGAATTCGAATAAGAAAATCAACACAGAACAGAAAAAGTTCTCAAAATATTTTTAAATAAATCTTAAAATAAACTAGAGCAGAAAAGAAAATTTTAGCAAAAAGAATCAACTCATTTGGATTTATATTTTAAAAGTTATTAGCTTTTCAAAACCAGGGGTTTTTCTGTAAAACAGAAGTCCCTGAGTTGTTTTAAAAGAAAACGTTTCGGATACGAGTGCGTCTTCCAGTGCAGAAGACGTAAAGCGCAGAGTGCGCTTCCACTTAAAACGGAAACAGAGAGAGAGAGAGCTGACGGGTGGGGGCCACCCGTCAGGTTTAAAATTTGAACGCGCTCGCGCGCGAGTACAGAGAAGCGGCGGCGATCGCCGGCAACGATCGCCGGGGTCTCAGGGCCCGGCGCTGGTCGCAACATGACCAGCGTGGCCTTCCGCATCCAGGGGTGGTGGAGGTGGCCACCGGCGGTCACCTGAACGGCGGTGAGCTCGTCGCCGGCGGACGGTGATTCGGGTGAAGTGGTGGCTCGTCGGAGAGGGCTCGGGAAGGGAAATTGACTTAGGGATTCGGCATGGTGGTGGAAAAGGGGAGGATCGACGGAGTTTGGGCTGCTCTGGTGGTGTAGGTGCTCGGTTCGGTTCGAGGACAGAGGCGGCGGAGCGGTGGCCGGAGAGGGAGAAGATGACCCCCTCGGGGCCTGGTGGGTGGTCAGGAGGGAGTGTGGGTGGTGGTGGAGGCGAGTGCTCGCGCTAGAGGGGCTCGGGGACCCTTTTTATAGGCGGTTCGAAGATAGCCGAAGCGGGTGAAGATCGCCGGAGTTAATATGGCCGCCGGGGTTGGTTCTGGCCGGTGGTCTGGGCGATGGGGCATTCAAGAGGCCCGTGGTGCTCGTCCGAAGCTTCCGCGTGGACGAGTTCGTGCCTGCTTGACACGTTTGCGATGTGCTGTCCGCACGGGCGCGGCGGAGCGGTCGGCTCCGGCGACTGTCAAACGGGCCCCGTGCGGCGTGGCCGGTGTGTCCTTTGCGCGGAGGTGTGAGGGAGAGTGACGCGTGGGCGGAGAGGTAGGTAGGGGCGCTGCTGGGCAGTGAATGGCGGCCTATGGCCGTGGCGTTCCGCTCGGCCCGGCCGTGGACGAGCTCGGGGAGGCTGCACCGGCCCGGTGCCATCTCACCGGAGTGGAGTGGCTGGGCGTTGGGCCAGGGGGAGCTACGGCATTGAACACAGGCGACATCGCCGTGCGGGGGAGGAAGATGATGGATGCACGGCATCGCTGTCCCTGTCGGCCGAAAGAAATTCAGTTAACTGAATTTCAATACAGTTATGAACAGTGCATGCCAACTGTTTGATGAATTGCTTTGGGGGTTTAAGCAACTTGTTTGATCATGGGGTTTTGTGTGGTGGTGTGTAGTTACTCAAAAATGAGTTTGCCAGGAGGCCAAGAATTTTGGTGAAGTTTGGAAATGGTTTGGGGCAGAAATATGATTTCTGGACCAAATTTGAATTGAATTTGATTTGAAATTTTTGAACTGTGGGACCAAATGTTTTTGGAGAAATGGGTTGAGGGTACCATATATATGTAGGGATAATGTTGGTGGAGGCAGAAGAGTCATAGAAAATATAGTTCCTTTGTAAATGTCAAGAAACTATGATTAATTCAAATTCCACTTTTGGAATTCAAAATATATAGAAAGAATATTTTTGTGGAGTGGGGAGGAGTTGAATAATATCACAGAAGGTGTGCATGACTTGAGAGGTAAATCTTGGAGTGGCAGAAAAATATTTGGAGAGGTTCTATGGTGCTAGAAGAGGTGGAAAGGACCTTTGCCTTTGAAAATAAATAGCTAAAAACCAAAGATTCTTTAGAGAGAAAAAATTTTGAAAACCTCCAAAACAATTAAATCAAATAAGTCCACCCTTCAAACAGAACCCTCCAAGAAAATTTTTAAATCTTAGCTAAAATTTTGAAAAGTTTTCAAAATTCCAAATAAATATTTTTGGGGTGTGACAGCACCTACCCCCTTAAGAAAAATCTCGTCCCCGAGATTCTAGCTGTCCCTCAAACAGGTACGGATACTCAGTCCTTAAATGATCCTCTCTTTCCCAGGTTGCCTCTTCCTCGGTGTGATTGCTCCATTGGTCTTTGCAAAATTTTATTACGTTCTGTCGGGTCCTCCGTTCAGACTCCTCCAAAATCTTTATGGGACGTTCCCGATAGGTAAGATCTGGTTGAAGATCCACTTCTTGGTGCTGCACTTGTTTTTCCGTGTTGCTAATACACTTCCTCAGTTGAGACACATGGAACACGTCGTGAACATCTGATAACTCTGCTGGTAATTCTAGTTGATAGGCGACCTTGCCCCTTCTTGCGGTTACTTTGAATGGTCCGATAAATCTGGGTGCTAACTTCCCCTTAACCTTAAACCTCTGTAGCCCCCTTGTCGGAGATACTCTAAGATATACATAGTCATTGGGCTCAAAGTGGACCTGGCGGTGTTTTTGATCGAAATAACTCTTCTGTCAGCTTTGAGCTGCCCTTAGTCGGTCCTGAATAAGCTTTACTTTGGTTTCTGCATCTATTAGCATTTCTGGTCAAAAATTCGGCTGTCTCCGGTTTCAGACCAATTTAATGGGGTCCGGCATCGTCGTCCGTATAATGCTTCGAACGGTGCCATTTTTAGGCTAGCTTGATAACTGTTGTTATAGGAGAATTCTGCATAAGGCAAACTATCCTCCCAACTGACTCCGTAGGTAAGCACACAGGCTCTCAACATGTCCTCTAATATTTGGTTTACCCGTTCTGTCTGTCCTCCGGTCTGCGGGTGATATGCTGTGCTGAAAGCCAGTTGCGTGCCTAAGGCTTGCTGTAGATGTTCCCAAAATCTAGAGACAAATTGGGTGCCTCTGTCAGAGACAATTATTTTGGGTACCCCGTGTAGACAAACAATCCTGGACAAGTACAGCCTGGCTAGCCTCTGTGTTGAGTAGGTGGTTTTTACCGGAATGAAATGTGCTACCTTGGTTAGCGAATCTGTTATTACCCAGATAGCATCATTCCCATGGCGTGACCTTGGCAAACCAACAACAAAATCCATTCCAATTCTATCCCATTTCCATTCAGGCACCTTAATTGGTTGCAACAACCCTGCTGGCTTCTGGTGTTCCGCCTTCACACGTTGGCAGGTATCGCAACATGACACATATATGGCTATATCCCTTTTCATTCCGTGCCACCAGAATCTTTCCTGTAGATCCTTATACATTTTGGTCCCTCCGGGATGAATGGAATATGGAGTGGTGTGCGCTTCTGCCATTATTTGTTGTTTTAAATCTTCAATGTTTGGTACGCATAATCTCTGTCCAAACCAAATAACTCTTTGGTCGTCTTCAATAAATTCGGGCGCCCGGCCCAGTTTCATCTTTCTTCTGATCCCTTCAATACTTGGGTGCCCCTTCTGGGCTTCTCTGATCTGGTCCTCTAATGTTGGTTTTATTTCCAACTGGGAGATGGTCCCCTCCGTGACTAGGGTCATGTTGAGCTTGGCAAATTCCTGGCTGAGCACATGTTGCGAGAGTTGTACACTGCCATTTCCGGCGTATGGATTCCTGCTGAGAGCATCTGCCACAACATTGGCTTTACCAGGGTGATAGTGAATTCCTATGTCATAATCCTTAATTAGTTCAAGCCAACGTCGTTGTCTCAAATTTAATTCTGGCTGAGTGAAAATATACTTAAGACTTTTGTGGTCCGTGTATATTTCACATCGGTTCCCCAGAAGATAGTGTCGCCACTCTTTGAGTGCGTGTATTACTGCAGCAAGTTCCAGATCATGTGTGGGGTAATTTTCTTCATGTCGCCGTAGCTGTCTTGAGGTGTAAGCCACCACTTTTCCTTCCTGCATTAACACACATCCAAGGCCTTTCCCGGATGCGTCACAATATATATCAAAATTTTTGTGCACATCGGGCACAACTAGAACTGGTGATGTTGTTAACCTCTTTTTCAACTCCTGAAAACTCTTTTCACAAGCTTCAGTCCATTCAAACTTCTTGTCTTTCTTGAGTAACTGGGTCATGGGTCTGGCTATAGTGGAGAATCCTTCAATAAACCTTCGATAATAGCCCGCTAAACCGAGAAAACTTCTGACTTCCGTCACGTTTGTGGGCTGCTTCCATTCCAACACATCCTTTACTTTTCCTGGGTCCACAGCGATTCCATCTTGGGTCAATACGTGCCCAAGGAAACCAACTTCTCTCAACCAAAATTCACATTTGCTGAATTTGGCGTATAGTTGATGTTTCCTTAACTCTTCCAGTACTATCCGAAGATGCTGCTCATGTTCTTCGGGTGTCTTGGAGTAAATTAGTATATCATCGATAAATACCACCACAAATTTATCCAAATATTTCATAAAAACCTTGTTCATGAGATGCACAAAATATGCCGGGACATTAGTTAAACCGAACGGCATCACGGTGAACTCATATAATCCATATCTGGTAGTAAATGCCGTCTTAGGTATGTCCGTCGTCCGAATTTTTAACTGATGATAACCTGATCTCAGGTCTATCTTCGAGAAGACTTTAGCTTCTGCTAGCTGCTCAAACAAATCGTTGATTCTGGGCGGTGGATATTTATTCTTGATAGTGACCATATTAAGTGCCATGTAATCAATACATAGCCGTAGGGTACCATCCCTCTTTTTGGCGAATAGAACTGGCGACCCCCATGGTGACGAGCTGGGTCGTACGTAACCTTTCTCCATCAACTCCTTAATTTGCTTCTTTAATTCTGCCAATTCCGTTGGAGCCATACGGTACGGCTTCTTGTATATGGGTGTCGTTCCGGGTGCGAGTTCAATAACAAACTCAATTTCGCGGTCCGGAGGCATTCCTGGTAACTCTTCAGGAAATACATCAGGATACTCACAGACTACAGGAACCTTACTTAATTCCACCGTATCCACTTGATTTAATTTCCCTTGGGATGTGGCAATCTTCCTTGTACCCACTTTTATTGTCTTTCCTTGGCAATTGGTAAGGGTTACCGTACGGTTATAGCAGTCTATGAAACCTTTGTTTGTGGTTAACCAATCCATTCCCAGAATAATGTCCAAATCAACTGCGTCCAGTATGATAAGGTTGGCTAGGAATCCCATTCCTTCATTTTCGATGTTCACATCCTTGCAGTACCATTGAGTATTTTGCTTTGATCCCGGGGACTGAATAACCATGGAATTTTGTAACGGCAAAAAGGGAAACTGATTCTTCGAGGCAAATCTTTTAGAAATGCAAGAGTGGGAAGCTCCGGAATCAAATAAAATTGTAGCATCTACTGAGTTGGCGGGGAACGTACCAAACACGATATCCGGTGCGTTCTGAGCTTCCTCAAAAGTCACGTGGTTGATATGCCCTTGCTTGTGGTTGTTATTGGGGTTGAAGTTGTTGCGTCGCGGAGCGTTGGTCGCACCACGGCCATTGCTGTTGTTGTTGGCTTTGGGAGGGTTGTTTCCTTGTTTTGGGCACTGTTTAGCATAATGCCCCGCTTCTCCACAGGAGTAACAGGTGACTCCAGGATAAAAATTTGTATCCTTGGTCCTATTGTGGAATGCACTGCGGTTCTGTGGTGGAGCTGTATTTGTTGGTCGGGTGAATACTGGTTTTTGAACATCATTCCTGGGCCTGTTGTTGCGGACCTGTCCTGACTGGTTCATGCGACGCTTGCGAGCCTCATCCATATTGCGATGTTCATTTTCCAGAATAATAGCCTTATCCACAAGTGTCTTAAAGTCTGGAAAGGTATGAACCATCAGCTGGCATTTTAGCGACGAAATAAGTCCGTCGAGAAATTTCTCCATCTTTTTATTCTCTGTCATATACTCGTCGTTGGCGTACCGGGCCAACTGAGTAAACTGATCCAGGTATTGGGATACTGTGGAGCCCCGCTGCTTGAGATCCTCAAATTCCCTCTTCTTTAATTTCATAATGCTATTTGGGATATGCGCTCCTCGGAAATTCTCCTTGAATTGTGCCCATGTCATATTGGCTCCGTCAGGGTGGGTGTGACATAAGTTTTCCCACCATGAAGCAGCTGTTCCAGAAAAATAGTGTGGTGTGTATAGCACCTTTTCCTGGTCAGTACACTGGGCAATGACCAGTTTTCTTTCCATGTCTCGAAGCCAGTCGTCTGCCTCTAGTGGCTTGTCAGTGTGCGTAAAGACCGTTGGGCGGGTCTTTTGTAACTCAGACAGTTTGGACCTGGGTTGCTGTTGTTCATGGTGATTTCCCCTGTTAATCAAATGCTGCATCATTTCCTGATGCTGTTGCTGACTCTGCTCATACAGGCGACACATTTGCGAGAAGGCTGAATCACTGCTTTGCTGGCTAGTCTGCCCTTGAGTGAAATTATTTCCTATCTGTCCAGAGTTGTTCTCAGTTGGAGTTGGCATAGAACGGGTCCAGGGACGATGCATTTTCTTTCTGGGGTAATTGCATAACACCAAAGAAACTAATCAAATAGCAGAAATTAAATTTCCAAATAAGTTTTTTTTCCCCGGACAAGGTAAGACAAGGCAGCCAGTTATATTACATAAGTGATTTAATTATACAAGCAGGATTTAATTATACAGGATACATGCGGAAACTGTATCATACAAGATCATTTATTCTACTGGCGCACTCTCCGCGCTCTCATCGACCAGCGGTCCTAACATCGCTATTTTACAAAGGCGAGGCAGAACAGGAAATAAATATATTACACCCGTGTTCTCAAGCAGTCATCTGGCGAAGAAAACTACGTTCGTCCACACAGCTCATCCTAGGTCCTGCTGAGAGTGAGACTCAGGCAAGGCACCCAGGATGTGACATCGCCCTCGTCTTCCTCTTCCTCGAGGATCGCCTCTAGTCGTGTGGTCGTTGATGCCGTGCCTGCTGGAGGTGGCACCGTGCTCGTCAGTGGAGAAGCTCTGGTTGGAGTGGGTGCAGCCAGACGGCTAGCATCGCCAGTTGAGGTCGAGCGCTGAGCCGCGGGACTAGCCAGAGAAGTATTTGATGGGGTGGAAGTGCGGGGAGCACGAGGCGAAGGAGAGCGGTACTCGCTCCTGCGAATGATTCTCGCACGAGACAAGTCCATCCGCGCAGTGAGGTAGTCATCCACCAGGGAGGTGAAAGCTGACTCCAAGGCCATGATATACTGGACAAGTGGCTCAATAGCCAGATCCTTTTCCCCTATGGTGCAGGAAAAAGCATAGTGGCTGGTGTATGGAACGTGGCAAGGCAGGTAGTAGTAGGGACGGTCCTGCATAACGGTCAGGATGTCCCGGAGATGTGCGATAGCCTCACGTGCGGCCATCTGGATAGCATGCCTCTCAGTGGGCATGGCTCTCCCCATGAAGCGATAGTTGCGGAAAGACACGGACGCACCACCCCGAATATATACCGAAGCCTGGTACATAGTCAGGGTCTCTGAGATCTTGTCCGGGTAAACGACGTACTCCGGACGCCCGAGGGACCCCATCGCGTCCCTCGCGATGCTCGCGAGAAGGCGGGAAAATCCCGCAGGCTCGTTGGCGAAAACCTGCGATGGGCAGCTGCCACCAGCCATCTACAACAGTAGACACAAATCCAAGTAGCCATGTCATAAGTGTGTGATGACTAAGGAAAAAAAAATTGCTACGATGCATGAGATGCATGCTGGGAAAATGTCAGTACTGACTCGGTAACTAGCGATCGTGCCTAGGGCTCCTACAGTCAGCCTGGCTCTGATACCAAGGTCTGTCAGGCCCATTTCTGAGAACTAAATCACAGAATAGCCTTAAGTCACACTGGCTCCCAAGCACAACCAGTGGACAACCTTGATATAGATAACCAGTACAATAATATTACACAGGGTTGAGTCAGGGTGACTCAATAATTTATTTCAACAACCCAACGTACTAGGATGGCGGAATATGACAGTGGGTAGTGGAACTCAACACTGATATACTAGCATAGGGTCAAGCGTCAGTGTGAGGCTTGACTATTTTATTGGTGTGGCGGAAGCTTGACGGATGGTACACGTGATAGACTCCAAGACACAGGTGTGCTGACTGGGAACCTTCTAAGCGTCGGCCTCGCTAGCGCAATTCTCCTCCAGAAGCTCGTCCTCCTCCAAATCTGGCCAAGTAAATAGCCAGGGACAAGCCAGTGAGTACTTTGAATGTACTCGCAAACATTAAGAACATAAGATATACTGAAAGCATATGCCATGGAGGGTAAACTACATGCATGCAACAATTATCAAGACTTGGCATGGTGAAACATGGTTAATACAAAAATAAATATTAGTCATAATAATATAAAAAGATAAAAAGAATGCCGGTCGGATGCCAAATGACATCACGGTAGGACTTGAAGAGAAATGCCAGTCGGGTGTCCACAAGAGTAGTGGCGTGATAAACCGCCTGACACTCGAGGGACGCCACAAAAAGGACTTTAAGAGAAATGCCAGTTGGGTATCCACAAGAGTAGTGGCGTGATAAACCGCCTGACACTCGAGGGACGCCACAAAAGGACTTTAAGAGAAATGCCAGTTGGGTATCCACAAGAGTAGTGGCGTGATAAACCGCCTGACACTCGAGGGACGCCACAAAAGGACTTTAAAATAAAAACGAGCGTCCGGGGAGTCTAGCCAGCCCCTGAGACACTCTTGAAGGTAACAATAAAATCATAGGGTTAGTCCATAAGCATAATATTCATCATAAATAAATTCATGATAAATACTGACTGTGACAAAAGCATCATGCAAACATAACATGCTCAAGTATATTATTTTCCTCCAGAGACTGACACCGGGACCGAATACTTGACCCACCCAACTAAGTCCTTGACCGTGGACGCGGCTATTCGAATAGATATAACTCTGCAGAGGGTGTACTCTTTACCCACGCGTATGGGCTTTCCTTAGACAGTACCGTGCACTGACTAATACCCAATACGGACTTTGGGTTGAAAACACGCCTGACGCATACGCACCGACCGGATGCCAGGACTCACCCAGAGCATCGCTCCAGAAACCTTAAGTCAGGGAGGCTACAACCTCCGAAAAGCATGGGATCACTATTAAACGCGCGGATTACAAGGGGTGCCCCCCTCTCGGCTACAACCGGAAACACCCATGCCCCTGACCCGATGACAGGCTACAACCTTCATCGTAGTATCTGTGTGGTGTGCACCCGTACAGGGGTTATCAACCTACTAGGCCGTGCCCTCCTTTCGGAAGGACCCGTGGCAGCACGGTGTACAGCTAGGTGTATAGAGCAAGACTCGATCTAGGCAGACTCAGGAGGTATTGTCAAAATAACACCAGTGTTCTTTATCAGTACCACACGACACCACTGTGTCAACAAAGGACCATGCCTACTAGCATGTCCCAACCAGCAGCAGCATCTCTGCCCTCGCGTAACCACTTGTATGCCAGACAAGCTAGTGTGACATGCAAGCCAAGGTAAAACAAACATGACATGACCATGCGTGCACATGTGATATAACATGCAACGTATGTGATGCACTACCATACTATGTAACCATGCAAGGAAGCAACATCATATCTCAAGTTCAATCATGCTTGCCTTGTCCAAAGTAATCAGGAGAAAACCCTTCAGAAATCCCAGCAAAAGTTCCTTCTTCTTTTTCTGAAAAATTCAAATTTGAATTCGAATAAGAAAATCAACACAGAACAGAAAAAGTTCTCAAAATATTTTTAAATAAATCTTAAAATAAACTAGAGCAGAAAAGAAAATTTTAGCAAAAAGAATCAACTCATTTGGATTTATATTTTAAAAGTTATTAGCTTTTCAAAACCAGGGGTTTTTCTGTAAAACAGAAGTCCCTGAGTTGTTTTAAAAGAAAACGTTTCGGATACGAGTGCGTCTTCCAGTGCAGAAGACGTAAAGCGCAGAGTGCGCTTCCACTTAAAACGGAAACAGAGAGAGAGAGAGAGAGCTGACGGGTGGGGGCCACCCGTCAGGTTTAAAAATTTGAACGCGCTCGCGCGCGAGTACAGAGAAGCGGCGGCGATCGCCGGCGACGATCGCCGGGGTCTCAGGGCCCGGCGCTGGTCGCAACATGACCAGCGTGGCCTTCCGCATCCAGGGGTGGTGGAGGTGGCCACCGGCGGTCACCTGAACGGCGGTGAGCTCGTCGCCGGCGGACGGTGATTTGGGTGAAGTGGTGGCTCGTCGGAGAGGGCTCGGGAAGGGAAATTGACCTAGGGATTCGGCATGGTGGTGGAAAAGGGGAGGATCGACGGAGTTTGGGCTGCTCTGGTGGTGTAGATGCTCGGTTCGGTTCGCGGACAGAGGCGGCGGAGCGGTGGCCGGAGAGGGAGAAGATGACCCCCTCGGGGCCTGGTGGGTGGTCAGGAGGGAGTGTGGGTGGTGGTGGAGGCGAGTGCCCGCGCTAGAGGGGCTCGGGGACCCTTTTTATAGGCGGTTCGAAGATAGCCGAAGCGGGTGAAGATCGCCGGAGTTAATATGGCCGCCGGGGTTGGTTCTGGCCGGTGGTCTGGGCGATGGGGCATTCAAGAGGCCCGTGGTGCTCGTCCGAAGCTTCCGCGTGGACGAGCTCGTGCCTGCTTGACACGTTTGCGATGTGCTGTCCGCACGGGCGCGGCGGAGCGGCCGGCTCCGGCGACTGCCAAACGGGCCCCGTGCGGCGTGGCCGGTGTGTCCTTTGCGCGGAGGTGTGAGGGAGAGTGACGCGTGGGCGGAGAGGTAGGTAGGGGCGCTGCTGGGCAGTGAATGGCGGCCTATGGCCGTGGCGTTCCGCTCGGGCCGGCCGTGGACGAGCTCGGGGAGGCTGCACCGGCCCGGTGCCATCTCACCGGAGTGGAGTGGCTGGGCGCTGGGCCAGGGGAAGCTACGGCATTGAACACAGGCGACATCGCCGTGCGGGGGAGGAAGATGATGGATGCACGGCATCGCTGTCCCTGTCGGCCGAAAGAAATTCAGTTAACTGAATTTCAATACAGTTATGAACAGTGCATGCCAACTGTTTGATGAATTGCTTTGGGGGTTTAAGCAACTTGTTTGATCATGGGGTTTTGTGTGGTGGTGTGTAGTTACTCAAAAATGAGTTTGCCAGGAGGCCAAGAATTTTGGTGAAGTTTGGAAATGGTTTGGGGCAGAAATATGATTTCTGGACCAAATTTGAATTGAATTTGATTTGAAATTTTTGAACTGTGGGACCAACTGTTTTTGGAGAAATGGGTTGAGGGTACCATATATATGTAGGGATAATGTTGGTGGAGGCAGAAGAGTCATAGAAAATATAGTTCCTTTGTAAATGTCCAGAAACTATGATTAATTCAAATTCCACTTTTGGAATTCAAAATATGTAGAAAGAATATTTTTGTGGAGTGGGGAGGGGTTGAATAATATCACAGAAGGTGTGCATGACTTGAGAGGTAAATCTTGGAGTGGCAGAAAAATATTTGGAGAGGTTTTATGGTGCTAGAAGAGGTGGAAAGGACCTTTGCCTTTGAAAATAAATAGCTAAAAACCAAAGATTCTTTAGAGAGAAAAAGTTTTGAAAACCTCCAAAACAATTAAATCAAATAAGTCCACCCTTCAAACAGAACCCTCCAAGAAAATTTTTAAATCTTAGCTAAAATTTTGAAAAGTTTTCAAAATTCCAAATAAATATTTTTGGGGTGTGACACCGTTCCGGCCGTTTCCAACTGCCACAGAGAGGGGAAATAGGGGGGGAAGAGTCAGTGTTGCTCGGTGGTTCTAGCTCGGGCAAGAAGAAGGACAGGGGAGGCCCGTACTGCGAGATCACCGGCGGCCCGACGCGGCGGCGCTCCGGTCGATCCCGAGTGCTGGGACTACCTGGGGAGGAGTGGATGGTGCTGGAGGACTCACTGAGGTGAGGTGAGGCTGCTGATGCTGCTGGAGAGGCCGGGGGGGGTCCTATTTATAGGAGGTCGACGGAGGCCCGTGGTCCAGTGCGCCGGCGAGCTCCGGCTTGAAGCTACAGCGCACAGGGGGCGAGGGGAATGTGTCCACGGTGTTGCTGGACGAGCTCCACGTCAAGCCGAGGTAAGAGGAGGAGCGGGGGAGCTTCTGGAGCGCGCGCGCGTGCGAGGCAGAAGAGTGGCTGTTGCGGGCGGCTGTTGCGCATGCGACGATGTTCACTGGAGGGCGCAGGAGGAGGGGGGACAGCGCCGGGGCGGTCGCGGACGTCGAGGAGCATCGACTGGCGCGAGGGAGTGGCCCGAGGCTGTCGGGGGTGGCTGATTGGCTGGAGTTACAGTGCGTGTCCGCACTGTTGCGTGCTCCAGAGCGCGCGTATGGTTGGCACCTTCACGCCCTCGCCGCTCCGGTCAAAACCAACGTGCCCAAGAGTGTCTAGAAGGTCAGGGGAGGAGTAAAGAATTGGCCTGAGGCCTTGGATGCCCTGGAGATGCTGAGAGAGAGGGAGGATGCTGGTGACTTGGTGAAAACTTGCTGTCCAGCAAGGTAAACTTGCTGTCCAGCAAGGTAAACTTGGGTTCTTACCCCTCAATCATGGAGCTGGGGTGTTGGGGAAGTTACTGGGGGTAGCTAGTAACTGAATGATCATGTGGTAAAAAGTTGAGGCCATGGAGAAGAGTAAAAGTGATCAAGATGGAGGCTTTAGTAAAAAGCCAGAAGGTGTTTGATCAGTGTTTGGTTAAGCAAGTGACCTCCACTTGACATGGAACTTAACAGGATTGTATAACATGTGAAAATAGGGTGCTTCACCAAATTTGGGCTCATTTGAAGAAACTAGCCAATGTAACTTTGGTGAACCCTAGAAATCAACAGAAACAACTTCATCTTGATTGGGTCAAGCTAATCATCTCCCCTTGATGCACCACTTGGTGTAGCATCATCATTTGGGGTATTGATCATGCCCACAAAGTTTGAAGCTCCAGATAAAAAGTTGGTAATGTAAAGTTGTTCAAATTTGCATCTGAACAGAAAGGGTTTTGGGGTGATCTGATCAAGTTGCTCTATTCCAAATCTTGTGCCATTTGGTCTAGATGCCTTATTAGGCCATTCTAGCATGTGCACCAAGTTTGAGAGCATTTGGACAAGTTTGGCAATGTAAAGTTTCTCAAACTTCAAATATGGACAGAATGGTTTTGAAGGGGTTTGAGGATGTTTTCTTGCTTCCCAAGGCATGGGACTTGGCAAGATCATCAAATATGTCATATATGACATGATAGAATTTCCCTGGAACTTTTGGAGAAAGTTTCCTTTGTAAATATTTCAAAAGCTTGAAATATCCAGAAAGGGTTTTAGAGGGTTTAGCCCATTATTTTGAACATGACCAAGTGTTGAAACTCTTATATATGGACAATATATGTCCTCTGAGTCTCCCTGAATTTTGGCAAATATTTTTGAAATGGTTAAATAATTTTTCCCTATTAAAGACCATTTCTGGCCTTAAGAAAAAGCTTTTAAATAAAATAGGAAAATAACTTTTAAAATTATACCTTTGTGGTTTCTGGGAGTCCTATGACTACTAGGTCCCAAATAAACCTTTTGAAATAATTTTCTCACCCTAAATCAAGTACTTGCAGTGCAAATCTCAATTCAGGGGTTTTTGGAAAACTAAATTTATAAAATACCTTTTGGCCAAATTAATTTTGTAAGAAAATTCTATACTGTTATATAACACTTGGCATGATCATTGGGCAGAAGTTTTGGGTATGGAGATGAATTCTACAAGAGGTCATAGTTGTCTTTAATGAGCACAAAAAGAAGCACATGAAGAAAACTCAATTCCAAATAAAAGCCAAATGATGCTAAAAAAATTTGCTGGTCCAAATTTTCATGCTTCAAAGATACAAATAACATGTTACAAAATGCAGGGTGTGACAGACCTACCCCCCTTACAAGAATCTCGTCCCCGAGATTCCTAAACTAGGTCTTAAAAAGATCGGGAAACTCGGATCTAAGATAGTCTTTTCGTTCCCAGGTTGATTCTGCTTCGGTGTGGTTGCTCCACTGGACCTTGAAGTACTTGATGGTACGGCTCCGCGTCCGTCGTTCTGCTTCGTCCAGAATGCGAATGGGCTTCTCGCGGTAGGTCAAATCAGGCTGCAGATCAATGGCTTGGTGATCCACATCCTTGTAGAGATTGGGCTTGTCTGGAACTTGGAGACATTTCCGGAGTTGTGACACATGGAACACATTGTGCACATCGGATAGCTCAGGTGGTAGTTCCAACTGGTAAGCCACTTCTCCTCGTCGTGCAGTGATCTCAAAGGGTCCAATGAACCTCGGTGCGAGCTTCCCCTTGACGTGGAAACGCTTGGTTCCATTCAGAGGTGTTACCCGCAGGTACACATGGTCCCCGACATGGAAACTCATGTCCCGACGGTGAGTGTCAGTATAACTCTTCTGCCTTGACTTGGCTGCCTTCAAACGTTCTCTGACTAGTTGGACTTGCTCTTCTGCTGCGCGGAGATTATCCGGTCCAAAGACTAGTCCTTCTCCAGTCTCTGACCAGTTGAGGGGTGTGCGGCATCTGCGTCCGTACAACACCTCAAATGGTGCCATCTGAAGGCTTGACTGGTAACTGTTGTTATAGGAGAACTCGGCAAAAGGGAGACAATCTTCCCACTTGGCTCCATATGCCAGGACACAGGCTCGGAGCATATCTTCGAGAATCTGATTGACTCGCTCTGTCTGACCTCCGGTCTGTGGGTGGAATGCCGTGCTGAAAGACAACTTGGTTCCCAAGGCTTCTTGGAACTTCTTCCAGAACCTGGAGGTGAACTGGGTCCCTCGATCTGACACAATCTCCTTGGGAACATCGTGAAGACATACGATTCGGTCAATGTAGAGAGCTGCCAGCGGGTTGCCATCATAAGTGGTCTTGACAGGAATGAAATGGGCCACCTTGGTCAAATGATCGACTATGACCCAGATAGAGTCATGTCATCTATTCGACCTTGGTAATCCAGTGATGAAGTCCATTCCGACTTTATCCCACTTCCACTCAGGAACTTTGAGTGGTTGAAGCAATCCAGCAGGTCGCTGATATTCAGCCTTGACCTTTTGGAACACATCACATTTTGCAACATAGGTTGCAATCTCTCTCTTCATCCCGTGCCACCAGAATCGTGCCTTCAAGTCTTGGTACATCTTGGTTCCTCCGGGGTGGATGGAATACGGAGTGTCGTGGGCTTCTTGCAGAATCAACTTCTTCAGCTCGGTGTTGTTTGGTACGCAGATGCGACCTTTGTACCAAACAATCCCGTGCTCGTCTTCGGAGAATCCTGGGGCCTTGCCCAGCTTCATCTTCCTCTTGATGCCTTCAATGCTTGCGTATCCATCTTGTGCCTTCTTGACGTCGTCCATCAGGGTCGGTCTGACTTCCAAATGATCCAGAAATCCAGGGGTGACTAATTCCAAACTGAATTGTTCGAACTCCTTAAACAAGGCTGGCTGCCTTTCTTGAATAACGGCATTCAATGAGCAAGCCTTCCTGCTTAAGGCATCGGCCACCACGTTAGCCTTCCCAGGGTGATACTGAACACTGAGGTCATAGTCTTTGATGAGTTCCAACCATCTCCGCTGCCTCATGTTCAATTCCTTTTGGGTGAAAATGTACTTCAGACTTTTGTGGTCTGTGTAGATCTCACACCGTTTCCCTAGGAGGTAATGCCGCCATGTCTTCAAGGCATGAACTACTGCTGCCAGCTCCAGATCGTGAGTAGCGTAGTTCTCCTCATGGGGTCGTAGCTGCCTGGAGAGGTATGCTATGACGCGGCCTTCTTGCATCAGAACGCTTCCCAATCCGGTTCGAGAGGAATCACAATATACCACGAATTCCTTGTGAATATCAGGTGTTGCCAGAACTGGGGCGGTGGTCAATCTCTTCTTGAGCTCTTGGAAGCTTTCTTCGCATTTTGGCGTCCACTCGAACTTCTTGTCCTTCTTGAGGAGCTGAGTCATTGGCCGTGCAATGCTAGAGAATCCTTCCACGAACTTGCGGTAATAGCCCGCTAGTCCGAGGAAGCTTCTGACTTCCTTGACGGTCGTTGGAGATTGCCACTGGGTCACAACTTCGATCTTTGCGGGATCAACAGATAATCCTTCCTCGGTCAAGACATGACCTAAGAATCCAACTTTATGCAGCCAGAACTCACACTTGCTGAATTTGGCATACAGTTGGTGCTCACGAAGCTTGTCTAGGACCATCCTCAGATGCTGCTCGTGCTCTTCCTCCGACTTCGAGAACACAAGAATGTCATCAATGAAGACAACAACAAACTTGTCCAAATATTCCATGAAGACTTTATTCATGAGATACATGAAGTAAGCTGGGGCATTGGTTAACCCAAAGGACATGACCGTGCACTCGTACAGGCCATATCTGGTTACGAATGCCGTCTTCGGAATATCTTGGGGTCTGATCTTTAGCTGGTAGTACCCAGATCTGAGGTCAATCTTGGAGAATACCTTGGCTCCGCTGAGCTAATCAAACATATCTTCGATCTTGGGAAGTGGATATTTGTTCCTGATTGTAACTTCATTGAGGGAACGATAGTCAATGCATAAGCGGATGGTACCGTCCCTCTTTGCCACAAACAGAACGGGAGATCCCCAAGGGGAGGCACTTGGGCGGATAAATCCCTTCCTTAGCTGCTCTTCCAGCTACTTCTTCAACTCGGCTAATTCTTCCGTCCCCATTCTATAAGGCTTCTTATAGATGGGTCCTGCTCCGGGCATGAGCTTGATGATGAACTCAATGTCACGGTCAGGGGGCATTCCTGGTAGTTCATCCGGAAAGACATCAGGATACTCACATACCACCGGTACTTGATCTAGCCCAACTTCAGACAGACAGTTGACCTTAGCGGCTTGAGTGGAAGAGGAGTTGGAAGCAAACTTGACTTCCACTCCTTGGTCATTGGTCACAGTGACTGTCCGATTGGCACAGTCTAACAAGCCTTGGTGCTTGCTGAGCCAATTCATGCCTAGGATCACATCCAAGCCTTGCGATCTCAGGACGATAAGGTCTGCTAGGAAGTCTACACTGTTAATGGTAATACCGACTCCTTTACAGCCTATCTTGGCTCTCATCTCGGCTCCGGGGGTTTGTACCACCATAGGGTTATTCAGGGGTGTAGGGGTCATGCCACTTTTTAATGCAAATCTTTGAGTGACAAATGAATGCGTTGCTCCAGAATCAAACAAGACAGTTGCAGGTGCTGAGTTGACAAGGAACGTACCCAGCACGACGTCCGGGTCTTCCTGGGCTTCTTCAGAAGTGACGTGATTCACACGCCCCTTCCCATGGTTCGGTGGATTGCGAGGAGCTGGGTTCCTTGGTGGCATTCCACGGCCTTGTCCCTGGTTCTGCGCATTGGGGCGCGGGGCATCAGGCTTCTTGTTGGGGCACACCCTTGAGATGTGTCCGGGCTGACCACATCCAAAGCAAGTGACTTGGTTTGGATTGATCTTGTTGCCACCACTGGTATTGGGGTTGAAAGCTGGCCTGGGGTTGGCATACTGCTGAGGCTGAGGGTTGGCACGAGGTGCAGGAGCTCTTGGTTGCTGATAGGTTGGCTTGGCCGGGGCTGACTGCCACGGACGAGGCTTCTGGTTGCTGGAACTTCCCTTACTGACCAACTTGCGCTTGCGAGTGTCTTCCAAAGCACGCCGCTTGTCTTCAAGCATAAGTGCCTTGGTCACCAGGTCAGGGAAAGACGGGCAGTCGCACACGACAAGCGAGTATTGCAGAGTCTGATTGTGGCCTTCCATGAAGCGCTCCCTTTTTGCAGCATCAGTGCTGACATCTTCAGGGGCATACCTTGACAGAATACTGAACTTCTGCATGTACTCCTTGACAGTGCCACTTCCTTGCTTCAGGGCTCGGAACTCACGCTTTTTGATAGCCATGATTCCGGAAGGAATGTGGGCCTTGCGGAATTCTGACTTGAAGTTAACCCAAGTGATGTCTTGTTCAGCGTGCATGACCTTGAATCCATCCCACCAAGCTCTAGCAGTCCCCCCGAGGCAGTGGGCTGCATAAGCCACCTTCTCGCGGTCTTCGGTGCATCCGACTAGTTCCATTATCTCCTCAATGGAACGGACCCAGTCGTCTGCATCCAGGGGTTCAGCAGTCTCGATCAAGGTTGGCGGTGCATGCTTCTTGAACTCTGCCAACGTGGAACGTCCATTGCCATTCCCCGCCGGCTGGCGGTTGTTGGTGACAGCTTGAGCAATCAGCTGGAGAGCTGCAGTGTTGGCTTGGCGTTCCTCTCGCAAAGCTTGGAGAAGCTGAGCCATGTCCATGCTTGGAGGAGGTGGTGGTGGAGCTTGGTCGTTGGTTTGGTCGTGGCCTGCATCAGACTGAGCGGATGCTCCGGCTTCGAGCTGCTGGGTAGAGGTACCAGTACAAGTTACAACAGGCATCCGGTTGGAGCGGTAAAAGGTCTCATGACTCGGAAGAGGGAAAGCAGGATAGATGGGTGCCTAGTAAGGGGGTGGGTGTGACACTAAATCAAATCATGCAAGGGCTGAAAGGCCAAAACACATTCATTAAAATCCAAATGGGTGATGTAGTCGTTTACACCTTCCCGAAGGAAGAATATGACATACATCCAGACACAACAAAAGCAAACACTAGATGGTTTCATATGAACCAGACAAGGACTCGACTGCGCATAGGGGTTACATGACCTATCCTACCGTAAAGGTCACAACTGGCATATCCGAGTAGCGAATAATGCCTAAGCGGCGGAATGCTCGGTCGCGTATTCTGGTTCTTCTGGGTCTTCCTCCTTGTCTTCATCTGTCTGGGCCCCCTTGTCACTTGAGGGTGTGGGGGAGTGGAGGAGTTGGATATGACGGTGCTTCGTCGGTGGTGCAGGGAAAAGCTTGCGATATTCCCTTGCTGTCATCCGGCGTCGTCGAGGTGGTTCTTCATTTTTGGAAGATACATCCTCGGAGGGCCTTCCGCCTCGATATGCGATAGCGGATTGTCCAGAAGGTGCTCCATCCTTCTTGATCCTATTTGCCTTCTCTTGAGCTCGATGAAGAAGTGCCTTGGTCTTGTGAAGTTCTTCTCGAAGCTTCATTGATTCCGAGGCCAAGTCTTGTGCCAAGCTGTCGGCGCATAGACTGAAGTAGGTCTGGAACCGAAGCGAGAGTCCTTCCTTCAGTGGAGGGGCTAGTGCGCTGCTTTCTTCTTCACCTTCCTTCCGGTAATGTAAGAAGCGAGTTGTCATCTTGGCTGCCATCTCCGGAAGAAGCTCGCGGAGACGGGTTAGTGCCTTGAGTGCAGCAGCCTCGACATCGAGTGGTAGTGTTGACATGTGTGGTCCCTCAAAGAACCAACTTGTGGGTGGATCGTTTCCCTTCACGATCACTTCCACATGGTACTCCACCTCAGTATCTCTCACCCAATGCTCAAGGTAGGTGAGAATGGGTGCCCGGTGGAACTGGCACTCCTGGAGGCTATCCTCGAGAAGTAAGGGAAACCCAGTGGTCAGGTGCTCTTCGGGTACAGCGGCCATCTACAAAGGTGGAATAGGAGGGGTTAATAAGCTGATGAAATCTCAGGTTTAGAAAAGAAGAGAGGTTTAGAAGGTTTTTAAAAAGGGGTCTCATCTAACTAACGCCCATGCTAACTAAGGCTTCCTACAGTCAAGATGGCTCTGATACCAGCTCTGTGGGGACCCCGACTTAGAAGTCGAGATCACCGAATGCACGTGTACAGTGATCCCAGAGATCAATGCTCACTGAACACACAGAAGCTGAATAACAAGAGTCTTACATCCATACAAATAGTCTTACACGAATTAAGGCCATTATGGCCAAGTCTTACATAGATAGAGCCTCACGGGCTGAATAGCAAATAACTCAAATAGCGGAAGTCTTCGATAACGGGTAGAACCCATGCCATCTGCCTTAACACTACAGGCATTCTGACTGGGATAGCGTCCTAGTTCGCATGTTCGTCTCCGAAGAACTCTTCCTCATATTCCTGTTCTTCCATGCCTGGCCAATTAAATAACCAGTGGCAAGCCAATGAGTACTTTGAATGTACTCGCAAGCAACCCATGATGTGGTTCAAAGTAACAATGCAATTGAACGATAATGAACAATCTAGCAAAGGCTAGAATAAATATGCTACTTTCAAATCTATGCATCAATAACCTCGCGTAACCTCGAAGACAGGTTACCGACATTAACATGAGTATGATTCAACTCATCGAGTCAAGTCACCACCTTGACTCATCACACACATATCATCACCGATGAACTAAAATTCTGGACATAGTTTAAGTAGCACCACCCAACTGTCCATGACCGTGGACACGGCTATTCGAATAGTTTTACACTCTGCAGAGGTTGCGCACTTTACCCACAAGATCCGGGGAACTTCCGTGTCATCCACGACCCGCGGTACCTCAAGTACCCGGGGTAAGCATCCGGTCATTACCTTTCCTTATACGATACTAACATAGAGTCCACTCGTTGGTACACGGCCCTCGGGTACAAACAATAGATCACGTGACTTACCCTAATTTCAATGTCACGCGTACCCGAAGGGACCAACGGTGTGTCCGGTGCCCTGTAAAAACAGTCATGGCCGTCTATCCAAGCACGACCCCGTCCCGGGAAAGACCTCAAGTCTTCCCGTCACTAGTAATGCGGGCACCATGCTAGTATCGACCTAAGTAATTAATAAAGCCCCGTCCCATAAGGGGTAGTGTGGTTGCACATGTTTGGTTCGGACGGTAGTCACACATAAATCTAATCCATCATTTCACCATGCACATGATTCTACCGGCACATCACTTCTTTATCAAGTGATGACCTAATTCAACATCACCCTCGGGCATTAGGGGCACCCGATGGGTTCATGCAAAGATTTTTAACCACGAAGGTTAAAATCACACATGCATCATTTAAGCTTCATGACCAACTATTTGCACGACATCTAGCACTTAGCAAGATCAAGTTCAAGCATGCATCATGTGGTGGTTTCAACTAGGTCACTATCGTAACCCTAACATCATGCATCAGAAACATACGGGTTCCGAAGAACAAGTGTATCATGGTCAAAGGGCTGCTTGCCTGGATTGGCTTGGTCTTCAAAGTCTTCAAATCCTTCTCCTTCTTCTTCCACAGCAACTTCGTCAAATACGGGATCTATACGTCGCATAATAACCACGGAAAAATAAGACCACAAATAAAACAGAAAAATCAAAGTGCTCAGAAAATGTCAACTTATTTTTGTAAAATACTAGAGGGATTTCTAAGATGGGGAAAATTCTTAGTTGGAGTTTTGGAGTAACAGAATGGAATCTATTGATTTTAGAACAGAAGTTTTACTACTCAAATTTGAATTTAAATTTGAACAAAACAGAAAAGTTTCATAGATGTGAGTGAAAGTGGTACCATTAAATAGGTTGGAATATTACAAGATTTTAGGAGTTGGAATCATTTTATTTGGACCATTATTCTTTTCTGTAGAAATGTTTAAAACAATTACAGAAAAGAAAAAGGAAAAGTGCCCTGTGCAACTGGGCCAGAGAAGGCCACAGTGCACGGCCTAGGGCGGACCAGCCCAGCCGCACGGGAGCCTGCGCGCGCACGTCAGGTTTTTGAACCTGACGGGCAGGGCCCGTCGGTCAGTGACTGGGAGGAGGGGGAGAGAGGTGTGGGGATGACAGGTGGGGCCCGCCTGTCATCTCCAACCTTGCGGCCACGGCGACGGCGAGCTCACCGGCGAGGTTTCCGGCCACGGCGACGGCAACGGAGGCCAGGAATGGACTCAGCGTCGAGTGGCGGTTGCATTGGTGGTGGTACGGCACGCCGGGGAGGTCAGGTTCGCCGGCGGCGAGGTGGGACGGTGGAGGAGCTACGGGAGGTCGCCGTTCCGATCGTTTCCAACTGCCACAGAGAGGGGAAACATGGGGGGAAGAGTCAGTGTTGCTCGGTGGTTCTAGATCGGGCAAGAAGAAGGGCAGGGGAGGCCCATACTGCGAGATCACCGGCGGCCCGACGCGGCGGCGCTCCGGTCGATCCCGAGTACTGGAACTACCTGGGGAGGAGTGGATGGTGCTGGAGGACTCAGTGAGGTGAGGTGAGGCTGCTGATGCTGCTGGAGAGGCCCGGGGGGTCCTATTTATAGGAGGTCGACGGAGGCCCGTAGTCCAATGCGCCGGCGAGCTCCGGCTCGAAGCTACAGCGCACAGGGGGCGAGGGGAATGTGTCCACGGTGTTGCTGGACGAGCTCCACGTCCAGCTGAGGTAAGAGGAGGAGCGGGGGAGCTTCTGGAGCGCGCGCGCGTGCGAGGCAGAATAGTAGCTGTTGCGTGCGGCCGGTGCGCATGCGACGATGTTCACTGGAGGGCGCACGAGGAGGGGGGACAGCGCCGGGGCAGTCGCGGACGTCGAGGAGCATCGACTGGCGCGAGGGAGTGGCCCGAGGCTGTCGGGGGTGGCTGATTGGCTGGAGCTACAGTGCGTGTCCGCACTGTTGCATGCTCCAGAGCACGCGTATGGCTGGCACCTTCGCTCCCTCGCCGCTCTGGTCAAAACCAACGTGCCCAAGAGTATCTAGAAGGTCAGGGGAGGAGTAAAGAATTGGCCCGAGGCCTTGGATTCCCTGGAGATGCTGAGAGAGAGGGAGGATGCTGGTGACTTGGTGAAAACTTGCTGTCCAGCAAGGTAAACTTGGGTTCTTACCCCTCAATCATGGAGCTGGGGTGCTGGGGAAGTTACTGGGGCTAGCCAGTAACTGAATGATCATGTGGTAAAAAGTTGAGGCCATGGAGAAGAGTAAAAGTGATCAAGATGGAGGTTTTAGTAAGAAGCCAGAAGGTGTTTGATCAGTGTTTGGTTAAGCAAATGACCTCCACTTGACATGGCACTTAACAGGATTGTATAACATGTGAAAATAGGGTGCTTCCCCAAATTTGGGCTCATTTGAAGAAACTAGCCAATGTAACTTTGGTGAACCCTAGAAATCAACAGAAACAGCTTCATCTTGATTGAGTCAAGTTAATCATCTCCCCTTGATGCACCACTTGGTGTAGCATCATCATTTGGGGTATTGATCATGCCCACAAAGTTTGAAGCTCCAGATAAAAAGTTGGTAATGTAAAGTTGTTCAAATTTGCATCTGAACATAAAGGGTTTTGGGGTGATCTGATCAAGTTGCTCTATTCCAAATCTTGTGCCATTTGGTCTAGATGCCTTATTAGGCCATTCTAGCATGTGCACCAAGTTTGAGAGCATTTGGACAAGTTTGGCAATGTAAAGTTGCTCAAACTTCAAATATGGACATAATGGTTTTGAAGGGGTTTGAGGATGTTTTCTTGCTTCCCAAGGCATGGGACTTGGCAAGATCATCAAATATGTCATATATGACATGATAGAATTTCCCTGGAATTTTTGGAGAAAGTTTCCTTTGTAAATATTTCAAAAGCTTGAAATATCCAGAAAGGGTTTTAGAGGGTTTAGCCCATTATTTTGAACATGACCAAGTGTTGAAACTCTTATATATGGACAATATATGTCCTCTGAGTCTCCCTGAATTTTGGCAAATATTTTTGAAATGGTTAAATAATTTTTCCCTATTAAAGACCATTTCTGGCCTTAAGAAAAAGCTTTTAAATAAAATAGGAAAATAACTTTTAAAATTATACCTTTGTGGTTTCTGGGAGTCCTATGACTACTAGGTCCCAAATAAACCTTTTGAAATAATTTTCTCACCGTAAATCAAGTACTTGCAGTGCAAATCTCAATTCAGGGGTTTTTGGAAAACTAAATTTATAAAATACCTTTTGGCCAAATTAATTTTGTAAGAAAATTCTATACTTTTATATAACACTTGGCATGATCATTGGGCAGAAGTTTTGGGTATGGAGATGAATTCTACAAGAGGTCATAGTTGACTTTAATGAGCACAAAAAGAAGCACATGAAGAAAACTCAATTCCAAATAAAAGCCAAATGATGCTAAATTTTTTTGCTGGTCCAAATTTTCATGCTTCAAAGATACAAATAACATGTTACAAAATGCAGGGTGTGACATCTATGATGGAATATTAATGAGAAGTCTATTGGTTCCTTTGCTGCACTCGGTATTCTCTTCACGCAATCGACCTTATATGATGATTCTTATGGGGAGTATTGACCTTATATCAGGTATGGCTATGAAAACCTTATTTAATCTTGGCAAACATAGCTTTGGTCATAACAACAAGCATGATTTTCTTAAAGTAGCGACATAGCCAAAACCTTTATGTTATTAAGCTTGAAGCGTTATGTTGACAAGGAAGACAACTTGATGTGTTATGCTTATTTTAATGTTTATGCTTTATATTGCTTTGCATCTTAGTCATCATCAATTGTCTGTTCTCTCAAAGCCTTTGCTAGCCTAAACTCTGTACTAAGCGGAATTCTGCTTATGCATCCATACCCTTAAACCAATACCTTCCATATGAGTCCACCATACCTTCCTATTCGTGGTATTCCACTACCACCTCCTAAAGTATAGAATTTGTGTGTTATCCTTAAATGTTGAAAATCCTCTATTTTGTGCCCCTGTTTTAGCTCATGAGGAAGTAATAGTTAATTCATGATATTTTTAAGTTGGACAAGTTTTACCCCGGGATTGCATGTCTAATCTGCAAACCCATAATACGAGAAGGAACTGGCATGAGTGCGCCCGGCTCATAAAAGATAATACAACAAACAAACCCTCCTTCACGCTTTGTTCATGAGAAATCAGAAAACTTTGGCAGCGATAAACAAAGGAGATTTAGGGGATGTGATCGTCCCCGTACGGGAGCCGTTCCTCGAAACTTGTCCAGCTCGAGAAGTAATTGAGTTATCTATTAGCATTCGTTGACAAATCATGCACCTCTCAAAACTTGTTTTCATTCTATTTGATTTAAGGATAGCACATGAGTTTTCCCTACTTCCCTAGAGCGGGGCCTATCTCTTAGTTTTAGGTTGAGTCAATTATTCCTACTTCCTACTATTGTTAAAGAGAGCAGTCATTTGATGTTGACGAGGATTCATTCATATAAAGTTGCATTAAGATTTGTCATATCATATCCTTGTTGACATTATCATTTGATAAGTAAGTTGTTTGTCAAGCCCA
Source organism: Secale cereale (assembly GCA_902687465.1). Taxonomy (NCBI): domain Eukaryota; kingdom Viridiplantae; phylum Streptophyta; class Magnoliopsida; order Poales; family Poaceae; genus Secale; species Secale cereale. Next base: position 788,921,866 of record LR738713.1, on the reverse strand, counting down.
GCTAAGGCAAACATCTTCCTTTGTGTTAACACTTTCACTTCTTGCCTAATAACATGATCTTTAAAAAGCTTCAATTAATCTCATCAAAACATAAAGAGAAAGAGCAAATGTAAAAGCTATTAGTTGTTCTTTGACCAAAGGACATGTTTGCCATGATTTGATGAGTTTCCTTAGCCCTACTTTCGAATATAAGTGTTACCACTCTTTTATAAGGGCCTTATGAGTTGAAGATTGCTGTTGAGGATATTTGAGTTGGTGAATAAACTGTGATGCTTCTTGTCCGTATTCTATTTATTGACACTTCACTCTCTAAACTTGTGGACATGTTTACCGCGTTCAGCATTCGCTTGGGGACAAGCGAGGTCTAAGCTTGGGGGTGTTGATACGTCCAAAATGCATCAGTATTTTATATCGTAATTCATCCTTATTCATTGATATATTTCATATTACGATGATGTTCTTATGTTGTTTTGGCTTATTTTACACAGTTTGCAACTTTCCGGTGCCGAAGCAGCAGACGCAGGATTCAGCAGTAAAAAGTGGACGCTGAGTTGCTGAAGAAGAATACCTCCAAATTACCTGAAAATCGACGGAGAGTATTTTCCAGACGGATCACGAAGGCACGCAAAAGGGCAACCAGAGGGGGCCACAGGGCGCCCAGGCGGCCACCTGGCGCGGGCCCCTCCCTGGCCGCGTGGGCAGGGCGCCTGGAGCCCCTGGCCCGCCTCCGGCTGCCCCCTTTTGCCTATATACTCCTCGTCATCCGAAAACCCTAAAAATAGGAGTTTTTACGGAGTTCCGCCGCCGCTCCGTGGCAGAAACCTACAGAGAAGAAAAAGCCATCTCCGGCGGGCAGATTCCGCCGGGGAGATCACCTCCCGGAAGGGGAGATCATCGCCATCGTCATCACCATCGTCACGGGCATCATCGAGATCATCATCAACATCATCCCCAACATCAGCACCATCTCCATCTTCATCCAATCTCATCTCACCATTGCAACTTGTGTTGTAATCCGTACTATCTATCCTCTCTACTCCATCGGTGTTGATTACTACTTTGTGGTGAATGCTATTGAGTTTTGTTGGAGAAATATCATTATGTCCAGATTGTTTATCATCCATTTATCTCCACTGATCATGATCTCTTTTATGTCTTGTGAGTAGTTACTTTAGTTCTTGAGGGCATGGGAAAAGTCTTGTTGTTAGTAGTCATATGATGTTGAAGTAATATGTGTTAGTTGATACTTAAGTTGTGTTGTTATTTTACTAGTGGTGTTGTGTGAGTCGAACACTCAACACTTCGCCTTATTAAGGACCTAGGGGAATACATTGTGTACAAAGAATGCTTACGATGGGTTGCCGGAGTGACAGAAACCTGAACCCCAGTTCGCACGCTTTTGCACAAGGGAACAATGGATCGTCGATCGTATTGCTATGGTTAGGCTTTTGCCTTAAATACTATCTTGTATTTGCGGATGCTTGCAAGGAGTTTAATCATAAGAGTGCACTCATCATAGTCTAGAGAGTGTACTAGCATAGATCCACCCACTCAACACTTATCAACACATCACATAGTACCGATACGGAATATGATGAAAGCACATGACTACCTCTCCCGTGTGCCCTCAAGAACACTTTAGCCTTTATAAGTTCAGTTGCTAGGCCTCTCCTTTGCTCAGAAAGGATTGGGCCACTTGTTACTCTTTAGTGCCTTTTACTTTGCTCGCTTTTACTTTCCTGTTGCTTACATCAAGAAAACCCCTAAAAAGTTATCTTTCAGTGCTTGCAGTAATTCCTTGCTCGGAATCGCTTATCAATACCTTCTACTCCTCGTTGGGTTCGACACTCTTACTTATCAAAAATGCTGCAATAGATCCCTTACGGTTGTGGGTCATCAGTCAACTGGTCAACAATTGACTGAGCCGACTTAGCCGCATTAGACCCACATGTCATACACAGTAGCTAGCTGATGTTGTGTATAAAATTATGGCACTATTTATTTTCGAATTAAAATAAACTCAGGAAATTTGTAAATTGTTTAAATCTTAAAAAAAAATCATATAAATTAATCCGTAACTCGGATGAAAATATTTTATATATGAATGTTGCCCAGAACGACGAGACGAATACGAATACGCATTCCGTTTGTCCACCGCACGTCCCTAGCATAGCGAACCTACAACCGCCCCCTCCATTTCACCTGTCCGAAAATACCTAACACCGGGAATACTTTCCCGGATGTTTTCTATCCTCGCCAGTATCACTTAGTACCGTGTTAGGTCACACGTAGCACCGCATATTGCCTTGTTATATTTTGTGATGATTTGTTTGCTCTGTATTTATTGTTTCCTCCCCCTCTTCTCTCTGGTAGACTACGAGACGGACGTCACTGCTGCCTCGATCGACTACGGTGTTGACGACCCCTCCTTCTTGCCAGAGCAACCAGGCAAGCCAACCCCCCTTGATCACCAGATATCACCCATTCTCTTCTCTCTTATTCTTACATTAGATTTGCTACTGTTGATGATTCGATATCTCCTATTCAGCTGCATAACCTGTCATTGTTGCTACCACTGTTGATACTTTTACCTGTTACCCTAATGCTTAGTATAGGATGCTAGTATTCCATTAGTGGCCCCACATCCTTGTCCGTCTGCCATGCTATACTATCGGGCCGTGATCACCTCGGGTGGTGATCACGGGTATATACTATACTCATACTTTACATGACACATGATGTGACTAAAGTCGGGTCGGCTCATTGAGTACCCGTAAGATTCGATGTGGGGGCTGAAAGGACAGGTGGCTCCATCCAGGTACTGATGGGCCTGAGTTCCCGACGCCCCCCGAGTGGATCTTTGTGGCGGAGCGACACGACAGGTGTGACACCCAGTGGAGAGGTGGCCTGGCCCTGGTCGTTATCCGTGGTGATTTCATAATAACACGCTTATCGAGATCTTGGTATTTGATCTGAGTCTGGCCATTGGCCTATACGCACTAACCAGCTACGTGGGAATAGTTATGGGCACTCGACGTCGTGGTATCAGCCGAAGCCTTCTTGACATCAGCGACTGAGCGGCGCGCGCCGAGTTGGACCGCGTAACGTAACTTCCTTAGTAATGGAAGTTGCTAGGTCTGCTCACCGGCCGCCCTCGCAACGTGCAGGTGTGCATTGGGCGATGGGCCCAGACCCCCGTGCGCTTAGGGTTTAGATCGGCGTGCTGACCTCTCTATTATGCTTAGGTAGGGCTGCGACGTGTTGATCTTCCGAGGCCGGGCATGACCCTGGAAAGTGTGTCCGGCCAAATGGGATCGAGCGTGCTGGGTTATGTGGTGCACCCCTGTAGGGAAGTTAATCTATTTGAATAGCTGTGTCCCTCGGTAAAAGGACGACCCAGAGTTGTACTCTGACCTCATGACAAATAGAACTGGATACTTAATAAAACACACCCAGACAAGTTCCAGATACAACCCGGTGATCGCTTTCCCACAGGGCGACGAGGGGAGGATCGTCGAGTAGGATTATGCTATACGATGCTACTTGGTGAACTTACCATCTATTCTATTCTACTGCTGCAAGTCGGAGGCTGCGAAAAGCGATGATACCTGTTACTTTCCAGCTACTCTCATCTACTGCTGCAAGATGGAGGTGGCCAGAAGTGTAGTCTTCGATTGAATTAGCTATCCCCCTCTTATTCTGGCATTCTGCAGTTCAGTCCACAGATATTACCCCCTTACACAGATATCTTTGCGTATGTAGTGCAGATCCTTGCTTGCGAGTACTTTGGATGAGTACTCACGGTTGCTTTGTTTCCCCTTTTCCCCCTTTCTCCTTTCTTCTCGGTTGGTGCAACCAGATGGTGGAGTCCAGGACCCAGAGGATCCCGATGATGTTTATAGGTGGAGTTCGGCTTCGAGGAGTAGTTAGGAGGTCCCGGGGAGGAAGCCTTGCCTTTTCGATCGTTGCTACTGTTGTGCTAGCCTTCCTAAGGCAAACTTGTTTAACTTATGTCTGTACTCAGATATTATTGCTTTCGCTGACTCTTGTGTTTTCGAGTTTATCTATTCGAGCCCTCGAGGCCCCTGGCTTGTAATATAAAGCTTGTATTATTTTAATTTGTGTCTAGAGTTGTGTTGTGATATCTTCCAGTGAGTCCCTAATCTTGGTCGTACATATTTCCGTGCATGATTAGTGTACGGACAAATCGGGGCGTCACAAATATCTTTCACGCAGTCTATCTTGGCATTAACAGTATTCAAGAAGGGTCTACCAAATATAATGGGACAGAAATCATCTTGTGCGGGAACTAAGAACAAGAAAATCAGCAGGGTATTTAACCTTCCCACACAAGACTTCAACATCTCTAACAATCCCAACCGGTGAAATAGTGTCTCTATTAGCAAGCTTAATAGTAACGTCAATCCATTCTAACTCAACAGGTGCAATATCATGCATAATTTCTCAATATAAATCAAGAGGATAATACTCGCACTAGCACCTACGTCACATAAGCCATGAGAGCAATGATCTCCCATCTTAACAGATATAACAGACAAGCCTACAATAGGTCTATGTTTATTCGTAGCATTGGGTTTGGCTATTCTAGCAGACTCTTCTTGGAGGTAAATGACATGTCCATCTAAATCTTCTACCCAGAGATCTTTAACCATAGCAACACTAGGTTCAATTTTAATTTGCTCAGGGGTGTAGGTGTTCTAGTATTACTCTTACGAACTACAGTTGAAGCTTGAGCATGATCCTTTATCCTAACAGGGAAAGATGGTTTCTCAATATAAGAAGTAGGAATAACAGGATCAACATTATAAGTGATAGTCTTTTCTTCAACTTTAATAGGTTCAACTACTTTTACTTCAATAGGGGGAGTGATATTTAAACCACTTCTCCTTGGGGAGATCAACATGAGTAGCAAAAGATTCACAGAAAGAAGCTACTATCTCAAAGTCAAGTCCATATTTAGTGCTAAAATCACGGAAAACATCGGTATCCATAAAAGCTTTAACACAATCAAACTTAGGGGTGATACCTGACTCCTTACCTTCGTCGAGATCCCAATCTTCAGAGTTGCGTTTAATTCTTTCCAATAAATCCCATTTGAATTCAACAGTCTTCATCATAAAAGAGCCAGAACAAGAATTATCGAGCATGGTGCGATTATTGAGAGAAAGTCGAGCATAAAAAATTTGAATGATCATTTTTCTTGAGAGCTCATGATTGGGGCATGAATATAACATTGACTTAAGCCTCCCCCAAGCTTGAGCGATGCTTTCTCCTTCGCGAGGCCAGAAATTATAAATATAATTACGATCACGATGAACCTGGTGCATAGGGTAGAACTTCTGATGAAATTCCATCTTCAAACGGTTATAGTTCCATGATCCCATATCATCACATAGCCTAAACCATGTCAATGCATCTCCCTTCAAACATAAAGGGAAGACCTTCTTCTTGATAAGATCCTCGAGCATACCTGCTGTAATGCCCAGGATGGAGTTATACCTCCCACGTGTCGAGGCACGACTTAAAGGCATAAGTCCATCCTAGAATGATCTCAAGTTTGGTATCTTTGCACAACTCATGTAAAAGAGGGATTAAAATGCAAAAGGAGATAGTTGGCTTACACTCGCCACTTCACACAATACATTACATAAGCAATACATCATTCAAAACATCACAGCCCGACTACGGGTAAGATCCAAAAGAAAGATACCAAAACAACAAAAGCCACAGGTCAGGATCGAATCCTAGTAGAAACCACTACTGAACATCGAAACGTCTCAAGCAAACAGCCACGATCTTCAACAAGCTCCTGGGGAAGCACTGAACCAGCTCCTGCATCGAGCTCGGCTGAACCTGCATCTGGTGTGGTGAAGTAACTGTGAGCCACAGAGGACTCAGCAATCCCGTTCCCGGGTAACAAGACTATTTAAGCCTTGGGTGAGGA
>LR738713.1:788888776-788901980 GCA_902687465.1 Secale cereale | reverse complement strand
CGGGCGACCGCGGGCGCTGGAGAGTCGAAGCAGAACGGGCGCCGCTCGGCCTGGGCGCTGCGGGAGCTCCTGGCGCTGGAGGGAAGAAGACCGGCGGCTGCTTCTCTGGCGCGGAGGGAGGAGCGCTCGGAGGAGAGGAGGGGTCGGGGCGCTCGGGGCCCTGGCTGGCCTCGAGCTGGAGGGCGTCTCGCGCGGAGGAGAAGGAAGGGAGGCGAGCGCTGGGTTGGTTTCGGCCGAAGGGGTGAGGGGAGAGGACCCGCGGGAGGAGATCGGGAAACGGGGCTGCGGGACTTGGGATCGAGCGAGGCAGGAAGAGAGGAGCGGGGTCGAGGGAAAGCGATGGGTGAGTGGCGGCGGCTCGGGGGAACGAGGGAACGTGAGGGAGTGGAGCACTGCGGGCTAGGGTTAGGGGAAAACGGGCTTTGGGCCAGAGGGAGATGGGCCGGAAGGACCAAGAAGGGATAGGGAGGTGGCCTGGAGGAGTGAGGGCTGCTGGGCTGCTCCTCTGTTTATTTCCCTTAGCAGAAAACAAAAGAGAAGGAGCAAAAATAAAATAAGAAAAGAAGGTCAAAGAACAAGGATAAAAATGATGGACATTTTTGTAAGGCTTTACGGATTAATTCCAACCTCACAAAAATAGTTCCAAACAAAAGGGAAAAAACAAACTAAAATAATTAGTTTGCCTTAAAGGAATTTAAAAGGAGTCTAGAAATTTGGAAGAGCCTCGAAACACTGAAAAGAATTATAGCAAGGTTTAGAAGGAGAAGCTAGAAGTGGAAAGACATGGGGAAAATTATGCAAGTGTGTTATGGTGATTCCGGAGCAATGGAATATTATTTATATAGCTCCCATCTAATATTGAGAGACTTTTATATGTTATAAAGAGAAGACATCTTCCCTCGATTTAAATGGACCGAAGGTCCACACGAATTATTTAAGTTGAGATGCAAAAAAAAATAAAATGACATGATGGCATGATGACATGATGCAATGCAAAAATAAATAACACAAGCTCAAAAGAAACCCACGGGCAACCCGGAACATCTGGAACCTTCGGGAATCTTCTGGAATCTTCTGGGACGTCGGTCTCGGGCGTCACACCTGCAAGCTTAAACAATCCACAAACTTTATCCACATAGATTGGATGTAAATCGGGATGCAGTGTTCTATCTCCTGTAAAAGGATTTTCAAGGAGCTTCTCTATCATACCCGAAGGAATCTCAAAGCAAACATTTTCAGTAGGTGCAGTAGGTTGAGGAGCAACTCGTTGCTCTTCTGGTCGGGGTGAAGATGACCCGAACAAGCCCCTCAAAGGATTTTGAGCCATAGTAACAAGTGACAATAAATTTCAACACACTATATAAATTTTTTCCTTACCAAATTCCACTTACCAAAGGGCTTCACTCCCCGGCAACGGCGCCAGAAAAGAGTCTTGATGACCCACAAGTGTAGGGGATTTATCGCAGTCCTTTCGATAAGTAAGAGTGTCGAACCCAACGAGGAGCAGAAGGAAATGATAGGCAGTTTTCAGTAAGGTATTTTCTGCAAGCACTGAAATTATAGCTAACATATAGTTTTGTGATAAGGTAATTGGTAGCAAGTGACAAAAGATAAAAGTAAATAAGGTGCAGCAAGGTGGACCCATCCTTTTTGTAGCAAAGGACAATCCTGGACAAACTCTTATATAAAGGAAAGCGCCCCCGAGGACACATGGGAATTATCGTCAAGCTAGTTTTCATCACGATCATCTGATTCTCATTTGGTACTTTGATAATTTGATATGTGGGTGGACCGGTGCTTGGGTGTTGTCCTTACTTGGACAAGCCTCCCACTTATGATTAACCTCTAATTCAAGCATCCGCAACTACAAAAGAAGTATTAAGGTAAACCTAACTATAGCCTGAAACATATGGATCCAAATCATCCCCTTACGAAGCAACACATAAACTAGGGTTTAAGTTTCTGTCACTCTAGCAGCCCATCATCTACTTATTACTTCCCAATGCCTTCCCGGTGGCCCCCCTCGTAGACTTCTTTCGCCAGATATTTTTTATATTTCCTGAAACGGAGTTCTGTTGAGTTTCGGGGCTTTTGGAGTTGTGCAGAATAGGTTTCCAGAGTTAGCTACTTTTCCTGCCCAGAATTCCAGTTGCTGGCATTCTCCCTCTTCATGTAAACCTTGTAAAATAAGAGAGAAAATGCATAAGTATTGTGACAAAACATGTAATAACAGCCCATAATGCAATAAATATCAACATATAAACATGATGCAAAATGGATGTATCATAGCTCGTTAATCAAAGATGGTTGTGTTTCCTAACCATAGACTTGTGTTGTTATTTGACCAACGGAATCACATCATTAGGAGAATGATGTGATGGACAAGACCCGTCCGTTAGCTTAGCACTATGATCGTTTAGTTTTATTGCTATTGCTTTCTTCATGACTTATACACGTTCCTTTGACTATGAGATTATGCAACTGCCGAATATCGGAGGAACACCTTGTGTGCTATCAAACGTCACAGCATAACTGGGTGATTATAAAGATGCTCTGCAGGTGTTTTCGAAGGTGTTTGTGGTGTTGGCATATATCGAGAATAGGATTTGTCACTCCGAGTGCCGGAGAGGTATCTCTGGGCCCTCTCGGTAATAGTAATACTCATCAGAATCAGCCTTGTAAGAAAATGACTAATGAGTTAGTCATGAGATGATGTATTACGAAACGAGTAAAGAGACTTGCCGGTAACGAGATTGAACTAGGTATGATGATACCGACGATCGAATCTCGGACAAGTAACATACCGATGATAAAGGGAACAACGTATGTTGTTATGCGGTTTGACCGATAAAGATCTTCGTAGAATATGTAGGAGCCAATATGAGCATCCAGGTTCCGCTATTGGTTATTGACAGGAGATGTGTCTCGGTCATGTCTACATAGTTCTCAAACCCGTAGGGTCCGCATGCTTAACGTTCGATGACGACTTGTATTATGAGTTACGTGATTTGATGACCAAAGTTTGTTCGGAGTCCCGGATGAGATCACGGACATGATGAGGAGTCTCGAAATGCTCAAGAGGTAAAGATTTATATATTGTAAGGCCATATTCGGACATCGCAAAGGTTCCGAGTGATTCGGGTATTTTTCGGAGTACCGGGGAGTTACGAGAATTCACCGGGAGAAGTAATGGGCCTTATTGAAGGAAATATGCCCTAGTGGCAATAATAAAGTTATTATTTATTTCCTTATATCATGATAAATGTTTATTATTCATGCTAGAATTGTATTAACTGGAAACTTAGTACATGTGTGAATACATAGACAAACAATATGCCCATAGTATGCCTCTACTAGACTAGTTCATTGATCAAAGATGGTTATGTTTCCTGACCATAGACATGAGTTGCCATTTGATCAACAAGATCACATCATTAGGAGAATGATGTGATAGACAAGACCCATCCATTAGCTTAGCACTATGATCGTTTAGTTTTACTGCTATTGCTTTCTCCATGACTTATACATGTTCGTGTGACTATGAGATTATGCAACTCCCGAATATCGGAGGAACACCTTGTGTGCTATCAAATGTCACAACGTAACTGGGTGATTATAAAGATGCTCTATAGGTGTCTCCGAAGGTATTCGTGGTGTTGGCATAGATCAAGAATAGGATTTGTCACTCCGAACATCGGAGAGGTATCTTTGGGCCCTCTCGGTAATACACAACATAATAAGACTTGCAAGAAAATGACTAATGAGTTAGTCACGAGATGATGTATTACAGAACGAGTAAAGAGACTTGCCGGTAGCGAGATTAACTAGGTATGGTGATACCGACGATCGAATCTCGGGCAAGTAACATACCGATGACAAAGGGAACAACGTATGTTGTTATGCGGTTTGACCGATAAAGATCTTCGTAGAATATGTAGGAGCCAATATGAGCATCCAGGTTCCTCTATTAGTTATTGACTGGAGATGAGTCTCGGTCATGTCTACATAGTTCTCAAACCCGTAGGGTCCGCAGACTTAATGTTTGATGACGATCTGTATTATGAGTTTATGTGTTTTGATGTACTGAAGGTAGTTCGGAGTCCCGGATGAGATCGGGGACATGACGAGGAGTCTCGAAATGGTCGAGACGTAAAGATCGATATATTGGACGACTATATTCGGACATCGGAAAGGTTCTGAGTGATTCGGGTATTTTTCGGAGTACCGGAGAGTTACGAGAATTTGCCAAGGAGTATATGGGCCTTATTGGGCTTTAGGGGAAAGAGAGAGAGGAGGCTGCGCCCACCCAAGGCTTAGTCCGAATTGGACTAGGGGGAGGGGCTGCGCCACCTCCTTCCTTCTCTTCTCTTTTCCCTTTCCTTCTCTCCTACTCCTACTACTAGGAAGGGCTCCTAGTTCTACTAGGAAAGGGGGAATCCTACTCCCGATGGGAGTAGGACTCCCGTAGGGCGCGCCATAGAGAGGGACGGCCCTCCCCCTCCTCCACTCCTTTATATACGGGGGTAGAGGCACCCCATAGACACACAAGTTGATCAAGTTGATCTCTCCCAACCGTGTGCGGTGCCCCCCTCCACAGAAACACACCTCGGTCATATCGTTGCAGTGCTTAGGCGAAGCCCTGCGCCGGTAGTTTCATCATCTCCATCACAACACCGTCGTGCTGATGAAATTCTCCCGCGAAGTTCTACTAGATCAAGAGCTCATGGGACGTCATCAAGCTGAACGTGTGCTGAACGCGGAGGCTCCGTACGTTCGGTGCTTAATCGGTTGGACCACGAAGAAAGTTCAACTACATCAACTCACTACTAGGAAAAGGCCTACTAATGGCGCACCTATTTTGGCCATTAATGGCGCATTAGTGGTGCGCCATTAGTGCCACGCCATTAGTATCTGGTGTACTAATGGCGCACCACAGATGCGCCATTAGTATATACCACGGTGCTCCATTAGTAGGCCTCCCAGGGGGCCATATATACCCAGGTGCTTTGGCATACTAATGGCGCACTCTTGCCTGATGCGCCATTAGTAACTTTGGCATACTAATGGCGCACTGTTGGATGATGCGCCATTAGTATCCTTTGGCATACTAATGGCGCACTGTAATGTGATGCGCCATTAGTATGAATATTAGTTTTTTTTAATTTTCTGTTTTTTGCACAGGTTACAAAATGTATTATTGGACAGAATATAGAAAGCACCAGCACACAGCAACAACAGATTCATCGAATATAATAGAAGATTAGTCTCTGAATACAATTCATCATATTAGTCTCCGAATACAATTCATCATATTAGTCTCCGAATTCAAAAGACCGAACAAAGATAGAACAATATATTACAAGTCTCGAGACCGAGAGTAGCGAGTTTGTCTTCACATTACAAGTCGATATCGATCATCTAAACTACCATCACATAGAAGAGAGCTGCGGTCATCACGATGAGCATCATCACGATGAAACTCGTCTTCATCCGGTTCCTCCAACGCTCCCTCCCCTCTCCCGCTAGATAGCGGGCGTATCTAGATTCCGCCTCGGCCCTAGTGGTGTACCCTTTGTAACTGTTACCGCTGAATCGGTGAACCTGTCTCCGACACTCCTCCCAGTCGTCGTAGACTCCGGGAACCTTACCCTTGTACACGACATACGACGGCATCGCTATGCACTAGCCAAACGAAACGTTAGTACCAATTCACAGACAATACATAACCAATATATAAGTATGCAACAGAACGATCGGAAGAGAAAAGCAAGACATTAATAGCATCGATTACATCTAAGTTGAACGACTGTCGAAACCAAAGAGACATACTACAAGTTCATTAAAGTTTAATTACAACATGAGCCAATCGATGTTTCAGAACTGGACACAGCATCACTACTTTCGACTCGACTCAAGGGACCGGAGCATGGATGAAGCCGCCGTTTATCGTGGGAGTCATGAAATCGCGGGCGTAGTCAGCCTACATTTGTAGCATTGTGTCGATGTCACTGTTGGACGGTTGATTTCTGAGGTAGAACTGCTCCGAGGTACGAAGGACATCTTGATGGATGATTTCCGCAAACTCCGACTGGATGCGAAAGAATTCTTGTCTGATGTCCGCGTACTGGATTGCCGACACGCTAGCGGCCCAATCTTTGAGTTTACTCGGTAGAAGAAGTTGATGATGGTCCCGTACGATTGCCCGCATGTGATGGATGGCATAGTAGGCACCCTTCTGACCGCCAGGCGGCTGCTTGACGCAGTAGAACGTCGTATTGTGGGAGAACACGTGCTTGCCGTACTTACGAATAGGCCTGGTGAAGGTGCCTCCAGATTTGGCGTAGCCGGGGAGAACATCATCAAGAACATTCTTGACATTTGTGTAGTCTACCTTTGACTGATGGTCCGAGTCGAAATACGTGGCCATGGAATATTTGGGGTTTAGGAGGATGAGTGTGTAATGTGTGTCACTGCACAAAACACGGAATGTTAAAAGAAAAACGATCGAAATCTAAGAATTCATATGTTACGGGGCGGTTGAGGGGAGGACTTACTCGGGAAAGTAAGGCACGAGGAAGTTATCCTTATCTCGGTTTGCCAGAATGACGCCTTCGAGGTAAGAACTCACGACTTGCCGGTCCCCAGCGCTGCCCAAGATCTTGGCACGCATGTAGAAGGGGTCGACTATCACGATGTCCGGGGTCTTGTCGCGAATGATCCGCATCTCCATACTCAGCAAAAATAGCTGAACGAAGGTGTAGTGCAGCGGATAAAGGTTCAACATAGCGTAGATGTCATCAAACCGCAGGACGATCGTACCCCCGATGGAGTTATCCACAAATCCCTTGCACTCTGGTACCTTGGCCGCGAAAACCGGGTATGCCACATCCTTCTCTCTGAGACGCCGCTTCTCCAAAGAAAGAACACTGTCATGCAGACTCCGCATAGCACCGGTTGCAGCATTGAGCATATTACTCAGTAGCATCGGCCTACCCGCCACATGCACCCTCTTCATTACATCCTCAGGTGAAGGTGGCCCATCCTGAGCACGGATCGTACTCGGTGTCGGCTGGCTCGCACCCTTGTTAGTCTTTCTTTTCCGTGCCTTCTTCTTCTCCTGTAATGGGACCGAGTTCTGCTCACAGACCGCCTTCTTGAGTGTGTTGGGGCTGATAATATTTCGCACCTCGCCTATCTGAGGCTCGGTGAAGTCGGCAGCTGGAGGCGTTTCCTGAGAACTGAACGGCAGACGACGCCTGTTGCAACTTCGTTTCTCCGCGGTACCAGCTAGATCGCGCATGTCTTTTGTAGGGTTGAGTTCTTGAGAAGGAGGCCCCATGAAGTCGCCACCGTACCCATGATCGGCAAAGTACTGATCGACGTTGGCAAATGTATCGTCGTCGTTGTCGTCGTCGTCGTTCGGATCCTATGCCATATGCATGTTTGGATCCAGTGGCATAGGGACGTCCGGCACCGTTGCGGCGGTCTTGCCATGGGGCCGACTTGGCGCCGGCACGACTGGCGGTGTTGTCTTTGGGGTGGTGTCCCCCGCCCCCAAACGAATCTGGCTCTTCGGCCAAAGCAGGGGCCAGCTCAGGCAGGCGCTGAGGGTCATCAGATCATCTTCGTCGGCCCCGACGGGTCGAATCGGAGGTAACAACTCGTCGCAGCCTGGCAGCACCCGAACCAGTTGAACCCTATACAAGTTGGGTGGCATCCTAGTACCGTGGAACATGGGGTTGCCCGGTTGAACGATTTTGCCCTTGGCGACATCGACCAACTCGTTATTCACGAAGTGCAGGAGAGTGCACGGAACGTCGGCGGCGCCCTATGAAAACATGTAGGGCGTCAGGGATGCCTAGTCAAAGGCAAGGATATGAAGTCCTCGGCCGAGAGAGGCTTAATTAGTTACCGTGATGATGGCGTCGAGCTCGGCAAATGTCGAGGCACCGCCAACGGCGGGCGTGCAGTTGACGGAGGGGCCGCTTGCTGCAGAGGTGCCGGTCGGCATACACCCGGGTGCATTAAGCTCCCGTGCCGGCGTCGGAGACACCAATGGCGCCTCCGCCGGAGACACCAATGGCCCCGCCATCGCGTTCTGCGAGTTGCTGGCCGTGAAGCTGGGAATCGGGGGCAGCCCCTGTTGGCCGCCCGCAATCCACGCCTGCAACCCCACAATCAAGGTAGGCACAATGGCGGTGATCGTCGCTCCCAGTTGTTGTTGCACTTGCTCTTGGACAATCTCCGGAATCCGCGCCACTTGTGCCTTGAGTTCTTGAACCTCGCGCGGCTGGCTTTCCGAGCTGGTCTTTTTCTCCTTTCGCCCACCAGCGTTATAGTATGACGGCCATTTTGGGGACAAGCCTTTGCCGGCCACACGACCAGCTGACGACGGCTTACTGAGCTTATCCTTTTTCTTCATTACATTCAACGCCCTATTTAGAGTGGTGTCCCAAGGGTTGCTCTTAGTCGACCCCGCGCTACTGCTTTCAGTCGCCTGCGGAAGGAATGTGAACCATTTAGAAATTTGGCTTCATTAATTAGAATGCAACCATATGGAGCTAATTACGCGGGGGTGTATTCCTTACCAGAACAAGCTCAAGCGCCCTGGTCTTCGGATCCGTGGTAAGCTCCTTTGTTTTCGGGTCCTTCTTGTACCGGGCCTTGACAAAGTTCCTAGTCTGCTTGTCACCGTATTTATCGAAGAGGGGCGGTAGGCCTTGCTCGGCACGGTCCGCCTCCTCCTTGTCCCATATAGGCTCCGCAACTCTATAACCGCCGGGACTGAGTGTGTGTTCCCCTAAGTTCAGCTCCCGCATTTCTTTCCCCCACTGACTTGATTCGGAGGTTGCGGTGCTCGAGCACTTGATCTTGAAGTCGTTGTAGTCATCTTCGGTGATCGAAGGATTTTTCTCCTTGATCTTCTCATAACTATCACCTTTGTCAATCATTCTCTTCACCATGCTTTTCCAAGTAGACAGGGCCGTGCTCATCTTCGTGAGGGCGGCATTGTTCACTTTATTCCCTTTGAGGCTTGTGTTTTCAAATTCAGCGGGGAACTTGTATCGTTCGTGCAGCTTCGTGAAGAGGAGAGGTTGCGCAAATTCCCTCGGTCAGGATGCCTCACGTTCTCAGTGTTGATCGAGACGGTGCTCCGGAGAATGCACCCGAGCTGAAGCGAGTACCCCTTGACTATTCGTTCGGGCGCCGTTGGATTCCCGTCGGAGTCCACTTCAGTAAATTCCTCCTTGACGGTGCGGAGCACGGTCGAGCTCCGGTCCTTCCGTTGCCTCTTTGGTTGGCTGCCATCTGTGCGTGCGCCGCCATCATCAGTGGTGTCATCCTCAGCGGCACCATCAGTGGTGTCATCCCCGACGGCACCATCAGTGGGGTCATCCTCGGCGGCACCATCAGTGGTGTCAGGATCGGTGGGGAAGGCGGCGTCCTCATACAAGTGAGGTTGTTCCTCCATCTCCTGGGACAGCTCCCAGAATGCCTTGCCGCCCGAACCCCCAACCTCATCGTTGTGGGCCATGTTTCTCTCTAAATAGGAAAAAAGTTTGGTCAAAAAGTTGGTTATTGTCAAGGAACAAGATCATGGTCTCATCATTTAGGGTTTGTCGACACCGAGGCATCCTAAAAGCTAAGTTTTTATCATTGAGGGTTTTCCGACGCCGAGGCACCCTAAAAGCCTAAGATTTCATCATTTAGGTTTTTATCGACATCGAGGCACCCTAAAAGCCAAGGTTTTATAATTTATGGTTTGTCGAGACCGAGGCATCCTAAAAGCTAAGCTGGGAAGGAGAATTCTAAGTTGGGCCTAATCACTTGGCTCTATTGCCGCCTATGGTTTAATGCAGCAAGAATAAAGGGGCAGTTGATCCTACTTAATTAACTACTAAGATACCCCGGCCCATGCATTAGTCACAAGTACCCCATATGTCCTATTTTTAGCAAAGTCATGCTAAAATTCATGGAAAATTTCAGCATGACCTTTGCTGAAAATAGGACAAATGGAGTACCCGAATTTGCCGGAGCGGAAGCTAATCGACATTCCAGCAAACTCAAGGGCCTCTCGGGGTACCTGCAAAATCATTACGACACGATGGTCGGAGACAAAACCCAGCAAAAAGCTGCTCTTATTGACGATAATCATAGCAGGAAACGATTGGGTTGCCCTTATTGACGATAATCACAGCAGGAAATAACGCCAGGCGATTTGATAACACTGAGCTCTGCACCTAATGCAGAATATTAGGAACCTAGAAACTTGCATTGGCACGAAAGCACAATCATGTAGCACATAAAGCAATCACTAACAATAGTACAACTACTTGATAACCAGAATCAAGCACTATAATAGAAAAACATTGAACTGCAAATGGCCAAACATGGAAGTGTTCTGTTCAGAAGAGTACAAAACACTAGCATTCTTAGATCTCAGTTTGCCAAAATCTGCATCACCGTAGTTCAGATATTACAACCAAAGCTGCCCAATTGACTCGATGCTGGTTACTACTCATAAAACAGCAAGTGGACACTGGGTTGCTGTTATTCTGAATGTGTCCAAAGATTCAGACTTGAAATGGCTCAACCTGAAGGAACACAGGAAATTTCAGACTCAAAACTCTACTCTTTTTACTAAAGCATCCAATACTACCAATTGAAACCTCAATCCAATCTATAAACCAAAGGAACTAAATGTGTATATGTACAATGAACATGCTTCTGCGTGCAAGGCTCGCATAGAAACAAGCACTCAACATTGTATTGGTAGGCTATAAAATCATGCAAGGCTCAACAGAATTTTTTTATTGTTATTAAGAGACCAAAGGACTGAATTTAGATACCAAACATAGATTGCAGATTTGAGTAAAGGAATCACCCCAGTTAATGAATGGGCAGCAATGACATCTCAATAGTAGCAAACTGAAAAATCATGCAAGACCATGGTAACTAGTAACCTATAAGCATACGAATCACTAGGACAAAACACTGCGCCAACAACTGTACAAGTGTAACAGCAAGGCAAATTCTGTTGAGACTAACAACAACTTGGATACTTAATGGTTGCTGCATAAATCGAAGTTGAAAAACCTTCAAAGGGTTGCCCAAAAGAATTATGAGATAAATTATGTTGGCTACTAAATGATCTTGTGGCTGAGTTTTAGTCTCTTAGATGGAACCATTCATATCTATATTGCCAAACAACTACAATACTTGTGGACGACTGAAAGGGATACACTTGAGAAGAACAACTTAAGTTCATTAATCAACTAGATTGAAGTTCGTGTGTTTTGTCATGGTGTGGAGAAGGTACTGTACTAGTCAATGCAACATGAAGCATGGTGTGGAGAAGATACACTTGAGAATAACAACTACAATACTTAGGGGCCAATGCAACATGAAGCCATAGCTGAACTGGTCTCAATGCACGGACAACAGAAGGTACTGTACTACTGTTCATGGTGTGGAGAACCAATCAAAATAAACATATGCACACATAAAGTCCACATCTTTCTTGTACTTGTGCAGCACATAATATTTAACACTATATATCTGGGCCAAATTTAACATAATACACTAGGTTAATACCCAACTACTCGAAATGTCGAGGCTGGCCACGCTAGCAAGCCACAGGCTATCAAGCACCAACATGATAAGAGCTGTCATTTAGGTTCATATATTGTTCCAGCCATAGCTAGCAAGCTAGCAGAGCCAGTTCCAACTAAGAAGCCTGCCAAAGTCACTATTGAGCCATCGCAACTACAAGTGCATGCATATTTGGCTCTGTATGTATACGCGTGCATATTTGTTAGTCTTGTTGGTGTTTCTTTTAGCTCTATATATGTATACGCGTGCAAGCATTCCCAAGTGCATGCTTAATTACCTTTTATTAGAATCAATTTTCAGGATCATCTAGCTCAAAGTTTAGCCACACAGATGGGAGGATTAATTAGCTAGGTGTTGGAATTAACTTGTCCTACTGTCAAGGCTTTTGTAAACCCATCTACAACTTGATCTAATGTTGTATAAGCCAAATTTTGAGTAGCTTATTTGCTTTCTACTATCTGTGTGTGCATCGCAAAATCATAATCTACCTCAATATGCTTAGTTCTAGCATGAAACACACGAACTAAAACAGACATAATTTAAAAATAAAATATTCTAGAAAAACTACAAAAATACTTTGCATCCAAACAGACCCTGAGTAACATCATTGAGTACCAGGACAGAAAATTGTTACAAGGCACAGATCATTGAGTATAGGAGGAAGGAGGAGAGGTACCTGGGCGGGCGCGGCCGGCCACCGTCGGGGTCGGGGTCGGGGTCGGCGGCGGCGTCGAAGGGATGGCTCGAGGGCGGCGGCGCAGGGCAGGGGCTGACGCAGGGCAGGGGCCGACGTGGGAAGGGGCCGACGCAGGGAAGGGGCGACGCGGGGAGGGGCCGACGCAGAGGAGGAATCCGACGACGAAGAGGAATCCGGCGACGGTGCGAAGAGAACCTGCGGCGACGGCGGTGTCGTGGTGGTGGATGGCCTTGCCACCTGGGAGAACCTGCGGCGGCGACGGTGCGAGGAGGGGCTGGGAACCTGCGGCGGCGGTGCGAGGCGGCGAGGGAGGCGCGGTGGACGGAGGGGGCGGAGCAAGGCGGGATGGCGGCGGGTTCTGGCGAGAGAGACGGAGTGGGCGGAGCAAGGCGGGGATCTGACGAGGGAGGGAGGGAGAGAGAGGCAGCCACGGGGAATAGATGGAGTGGGGGAGAATACTAATGGCGCACCCCCTTGCGGTGCACCATTAGAATGTGATAGCAATGGCGCACTAGCGGGACGGTGCGCCATAAGTAATTTTTTTAGATAGCAATGGCGCACCAGCCAGCGTTGCGCCATAAGTAATTATTTTTTACTATTTTTTTGTTGCATCTAATAGTTTTTTAGAAAATGAATATGAATGTGAAACAGTAATAAATTTTTATAAAAACAGTAATAATTTTTAAAAAAAATATCATCAGATTTTTTTATTTGAAAATATTTATGAATATAAAAAAATATCATCAAATTTGTTATTTGAAAATACCATCAAATTTGTTATTTGAAAATATAATCAAATTTGTTTTTTGAAAATATAATTAATTTTTTTTAGTTGCATTCATTTTTGACGGTGGAGCGGGGGAGGGTGCGGGGGTCGTCGGCGGTGGTGGAGCG
>LR738713.1:788843281-788888698 GCA_902687465.1 Secale cereale | reverse complement strand
ATAACGATCGAGATGGAGGGGGATCGAGATCGAGTGTCCTCATGAATATTCAATATTTTTTCATGAATTCAAAAAGTGCCCATGAAATTTAAAAATATTTATGATAGTTCAAAAAGTGCCCATGAAATACAATCGAGAAATGAAGATTACAATTTAAATACAATCGATCTTAGCTAGCTATCTGTTCACAATCTTCTTGCCCTTCTTTTTCGCAAATGGAGTTCTTTTGTGGAACGGACGTCCTTTAGGTAGGGTGGTCCTGCTTCTTCTTGTGGTGTATGCTGCTACTTCATCATCGTCGTCATGTTCGATCTTCGGGTCGCCGTACTTGTCGAAGTCTTGCTCACTAGCTACTCCATCCATTCCGATGATCTTCCTTTTGTCTCTCCTCATGACAACACGACTGGGCTTTGACGGGTCGGTAATGAAGAAGCATAGGTCAACTTGGGAAGCCAGTACCCATGGCTCATTTTTCGCAGTGACGTTTGCGCCCGCGGTCTTGGATTTGGCTTCGGGTATAACCATGGTGGTGAAATACTGGTCTTCTTTTAGGACGCTCTTGGCCCATGTGACACGGAACATCGGGACCTTCTCTCCAGCGTAGCTCAGCTCCCAGATCTCCTCGATCCTTCCGTAGTATCTGTCCTTGTCGTTAACGGTGTAGGATTCCATCGTTACCCCGGAGTTCTGATAACCATCGCTCTTCATGTCCTTGGCCTCGGTGTAGAATGTGTAGCCATTGATATCGTACGCCTCATAGGTCATCAGGTTGTGCTCGGCGCCCTGTGACAAGGCGAATATGAGTTGTTCTTCCGCGGAAGAATCCTCATGTAAAGGGTACGACAGAAGCTTCTGCTTGAACCAACGCGTGAAACATGAGTTGTGCTGTTTGATTATATCTCCGTCCGTCCTCTGTTGGCCTCGGTCATTGTACGTCTTCTCAATAAAGGTTTTGTGCTCTACCACCCAAGGATCGACCACGTCTATGTGTTGTAGCGCGACTAGGTTTGCTCTTTCAAAGTCGACGAGTCGACCCTCGAAGTCGACATGCATTTCGCGGCGACCCTCACGGTGACCCCATCCAGCGAGCCTGCCGAGGTGCCTGTTGACGGGCGGACCAACGGGGTTCTCGATGCCTAGATAATTCGTGCAGTAGGAGATGCACTCTTCAGTCAGAAAGCCCCTGGCTATGCTTCCCTCTGGACGTGACATGTTGCGAACGTATCCTTTGATGACACCATTCATCCTTTCGAACAGCATCATGCTGTGCAGGAACGTCGGCCCAAGTTGGATGATATCGTCCACGATATGGACCAGCAGATGTACCATAACGTCGAAGAATGCGGGCGGGAAGTACATCTCAAGCTCACATAGTATCACCACGATCTCTTCCTGTAGTCTTCTGAGTTGCCTCACGCCAACCGACTTCCGAGAGATGATGTCGAAAAAGTTGCATAGGCCAAATAGCGTTTCACGGACGTGCGCGTCCATGATCCCACGGATTGCAACTGGAAGTATCTGCGTCATCAGCACGTGACAATCGTGAGACTTCATCCCGCTGAACTTCTGCTTTGCTGGGTCTGGGTATCTGCTTATCTTCCCCACGTAACCGTAAGGAAGTTTTACTCCTACGAGGTAGGTGAAAAACTGCTCGATCTCCTCCTGACTTAGAGTGAAGCACGCGGGTGGGTAGTCATTTCCGGTCTTCTTGGCCTTTTTGCCTTTGCGACGACTTTCCGTTTCCTGCTTCGCCTCATCATCATCATCATCATCATCATCATCATCATCATCATCATTATCATTAGCGTGAAGCTCCTGCCTGATGCCCATTGATTTCAAGTCTGCCCTTGCTTTCGGCCCATCTTTGGTCCTCTCTGGCATGTTGAGCATGGTACCAAGCAGACTCTCGCACATGTTCTTCGTGATATGCATGACATCTAGGCTGTGAGGCACACGATGGATCTTCCAGTACGGCAAGTCCTAGAAAACAGACCTCGTTTTCCATACCTTCAGCAGCGGCTCTGGCGCCTTTCACATCTTTCCCGGCTCTGGCGCCTTTTGCTTCTTTCCCGGCAGTGGGCAATCTTTCCAATTTTTGAACAACTCGTCTATTTCCTCGCCGCTCCTCATCCGCGGGCGTCCTCGGGGTTCGGTTTCACCATCGAACAGATCCTTGCGTTTTCTCCACAGGTCATTGTCGCGAAGCCACCTTCGATGTCCCATGAACACGGTTTTCGAAGACCCGGGATCACTATCTAGCTGGCGATACGTTGTGTCATCCATGCACCTGACGCATCCAGAAAATCCGTGGACCACCTGCCCCGCGACATATCCATAACCGAGATAGTCATGCACCGTCGTGAGCAGTGCGGCTCTCATAGGGAAATATTCTTTCTTTGCAGTGTCCCACGTATTGGCTGGCGTTTTCCACAGCGTGTCTAGCTCCTCTTTCAGCAGCCCCAGATACAGATTGATGTCGTTCCCTGGTTGTTTCGGTCCTTCAATTAGCATACTCATGTGAATGTACTTCCTTTTCATGCACAACCAGGGGGGAAGGTTGTACATCCACACAAACACATGCCAGGTGCTATGTGTGCTTC
Source organism: Secale cereale (assembly GCA_902687465.1). Taxonomy (NCBI): domain Eukaryota; kingdom Viridiplantae; phylum Streptophyta; class Magnoliopsida; order Poales; family Poaceae; genus Secale; species Secale cereale. The sequence goes on along the minus strand of LR738713.1, from coordinate 788,886,098 downwards.
TCTGGCTACCAAACGGATTGACTTCATCGGTGCTCGTGCCCAACACGATGTTCCTTGGATCGTTCCCAAATTCTGCGTCTTCGAAGTTCAACGCTTGGCACTGGCTCGCATCCTTAGGGTGACTCAACATCTTGTCTTTTTTATCTATCTCCGGATCATTTGCGTCATCTTCTCGCTTCTTCTCCTCCCTATCCGCGTGCCAATGCAGGAGCTTTGCTACCTTAGGGTCCGCGAAATACCGCTGCAGACGAGGAGTGATCGGAAAGTACCACACCACTTTTCGAGGAGCTTTCTTCCTCTTCTTGTATCGAGTGACGCCGCACACAGGACATATGGTAGACTCCGCGTGCTCGTCCCGATAAATGATGCAATTGTTCATGCACACATGGTATTTCACGTGCAGTAAATCCAGAGGACACACGATTTTCTTCGCCTCCTCGAAACTGGTCGGGCACTTGTTCCCCTTGGGAAGACGTTCGTGCCAGAATGACATGTTCTCGTCGAAGCATGCGTCGGTCATTTTGTGTTTTACCTTCATCTCCAGAGCCATGAGCGTTACTTTCAGGCGGGTATCCTCGGGCCTGCATCCTTCATACAATGGAGTAACCGCGTCTATCTCCAGTTGATCCATCTTGGCTTTCTCTCGGGTGGCAGCTCTTGTGTTATCCGTCTGCTTGAGAAGCAGCTCTTGAATATGAGGGTCCTGCACCCAGCCCATCGATGGTCCAGCATCGTCTGCTCCGCCGGCATCATCATCTTCATGATCATGCCCGTCGTCTGCTCCGGCATCTTCCTCATCATCATGTCCTACATCTTCTACATGATGACTGTGTACAGCATCACCGTCGTGATCATCTCCTGGGGATTCTTCGTCTTCTCGCCCGCCCGAGCCGCGGTGGTTGTCTTGCTGCCCTTCCTCATTTCTTGCCTGGCCCCCATGGACGACTTCGTAGTCATCTTCATCACCTTGCCACCAATAGCCATCCATGAAACGACGCAAGAGCAGGTGGTCCCGCACCTGCCCGGAATCCGGGTCCGCAATAAGGCTCTTCAGCTTGCATCTTCGACACGGACATCTTATCTCCGTCTCGTTCTTTTGAAGCATCTCGGCCTTCGCGGAGCTCAAAAACCTATTCACGATGCCTTCGGTCATCGTGCGGACCATGGTCGCCTGCGGGGTAGAGCAAAACGATATTTTAGAACCAAGAAAAAATTTGGCATGACTTTCCCTAAAAATAGGACCAGAAAGAATGCTTAATGCCAAAATTCTTGCCCAAACGGAAATGAATCAACATTCTGGCAAAATATTGGCAACTATCGCATTTCAAATACCGGTACACCTCCAAACACAAACACATATGCAACACCACAAACATATGCAACACCACGAACATACATAGATCTAGCTAGGCCATAAAAAGTGCATGTGCACATTGTTGTAGGGAGAACAACATAAATATAGCTACCCCCTTACTTACCTATCAAAAGAAAGGTAATTTAACCACTTAATTTGAATGAATCTATGGTGGAAATGAGGTGACAAAGAGGAGGCACCCGAGACATGCTTTGGAGGAGGAGGTGGAGAGAATGAAGTGGGGAGAAAGTGAGTGGGTAGGAGTGGCTGTCCAAAATATCTTGTTGGTGCCCACTTACTAATGGCGCAGCACCTCCAAATGCGCCATTAGTAACCCAGGTTACTAATGGCGCACCACCTCCAAATGCGCCCTTAGTAACCCAGGTTACTAATGGCGCACCAGCAGGTGGTGCGCCATTAGTAGTTTTGCAAAAAAAAAAAATATACTAATGGCGCACTGTGCCAAAGTGCGCCATTACTAGTTTAAACTAGTAATGGCGCACTGTGGAATAGTGCGCCATTAGTAGTTTTGCAAAAAAAGAATAAAAAATATAATAAAAAACAACAGTAGTGGCGCACTGTGTGACTGGTGCGCCATTACTAGTTACAACTAGTAATGGCGCATTGTGTCTGGATGCGCCATTAGTATGTTTGGAAAAGGAAAAAAAATACTAATGGCGCACTCTGAGCCAGGTGCGCCATTAGTGTATTCAACTCTAATGGCGTACCAGAAGGTGGTGCGTCATTAGTATATACGAATGGCGCACCGCATGTCTGGTGCGCCATTAGTGTCAATCCCATCTATAGCCCTTTTTCTAGTAGTGACCGCATCACTAGACGCTTCCGCTCCCGGTCTACGAGGGTACGTAGACACACTCTCCCCTCTCGTTGCTATGCTTCTAGTAGATAGATCTTGCGTGATCGTAGGAAAATTTTGAAATACTACGTTCCACATCAGTGGCATCATGAGGCAGGTCTATGCGTAGATGATATGCACGAGTAGAACACAAGTGAGTTGTGGACGATACTAGTCATACTGCTTACCAGCATGTCATACTTTGATTTGGCGGTATTGTTGGATGAAGGGGCCCGGACCGACATTACGCGTACGCTTACGCGAGACTGGTTCTACCGACGTGCTTCGCACAGAGGTGGTTGACGGGTGTTAGTTTCTCCAACTTTAGTTGAATCAAGTGTGGCTACGCCCGGTCCTTGTGAAGGTTAAAACAACACATACTTGACGAAAAATCGTTATGGTTTTTGTATGCGTAGGTAAGAACGGTTCTTGCTAAGCCCGTAGCAGCCACGTAAAACTTGCAACAACAAAGTAGAGGACGTCTAACTTGTTTTTGCAGGGCATGTTGTGATGTGATATGGTCAAGACATGATGAGTTATACGTTATTGTATGATATGATCATGTTTTGTAAAGTTATTGGCAACTGGCAGGAGCCATATGGTTGTCGCTTTATTGTATGAAATACAATCGCCATGTAATTGCTTTACTTTATCACTAAGCGGTAGCGATAGTCGTGGAAGCAATAGTTGGCGAGACGACAACGATGCTACGATGGAGATCAAGGTGTCGCGCCGGTGACAATGGTGATCATGACGGTGCCTTGGAGATGGAGATCAAAAGCACAAGATGATGATGGCCATATCATGTCACATATTTTGATTGTATGTGATATTTATCTTATTATGCTTCTTATTTTGCTTAGTACGGCGGTAGCATTATAAGATGATCCCTTTCAAAAATTTCAAGGTACAAGTGTTCTCCCTGAGTATGCACCGTTGCGAAAGTTCGTCGTGCTGAGACACCACGTGATGATCGGCTGTGATAAGCTCTACGTTTAAATACAACGGGTGTAAGACAGTTTTGCACATGCAGAATACTCGGATTAAACTTGACGAGCCTAGCATGTACAAACATGGCCTCGGAACACTGGAGACCGAAAGGTCAAGCATGAATCATTGATACGTCTCCCACGTATCTATAATTTTTGATTGTTCCATGCTATTATTTATGAAGTCTTGGATGTTTAATGGGCTTTATCATTCACTTTTATATCATTTTTGGGACTAACCTACTAACGCAAAGGCCTAGTCCAGATTGCTGTTTTTTGCCTATTTCAGGGTTTTGCAGAAAAGGAATATCAAACGGAGTCCAAACGGAATGAAACCTTCGCGAGAGATATTTTTGGAGGAAATCACGCTCGGGAAACGTCAGGACCAAGTCAGGGGACGAAGGGCCAGCCCTCTAGGGTGGGGGGCGTGCACCCCTTCCTAGGGCGCACCGCCCTGCCTCGAGGCTGGCCCACACGGCCCCCGGTGCTCTCCTTCTTCCTATATATACCTATGTACCCCAGAAACTCCATACGTAGAGAGAAAACCTTAATTCCACCGCCGTAGCTTCTGTTCCCGTGGAGACCCCATCTTGGAGCCTGTTCCGGGAGGGGGATCCATCACGGAGGCCTTCATCATCATCATCATCGCCCTCACCATGAGTTGTGAGTAGTTTACCACAGACCTTCGGGTCCATAGCTAGTATCTAGATGGCTTCTTCTCTCTCTCTGGATCTCAATACAAAGTTCTCCTCGGTCTTCGAGGAGATCTATTCGATGTAATCTCTTTTTGCGGTGTGTTTGTCAAGATCCGATGAATTGTGAGTTTATGATCAAGGTTATCTATGAAAGATATTTGGTTCTTCTCTGAACTTTTTATGTGTGCTCATAATATTCTTGCAAGTCTCTTTGAATTATTGGTTTGGTTTGGCCTACTAGATCTATAGTTCTTGCAATGGGAGAAGTGCTTGTATTTGGGTTCAATCTTGCGGTGTCCTTTCCCAGTGACAGTAGGGGCAACAAGGCACGTATTGTATTGTTGCCATTGAGGATAAAAAGATGGGGTTTCCATAATATTGCTTGAGTTTATCCCTCTACATCATGTCATCTTGCTTAAAGCGTTACTCTGTTCGTATGAACTCAATACACTAGATGCATGCTCGATAGCGGTCGATGTGTGGAGTAATAGTAGTAGATGTAGGCAGGAGTCGGTCTACTTTTCTCGGACGTGATGCCTATATACAATGATCATTCCTAGATAGTCTCATAATTATTCGCTTTTCTATCGATTGCTCGACAGTAATTTGTTTACCCGCCGTAGAATATCGCTATCATGAGAGAAGCCACTATAGAAAACTATGCCCCCCGGGTCTATTCTCAACATAAAAATCTACATCTACTTTACTTTTCTTGCTTTTATTTGCTGTTTTATTAAACTAAAAATACCAAAAATATAATTATCATCTCTATCAGATCTCACTCTCGTAAGTGACCGTAAAGGGATTGACAACCCCTTATCGCGTTGGCTGCGAAGTTCTTATCTGTTTTTGCAGGTGCAGGGACTCGCGCGTGGTCTCCTACTGGATGGATAACTTGGTTCTCAAAAACTGAGGGAAATACTTACGCTACTGTGCTGCATCTCCCTTTCCTCTTCGAGGGAATACAACGCAAGCTCAAGAGGCAGCAAGAAGAATTTCTAGCGCCGTTGCCGGGGAGACTCACGCCAAGTCATGTCAAGATTTGCCATCCCATCAACTTGCCAATTTCTGGCGCCTTTGCCGGGGAGGCTTACGCAAAAGTTATATACCAAGTACCTATCACAAACCCTTATCCTTTGCATTACATTTATTTGCCTCTCGTTTTCCTCTCCCCCACTTCACCTTTGCCGTTTTATTCGCCCTTCAGCCGCCGTGTGTTTTTTGTTCGCTTGCCTCTTGTTTGCTCGTGTGTTGCTTGCTTGATTGTCATCATGTCTATTACACCTATCATTATCACCACTCCTGAGAGTGGGGTCCTCAACTTTAAACAAAGGGAGGAAGAAAACTTAAAAGATGCCTGGTATAGAATTTGCAATACTCATAATAGATCTAATCGGAAGCTTTCCACTTCTGTGCTTCTTCGCAATTTTTATGTTGGCATAACTCCATGGAATAGATTTATCTTAGATACCATTACCAGATGGAATTTCTTGGGTAGCCACACCGTTGATTCTTATAAAGCTATGACTGAATTATTTGGCTCACCACCTCTTATGGTTAATGGGAACGTTTTAACTTTGGGGCATGTTATGCAAAGGTTAGAAATTATTGAGAACAAAGTTGGTACGGTAGAATTATTAGAGCACTTGGATAGAAAAATTCACAATGAAATTACCCAATATGGATCTAAGGTAGGAGTTGTTCTGAAAAATCTTAAGGAAAAAGAACCCATAGTTAAAGAAAAGCTAGATCAGGATTCTACTAGAATCAATAAGCTTGAGGATGTTATCACTAATGTGGTTTCCGCTCTTTCCGCTATAAAAACCACTCCAAATACCTCCACTAAATTATCTAAGTTCATGTATGTCCCTAAAGACAAGGGTGAAACTTCTAGACTTGCGGATCTCAAATCCATAAGTGTTCATCCTAATTTTCTTGCTTTTGCAAGAGACCCTTTTGACACTTTAGAATTTCTTGATTTCTTGCCCAAGAGTTTTATTATTCGTAGGGACAAAGAAGTGCCCAAAAATCACAAGTGCTTAATTAAAGAATTGCCTTCCAAAGATGGCAATACCTAGATCTATCTTGTATCGTGCCTAGCTAGGGGCGTAAAACGATAGCGCTTGTTGGGAGGCAACCCAATTTGATGTTTTTTTCTTTTGTTGCTGTTAGGGAAAAAATATTGCATCTAGTCTCTGATTAGATGTGGTTTCATATTTTTTTTAGTGTTTGTGCCAAGTAGGACCTTTGGTAGGACTTGTGTGAAGTTTATATGATCTTGCCGTGAAAAACAGAATCGTTAGCACTGGCGAAAGTAGTCTTCAGATTTTACTGGAGCGTGCTTTTTAGTTGGTTCTTTTGGCTTCTGATTGGTATAATAATTGCGCAAATTTACCAATTTAGTTTGAATTTTTTGGAGTTCCAGAAATAGGCGAACCCAGCAGATTACTACAGATTGTTCTGTCTTTGACAGATTCTGTTTTTCGTGTGTTGTTCGCTTATTCCGATGCATCTATGAGTAATATTAGAGGATATGAACCATAGAGAAATTGGAGTACAGTAGGATTAACACTAATAAAAACAATGTATGAATTCCTTGCTGTACCTTTGAGTAGTGGTTTGTTTTCTCTTACTAACGGAGGTCACGATAATTTTTGTCTAAGTTTTGTGTTGTGAAGTTTTCAAGTTTTGAGTATTGCTTTGATGGATTATGGAACAAGGAGTAGCAAAGGCCTAAGCTTGGGGATGCCCATGGAACCCCAAGTAAATTCAAGATAATCAAAAGCCTAAGCTTGGGGATGCCCCGGGAAGGCATCCCCTCTTTCGTCTTCATCCATCGGTAACCATACTTGGAGCTATATTTTTATTCACAACATGTTATGTGTTTTGCTTGGAGCGTCTTGTATAATTTGAGTCTTTGCTTGTTAGTTTGCCACAATCATCCTTGCTTGACACACCTATTTGAGAGAGTTAAATATGGCCTAGAAATTGTTAGAACACTCTATGTGCTTCACTTATATCATTTGAGTTGAATAGTTTTTGCTCTAGTGCTTCACTTATATCTTTTAGAGCATGGTGGTGGTAATATTTTGTAGAAATTGTTGAACTCTCATGCTTCACTTATATCTATTTGAGAGTCTATTAAAACAGCATGGTAAATTGTTTAGGCTAAAGAAACTAGTCTTCACATGATAAACATCCAATGTCAATGTAGTAAAAAAAATCACATCAAGTGCATTGAATAGAAAGAGATGTTGGATGCTTGATAATTGTTTTGAGACATGAGGATAGTGATATTAAAGTCATGCTAGTGGAGTGATTATGAAATTGAGAAATATTTGTGTTAAGATTAGTGATTCCCGTAGCATGCACGTATGGTGAACCGTTGTGTGACTAAGTTAAAGCATGAGGTATTTGTAGAGTGTCAACCTTTGTGTGGAGGTCGGGGGCGCGCGATGGTTAACTCCTACCAACCTCCCCCCTGGGGCATGCGTTGATTGCTTTGTTTTGATGACTCGTAAATTTTTGCAATAAGTATATGAGTTCTTATTACTAATGTTGTGTCCATGGATTATACGCACTCTCACCCTTCCACCATTGCTAGCCTCTCTTGTACCGCGCAACTTTCGCCGGTGCCATAAACCCACTATATATCCTTCCTCAAAATAGCCACCATATTGTTCCTGAAAACAGCCACCAGACCTACCTATCATGGCATTTCCATAGCCATTCCGAGATATATTGCCATGCAACTTTCCATCGTTCCGTTTATATGACACGCATCAAATTGTCATATTGCCATGCATGATCATGTAGTTGACATCGTATTCGTGGCAAGGCCACCATGCATAATCTTTTCATACATGTCACTCTTGTTTCATTGCACACACCGGAACACCGCCGGAGGCATTCACATAGAGTCATACTTTGTTGTTGTAGTATCGAGTTGTAATATTGTGTTGTAATGAAAGTGTGATGATAATCATTTTTAGAGCATTGTCCCATGGGAGGAAAGGCTGGATCTATAAAGCCCCTCCGCAAAAAAAAGAAAAAAAGGGGGAAAGCCCAAAGAAAAAAAGGCCCAAAAAAGGAAAAGAAAAAGAAAAAAAGAAAAAAAGAAAAAGAAAAGAAAAAGGGACAATTGCTACTATCTTTTTCCACACTTGTGCTTCAAAGTAGCACCATGTTCTTCATTGTCGAGAGTCTCATGTTTAGTCACTTTCATATACTAGTGGGAATTTTCGTTATAGAACTTGGCTTTTATATTCCAACGATGGGCTTCCTCAAATGCCCTAGGTCTTCGTGAGCAAGCAAGTTGGATGCACACCCACTAGTTTCTTTTGTTGATCTTTCATTCATATTTAGCTCTAGTGCATCCGTTGCATGGCAATCCCTACTTACTCACATTGATATCTATTGATGGGCATCTCCATAGCTCGTTGATACGCCTAGTCGATGTGAGACTATCTCCCTCTTTTTGTCTTCTCCACAACCACCTCTATTCCACCCATAGTGCTATATCCATGGCTCACGCTCATGTATTGCGTGAAAGTTGAAAGGTTTGAAGAGATAGAGCATGAAAACAAATGCTTGGCTGAAATCGGGGTTGTGCATGATATGAATATTTTGTGTGATAACAAGGGAGCATAGCCAACACTATATGACTTTGTCGGGATAACTTTCTTTAGCCATAGTATTTTGAGAAGACATGATTGCTTTGTTAGTATTGCTTGAAGTATTGTTATTTCTTATGACAATATAGACTTTTATCTTGAATCCTTCAGATCTGAACATTCATTCCACAATGAAGAGAATTACATTGAATAAATACATTGGTTAGCATTCCACATCAAAAATTCTTTCTTTATCATTTACCTACTCGAGGACGAGCAGGAATTAAGCTTGGGGGTGCTTGATACGTCTCCAACGTATCTATAATTTTTTATTGTTCCATGTTATTATTTATGAAGTCTTGGATGTTTAATGGGCTTTATCATTCACTTTTATATCATTTTTGGGACTAACCTACTAACCCAAAGGCCCAGTCCAGATTGCTGTTTTTTGCCTATTTCAGGGTTTTGCAGAAAAGGAATATCAAACGGAGTCCAAACGGAATGAAACCTTCGCGAGAGATATTTTTGGAGGAAATCACGCTCGGGAAACGTCAGGACCAAGTCAGGGGATGAAGGGCCAGCCCTCGAGGGTGGGGGGCGCGCCCTGCCCCGCCTCGAGGCTGGCCCACACGGCCCCCGGTGCCCTCCTTCTTCCTATATATACCTACGTACCCCAAAAACTCCATACGAAGAGAGTAAACCCTAATTCCACCGCCGTAGCATCTGTTCCCATGGAGATCCCATCATGGAGCCTGTTCCGAGAAGGGGATCCATCACGGAGGCCTTCTTCATCATCATCATCGCCCTCACCATGAGTTGTGAGTAGTTTACCACAGACCTTCGTGTCCATAGCTAGTATCTAGATGGCTTCTTCTCTCTCTGGATCTCAATACAAAGTTCTGCTCGGTCTTCGAGGAGATCTATCTGATGTAATGTCTTTTTGCGGTGTGTTTGTCGAGATCCGATGAATTGTGAGTTTATGATCAAGGTTATCTATGAAAGATATTTAGTTCTTCTCTGAACTTGTTATGCGTTCTCATAATATTCTTGCAAGTCTCTTTGAATTATTGGTTTGGTTTGGCCTACTAGATCTATAGTTCTTGCAATGGGAGAAGCGCTTTGCTTTGGGTTCAATCTTGCAGTGTCCTTTCGTAGTGATAGTAGGGGCAGCAAGGCACGTATTGTATTGTTGCCATCGAGGTTAAAAAGATGGGGTTTCCATCATATTGCTTGAGTTTATCCCTCTACATCATGTCTTCTTGCTTAAATCATTATTCTGTTCGTATGAACTCAATACACTAGATGCATGCTGGATAGCGGTCGATGTGTGGAGTAATAGTAGTAGATGCAGGCAGGAGTCAGTCTACTTGTCTCGGACGTGATGCCTATATACAATGATCATGCCTAGATAGTCTCATAATTATTTTCTCTTCTATCAATTGCTCGACAGTAATTTGTTTACCCGCCGTAGAATATCGCTATCATGAGATAAGCCACTAGAGAAAACTATGGCCCCCGGGTCTATTCTCAACATATCAATCTACATCTACTTTACTTTTCTTGCTTTTATTTACTGTTTTATTAAACTAAAAATACCAAAAATATAATTATCATCTCTATCATATCTCACTCTCGTAAGTGACCGTAAAGGGATTGACAACCCCTTATCGCGTTGGCTGCGAAGTTCTTATTTGTTTGTGTAGGTGCGAGGGACTCGTGCATGGTCTCCTACTGGATTGATACCTTGGTTCTCAAAAAGAGAACTGAGGGAAATACTTACGCTACTGTGCTGCATCTCCCTTACCTCTTCAAGGGAATACGACGCAAGCTCAAGAGGTAGCAATCATATAATAGATATGATCAACATAAGATGTTCACCATTGAAAACTACTCCATCTCACGTGATGATCGGACATGGTTTAGTTGATTTGGATCACGTGATCATTTAGATGATTAGAGGGATGTCTATCTAAGTGGAATTCTTTAGTAATATGATTAATTTGAACTTTATTTTATCACGAACTTAGTCCTGATAGTATTTGCAAATTATGTTGTAGATCAATAGCTCGCGTTATAGCTCCCCTATGTTTTTAATATGTTCCTAGAGAAAACTAGCTTGAAAGATGTTAGTAGCAATGATGCGGACTAGGTCCGTGATCTGAGGATTATCCTCATTGCCGCACAGAAGTATTATGTCCTTGATGCACCGCTAGGAGACAGACCTATTGCAAGAGTAGATGCAAACATTATGAACATTTTGACAAAAGCTCGGTATGATGACTACTTGATAGTTTAGTGCACCATGCTTTACGGCTTATAACCGGGACTTCAAAAACGTTTTGAATGCCACGGAGCATATGAGATGTTGCAAGAATTGAAATTAGTATTTCATACTCATGCCCGTGTCGAGAGGTATAAGACCTCTGACAATACTTTGCCTACAAGATGGAGGAGAATAGCTCCACCAGTGAGCATGTGCTCAGATTGTCTCGGTACTACAATTGCGTGAATCAAGTGGGAGTTAATCTTCCAGATAAGATAGTAATTGACAAAGTTTTCTAGACACTATCACCAAGTTAGTATAACTTCGTGATGAACTATAATATGCAAGGGATGACGAAAGTAATTCCTGAGCTCTTCGCGATGCTGAAATCGGCGAAGGTAGAAATCAAGAAAAAGCATCAAGTGTTGATGGTTAACAAGACCACTTGTTTCAAGTAAAGGGCAAAGGGATAGAAGGGGAACTTCAAGAAGAATGACAAGCAAGTTGTCACTCCCGTGAAGAAACCCAAAGCTAAACTCAAGCCTGAAACTAAGTGCTTCTACTGCAAAGGAAATGGTCACTAGAAGTGGAACTTCCCTAGATACTTGGTGGATAAGAAGGATAGAAAAGTGAATAAAGGTATATTTGATATATATATTATTGATGTGTACTTTACTAGTGTTCATAGCAACCCCTGGGTATTTGATACCGGTATAGTTGCTAAAACTAGTAACTCAAAACGGGAGTTGTAGAATGAACATAGACTAGTTAAAGGTGAAGTGACGATGTGTGTTGGAAGTGGTTCCAAGATTGATATGATCATCATCGCACACTCCCTATACTTTCGGGATTAGTGTAGAACCTAAATAAATGTTATTTGGCATTTGCGTTAAGCATGAATATGATTTGATCATGTTCGTTGCAATACAGTTATTCATTTAAAGTCATAGAATAATTGTTATTCTATTTACATGAATAAAGCCTTCAATGGTCATACACCCAATGAAAATAGTTTGTTGGATCTTGATCGTAGTGATACACATATTCATAATATTGAAGCCAAAAGATGCAAGGTTAATAATGATAGTGCAACTTATTTGTGGCACTGCCGTTTAGGTCATATTGGTGTAAAGCGCATGAAGAAACTCCATAGTGATGGACTTTTGAAATCACTTGATTATGAATCACTTGGTGCTTGCGAACCATGCCTCATGGGCAAGATGACTAAAACTCCGTTCTCCGGAACCCCCGGGGGAGTCAATGGAGCGAGCATCAGATTTGTTGGAAATCATACATACTGATGTATGTGGACCGATGAGTGTTGAAGCTCGCGGCGGGTATCGTTATTTTCTGACCTTCACTGATGATTTGAGCAGATATGGGTATATCTACTTGATGAAGCACAAGTCTGAAACATTTGAAAAGTTCAAAGAATTTCAGAGTGAAGTAGAGAATCATCGTAACAAGAAAATAAAGTTTTTAGGATTTGATCATGGAGGTGAATATTTGAGTTACGAGTTTCGTCTTCATTTGAAACAATGTGGAATAGTTTCACAACTCACGCCACACGGAACACCACAGCGTAATGGTGTTTCCGAACGTCGCAACCGTACTTTATTAGATATGGTACGATCTATGATGTTTCTTACTGATTTACCACTATCGTTTTGGGTTATGCATTAGAGACAGCTACATTCACGTTAAATAAGGGCACCATCTAAATCTGTTGAGACGACGACTTATGAACTGTGGTTTGGCAAGAAACCAAAGTTGTTGTTTCTTAAAGTTTGGGGCTGCGATGCTTATGTGAAAAAGCTTCAACCTGATAAGCTCGAACCCAAGTCAGAGAAATGTGTCTTCATATGATACCCAAAGAGACTGTTGGGTACACCTTCTATCACAGATCCGAAGGCAAGATATTCGTTGCTAAGAATGGATCCTTTCTAGAGAAGGAGTTTCTCTCGAAAGAAGTGAGTGGGAGGAAAGTGGAATTTGATGAGGTAATTGTACCTTCTCCCGAATTGGAAAGTAGTACATCACAGAAACTAGTTCCAGTGATTCCTACACCAATTAGTGAGGAAGCTAATGATGATGATCATGAAACTTCGGATCAAGTTACTGCTGAACTTCGTAGATCAACCAGAGTACGTTCCGCGCCAGAATGGTACGGCAACCCGGTTCTGGAAGTCATGTTACTAGACCATGAAGAACCTACGAACTATGAGGAAGCGATGATGCCCAGATTCCAAAAAATGGCTTGAGGCCATGAAATCTGAGATGGGATCCATGTATGAGAATGAAGTGTGGACTTTGGTTGACTTGCCCGATGATCGGCAAGCCATTAAAAATAAATGGATTTTTAAGAGGAAGGCTGACACCGATGGCAATGTTACTATCTACAAAGCTCGACTTGTTGCGAAAGGTTTTCGACAAGTTCAAGGTGTTGACTACGATGAGATTTTCTCACTCGTAGCGATGCTTAAGTCTGTCAGAATCATGTTAGAAATTGACGCATTTTATGAAATATGGCAATTGGATAACAAAACTGCATTCTTTAATGGATTTATTAAAGAAGAGTTGTATATGATGCAACTAGAAGGTTTTGTCAATCCTAAAGGTGCTAAACAAGCAAGCTCCAGCGATCCATCTATGGACTGGTGCAAGCATCTCGGAGTTGGAATATACACTTTGATAAGTTAATCAAAGCATATAGTTTTATACAGACTTGCGGTGAAGCCTGTATTTACAAGAAAGTGAGTGGGAGCACTACAGCCTTTCTGATAAGTATATGTGAAAGACATATTGTCGATCATAAATGATGTAGAATTTTCTGGAAAGCATAAAGGAGTGTTCGAGAGGAGTTTTTCAAAGAAAAACCTCGATAAAGCTGCTTACATATTGAGCATCAAGATCTATAGAGATAGATCAAGATGCTTGATAAGTTTTTTCAATGAGTACATACCTTGACAAGATTTTGAAGTAGTTCAAAATGGAACAATCAAAGAAATAGTTCTTGCCTGTGTTGCAAGGTATGAAATTGAGTAAGACTCAAAACCCAACCACGACAGAAGATAGAGAAAGAATGCAAGTCATTCCCTATGCCTCACTCATAGGTTCTATAAAGTATGCCATGTTGTGTACCAAACCTGTTGTGTACCTTGCCATGAGATTGACAAGGAGGTACAATAGTGATCTAGGAGTAGATCACTGGACAGCGGTCAAAATTATCCTTAGAGGACTAAGGAAATATTTCTCGGTTATGGAGGTGATAAAGAGTTCATCGTAAAGAGTTACTTCGATGCAAGCTTTAACACTGATCTGGATGACTCTGAGTCTCGATCTGGATACATATTGAAAGTGGGAGCAATTAGCTAAAGTAGCTCCGTGCAGAGCATTGTAGACATAGAAATTTGCAAAAATACATACGGATCTGAATGTAACAGACCCGCTGGCTAAACTTCTCTCACGAAGCAAAACATGATCACACCTTAGTACTCTTTGGGTGTTAATCACATGACGATGTGAACTAGATTGTTGACTCTAGTAAACCCTTTGGGTATTGGTCACATGGCGATGAGAACTATGGGTGTTAGTCACATGGTGATGTGAACTATTGGTGTTAATCACATGGTGATGTGATCTAGATTATTGACTCTAGTGCAAGTGGGAGACTGAAGGAAATATGCCCTAGAGGCAATAATAAAGTTATTATTTGTTTCCTTATATCATGATAAATGTTTATTATTCATGCTACAATTGTATTAAGTGGAAACTTAGTACATGTGTGAATACATCGACAAAACAATATGTCCCTAGTATGCCTCTACTAGACTAGTTCATTGATCAAAGATGGTTATGTTTCCTGACCATAGACATGAGTTGCCATTTGATTGATGAGATCACTATGATCAATTAGTTTTACTGCTATTGATTTCTCCATGACTTATACATGTTCCTGTGACTATGAGATTATGCAACTCCCGAATACCGGAGGAACACCTTGTGTGTTATCAAACGTCACAATGTAACTGGGTGATTATAGAGATGCTCTACAGGTGTCTCCGAAGGTATTCATGGTGTTGGCATAGATCAAGAATAGGATTTGTCACTCCAAACGTCGGAGAGGTATCTCTGGGCTCTCTCGGTAATACACTGCAGAATGAATAAGTGCGGAATTTATCGTCGCACATGCGGAATTTATCATCGCATTACAGAGTGTCAGTAAACGTAGCAGACAACCATCAAGTTTAAGTGTTACAACTCAAAGAACCAAATGTAGCAAAAACGAGAGTTGTAAACACTAGGCAAAATATAACGCACCCGCCCATATGGACCCGCTTGAGGACTATCAACTCATATGCTTCTCCCCCTTTTGTCAGTAAGGACCAAAAAGGTTTGAAGACATAGAGCCTCTACTCGTTCCCAGTTGGAGCAGGAGAAGATGCAGGGTCGGCGTTGGTGTTTGGCGGTGCAGAAGTAGTTGGTGCAATGTCGACACGCGTTGAAGGAGGAGGTGGTGAGGTAGCATCATCTTGATCATCTATCACCTTGGCGGCCACAGTTGCAGCGGAGGAGGAATAGTCAGAGTCTTCAAGATATGGAGTTCGACGCAAGACAACATTCCTTGGGGGAGTGTGGTCAAACTTGAATCTTTTTGTGAATCCATTGTCTTGAAGATCTACTTCAGCACTCAGCAAAGTCAAACTCTTCCATGACCTCCGACATGTTTCATGAGCAACAAAGGCATTCTTAGTGGCAAGGTTGCGAATGCGATTGACGTCCACCAAGAGGCTTTGCATCTGACGCTTCAGCCAGTAGTGATGCTTATCATGTTTCTGATGTAAGGCAACGAGAAGCTCTTGGTCATTGAGAACATGAGAACGCTTTCGAGGCCTTTGGGCAATGGTGCTCTCAGTAGCTTCAGTCTCTGCATGGCGAGGTAAGCGAGTATGGCCAGCCAGAGGATAAACACGTGTGACTGCTGGGACTCCATCAATGGGCTGAGTGAAGCTTTGGTGATCAGCATTGTGAAGACTGGCAGGCTCTTGGTATATGGCTTCAGATGACATATCAACCTCTGGCAAGAATATGTGATGGTTGCGAGCAGAAGGCTAATAGTTGATAGCAGAATGAAGCTTGATGAGGCGCATGATCCATGGAGCATAGAACTTGAGTCCAAAAAGATCAGAGCCTGAAACAGCCAACTGCCTGATAAAGAAGTCTTGAGCATTGAAGCTGATGCCATTGAAGATATAGAAGACCAATGTCTTCATTGTGCCTTCAAGCTTGGCTGATGAAGAGTGTCCTTTGACAGGCCATAGAGTTTGCCTGATGATATGATATATGGTGCGTGGCAGATACTCAAGGTCTTCAACAAAGAACTCCTTTGGGTATTTAGCATCAAGCGGCAGAGGCTTCATCATGCTCAGCATTTGGCTCATGTTGGGCTTTGGCTTCTGAAAGATGCTCTCCAAAGCTTCGTTGTGTAGTTGACAGCCAGGTTCATATAGTTCTCCTGGAGTGGACAGGCCCGTTAGCTCAATGAGGTCAAAGGCTTTGGCTTCATGATGGACATTGCCTGTCATCCGCTCAAGGACCCATGTCTTGGATCCCTGCTATAGCCGCGAATGTGGAGGGTTGCATAGAATTGCAGAAGCAGCTCTTCATTCCCGTGCTCTTTGTCAGTCACAAAGCTTAGCAGTCCAGCATCACGGAAGCAGTCAAGAGCTTCTTCAAGGCAGGGTAATCCAGTAATGTCTTCAGTATCAAGACACATATGAGGGAAAATGCGCCCTTGATCATAGAGTACTCGTGAATAATAACTACACTGTTGGTGGCTCCAGAACCTATCTGATGATATCCTTGGCTTGGAATAGGGGTTCTTGGCGCTATCAAAGAAAGTGTTGTGCGCAGTGAAGTCATTGGCATTGAAGGACCCTGACGATGTGGCAGTACCTGGGAACCTTGGCAGTCTTGGCTTGGGCTTCTAAACCTGAGGCCTGTGCTCGACATGGTAGTCAAATTGAGGACCAGCAGCAGGTGGAGGAACCAGAATAGGCCATTTGACAAAGATGAGCTGGTCATCCTTGTCGTATGCTTGCTCGATAGTGTGGGGCCTTGGTGGTGGAACAGGAGCAGTGGCATTGGCTTTGAGCTGCTGAGTGGCATCAGGTGCAGCACTTGCTTCAGGTGCCATCACATCAGGCACCACATTGGATTCAGGCGCCACATTAGCTTCAGCCATGACAACGTCATTGGCTTCAGTGTTGGTGTTGGTGGCAGCCTCAGAATTTGTAACCTCCACTTGAGGAGATGGAGGGTCGGACACGTTCTCCTCGAGAACAGGGGGTGTGGCAACACGTGCTTCTTCTACTCTTGGTTGTTCTTCATCGGCTGATGCAGCCGGAATATCTTCAGCTGCTTTGGCTTCAGACTCAGAGAGGTTCGCAGTTGGAGAGGCTTCGGGTAACACTTGTTGTGAAGCAGTTTGGTGCACATCTCCTTCTGGAACACTGGGTTGATCGACTTGAGGCCTTGGTCCTTTGCGAAGCCTGCGAAATGATGGCGACACTTTTGGAGATGGAGTTGGTTGGGCCTCAAAGTCTTCATCTTCAAGCACCAAACTGGTGACTTGAGTAGGGGGAGTTACTAGTGTGTCTTCAACGCGTGGGGATTCTTGTGGGTGATCAGCCCATGAGTCATCCTGAGCAATTGGCGTCAATGGACGACCAATGCAGACGCGTTCGCTGTTAGTGAGAACAGGCGATGATACACATTATACTCGATCTGAGGAAGGACTTCATCATCTTCAACATTGTCTTGAGGACCAATGTCTTCAGCTGTGGTGGGGTCAGCAGCTGGAATGTCTTCAGTAGCCTCTGTGGGAGCAGGCTCATGAACAGTCAGACGACGTTCTTGGTGTGCAGATGCAGGACGAGCAACAGAAATGGGCTCGACGACGAGGGGCTCTGTGGGAGCAGCCCGGACCTTCTTGGTCTTGCGCTTCTTTGTGGGTGGAGCATCATCAGTGGTGTTCTTGCGCTTGCGAGATTCAGCTTCAGCCACTTTTGTCTTCTTACGCTCCAAAGCAACTGTGGAGACCTTAGGCTTCGTGCCTGTCATGCTGGCAGGGAAGACAATGCTAGGTTCTTCCTGCCTTGATTCTTCAGCTTGGGCCACAGTTGGCTGCTTCTTCTTTGCATCCATCCTGGGGTCGATACCAGGACGCCCAAGGGCCTTGCGCTTTTCAGCTTCATTGTAGGCTTGGACGCACTTGGCAGCCAAGGCCTTGATGCGCTCACGAGAACCTTTGGCTTCTTCATGCCTCTTGTGAAAGGCTTCCTTGAGCTCATGCATCATGACTTTGAAATTTTGGACTTCTTGGACGCTGAGCTTGGCTACATGCTTCTTGAACTGAGCCTTTTCATAGTCAATCTTTTGCTTCAGCTCAACAATTCTCTGAGCTAGAGCTAACTCAGAAACAATGGCGCCATTGAAGGAGACGCTTAGGCCAACTGGAAGTTGTAGATCGTCAAAGCTGAGATTGGGGGTGTCAAACCACTCATCAATGAAGTTGTTCAACACTTCCACGTCAAAGAGGGGCAGATCATTGAAGATTTCTGCATCTTGCTTGCTCTTGATCAATTGCTCAAGAGCGTCATCAGCTAGATCTTCATCACTTGACAGATCAATAGCTTCATTTGCGTTCTTCAGAACAGCATCAGGAGTCAGAGCTGGACTAGGGTTGTGCATAGGCTTCTTCCTTAGCTGCTTGCTCTTGGATATGCGAGAGTGCTCTTCAGATTGCACACTTGGTGCAGGTGGAGCAGTGGCCAAAGGCTTCACTCTTGAAGCAATTGGTGGAGTGGTCTTTGAAGCCTTTGATTTCTTCTTCTTCTTTGGCTTCGGAGATGCAGGTGCTTCATCAGAATCAGCGTCGTTTGTAGGTTGATCCACATCCGCCCCTTGAACCCTTATGTGACTGATGAGACCTTCTAAGTTGTAGAAGGGCCCAACCAGATTTGGTTCAGCTTCGCGCGTGCCATCGGCATGAGGCGCAGAGCGGCCAAGATTGAAGTCTAATCCCCAATTCTTCTTGTTTTCTTTGGCCGAGTTCTTGGCATACTGAAGATTGCGCTTGAACAGATTGTCGTCGCGACACCATAGCAGTGAAGATGGGTCGACATCTATTGGTTGTGGCCCAAGGACCATGCAAGGATAGAAGCCTTGAGCAATGGCTTCAGCTTGAGTCCTGGGTGGAAGATTCTTGTGCAGAATGTCTCCCCATGGTCGCTTGATGGAATTCTTCTCAGCATACTCTTGGGTCACAAACTTGTACTTGAACCACTGTTCTGCCCAATATCTTTGAATCCATTGGATTCGAGTCTTCCTCTGATTGTAATCCTCCTTTGGATCAGTCTTGTACATTTCAATGAGGTCAGGAGGCAAAACCTTGGAGGTGTTTCCACGACGCTGTATGCCACCCTTCCTGACAGATTTTTCAGTTGCCATTGGGATCAAACTGAAAGGCTTCAAACTGAAAGGCTACAATGCAGTGAAAGGCTTCCGTCTGCTGGTCGGACAAGAACTGGCTTCGGGAGAGTGAATATGACGCTGCAAGAATTCTGCAAATGAATGCGGACTATGAGAACCAAGGGATTCTCCCACGGACATGTACCTGTGACAGCATTAGAGATGCGAGGGAAGGGGAAGAGGTCATATGCATTCCGAAAAGATTTTGAAGATAAATCAGTTTTGAAGACATTGACCTCATAGCGCGAAGACATTCACTTATATGTAGAGAGTTGGTTCCAGATTTGTACGAATCCAAGAATAGGTACAAGTGAGTAATCTAACTATGTATGAAGGATAAGTGAATATACTAGGCAAAGTATGAGATGCAGACAGGATAGATCCAAATATGTGGAGGCAGAAACTTCTTATGGTGAAAAAGATGAATCTATTGGATCAAGAAGATGGTAAAAGGAGAGTTTTAATTTACCACATGATGAACTGCTAGACGGAGAAGAAGTGGATGTCGAGACGTTCGATCTTCCATGCCCTAACTTGGGGACGGAGGACACCTACGGCGGTGGCGGAGAAGACGATGTCCGCGGCCGGCGTGAAGACGGCGTCGACGAGGTTGCGACAGCGAAGCGCTTCGTCGCCGGCGTCGTCGAGAGCCAGCGGAGGCGCTAGGGTTGGTCGAGGTGGAGAGGTGGTAGAAGAGTTTTTGACCATGATGGGACGTGCATTTATAAGGATGTGAGACAGCACAGCGCAATTACGCAGGTGCCCCTGGCGGTTCACATCTGAGGGACAAGTGGCGGACATGTAACACATTGGGAGTTGTCCCACGATCCCACGCACGCCTGGACTGTCGGGGTGGTCGTTCCGGCTTCTCCGGGTTTCAGGCATAAAGGATTGAGCATTAAAAACAGATTTAAAGTTTGTCTCTGTATCTTCTACTGACAAGGACGCAGAGAAGACATTTGAAGGTTCCAACAGAATGCATATGATTTGGATAGATAGAGTTTGAGGTGAGAAAGCATAGAGAGGTTAGGGTCCGATCACATTCACTTAGTTCAAAAGATTCAAATAATAAGACATAGCTATAAGTGAATGCTGTAGAGGACAGAACACAAGTCTATCTATGTCCTATATGAAGACAAACCAAATGCGAAAACTTTGCACATGTAATGCCAGGAGAAACACTTCAAGCAAAGATTTGCTGGTGGTGTTACCAACCGTATAGGAAGTATTAGACCCAGACACGGCGCACAATTATCGTGGCACTCTAAAGTCAAATTCCGCGTTAATGTATTCACACTCGGAGTGTAAGTCTTCATTGATTGAAGACATACTTTACTTCGTGTGTTGCACATCTAAGTCATCAACATGCATAAGTGTTAGGATGTGTGCCTGATTACAGGACATTTGAGGATTCTAAGATATTTAGCTCACACCGTAACTTGCAAAACCTTTTCTCATCCAAGGGCTTTGTGAAGATATCTGCCAGTTGCTCTTTGATACGTCCCAAACGTATCCATAATTTTTGCTTGTGACATGCTTGTTTTGCATCATTGTCTCATGTTTCTATCAAAGTTTTCTATCTTTTTAAGCATTTATTGGACTAACCTACTAATGGTTGCAAAAGTGCACAATGTTCTTGTTTTACACTTTATTGTGTAGGAATTACTTGGAAATTGACAAAAACGCAAAAGGAGTCGTATTGGAGTAGGACTCTGACTTTCCTGAAATCTGTCTGAGAACGTTTTTGGAAGATGGTCACGTTCCGGCCCGAAGACGACGTCAAACAGAAAAAGCCTAGTTGCGAAAGTTGTGGGGAATTTCGAGAGGATGCTTCTGGATATAAAATTCGTCCAAATCGGAGTCCGGACGGCCGAGAAAAGCCCGTTTTACTGAAGCCCAAAATCTGATGACGGGAATCCGAGAGTCTATATAAAGAGAGGAAACCTAGGTCACCAAGGGCCACGAATTTCCCTCCTCCCAGGCCGCCGTCTTGGAGGGGAGGACTCAGCACCATCCACAAGGAAGAAGGGGGGCCAAGGAGCCGCTGCCCCCCTAGGGCCGCCGCCTACCGAGGGCCGCCGCCGGCCGCCTCCTCCTCTCCGGGCTGCACCTCTCCATCAACACCACCATCAATCTCTTGCTCACCATGGCCATGTGTGAGTAGTCTTCTCCGGGTCTGAGGGCTTGTACGTGTAGCTATGTGGTTATCTCTCTCTCTCCCATGATGTGATCTTGTAGTGATCATGAGCTTTGTTAATGTAGATTGATCGGATGCTATTTTTTGATCGGATGCTATTTTTCCATATGTAATGAGTATGGTGTCTCTCAAGTGGTATTATTTATCATGAATTTGTTCTTATGTCTGATTGAATATGGGAATCATGAGGTTTCTTGAGGTGTGCATTACAAACTGCATGGTGCCAAGGTGACATTGTGGGTGCCGTGTATGTCAATGGAAAGAACTAATCAGGGAATATGTTGTGGTGTTTGTTTAGTACAGTCTTGGGGGCTCAAAGTGACAGCGTGGGGTGCCCGGGATAGGAACGATAGACTTTAAGGTGTGCTTTTGTAGCCCTATGCAATCTCATCCTACTTTGGTCCCTAGGAATGGGTTTGGAGAAACAATTACAATATATGCTTTGGTGAAGTAGTGTTTGATTGATTAAGTTAGCGAAGTTGAGAGAGTCCACTAGTGAAAGTATGATCCATAGGCCTTGTTTTCATCAATTGAACACCGTTTACTTTCAGTTTTGTTACATGTTTGCTTGCTGCCATTTTTATTTCAGATTTACAAATACATCTTTTGCCATCCATATCACTTGCCATTTAACATCTCTTCGCCGAACTAGTGCACCTATACATCTGACAAGTGTATTAGGTGTGTTGGGGACACAAGAGACTTCTTGTATCTTGATTGCAGGGTTGCTTGAAAGGGGTACGTTCAACCTCCACTTCCCTGAGTTCGATAAACCTTGGGTTACTCACTTAAGGGAAATTTGCTGCTGTCCTACAAACCACTGCTCTTGGAGGCCCAACACTGTCTACAGGAATAGAAGCGTGTAGTAGACATCAAGCTATTTCTGGCGCCATTGCCGGGGAAGTGAGGTAAGTGAAGGTACCTTCTCTAGATCTTGCAATTAAATCTTTTTATTTCTTGTTTTTATTTCACTAGTTTTTCTTAATGGAAAACAACAAAAATATGAGAGAGCTTTATAAGCTCTACCTTGAACTTGGACATGATGTGTTTGAAGAGAAAATTAAAAAACCTTTGGAACTTTATTATTTGCATAACAATCATGATGGTGGTGATGTTATTAGTATGTTTTTTTAATATCAATATTGCTAATGACATGGTTAGCTCTAAGCTTGGGGATGACACGTTTGATGAATATGATATTTTTAGTCCCCCAACTTTTGAAGAGAAATTTTACTTTGATGATACTTTGCTTCCTATATATGATGATTACAATGATAAATGTGAGCTTTTTAGTCCACCTACTATTGAGGATAAAATTTATTATGATTATGATATGCCTCCTAAATATGATGATTACCATGATGGTTATGATTGCTTTACTCTCACTATTCCTACTAAGAAAGATTTTGCTTATATGAAGAGTAATGATACTTTTATGCTTTTGGATCATGGAAATAATGCCTTATGTGATAGTTATATTGTTGAGTTCATCCATGATACCACTGAAATTTATAATGAAAGAGGGAGACATGGTTCTAAATATCTTAATAATAAGAAGTTTCCTCTCTTTATGGTGTATATTTTGAAGTTATGCTTGTTTTGCCTTCCTATGCTAATTGCTTTATGCTTCAATAATTTATTTTCTTACAAGATTCCCATGCATAGGAAGTATGTTAGACTTAAATATGTTTTATATATGCTTCATGATGCTCTCTTATATGCTTCAATTATTATCTTTGTGAGAGTTGCTTAAAAAATCACTATGCCTAACTTAAAGGCATGAAACAAAAGTGCTTTTGGGAGACAACCCACCTTTATTTGCTTTCAGTTTTCTTTTGTTTTTTTTGAGTCAAGGATGTTGTTGCTACTGTAATGACTCCTTTGTATCCTTTCTATTTCGTGTTTGTGCCAAGAGTAGCCTCTAATTGAGAGGTGATCAAAAAGTTTTATCTTGCTGTCAAAAACAGATTCGATGTGCTTCACCGTAAAAAATCTTTCTCTCAGCCAGAACGTGATTTGCATCTGAAAAGTTTTGTCAGTAAGATGAGGATAGTTGCCTACCTTTCATTAGTTTTAAGTTTTTTGATTAGAAGTCCAGAAGTGCCTCGAAAAAAATCATCTTTGCTGGCTGTTCAGATTTGACAGATTCTGCCTATATTTAGCATTGCCTATTTTACGAGAGTTAAGTTGGGTTTCTAGTTATGGAGAGCCACAATTAAGGTTATGTAACAGTAGCTAATGTCAAAAACAAGTTTGTAGGATCTGGCAAGTGAATCAAAGTGGTTGAATTTATTTAATGCACTAACCCTTCTAATGATTTTATGAGAAGTTTTGTGTGAAGGGAGTTTTCAAGTGCGTGTGTAGGGAAATATGAGAGAAGATCAAGGAGGGACAAAAGCTCAAGCTTGGGGATGCCCAAGGCACCACCAAGAAATATTCAAGAAGTCCCAAGCATCTAAGCTTGGGGATGCCCAAGGCATCCACTTCTTCATTAACAATCACCAGGTTCTCCTCGTGTCACTATATTTTTATTCCTTTCCCCATTATGTGTTATTCTTGGAGCGTCTTTTTGTTTTGTTTTCAGTTTTGTTTTGTTTTCTTTGTTGGTCTTAAATAAGTTGCATCTGATCATTCTTATTTGGGAGAGAGACACGCTCCGCTTTTTCATGAAACACTCATGTTCTTCACTTATATCTTTTTGAGTGTTTTAGCTACCTTGTTATATGCTTCTAGCTCTTGTTTTTATTTCATATCATGTTCAGAGCTATTAGTTTTTTTATAGAAAGTACTCTCTTGCTTCACTTATATCTTTTTGGAGAGTTGAATTGGTTTGAATTGCTAAATAATATATTGGTAAAGTAAATGCCAAGTGTGGCCGTGGTGCAAAGAATAAAAAGCTTGCATAGTCTTGAAGATCATTGAGTAACTTGATCCCTATCAATTGTTTTGAGAAATTAAGTAGTGATGTCTAAACATGGAGATCATTTAATAAAGTCTTATTAGTGAAGAAATACCTTTGAAGTTTGCAATTGTTTAGTTTTTCACCATTGGTAGTTTTAAAGTTCTTGTTTTCTCTTTAGAAGTAAGTTGGTTGACAAGGAAGACAGTGTAGAATCTTATAATTATGCTGAAAGGATGTTATAATTCTCTTGTACCGGTTAACATGTGCTTGCTAAAAACTTGCTAAACCAAAAACTCTGTACTGAGCGGGAATGCTGCTCGTGCATCCAAATTCCATAGCCAAAATTCTGCCATATGTGTCCACCATACCTACCTATATGCATGGTATTTAATAGCCATTCCAAGTAAATTGCTCATGTGCTACCTTTAAAACCTTCAAAATTTATCCTTATTTGTGTCTCTGTTTTAGCTCATGAGGAAGTGGTAGATAGTTCATTACTACTTGTGTTGGATAGAACGACCCCTGACGTGCATGAATAATGTGCATGTCCTTAATTTTGCAAAAAGAGCTGGCAAAAGGGTATGCCCAGCCCACTTTACATGTCATCAATATCAATATCAAAAACCTCCTTCACACATCGTACCTGAGAAATCAAACAAACTTTGGCTAGTGATAAACAAAAGAGAAAGGGGAGTGTTATCATTCCTCTATGGGAGCCGCTCTTAAGTTCTGTTTGGCATGAGTAGTAGTGCATTGTTTATTACCATTCGTTGACATAAGCATACATCTCTCAAAATTGCTTTTATATCTCTATGTTTTCAAAAATAAAAAGCTCTAGCACATGAGTAATCCCTGCTTCCCTCTGCGAAGGGCCTATCTTTTACTTTTAAATGTTGAGTCAGTTTTCCTATGTTCTAATCTTCTTCCTCCACCATAAGCAAGCATCTAGTGTTAACCCTGGGTTCAAGTTGATTATGTTCAAAATTTCTGCTTAGTTATATATAATCCTTGTGCATTGAAGTTATCCATGAGATAAAATGTTGAAAAGTGGAAAGCATTGCTGAAACTTTATCTTCCTTTTGTGTTAACTAGAATGCTTTTGATGAGAGAACTCCTTTGGGGCTAACAGTTGTGCTTAACTTTATAGTTTCATGTCTTCAATTGTACTATTCATGAAAAGAATTTACTTAGATGATAACTTGGTTATTCATTGTTTACTTGCTTTCAACTATAGACAATTGTTTTGGTTCACTTTATTTCAGTTCATTTGCTTTACTATATTACTTGATCAAGATTGTGTTAGTAGCATGTCACCTCAAAAATTATCTATGTAATCATTCTACCTACTTGAGGACGAGTAGGAATTAAGCTTGGGGATGTTGATACGTCCCAAATGTATCCATAATTTTTGCTTGTGACATGCTTGTTTTGCATCATTGTCTCATGTTTCTATCAAAGTTTTCTATCTTTTTAAGCATTTATTGGACTAACCTACTAATGGTTGCAAAAGTGCACAATGTTCTTGTTTTACACTTTATTGTGTAGGAATTACTTGGAAATTGACAAAAACGCAAAAGGAGTCATATTGGAGTAGGACTCTGACTTTCCTGAAATCTGTCTGAGAACGTTTTTAGAAGATGGTCACGTTACGGCCCGAAGACGACGCCAAACGGAAAAAGCCTAGTAGCGAAAGTTGTGGGGAATTTCGAGGGGATGCTTCTGGATATAAAATTCGTCCAAATCGGAGTATGGACGGCCGAGAAAAGCCCGTTTTACTGAAGCCCAAAATCTGATGACGGGAATCCGAGAGTCTATATAAAGAAAGGAAACCTAGGTCACCAAGGGCCACGAATTTTCCTCCTCCCAGGCCGCCGTCTTGGAGGAGAGGACTAGAATCATTGCAGCACCATCCACAAGGAAGAAGGGGGGCCAAGGAGCCGCTGCCCCCCTAGGGCCGCCGCCGCCCCGAGGGCCGCCGCTGCCGCCGGCCGCCTCCTCCTCTCCGGGCTGCACCTCTCCATCAACACCACCATCAATCTCTTGCTCACCATGGCCATGTGTGAGTAGTCTTCTCCGGGGCTGAGGGCTTGTAGTGTAGCTATGTGGTTATTTCTCTCTCCCATGATGTGATCTTGTAGTGATCATGAGCTTTGTTAATGTAGATTGATCGGATGCTATTTTTCCATATGTAATGAGTATGATGTCTCTCAAGTGGTATTATTTATCATGAATTTGTTCTTATGTGTGATTGAATACTGGAATCATGAGGTTTCTTGAGGTGTGCTTTACAAACTGCATGGTGCCAAGGTGACATTGTGGGTGCCGTGTATGTCAATGGAAAGAACTAAACAGGGAATATGTTGTGGTGTTTGTTTAGTACAGTCTTGGGGGCTCAAAGTGACAGCGTGGGGTGCCCGGGATAGGAACGATAGACTTTAAGGTGTGCTTTTGTAGCCCTACGCAATCTCATCCTACTTTGGTCCCTAGGAATGGGTTTGGAGAAACAATTACAATATATGCTTTGGTGAAGTAGTGTTTGATTGATTAAGTTAGCAAAGTTGAGAGAGTCCACTAGTGAGAGTATGATCCCTAGGCATTGTTTTCATCAATTGAACACCATTTACTTTCAGTTTTGTTACATGTTTGCTTGCTGCCATTTTTATTTCAGATTTACAAATACATCTTTTGCCATCCATATCACTTGCCATTTAACATCTCTTCGCCGAACTAGTGCACCTATACATCTGACAAGTGTATTAGGTGTGTTGGGGACACAAGAGACTTCTTGTATCTTGATTGCAGGGTTGCTTGAAAGGGGTACATTCAACCTCCACTTACCTGAGTTCGATAAACCTTGGGTTACTCACTTAAGGGAAATTTGCTGTTGTCCTACAAACCTCTGCTCTTGGAGGCCCAACACTGTCTACAGGAATAGAAGCGTGTAGTAGACATCACTCTTCAGTGTTGACGTGTATGATATCAATATCTTCCTTCATGACATGATCTCTGAGAAAGTGATGACGAATTTCAATGTGCTTTGTCTTCAGGTGCTGAACTGGGTTGTTGGCAATCTTGATGGCGCTTTCATTGTCGCAATAGAGTGGCACATGCTTCAGATGGACACCATAGTCCTTGAGAGTTTGCTTCATCTAGAGAAGCTGAGCGCAGCAAGATCCAGCAACAATGTATTCAGATTCAGCAGTGGAGAGTGATACACAGTTCTGCTTCTTTGAAGACCAACAGACAAGTGATCGTCCCAGAAAGTGATATGTGCCTAATGTGGACTTGCGATCAACTTTGTCACCAGCATAATCAGCATCTGAGAATCCAACTAGATCAAACTCTGAGCCCTTTGGATACCATAATCCTAGTGTTGGGGTGTAAGCCAAATATCGAAGAATTCGCTTCACAGCTAAGTGATGCGACTCCTTTGGTGCCGCTTGGAATCGAGCACACATGCAAACACTAAGCATAATATCTGGCCTATATGCACATAAATAAAGTAAAGAACCAATCATGGAGCGGTATACCTTTTGATCGAAATCTTTATCATTAGCGTCGGGACTCAGATGACTTTTAGTTGGCATAGGCGTCGTGTATCCTTTGCAGTCTTGCATTCCAAACTTCTTCAGGCAATCTTTGAGGTATTTCTGTCGGCGTACAAAAAGAGGGGTACACTTTTTGTACCCCTATGACTGTGCACGGGCAGTCTGAGCCACGGGCACCACCACACCAAGCACGACAAGGGAGGTGAGCCAGGGTAAGACCGAAGCTCGATGGAAACTGAAGCCCGAAGCCAAGACCACAAAGAGCAAGGGGACGAAGCGGATTCCCCCGGCAAGATCCTTGCCGGGGGCGGCTTTAGCAGCCCCGGCGAGACCCTCGCCGCGGCAATTCGCCCCACACCTACGGAGCGGATCACCCTTGAGTCCACTGCCCCCATGGGCGAGGATTCGGGAGGCATCCCCGTAGTGGCATGCAGATCTTTGTGAAGACATCCAAGATCAGATACACGCTAAGAAGACGACGATCCTTGGCGGGATCCCAGCCAAGGAAGACCACAAGACCTCAGGCAAGCATCTTGCTGGGGATGACAGCAGGCGCCGCGGCAAGACCCTTGCCGGGGCCTGATACGTCTCAAACGTATCTACTTTTCCAAACACTTTTGCTATTGATTTGACCTCATTCTTGCATTATTTGAACTAAACTAACCCGGACTGACGCTGTTTTCAGCAGAGCTGCCTGTATGGTTTTATTGTGTGCAGGAAAACGGATTTTTAGGTGTCTCGGAAAATTCCACGAAAAATCACAGGAAATCCACGCACCCGAAGGAACCTTGTGCCAGAAGATGTACCAGAGGGCAGCCAGGGGGGCCCAGGCGCCCTGGTGGCGCAGCCCCACCCCTGGCCGCGTCGGGAGGCCGCCTAGGCTGCTCCCACCTCCTCTGGTGCCCTACTTTGACCCGTATTTATCCCGTGACGAGAAAACCCCATAACAGAAGTCGTTTTCCCAGTTTCTGTCGCGGAGCCGCCGCCACCCTCTGTTCTTCTCCGGGAGGGCTAATTTGGAGGCTGATTTGGCCTCCGGAGAGGGGAGATCGTCGCCATCGTCATCATCATCACCACTCCATCCTCCCTCCATGACTTCTCCTTCCATGTGTGAGTAATTCCCTGTTGTAGGCAAACGGGGTGGTAGGGATTGGATGAGTTAGATCATGTAATAGTTTATCAGATTGTTGGGGGCATGTTGCCTATCATCTACTATGGTGTTTATCATCTTTGCTTCAACTTGTTGCTCTTAATGCTTGTCACTTAGGGCCCGAGTGCCATGATTTCAGATCTGAACCATATGTGTTTGCATTAATATATTTGTGTTCTTGATCCTATCTATGAGTTGTTTGCACCTATTACGGTCCGGAATCGGCGATCCCAAAAGTGACAGCTTGGGACACCAAAGGGGATGGTCCATAGTTTGAGGATTACATGTATCCATTGAGTTTATTGCTTTGTTCCGGTGCTCTTTGACAGGAGTACCTTAATCTCCATAAGTTCCTTTTGGCCCCGTTCGTAGCGCGATGGTAGGACAAAAGATGTTGTGCAAGTTCTTATTGCAAGCACGTACAACTACCTATGGGATACATGCCTAATGTTTGATACTTGCCTAGATGATCATTACTTTTCCGTGTGCCTTGCCCCAAGTTAGATTCATGATATATCTCATCCATGCAGCGCCCAACCATCATCTCCCTAGCCTACAATGTTCCAATCCTGCTGGTTATTAGTTATTATTTTGTTGTTTACTTTTACTATTACAACCATCACTATCATATCACCGTTACCACTTATCTTTTGTTGCAAGTAAGTATATTTCAGGTGCGGTTGAATTGACAACTCAACTGTTAAAGCTTATAAATACTCTTTGGCTCCCCGTGTGTCGAATCTATAAATTGGGTTATTCTTACCCGCGAAGACTATCTCGATCCCTTACGGTTGAGGGTTATCAAGTACCGTTTTCTGGCGCCGTTGCCGGGGTGCATAGCAATATTTACAAGTCAACTTGAAGTATCCTACCTGCTGCACTTCATCCGCTATGGGTAAGAAAGGAGACCCCAAGGTTCAGATCTTACTATCCACTACAAGAAGAGGTACTGTTCTGAACACTAGTGCTACACTTGATTCACCTTCTGTTATGAGTAAGTTTGCCTCACCACCGCCACATGATGCTTCTACTGAATCTGTTACTATGTCCGATACTTTTGATGATGCTTCTACTACTCTTGATGATATTGGTTCACTTGGTTATGCTCTTGAGAAACAGATCGCTGCTGCTGCAAAAAAATCTGGAATTGAAATTCCTGTTACTCGCTACCCCATTGGTGGAACTTATGATTATCCTGATTTGAGTGAACTCAAGGAGAGACTCCTTGATGACGATTACATTATGCTTGATGATGATTTATGCAGGGCACTGACAGAGTTTGCCGGCTCTGACCCTGAAGCTATTAAGAAGCTGCTTGAAAAACACTCCTTGAAGAACAAGACCGTTCCTGATCCTGAATTTGCTACATCTCCTATATGCATCAATGATCCTGATTATGATTTCTCTGTTGATCTTTCACTTATACCTATGGTTGAAGCTGACCCCTTTTTTGGCAGAGAAAATGATGATGCTATTGCACACCTGACCAAACTCACTGAGTTGGGTGGCTTGTTTACCACGGATGAGAAGAAACGAAACTTTTATGTGACTAAGCTTCTTCCTTTCTCTTTGAAGGAAGGTGCTAAAACATGGTATGATTCACTCCCATGTGGTTCCATTAAGAGTCCTCAAGACTTAGCTCACTCTTTTGTTGATAAGTACTTTCCTGCTCATATGCAACATGCTGCTTTACAAAGAATTTATAACTTTAAACAGTTGCAGGATGAGCACCTCCCTAAAGCTTGGGGGAGGTACTGTAGTTTGATCTGGGCTAGACCAGGACATGGAGTCCCTAAGAATGAATTAATCGATATATTTTATGCTGGTCTAACTGATGAATCCAGGTCTTATTTGGATAGTTGTGCTGGTTGTGTTTACAGGAAAAGAACACCGGACGATGCAGAAGAATTAATGGGCAGGATTGCCAAAAACCATGAAGAATTGGTCCGTCCCTGAACCACCTCCACCACCAAAGAAGAGGGGCGTGTTTGTTCTAAGCCCCGAAGATATGCGAGAAGCAAAGAAGTCTATTAAAGAGAAGGGTATTAAAACTGAAGACGTGAAGAATCTACCCCCTATTGAGAAGTTGTGTGAGCCTACCACTCACCCTCCTATGGTAGAGGTACACTCTCTTTTAGATTTCAACGCAAGTGACATCCCTCATGGTAAGCCTCCTGATCAATGTTTAGATGAGTTTGATAATTTTATTATGAAACAAAATCATTTTAATGAGAGGATACAAAATCAATTGCATGATAATTCCCTTGCTATCAAAAGTTTGCTTGATGTTCTAGGTAGAACAGTTAATGATGTTAAATGTCTTGGGAAGCATTTTCATATGGTTCAAACTCAGCTTGAACAAATTTCTAATGTGCAAAAAGATTTGCTTGCTAACAATGCCAAACAAGATGATTTGCAGGCCTTCGGGATTAAGACCCGAGGAGGAACTAGCACTCAAGATCCTCTCTATCCAGAGGGGCATCCGAGGAGAATTGAGCAAGATTCTCAAATGCAGGAAGGAGAAATTGTTGGCTCTCCAAAGAATAAGAAGAAGAAGCACAAGAAGGCTGACAATTCCAATGATCCTATTACAAGTGAAGAGCCAGCTGTTGATCCCAACAGTATATCTACCTCTGATGCTGAGACTGAAGACGGTGCCGAACCTGAAGGTAAGGATAATGAGAAGAATGATCCGCCTGAAGTTCGAGAAGAAGAAGCACCTGACAAACGCAGGAAGTACACTAGAGAAGACTTCGTCGCAAGAAGACATGGGAAGGAAAGAGAACCATGGATACAGAAACCCATGCCCTTTCCAGGTTCTTTTTCTTCAAATCCCTTTGATTGATGCTATTAAGTTACCTCCCTATTCAAAATATATGAAAGATATTGTCACTAATAAAAGAAAAGTTCCTAATGAAGCAATATCTACTATGCTTGCTAACTACTCTTTCAGTGGCAAGATTCCTGAGAAGCTTGGTGATCCAGGTATACCCACCATTCCTTGTTCCATAAAGAATAATTATGTCAAAACTACTTTATGTGATCTTGGAGCAGGAGTGAGTGTTATGCCTTTCTCTCTTTACAAGAGGCTTTGTTTAGAGAAGCTAATCCCTACAGATATCTCTCTTCAGATGGCTGACAAGTCAACCGCCGTCCCGATAGGTATTTGTGAGGATGTTCCCGTAGAAGTTGCTAATTGTTTGATCCTTACTGATTTTGTCGTGCTTGACATGCCCGAGGATGGGAGCATGTCCATTATTCTTGGTAGACCTTTTCTTAACACCGCAGGTGCTATTATTGATTGCAATAAAGGAAAGGTTACCTTCAATGTAAATGATAAAGAACACACAGTGTATTTTCCAAAGAAGACCGACAAGAGGCATGGCCTCAACTCTATAGAAAATATCAAGACCGTGAAGATTGGAGCATGGGATTGTCCACTACATATGCACCACAAATACAAAACTATTATGGTGGGGACAATGTCCATTAAAGTAAAGGTGTAATGATCACTTCGTAAGAGGTGAGACTTTTTGCTCTATAGATCGCCTGTTTGTTGGTAAGGCTTGATCAACCTTACTAGTGAGCATGTTTTATATAGGTAAAAAGTTGAGCCTGTTATGTTTTCATTTGTTTTAACTTTTGTTCTCCTTGTTGTACCAAGTGTTTATGTTTTTGAAGCTTCACAATACTAATCACTGCTTTAAGTTTTCAGAAAGTTTTGCAGCTTTTTGAACTTCGAAAAAAATTCAACAGTGAAGTTTTCAGAAAAATTCCAGAAAAATAAAAATAAAAATTTCCATGCCGGGAGTGACCCAGAGGTACCTGGGGCTGACCAGGGGGCACCAGTGGCCCAGGCGGCCAGCTGGCGCGGCCTGCCCCCTGGCCGCGCCCATAGGGCGCCTGGGGCCCACAAGACCCCCCTCCAGGTGAGTCTTCTTCCTCTCTCTCTCTTTCTCTTCAAAAACACAAGTTCTGCACATGTTCTTGCGTTCTTGCTGCTCTTGGAGGTGATTCTTCGATCTCTCTCTACAACCTATCATTTGAGCTGAGATTTTGAACAAATACTCTCTGGTATGTAACTCCTCCACCCCTCCAATTAGATTTTTGGTTGGTGGCTTCATTTGTGAGTATTTAGTAGTTCTTGGTGTTGTGTAGATGAGCTTGCATGCATGTGTAGAAATTTATTTTCCAAGTTTTGATGCAAGTTTATGCCTTAGGTAAGTAAGTTGAGTAGTTTGCCTTAAACCACTTTGTTTAAATCCTTGTTTTTGTAATTTGTTAAAAATTTCAGAAATGAGTTTGTTAGGAAGGGCAAAGGGGTGTCTTGAGAAGAAGAGGCCCGCACACTCCGATCGAGTTACTAGAGCCGCAGCCTCACCCTCGACTACTAGGGTGAGCTACAATGAAGATCATGTGCCCCTAGAGTTGTTGGAAGACACAGGTCTAGCACGTGCTATGATGTTCCCATGTGATGAATTCCTTGAAGCTGTGGGAATTAAGGATGAGTTTTATAATCTTTGTGCTAATGCAGGTCTGACACGGCTCGTCACGTGCCGTGTTACTCAGTATCAAAAACTCACTTCTGGTTTCATTAACAGTTTTAGATATAACCCTGATACTGGTGCTATTGAGTTTAAAATTTACAATGATCTTATCACCATGCCCTTGGGAAAGTTCTGTGAAATAATAGGTGTGCCAAACGTTGGGCGGACGGCGAAGATGACCTCTCAGCCCTCCGAGCTGAAAACTGTCTTCAACTCTCTCTGCAGCATGGGTACGAGGGATATTCATCGGTCAAAAATCTCCAGCATCTTATTCCCTCACCTCAGGTATTTTGCGTATTATGTTGCTAGAGGGGTATTAGCTCGTGACAACACGAGCAACACTTCTGCGCTGGATATTGCTATCCTGGCAACCGCCCTCTCAGGGAGGTTTGATTATAATTTGGGTGCCTTAATTGCAAGACGCCTTGCTATGAACGGTAACAGGGGAGATTTATTTGGTGGCGTTTATGCCACACTTATCTTAGAATATCTTAAAGGCACCCCACACCCTGATGATGAGCCTTTTACTTATTTAAGTTTTGATCTTGCTGCTATGAAAAGGCATAAGTTTGTTACCATGACTTCTGAGCTTGGTAATCTTGTTTATATCTTGCGTTTCGGAACTACCGCGGAACGCGAGATCCGTCTACCTGCACCTCTTTTGTTTGATTTTTCTCGCAGGAACGGATGGGCCTTTGATGTTATCCAGTTCGATGAGTTCATGGTCCAGCATCAGTTTCATAACCCCATGGAGGGGGTTGTGCTCGACGAGGAGGAGCACGGTGAGTTACCACCTTTTCAGGGGGAGACCGTCACACAGTTTGGTGAAGGGTCTTCCTCTGCTTGGAGTATGGACCCTTCTTCGTGGGAGGATCCGAGGAGCTCGGTGTACGCGCTGGAATCCTTCTACGACCCTTGGACTCACGAGCATTCCCCCGGAGCAGGAGGCTCCTGGGGGCAGTAGCTACTACCAACTTAGGCCAAAAGCCTAAGCTTGGGGGAGTACGTGCCCTTCTCACTTTTCCATTGTATTATCCATCTTATTTCTGTCGCTCTAATCTTTTCGAAGTTTTTGCCCATTCTTCTTTGTTCTTTCTTTGCAAAAACAACAAAAAGATTTTCTCTTTCTTTTGCTTTCGTTTAACCTTTGAAATAATCCAAAAAGATTTCTTTTCTCTCTTTAGTTTGCTTTGTTTTCAGAGTTCAGCTCGAGTCCGTGATGGCATTTAATTATATTTCCCACATTCGATCGTGCAAGTGACGAGGCAGTAATGACGAAGATCGACTGAAGGGAAGCAACAAGGAAAACCGGTATGAACTCTTCTTGTTTCTACTTTTGTACATATGCTTGTACTTATGATCTAGAGACCAGCTTGTAGCGACATAGTGCTATGTTTACAATGCTCTCCCAGTGGTTCATGCTTTCCTTGTGGCTAGTCTCAAATAGCTAGAGTATATAATGTGTTATTGAAATGATTTACATGCATTGCACTGTTCATAGTTTGGTATACTAAGGTGGTATTTCCCTTTGGAGAAATCTTGGATTGACTTGGCACATGTTTACACATGTTTGAGACTAAAAAGTCTGCTTTGCCTTGATGATCTTTGGGTTTCGGAATAGTTATATCACTTTCATGCCCGATTCAATGTTGCTTTGTCGCTTTGCATGATTATGACCGTTATTGCTCTCTAGTTGGTCGCTTCCCAGTCTCTTGCTAGCCTTCGCTCGTACTAGGCAGAATTCTGCTTGTGCATCCAAATCCTTTGAAACCAGTTATTCCATATGAGTCCACCATACCTTCCTATGTGGTATTTACCTGCCATCCTAACGAAGACTTTCTTGTACCATCTCGAAATTATTCAAATTTACTCCTGTTTTGTGCCTCTGTTTTAGCTCATGAGGAAGTAGTAGTTAATTCATGATCTTTTCAAGTTGGACAAGTTTTACCCCGGGATTGCATGTCTAATCTGCAAACCCCTAATACGAGAAGGAACTGGCATGAGTGCGCCCGGCTCATAAAAGATAATACAACAAACAAACCCTCCTTCACGCTTTGTTCATGAGAAATCAGAAAACTTTTGGCAGTGATAAACAAAGGAGATTAAGGGGATGTGATCGTCCCCGTGCGGGAGCCGTTCCTGAAAACTTGTCCAGCTCAAGAAGTAATTGGGTTGTATACTAACATTTGTTGACAAAATATGCACCTCTCAAACTCATTTTTACCTCTGTTTTCAAAACCAAGAGCTCTGGTACATGTTTAGTCTTTGCTTCCAATCATGGGTTTTCAATCGCGCCATCAAATTCCACGGTTCAAGAGTCTTCACCTTCTTTCTTCAAAGCACCAACTAGGAGAGCGTGATTGTCATTCTGAGTGTAATGTGCATTGTCCCAAAGTATTACATTGTCTTCTGCATGCTTGTGATATTATTTATTCCGAAATTCTTAGTTCTAGTCTCCTTTAAAACTCCGGAGGAGTTTCTGCATTTATGTTTTGCTTCACTCATGGAGGCTAGCGAGATACCACTCTAGTATGTTCAAGCTATGTGCAATGTAATCTTGTCTTGATTTTCAGTAAGTATATTATTTACTCTTGGTTATTTGTGATTGGTCACTTGAAAGAAAGATTGCTCTGTGCATTGTCCTCATAGCATTGTTTCAACACTTGTTAGACTCTTTTCATAGTACATGCTTATATACATCTAATGAAGCAAAAGAGTTTGTCAAAGTTTTCTTTGTCGCGTCCAGTTCGTTGAACTGAATTGCTTGAGGATAAGCAATATGCTAAGCTTGGGGCAGTTGATACGTCTCAAACGTATCTACTTTTCCAAACACTTTTGCTATTGTTTTGACCTCATTCTTGCATGATTTGAACTAAACTAACCCGGACTGACGCTGTTTTCAGCAAAGCTACCTGTATGGTTTTATTGTGTGCAGGAAAACGGATTTTTAGGTGTCTCGGAAAATTCCATGAAAAATCACAGAAAATCCACGCACCCGAAGGAACCTTGTGCCAGAAGATGGACCAGAGGGCAGCCAGGGGGGGCCAGGCGCCCTGGTGGCGCGGCCCCACCCCTGGCCGCGCCGGGAGGCCGCCTAGGTTGCTCCCACCTCCTCTGGTGCCCTACTTTGACCCGTATTTATCCCGTGACGAGAAAACCCCAGAACAGAAGTCGTTTTCCCAGTTTCCGTCGCGGAGCCGCCGCCACCCTCTGTTCTTCTTCGGGAGGGCTAATCTGGAGGCTGATTTGGCCTCCGGAGAGGGGAGATCGTCACCATCGTCATCATCATCACCACTCCATCCTCCCTCCATGACTTCTCCTTCCATGTGTGAGTAATTCCCTGCTGTAGGCAAAGGGAATGGTAGGGATTGGATGAGTTAGATCATGTAATAGTTTATCAGAATGTTGGGGGCATGTTGCCTATCATCTACTATGGTGTTTATCATCTTTGCTTCAACTTGTTGCTCTTAATGCTTGTCACTTAGGGCCCGAGTGCCATGATTTCAGATCTGAACCATATGTGTTTGCATGAATATATTTGTGTTCTTGATCCTATCTATGAGTTATTTGCACCTATTACGGTCCGAAACCGGCGATCCCAAAAGTGACAGCTTGGGACACCAAAGGGGATGGTCCATAGTTTGAGGATTACATGTATCCATTGAGTTTATTGCTTTGTTCCGGTGCTCTTTGACAGGAGTACCTTAATCTCCATAAGTTCCTTTTGTCCCCGTTCGTAGCGGGATGGTAGGACAAAAGATGTTGTGCAAGTTCTTATTGCAAGCACGTACAACTACCTATGGGATACATGCCTAATGTTTGATACTTGCCTAGATGATCATTACTTTTCCGTGTGCCTTGCCCCAAGTTAGATTCATGATATATCTCATCAATGCAGCGCCCAACCATCATCTCCCTAGCCTACAGTGTTCCAATCCTGCTGGTTATTAGTTATTATTTTGTTGTTTACTTTTGTTGTTTACTTTTACTATTACAACCATCACTATCATATCACCGTTACCACTTATCTTTTGTTGCAAGTAAGTATATTTCAGGTGCGGTTGAATTGACAACTCAACAGTTAAAGCTTATAAATACTCTTTGGCTCCCCGTGTGTCGAATCTATAAATTGGGTTATTCTTACCCGCGAAGACTATCTCGATCCCTTACGGTAGAGGGTTATCACGGCCCCGGCAAGGCCCTTGCCGAAGACGCCCGCAGGGCCACCATCAGGCCCACGCCAGCTAAGCTTCCACCACCCCATGTAGCTGCCGACCCAACCAGCTGTGCAGGCACCTGCGTGGCGGCATGCAGATCTTCGTGGAGACCCACCATTGCGCCACCTCAGCTGCCTGCCTGCCTACATGGCATCTCAGGCATCGCTGGCCAGGGCGCCTGTCGACGCAAGAAGGAGCGGCGACGGACAAGACGGATGTCTCCCTCGTCTCCGATAAAGCAAGGACACCTAAGCTAAGCGCATTAAATGCGTCTTGTCATGTAATGCGAGGGATAACCTCGCATCACTGTACTCTTTCAACCTCCTGTATGCCACTGTGGCAACCCCGTTTTCCCTATAAAAGGAGGCCCGAGGCGACCAGGAGAGGGATTCGGCTTTTTGGAGCCCCTCATGCCCCGTAGCTAGCGGAAGAAAACAAACATATAATCCACCAAAGTAGGAGTAGGGTTTTACGCATCCTCGCGGCCCGGACCTGGGTAAAGGAACCATGTGATGTATGTTTGATCCGCTCTTCTCTCAACCCCGCGCCCCGCAACCATAGTAGGGATTCTTGTGATCCCATAGGTGTCGTTCCAAATACACCGACATCTTTGGGGCACCAGGTAGGGGGCGCGGTTGTGAGAATCGGCTCTAGCAGTTAACCCAGCACTCCTTCGTCTTCATGGCTCTTTGAGAAGGAAGGAGGCCGGAAGATCAGCACTTGAGCGGCTACAAATAGAAGCTAAGTTACATTGAACCCTGGATATTTCCATCCTATTATTTAAAGTTGTTATCCTCGGAGCTGTCGTTCTTTGTGCAAAAAGAAACCTGCACGCAAATGGGGCCCTTCCCGATCGGCAACGCCTTTGCTCTGTTTCGAGTCCGCTCGACAGTTAAAATGGCTGCGTTGGAAATGGTAGGGTAGCTTTCTGCAATTGGCAAGGCTCTCGACTC
The DNA here is from genome assembly GCA_902687465.1 of Secale cereale. Classification (NCBI taxonomy): domain Eukaryota; kingdom Viridiplantae; phylum Streptophyta; class Magnoliopsida; order Poales; family Poaceae; genus Secale; species Secale cereale. The sequence continues at coordinate 788,847,282 of LR738713.1, read as the reverse complement.
TGACTCAAGTCAAACTCGACAGTTCGGGCGGCTGCGTCAGGGGCGGCAAGGTGGCTCACCCGGCAGCACGCTCGCCCGACAGGCCAATGGGGACCCGTCCCCAAGACGCCACCTTGGGTTTTTTGCGTCGGCAAGCCTACCCAGCTAGCGTAGGGTGGACATACAAAGAGGCAGCAAACAGGGAAATAACATGCATAATTCCAAAGATATTTCAAAGTTATATTACATCATTGCTGTGGTTCTAACTAAAGATAAAATTTGTCTTGGTCATGAACCCGCAGCGGCGAAGAAAACCGGGATGCCTAATCCCGGCGCTGGCCTTCCACCCTCTTGATTTCGTCGATGCAGCTGATGACGGGCTTGATGCGCTCCTTGAGAACCGTGAGGTCAGTACCCTCCGGCAAGCTATCCATCGCGGCTTTGAAGTCGAGGGCGGGATTCCAGAACGCCATCTTGGTGAGGACCTTGGTCAAGACTCCCCGGCAAAGTCGCCGGGCGTCCCCGGCGAGCATGGCCGGTCTGTTGGAGTGAAGATCAGCCAAGGCGCCGAGACGCCCTCGAAGAACAGGGTCAGCTTGGCGTTGACGGTCCCGCTCCACTCAGGGGCATACCTCACGTTTGGCATCCCCATGAGGGCCAACTGCGAGGTGACCCTGCCGGCGACGTCCTCCAGCCGGCTGATCCACCTGTTCTCGCCCGCCACGTATTCCTAGTGGGAGGCGGCCTCGTCCGCCCGCAGCTGCTTCTCCTCCTCCAGGCTCCTGGTCAAGGTCTCCTCCCGAGCCGAGCTCTCCGACAACATCTTCTCGAGATTCTCCAGCTTCAGCTTGAGATCTCTGATGGAGTCCTGCGCCTCAGAGAACTCCCCAGCCCTGCTGATGACTGCTCCCTGCTCCTCTGTCAAGGCGCAGTTGAGCCTGTCCTTCTCATCGGATAGCTTGAGGGTCTGCTCCTTCAGCTCGTCCCGCTCTACCTCCAGCTCCTTCACCTTGCCGGCATGGACCAGAGCCTGGGCATCGAGTGCCTCTTTGTGCCTCTGCCCCAGCTCGCGAGTCCGCCGCTCGACAAGGACCTCGGGCTCCTCATCCTTGCCGCGGAGCATTGCGGCAAGCTTCGCCTCACACGCGGAGAGGTCTTCTTCCTGGGAATCGAGGGCGGCTTGATGCTGGTTCTGGGCGGCCTCGGCCGCGGCAGCCAAGCTCGTTGCCTCTTCCTGGGCCTTCTCGACGTCAGACATCTTCATGATGAGCTCTGCATCGCCCTTGGCCAATTCTTCCTGGAAGGCCCTCTTCTCCTCGCGGGACTGGTGAAACCAGGTTTGCGCCTCGGCAACGCGCGCCTGGAAGTCCGCCTCCGCCTCGTCCACCGTTGTCATCCTGGACTTAACCTTGTCCAGACGGGCACGGTAGAGCGCTTGGAGCTTCCGGAAATTGGCCCCCATGGCACGGAAGAGCTGCTCTTCTGGAGAACCATCGCCGCCGGCGCCCGGTTCGTCGACCACCTCGAGCCCGGTGGCGGCGAGCACCTCGCCGTCGAAGACTTCCCCTCCGGCGGGCGCTCGGGAACTTGACGCCCTGCAAGATGGACGAAGAGATCGTCGCCCACCTTCAGATACCTGCCAGGGCCCGAGGTTGTGGAGGAACAAGGCTGATCATCAGCCGCCTCTTCCTCGGCTGTGGCCTTGCCGTCCCCCCCCCCCCGGCAGGCCCACCGCTGCCACCCTCGGCGGCATCCTTGGCGGCCTTATCAGTGGCGGACTCGGCAGCGTCCTTGGCGGCCTCCTCGGCGGCAATCCTGTCGGCCTCCACCACGGCCTCCTCAGCAACTTTCCAGATGACGGCGTCCACGTCCTCCATATCTGTTGAAGGAGGGCCTGGGCAGTGATGGGGATGATGAAGGTAAGAAAAAGAATAAGGGAAAAGCAGAGACAGAAGACAGGCGACTCACCAGTGCCAGGCTGTGAAGCAGAAGTCCCCTTCCCGCCGGCGCCTGGCGCCGTGGCAAAGCCACCAGCGTCCAAGTTCTCTTCTTCTTCCATGCGTGTGGGCTCCATGCTTGGTGCCCTTGCCGGGGACGCCCCTCACGACGGCGTAGTCGATGGGGGTGGTGTGTTGGGGGTAGCCCCCTGTGGCTCCTCCTACTGCCGCTCCTGTCCTACAAAACCGACAAGGTCAGCACCATAGCATCAAACACCTACTGCATGTCGAGCAAGAAGAGGATGATGGACTTACGCTAGGGGCTGTGCCGGGGGCTGCCGTCCGAGCTGCTCAACACCACCAGTGGTGTCTCTGATGCCCCAACCGAGGGCTGTCTGCTCGCCGAGGCCTTCGCCCTTTTTATCCTCTGGGCCAACGTCTCTGCATCCCTGAAGAAGCAAAATAGATCAAGATGAGTGGCATGGTTCAGGAGAATGGAAATGGCAGTAAGGAATGGAGTAGTTACCCGTCGTCCATCTCCTCCTCCTCCACCGCTCGCCTTTTCCTCTTCGAGCTGAGAGGCCCAAGATCAAAAGGGAACTCCGCGTCGACATCCGAGTCGATGTCTGCCGGGGGAGGCGAAGAAGGCGGAGTTGGTGCGCGCCCAGATGGAAAGGGGGCTGTTGCCTTCTTCTTCTTGGCGGCATTCATCAGCCTCCTCGCCGCCGTGGCCCTCGTGTGGCGCCCGGACCCCTCCAGGGCCAATTGAGGCTGTGCAGCCTTGCCGGGTCGGACCGGCTCACCGGAACTGGCCCGCCGCAGGACTCGCCCTCTTCCACTGGCTGGCGCCGAACCCGCCGCCACGTCCTCCTCCGACGACGACTCGTCGGCCGCGTCCTCAACAAGCGGAGCTCTAGTGTTGGCGCTGCTGGCCTCCCCGGCGGCCGCCGCCCACTGGGCGAGCTCCTCCTCCTCCGCAGTCGTTGCGGCCTCATCCTCCACGCCCCCGGCGCTGCCGGCCTCCATGGCGAGCTGCGCCTCCCTCGCCCTAGTGGCGATGTAGTCCAGCTCTTCCTGGGTGGTGTCCCTGACAAGCCATCGCTCGGCGTTAGGCTTGACGCACACCTCAACCAGAGAATCGAAGAATTGCTGCACGTCCTCGTCCGCCAGGTCATTCCAGCTCGGGACAGGGCCGTGCGCATTGCACTCCGGCATCATGGCGATGATCTCGGACTGGCACGAATTGTTGCACAGCGGGACCACCCCCGTTGGCAGCTTGAAGAACGACCCCTTGACGGCCTTCCCGGCCTTTACGACAGCCCTCGCGGCCTTGCGGTCCACTCAACCTCGCCGACACGACCCACATCAAGCTGGAAGATCCGCTCGCAGAAATGGGCATGTCCCATCACTGTGAAGTTCTGGTCGAGGCCAGGGCGGAGCCGCATGACGTCAGCAGGATTCCTGAAGAGCCAGGCTGGGCTCCCCTTGTTATGCAACGGGGCGATCCGACGCCGAATGAAGTCCACCCCGATCACCTTAAGGGTGAGTCCGGCCTGGGTGAGCCGGAGAATCCTGGTGGTGGCGACGGTGAGCCTCCCGTCGGCGGCGTCGACGTCGCCCCAGTCGCTGCCACGGACCGGCGGCTCCCGCCGAACCTTGCAGAATCTTGGCGGTTCTTCTTCTTCAATCCAGCACCACCGGTCGCGCCATTCATCCCACCTCTCCTTCACGGCGCCGTCCGGGTATGCTCCCTTGGATCTCGGAATCCAGGTGATGCATCCAGAGACGGCACCTCCCGGCTGAATCCGAGGGGTGAAATAGTGGCGGAAGAGCGCCGTGTTGGGCTGCACCCCAACGAAGCCTTCACAAAGGTGCGCGAACAAAGCCATGTACGCCACCGCGTTCATAGTGAAATCCAAGAGGCGGAAGCCAAAGGTGTGCATGGTATCGCAGAAGAAATCGGAGAAGGGGGGACATAACCCGCAAGAAAAGTAGCCGACGAAGAAGGGATACCGTTTTGGGCCGGGTTCGGCGCAAGCGGCCGGAATGACGCGCGTCGCCGATGTCCCAAATTCTTCCCCCCCC
>LR738713.1:788723239-788843110 GCA_902687465.1 Secale cereale | reverse complement strand
GTCTTCACCCCCCAAAGGGACTTGAAGGTGGCCCGGAGCTCGTAGACGTCGACCGTCGACGGGATTAAGAAAGCAGCCTTCGTCCGGTCCCCCGATAGCGCGCCCTCCGGCGGCTCCACACACCTGGCGCCCTTGGCCACCCCCTTGCCCTTGGCGGGTTTGGACGCCATGGCGGCTGAGTTGGAGGGCTGAGGGAGGGGCATGGCGAAGCAACGGCGGCAGGCGACGGCGGAAGCTTCGGAAGGAAGGAAGAGAGGGAACAACGGCTCTGAGATTGGAACAGGCGCGAGGAAAATGGAGGAAGTGAGCAGCGCGCCCGTGGTTATTCCTTCTTATGTGGGGGAAACGCGGGCCGCCTCCTTTCGCAATTACTGCGACGTGAAGCATGCCTGCGGAAACCGCCCCACGCATGAGGCCCACGTCATGCACGCCCCTCCACCCCGCGCCGCGCGCGCGGATCGTGGGAGGCGAAGCGCGCGGAAAATCTTACAACGGTAAAAACCGTCCCGCCTGCCCGCGCACCGTTCTGGACCTAGCCCAACAACGCGTCGCGCTTATGTGTGGCCCAGGCCTGGGGGCTCCTGTTGGCGTACAAAAAGAGGGGTACACTTTGTGTACCCCTATGACTATGCACGGGCAGTCTGAGCCACGGGCACCACCACACCAAGCACGGCAAGGGAGGTGAGCCAGGGTAAGACCGAAGCTCGATGGAAACTGAAGCCCGAAGCCAAGACCACAAAGAGCAAAGGGACGAAGCGGATTTCCCCGGCAAGATCCTTGCCGGGGCGGCTTTAGCAGCCCCGGCGAGACCCTTGCCGCGACAATTCGCCCCACGCCTACGGAGCGGATCACACTTGAGTCCACTACCCCCATGGGGCGAGGATTCGGGAGGCATCCCCGTAGTGGCATGCAGATCTTTGTGAAGACATTCACGATCAAATACACGCTAAGAAGACGACGATCCTTGGCGGGATCCCAGCCAAGGAAGACCACAAGACCTCCGGCAAGCATCTTGCCGGGGATGACAGCACGCGCCGCGGCAAGACCCTTGCCGGGGCCCCGGCAAGGCCCTTGCCGAAGACGCCTGCAGGGCCACCATCGGGCCCACGCCAGCTAAGCTTCCACCACCCCATGCAGCTGCCGACCCAACCAGCTGGGCAGGCACCTGCGTGTGATACGTCCAAAACGTATCTATAATTTCTGCTTGCTCCATGCCACTTTTGGGTGATATTGCTATGATATTCATACACTTCCATACACTTTTGATCATATTTGGACTAACTTACTAATCCAGTGCACCCCAGTGCCAGTTTCTGTTTTCGGCTGTTTTTGTATTTCAGGTTTTCACGTTTCGAGAACTACCCAGAAAAATCCAAAAAAATTATATAAAAAATCAGCGATCCGGAAACAACACTGCATTCGAAGGGCAGCCTGGGGGGCCACAGGGGCTCCAGGCGCCCTGTGGGCGCCCCCCCCTGGGCCGCGCCGGGGGGGCGCCTGGGCCCCCCGAGGCTCCCCCGGTGCCCTACTTTGGCATATATTTAAAGGGTCCTCCGTAACCCTCAGAACAGGACTTCTTTTCGCGATCCCGTCTCTGTTCCGCCGCCGCCGCCGCTTCCAAGATCGGGAGCACCAGGAGAACTCTTCCCGGCACCCTGCCGAAGGGGAGGATCACCACCGGGGGCTTCTCCACCACCATGGACGCCTCCCGGATGACTCGTGAGTACTCTCCCTTGGACCATGAGACCATGACCAGTAGCTATGTGATGTTCTCCTCCCGTTCTTGTGCTTCACTAATTAGTACTCGTGAGCTGCCCTACATGATTGAGGCACCTATGTAATCCTTATGTTGTTGCTATGTTGAGTTTGCTGGGATCCGATGGATTATGAGATTATGTTCAGATTGATCTTGAGTAATATATTTGATTCACCTCTTTTATATTTTAGTTCATAAGTAATTCTTGCATGTTCTCCGTTGTTATTTATTGCTTTGGCTGAGTAATAGGTAGTGACTCCAAGAGGGAACGTTATGCTCGATTGTGGGTTCATGCCCCTCGATGACTAGCTTGAGTGACAGAAACATGAGTCTAGGGGATGTGCTATTGCCACAAGGGGGAAAACAACGGTGCTTGTGCCCGCGGGTGCAAGGATTGTTTACTTTACGCAAAGTTCTTTTAATGCAGTTGTCTGTTGCATTGAGTTTACACTATGGGTGGGACTCGCAACTTAATACCAGCGAGATGTTCTGGATAGATATCTCAAGGTGGATGATTAGTAGTAGATATTGATGGATTTCGGTCTACTTACTTTGGCGTACCGCCCATGCTTTGAACCTCAACCTTTCTTGCAATGTAATCAGCATTGGTTTCCGTTCGTGGTCCTGTTAATTGCCCAGCTGTAATTTGTTTACCTCACATAGCTGTTTTATCGTATTTTGGGAGAGGGACATCACTAGTGAACATCATGAGACTCCGGTCCATATTACCATCATTGATCACATCCACTATTTACTTTTCGCTATTTACTTACTATTGCAAAACACTATTTATCACTACTATCATATTGCTTTTAACCCTTTGTGAACTACAAGGCTGGAGAGATTGACAACCTCTCTGTACTCGTTGGGAGCAAAGTTATTTGTATCTGTGTGCAGGTCCACGTTGATTGCTAATTGCGCCGTTAGCAATTGACACCTACTGGTTGAACCTAGGAGTCTCTGGGGATTCGATCCTTGGCATCTTTGCTAGGGGAAAACACTTCTACTTACTTCATCTTACACCTTCCACTTGGGGTAACCAACGAGGGGTTCGAGGCCCATCAAGGAGTATTTTTTGGCGCCGTTGCCGGGGACTCCACTCTTCAGGATAGGGGAGTTGCATGCTATCTTTTACCTTTGCTTTTTAGTCTTGTTAGTTTACCTTTCATTTTTTGCTTTAGTTCCTTTTATCGAAAATCACAAAAATAGTTATCTTGCTTGCTTGCTACTATGGGTTCTACCAAAAACACTAAATGGGAGGAGTACACCCCTTCTTCCATTGCCCCACTTATCTCTGACGGGATTTACAAAAAAAATAAACCTTGTGATTACACTAGTTATGACGGAGAGTTATGCCCATGGCATGGTCTTCCAGGAAAAAAGTATGAGCCTCAGTTTAAAATTGCTCCTAAGCTTCCCGAAACTTGGGAAGATGTTCAAACTCTTATAATAGAGAGCGAATTAAACAAAGAGGATGACACTACAATTCTGCCCACTAATGATAAAATTGATTTTGATAATTGTAGTATTTCAGAAGTTGTTGCCTTTCTACAAGGAATGGCTAAGGATCCCAACACTAGCACGCTTAATTTTGCCTTCACGGAGCATATCACTAATGCTCTTATCAAAGCTAGGGAGGAGAAACTTAGAGTAGAAGCCTCCATACCTAGAAAGCTAGGAGATGGTTGGGATTCTATGATTAAAATTAAGATAAACAACTTCTCATGCTATGCTTTATCTGATATTGTAGCTAGTACTTCCATTATGCCCAAAAGACTATATGATATGCTTAAATTGAAACCTTATGATTCTTGTTCTTTTGGTGTTCGTCTCGTTGATTCTTCCATAAAGAAACCTTTGGGGAGGATCGACGATGTTCGTATTATTGTCAATGATAATTATGTGCCCGTTGATTTCACTATTATGGATATTGAATGTGATCCTTCATGTCCAATTATTTTGGGACGTCGCTTTTTGCGCACCGTTGGTGCTGTCATTGACATGAAAGAGGGTAATATAAAATTTCAGTTTCCTCTCAAGAAAGGGATGGAACACTTCCCTCGTAAGAAGGTCAAGTTACCTTTTGAGTCCATTGTACGGGCTACTTATTCTTTTACTCTTGATAAAACTTGATCTATGCATTATTCCTAGCTTAAAGGCATAAAAGAAAGCGCTTTTGGGAGGCAGCCCACATGAATAAAAATTTTGCTTTTTTTGTGTCTTGATGTTGTTTACTGCTGTAGCATCATCATTGTATCTTTGCTTTTCATATTTGTGCCAAGTATAGCCTCTGATTGCTAGAAAGTTCAAAAGTTGTGAGGTGCTGTCCAGAAACAGATTCTGTCCTTGGATAGAAAAAATTCGTATAAAATCACCAGATCATCTTTTTGGTCTGAATTTTTTCGACAGCGTTCTCTATATAATTGTATTTCGTGCGTCAGTTCTGAGTTTTTTTATTTGAGTTGCAGAAGTATCCCGAACAGGTCAATTACTGCCTGCTGTTCTCTTTTTCACAGATTCTGTCCTGTTTTGCCTTACCTTCACTTTGCAAATTGAGAACTTGCTTTTTCTTTGCAAAAACCTTTTGGCAATCCTGAGAAACAGTAGAACTTCAAGAATATCCTTATTTCCAGCAAGGTATAATTATTTTATTAAGGGTACTAACCTCGCTAATCAGATTATGATGACTTGTGTATGAAGGGAGTTTTCAAGTGTGCGAGGGAAGATGATAAAAAAATTCAGGAGTGTCAAGCGCTCAAGCTTGGGGATGCCCCCGTGCACCCCCAAGAAATATTCAAGGAGACTCAAGCGTCTAAGCTTGGGGATGCCCCCCGTGCATCCCCTTCTCCATCAACATTATCAGTTCGTCTTTCGTTCCGCTATATTTTTATCACTTCATATGTTATGTGCTATGCTTGGAGCGTCTTGCTTTTAGTTTTCTTTCTAGTTTTTCATAACGAGTCGGAACCCAGCATTCCTTTATGTGGGAGAGAAAAACGCTCCACCTGTACCTAGAACATTACATAGAATTTTCATGTCTATCTATGCTGTGTGTGTTCTTTATCTTTTAATAGCTACTATCGTGCTCTGCTCTTAGTATTCATGCTTATCCTTTTAAGAGCTTTTATTTAGTTGGTTGCTTGAACTCTCTTTAATTACCATGCTCACCTTATTAAGAGATTTTGCTTCCGTTGCATGGGTTAATGTGTCTATGATAAATATGCTACTTTCATGATGGTGCTTAGTAGTTCAGGTTTTCTTATGGTTAATCTCAAATAGCTGGGGGGTTCCCAATGTGTTATTGGAGTACCAACTTGGTTTGTTTGCCTATGATGTGGTATGGTTTAGTAATATCTTCCTTCGAGAATTTATTTTGATTGACTTGGCGTATGCTCACGCATATTCAAGACTGTAAAGAAAGTCTGTCAAGCCTTGATGATCTTTTGTTTCTAAGTAGCGATATAACTACCATGCCTGATTCAATATTGCTTTGTCGCTCTGCATGATTATGACCGTCATTGCTCTCTTAGTTGGTCGCTCCCAGTCTTTTGCTAACCTCCACCTGCACTAAGCAAACTAACCATGCAATACATAGCTCATGGGAAAGTAGCCTAAAAACTATTGTGGTAAAGAATATGTTGCCTATGTATCTTATTTCTTATGAGTTGCTTGCTGAGCGGTAACCATGTTTCTGGGGACGCCATCAACTGTCACACTTTTGTTGAATATCATGTGAGTTGCTATGCATGTTCGTCTTGTCTGAAGTAAGGGTGATTTACCGTGGGTTGAATTAATATGCATATTGTTAGAGAAGAACATTGAGCCGCCAACCAAAGCCATGCATCATGGTGGAAGTTTTAGCTTGGACCTTAATCCTCAATCTCTTATGAGAATATGCTTATGCATTGAAGAGGAGTCCATCATCTATTTTCTATGTTGTCCCGGTATGGATGTCCTCAAGTTGAGATCTATCAAAAACGAGAAATCAAATGCGATCTATCTCCTTAGACCTTTGTACAGGTGGCATAGAGGTACCCCTTTGTGACACTTGGTTAAAACATATGCAATGCAATGATAACCCATGGGGATCCGAGCTAATTAGTACAAGGAGCGAGCACTATAGCTATTCGATGCATGCGGCTTGCAACTTATAAGATGTTTTATACATGACACATATGAAGTACTACTACCGTTGACACAATTGCTTCCATGTTTTCAAAATAAAAAGCTCTAGCACTTAACCTTTCTTTTACCTTTATGTTGAAGCACCAACTACTGAGAGCATGATTGTCATTCTGAGTGTAATGTGCATTGTCCCAAAGTAGCATTGTCTTTTGCATGATTGTGATATCGTTTATTCTGAAATGATTGTATCTAGTCATCACTTAAACCTTGAAGGTGCCCTTGCATTTATGTTTTGCATCACTAAAGGGGGCAAGCTAGATATCACTTTATCATATTTGCACGTCATGTTCATTGCAAATCTTTTTGATGTTTCAGTTTCATATTGTAAAACTTTCAGTCATTTGTGATTTTCTCTTGAGACAACTTAATTACTATAGAATCATTGTCTCAGTAAGCTTTTGTCATATGACTATGAGAAAGTCCTATATGGTTAATAGCATGTCACCACAGAAATTATTCTTTTTATCATTTACCTACTCGAGGACGAGCAGGAATTAAGCTTGGGGATGTTGATACGTCCAAAACGTATCTATAATTTCTGCTTGCTCCATGCCACTTTTGGGTGATATTGCTATGATATTCATACACTTCCATACACTTTCGATCATATTTGGACTAACTTACTAATCCAGTGCACCCCAGTGCCAGTTTCTGTTTTCGGCTGTTTTTGTATTTTAGGTTTTCACGTTTCGAGAACTACCCAGAAAAATCCAGAAAAATTGTATAAAAAATCAGCGATCCGGAAACAACACTGCGTCCGAAGGGCAGCCTGGGGGGGGCACAGGGGCTCTAGGCGCCCTATGGGCGCCCCCCCCCCCCCTGGGCCGCGTCGGGGGGGGGCGCCTGGGCCCCCCGAGGCTCCCCCGGTGCCCTACTTTGGCATATATTTAAAGGGTCCTCCATAACCCTCAGAACATGACTTCTTTTCGCGATCACATCTCTGTTCCGCCGCCGCCGCCGCTTCCAAGATCGGGAGCACTAGGAGAACTCTTCCCGGCACCCTGCCGAAGGGGAGGATCACCACCGGGAGCTTATCCACCACCATGGACGCCTCCCGGATGACTCGTGAGTAGTCTCCCTTGGACCATGAGTCCATGACCAGTAGCTATGTGATGTTCTCCTCCCGTTCTTGTGCTTCACTAATTAGTCCTCATGAGCTGTCCTACATGATCGAGGCACCTATGTAATCCTTATGCTGTTGCTATGTTGAGTTTGCTGGGATCCGACGGATTATGAGATCATGTTCAGATTGATCTTGAGTAATATATTTGATTCACCTCTTTTATATTTTAGTTCATAAGTAATTCTTGCATGTTCTCCGTTGTTATTTATTGCTTTGGCCGAGTAATAGGTAGTAACCCCAAGAGGGAACGTTCTGCTCGATTGTGGGTTCATGCCCCTCGATGACTAGCTTGAGTGAAAGAAACATGAGTCTAGGGGATGTGCTGTTGCCACAAGGGGGAAAACAACGGTGCTTGTGCCCGTGGGTGCAAGGATTGTTTACTTTACGCAAAGTTCTTTTAATGCAGTTGTCTATTGCATTGAGTTTACACTATGGGTGGGACTCGCAACTTAATACCAGCGAGATGTTCTGGATAAATATCTCAAGGTGGATGATTAGTAGTAGATATTGATGGATTTCGGTCTACTTACTTTGGCGTACCGCCCATGCTTTGAACCTCAACCTTTCTTGCAATGTAATCAGCATTGGTTTGCGTTCGTGGTCCTGTCAATTGCCCAGCTGTAATTTGTTTACCTCACATAGCTGTTTTATCGTCTTTTGGGAGAGAGACATCACTAGTGAACATCATGAGACTCCGGTCCATATTACCATCATTGATCACATCCACTATTTACTTTTCGCTATTTGCTTACTATTGCAAAACACTATTTATCACTACTATCATATTGCTTTTAACCCTTTGTGAACTACAAGGCCGGAGAGATTGACAACCTCTCTGTACTCGCTGGGAGCAAAGTTATTTGTATCTGTGTGCAGGTCCATGTTGATTGCTAATTGCGCCGTTAGCAATTGACACCTACTTGTTGAACCTAGGAGTCTTTGGGGATTGGATCCTTGGCATCTTTGCTAGGGGAAAACACTTCTACTTACTGCATCTTACACCTTCCACTTGCGGTAACCAACGAGGGGTTCGAGGCCCATCAGCGTGGCGGCATGCAGATCTTCGTGGAGACCCACCATTGCGCCACCTCAGCTGCCTGCCTGCCTACATGGCATCTCAAGCATCACTGGCCAGGGCGCGTGTTGACGTAAGAAGGAGCGCGACGGACATGACGGATGTCTCCCCCGTCCCCGATAAAGCAAGGACACCTAAGCTAAGCGCATTAAATGCTCCTTGTCATGTAATGCGAAGGATAACCTCGCATCACTGTACTCTTTCCACCTCATGTGTGCCACTGTGGCAACCCCTCTTTCCCTATAAAAGGAGGCCCGAGGCGACCAGGAGAGGGATTCGGCTTTTTGGAGCTCCTCACGCCCCGTAGCTAGCGGAAGAACACAAACATATAATCCACCAAAGCAGGAGTAGGGTCTTACGCATCCTCGCGGCCCGAACTTGGGTAAAGGAACCGTGTGCTTTCTGTTTGATCCGCTCTTCTCTCAACCCCGCGCCCCGCAACCGTAGTAGGGATTCTTGTGATCCCATAGGTGTCGTTCCAAATACATCGACAATTTTTCTTGAGATATGAAGATGCCGTTGCTTTGCTGACGAATTTGAAGACAAAGGAAGACTTCAGCTCAGCCATCATGGACATCTGATATTGCTCTTGCCTCATGTGACCAAACTCATCACTGTATCTTTTGTCAGTGCAGCCGAAGATAATGTCGTCCACATAGATTTGGCAGACAAACAGTTCATCATCATATGTCTTCGTGAAGAGTGTGGGATCCAGGGGATCAGGTTTGAAGCCTTTGCTCTTCAGGAAGTCTTTGAGTGTGTCATACCAAGCACGAGGGGCTTGTTTGAGGCCATACAGTGCCTTGTTGAGCTTGTATACCATATCAGGACGTTTTGGATCTTCAAAGCCAGGTGGTTGTGCAACATACACTTATTCTTCAATCCTTCCATTGAGAAAGGCACTCTTCACATCCATTTGATACAGAAGTATGTTGTGATGATTTGCATAGGCTAGCAGTATGCGAATAGCTTCAAGCCTAGCCACAGGAGCAAATGTTTCATCGAAGTCAATCCCTTCAACTTGGGTGTATCCTTGAGCAACGAGATGAGCTTTGTTTCTGACAACTTGACCATGCTCATCTTGCTTGTTGCGATATATCCATTTTGTGCATATTATGTTGTGCTTGCGGGGGTCAGGACGCTTGACAAGTTCCCATACGTTGTTCAGCTCAAACTGTTTAAGCTCTTCTTGCATAGCTTGAATCCATTCAGGTTCCATGAAGGCTTCAGCAACTTTCTTGGGTTGAGATATTGAGATAAATGCAAAGTGCCCACAGAAATTTGCTAGCTGTGTTGCTCTTGAACGAGTGAGTGGACCAGGTGCATTTATGCTGTCAATTATCTTCTCAACTTGTACTTCATTTGCAACACGAGGATGAGCTGGACGAAGATTTTGCTCTTGATGTTCATTGTCATCATCAAGAGGATTGTCTTCAGGTTGATTTGGAGCAGAAATGATGAGTTCCTCGTCAGGCTGTGCTTCAGAAGGCATGATTTCACGTTTTCCCATTAGCTTGATAGATTCACTAGGTGAAGCTTCATCCAGCAGATTTGGCAGGAACTCTCTTTGTGAGCCATTTGTTTCATCAAACCGCACATCCACAGTTTCAACCACTTTATAGAGAAAGATGTTGAAGACTCTGTAGGAGTGTGAGTCCTTTCCGTAGCCGAGCATGAAACCTTCATGTGCTTTTGGTGCAAATTGTGACTTGTGATGTGGATCCTTGATCCAGCACCTAGCTCCAAATACCTTGAAGTAACTGACATTTGGCTTCTTGACAGTAAGGAGTTCATAGGACGTTTTCTTCAGAAGCTTGTGAAGATAAACACGGTTGATGATGTGGCATGCAGTGTCAATAGCTTCGGGCCAGAACTTTCTTGGTGTCTTATATTCATCGAGCATCGTTCGAGCCACCTCAATTAGGGTTCTATTCTTGCGCTCTATGATGCCATTCTGCTGAGGTGTGTACGGAGCTGAGAACTCATGAGTGATTCCCATTGTATCCAGATAAAGATCAAGGCCGGTATTTTTGAACTCAGTTCCATTGTCACTTCTGATATGCTTGATCTTGACGCCATAGTTGTTCATGGCACGGTTGGCGAAGCGTCTGAAGACATCTTGCACTTCAGTCTTGTAGAGAATTATATGCACCCATGTGTATCTTGAATAATCATCAACAATGACAAAGCCATAGAGACAAGCTGTGGTAGTGAACGTGGAGTAGTGAGTAGGGCCAAATAAGTCCATGTGTAGCAGCTCGAAGGGTTTGGATGTCGTCATGATTGTCTTCGAGGGATGCTTGGCGCTAGTCATCTTCCCAGCTTCACAGGCACCACACAGATGATCTTTCTTGAACTTGACGCCCTTGATGCCTACGACGTGCTTCTTCTTCGCGAGAGTGTACAAGTTCCTCATGCCGGCATGTCCTAGCCTCCGATGCCAGAGCCAGCACTCTGAAGCTTTTGCTAGAAGACATACGGCCATCTGCGGTCCTACTGAGAAATCTACCATATACAGATCACCTTTCCAATATCCTTCAAAGACTAGAGACTTGCCAGATTCCATTAGTACAAGGCATCGATATTTTCCAAATATCACAATCATGTTTAAGTCACAAAGCATTGAGACAGACATTAAGTTGAAACCAAGGGATTCAACAAGCATGACTTTGTCCATGTGCTGATCCCGTGAGATTGCAACTCTACCTAGACCCAATACCTTGCTTTTACCAGTGTCAGCCAATGTGATGTGACTCTTGTCAGATGGACGTAAGGTTGAGTCCATTAGAAGACTTTGATCTCCAGTCATATGATTTGTGCATCCGCTGTCCATAATCCATTCTGAAGTCTTTGGTGTCATACCCTACAGTACAGTTAGGGGGATAGGCTTCACCAATAGTCAATGTGAAGCATAAACATTTGACATACAAGCGGATTATGAAAGCTTAGATCCAAGTTAGGACAGATAGGATGATTTGCAAGCCATTCAGGAATAAAATACATAGTAAGATCATTTGGGCATTTGATCTTGCGCCCTACAAGTTGTTTTAGGTCCCCAGCAATAGCATCAGACGCCTTTAATTTTCGGCTGGAGACCTTGCCTGCAAGAGAAAGTTAGTTCTTCTTAACCACCCACATCTTCAGGGGTGGCTTAGAAGCAATGAGTCTAAGAGTAGTGTCGGTGTACTAAGATAGGGGTACCTTAGTACCCCAACTTGTGCACGGGCAGTAGCAGCTTCCCGCGGCAGGGCTCACCGCGTGCTCGCCGGAAACCTTCTCGGTCCCTATGAGGCCATTCAAAAACAAAGTATACAAGACAGAAGATCAAGACCCCGGCAAGTGGAGCTTGTCGGGAAGGCCGTGCCAGGCTCAAGATTATCACATTAACCCAAGACCCTGGCAAGAGGAGCTTGCCAGGAAGACCAGAAGACTACGTCTCAGAAGACATGCCTCGGCGCACCCTGCGCCCCGGCAGGACCCGGGGAGCGACAAACTTCCGGGCCCGGCAAGATCAAGACCCCGGCAAGGTGCTTGCCGGGGGAAGCCTGCGCTGTGTGCCCACGCTCCAGCTCATCGGCCCACGCGTCGTCCTGGGGCCCTTCCAGGGACGCGTGGCGGATGGCTGTGCAGCTTGGGGGACACGGTGGCACGCCACGGTGACGAGGCTACCGCCGTGGCGAAAGGAGAAACATGGACGAGCGCTTTTGGGGTCGACGGTGACGGGCATTTAATGCCCTTGTCCCCCACTCTCAAAGTTAGGTGAAGACCACTGTTCATGCACTGTTCCCGCACTGTTACAACTACCACCAAAGTTACATTTTTACCCTCCTCTACGTTGACACCTGTCGGTGACCCCTTGAGCTATAAAAGGAGGCCTATGCACAACGTAGAAAGGGTTCGGAACCTAGATAGCTCTCTTGCTCGGTGTAGCTAGCTTTTCAAGCTCCTGAGCTCAAGAACTCAATACAACCCAAGCAGGAGTAGGGTTTTACGCGTCCGCGCGGCCTGAACCTGGGTAAACTGCCCGCGTGCGTTCCTCGATCTGCTCTCCGTGCTCCCTCCGCTCCCTTACCGCAACGTACAAGGGGCTCCGGTCCCATAGGTGCTCGTGGCGGACAGTTTCCCCCGACATCTTTGGCGCGCCAGGTAGGGGGCGTCGAGGTTGTGCGAACCTGATCCGGCGCTCACGCGGGCGCAATCTTCATCAATCTCTCCAGCTTCATCAACTTCATCAGCAGCAACATGGCCCCGAAGAAGAAGGCTTCGGAGGTCGCAGGCCCATCTGCGTCGATTCCCCCGCCACCAGAACCAACGGTGGGTGGAGGAGACGCCGGCGGAAGGGTGGTCGCCGGCGAGGAAACTCACGGCACCGCCAAGTCCAAGGACAAGACGGACGACCGGGCGAATTCCAAAGCCTCGGTCTCCGTAGACGCACCACGTCCCTCTCAGCAGATGACGGGCCAGCAGCGCCATGGTACAGGAGCTACCATTCGCTTGCTGGGCCAAGGACAAACCGGAGGATCGCGGGACGCTCAAGGCCACCGTCCTGGCACGAGCAAGGCGCGGTCGCCGGGGCGAGAGACTGCTCCTTCTAACCCGGTTAGAAGTCCGAGCACATCTCGCTCCTCGCACCGCTCGCCGCCGCTCCCCTCCTCCCCAGCAGAAGCTCTAGCAAGAGCACAGCTGCTTCTTGATTTCCCTCCAGCAGCAGACAAAGCCGAGGACTGGAGGGCGACGATTCAAAGCCTCATCGCCTTAGCCAATAATGACATGCCGCAGCAGCCGGCGACATCGCGGCCACGGCAAGTCGACCAGACGAAGGCCGATGGCGACAAGACCGCCGGGGGTGCAACCACCGTGCACTCCCCGCCGCGGAAACAGAAGACGCCACCCCGCCGGATTAACGTCGACGACGACTCCACGGCGTCGTCGGATCCGCGGGCTCGTCGGGACCAGCGCAAAGTCCTTGACGATCGGCGGCAAGAAGACGCTCGAACGCGCATCGAGCGTCGACGAGAAGCCCGGCGACAATCGGATCAGCGCGCTGGGACCGCTGTCGACACGTACGCGCCCGGTGAACCAGGCGACTTGCCGTACGCGGCAGGTTTCCCTGCGTTCACCCGTGAGCTGCGGCGCGTCCAGTGGCCCAGCATGAAAAACTTCAAGCCCGACATACCCGAGAAGTACAACGGCAAGACGCACCCCTCGGAGTTCCTCAGCATCTACACCATCGCGGTGCAGGCTGCCGGGGGACGCGACGAGAAGATACTCGCCAACTACTTCCCACTAGTGCTTAAGCCAAACGTCCGTTCTTGGCTTATGCACTTGCCGGAAGGCTCCATTTCTTCGTGGGCAGATCTGTGCCACCAATTTGTCGGCGCCTTCACGGGCGGCCACAAACCCCACGGCCAGGAGAGTGATCTCCACATCTTGGCCCAGAAGGAAGGAGAATCCCTGCGCAAGTACATTCAACGATTCAGCCGCGTGCAGCACAATATTCCCGACGTCCACCCCGCAGTTATCAGCGCGTTCCACCAGAACGTGCGTAACCGCCGCATGAGGGAAGAGATGGCCATGACCAAGATTCGGGATGTCAGCGAGCTCTATGCTCTGGCTGACAAGTGCGCGCACGCCGAAGAGGGGAGGAGACTCCCCGGAGAAGATGCTGGCGCAGGAGGAAGCGACAGTGAGGATGCCGCCCCGGCAAAGAAGAGCCGGCGGCGGAACAACAGAAGAAAGAAGAGCAAGGAAGTGCTGGTCGTCGAGCAGTCCGGCAAGGAGGCTCCCGCCAAGACAGCACAGGCTGGCGGTTCCGGCAAGGAGCCTGCCCCTGTAGCGGCAGCCGACAAGCAGGACGGCTCCGACAAGCAATATTGCAAGATCCACCGCACCAAGGGCCACGACCTTTCGAACTGCAAACGAGTCGAGTACCTCGTTGAACAGCAGAAGGCTGAATACGAGCGTCGCGACAAGGAGAAGGCCCAAGGTGGCGGAGGAGAGCCAAGCAAGAAGCGGCCATTCAATGGCCGGGGAGGACGCCGCGGCAAGGCCAAGCAGCGGCAAGGTGATCCACCTCCTCGGGGCCGCGACAAGGATGAGGAAGAAGACGACGACGACGACATGGAGGAAGGAGATAACAGCGAGCAGGAGTTCCAGAAGGCCACAGAAGTTATGTGTGTCGATGGAGGCGCCTCTCTGCATACTTCCCACTGCCAACTCAAGCAGTGGGTGCGGGAAGTAAACGCAGCAGAGCCGCCCGTCGAATCACGCAGGCTCCTGAAGTGGTCCAGCACGCCCATCATTTTTTATCTTGAGGATCACCCTGACCGCACGACGGCGGTCGGGTGCTTGCCGATGTTGGTCTCACCAACTATCCGCAACCTCAAGGTCACCAAAATGTTGGTTGACGGCGGGGCCGTCCTGAACTTGATCTCCTCGGCTGTGATCAAGAAACTCCAGATCCCAGACGGCGAGCTCGAAGAAACCGGGTCATTCCAAGGAATAAACCCGGGAAGGAGCAAGCCGAAGGGCAAGATTACTCTACCGGTGACTTTTGGCGGGGAGCTCAACTTCAGGACGGAGAGGATAACCTTCGACGTGGCCGATATCCCATTGCCATACAATGGGATACTTGGACGTCCTGCCCTCGCCAAGTTCATGGCAGCTTCCCACTACGCCTACAACGTACTCAAGATGCCGGGGCCGATAAGCGTCATCTCTGTCCCTGGCGACAAGAAGGACGCGCTTATCTGCGCCGACAAGATATACCGGGATGCAGCAGCTGCAGCAGAAAGCAACACACTTGCCGCTGAAGCTCCCGGGAGGGAGACCAAGACCAAGTCCGGCAAGAGCTCTGGGGCCCACTCCAGCAAACGCACCTCTTCGGAGTGCTGCGCTGCCGTCGAGGACGTTCCATCGAGCTCCACCGGCAAGTGCAAGAAGGGGATGGCCGCTCCACCGGCAACCAAGAAGGTGTCCGCCAAGGAGGACGGCACTGGTGGTACCTTCACCATCAGTGCTACACTTGACAACAAATAGGAAAGCGCGCTCGTTGCCTTCCTGCGGGCGAATGTCGATGTGTTTGCGTGGCAACCATCTGACATCCCCGGCGTTCCCAGGAAGGTAATTGAGCACAAGCTTGCTATTTGTCCTCATGCGCGGCCCGTCAAGCAAAAGGTCAGGAAGCAAGCCGTGGAGCGCCAAGAATTCATTGCCGAAGAAATCAAGAAGTTGGAAGCAGCGGGCCTGGTTAGAGGCGTGATCCATCCGACGTGGTTAGCAAATCCAGTTGTCGTACGCAAGGCCAACGGAAAGTGGAGACTTTGTATAGACTTCACTGATGTGAATAAAGCATGTCCCAAGGATCCATTTCCCTTGCCGCGTATTGACCAGATTGTTGACTCCACCGCTGGATGTGAGCTGCTTTCCTTCCTTGATGCATACTCAGGGTACCACCAGATTTTCATGGCCAAGGAAGATGAAGAGAAGACTGCATTCATTACTCCATGCGGCACACATTGCTTCATACGCATGCCCTTTGGATTGAAGAATGCAGGCTCAACATTTGCAAGGGTGGTGCACACTGCTTTTGAGCCACAGATCCACAGAAATGTAGAAGCTTACATGGATGACATAGTGGTCAAGAGTAAGAGCAAAGATACCCTGATCCAAGACTTGGAAGAAACCTTTGAGAATCTGCGCAAGATCCAGCTCAAGTTGAACCCCGAGAAGTGCGTCTTCGGAGTCCCCTCCGGCAAACTTCTCGGGTTCTTTGTGTCCCAGAGGGGGATTGAAGCCAATCCCGACAAGATAAAAGCCATCGAGCAGATCGAAGCCCCGAAGCGCGTCAAGGACGTAAGGAGACTTGCAGGTTGTGCGGCTGCCCTCAGTAGGTTCATCTCAAAGTCTGCAGAACGCGCCCTGCCTTTCTTCAAAATTTTGAAGAAGGCAGGTCCTATGAAATGGACTCCGGAAGCAGAGGCGGCGCTGCAAGACTTGAAAGGATACCTATCCTCCACTCCAATACTTGTCACACCTAGGCCACAAGAGAAGTTGCTGCTATACTTAGCAGCAACCAATCAAGTGGTTAGTGCTGCGTTAGTAGCGGAGAGGGAGGCCGATGAGGAGTCTACACCACCGGCAAGCGAATCCAGCGACAAGCAGGGGGCTTCCCCGACAAGCTCTGGCCCCGACAAGGACAAGTCTGCGCAGGAACAAGGAGAAGTGCGAAAGAAGATGGTGCAGCGCCCAGTGTATTTTGTAAGTTCCCTCTTGTAGGGGGCTAGATCGAGATACTCTGGGGTGCAGAAGTTGCTCTTCGGCCTCCTCATGGCCTCGAGAAAGCTGCGCCATTACTTCCAAGCACACGAGATAACAGTGGTCACTCGCTTTCCGTTGAAGAGGATATTGCAGAATCCAGAAGCAACAGGCAGGATCGTCGAGTGGGCACTGGAGCTGTCAAGCTTTGGTCTCAAGTTTGAGAGTACTTCAACTATACAGAGCAGAGCTTTGGCAGAATTCATAGCAGAATGGACCCCAACGCCGGATGAAGAAGTTCCAGAGACAAGCGTCCCCGTACAAGAACCGACTAGTGAATGGGTAATGTACTTTGACGGTGCTTTCTCGCTGCAAGGCGCCGGTGCCGGCGTGATACTCATAGCGCCCACCGGAGAGCACCTCAAGTATATTGTCCAGATGCACTTTCCCAAGGAACAAGCGACAAACAATACTGCTGAGTATGAAGGCTTGCTTGCCGGCCTCCGGATTGCGGCCGAGCTTGGGATCAAGAAGTTGATTGTGCGGGGAGACTCTCAGTTGGTGGTCCGACAAGTAAATAAGAGTTACCAGAGCCCTTTGATGGAAGCTTATGTAGATGAAGTGAGGAAGCTTGAAGAGCACTTTGAAGGTCTGCAGATGGAGCACGTCCCGAGAGCTCATAATGATATTGCAGATGGCCTCTCAAAGTGTGCTGCAATGAAGTTACCTGTGGAACCAGGGACCTTCCTGCTCAAGCTAACTCAGCCATCCGTTACACCATCAGTTGGGCAGAACAAGAAGAGAAAGTTGGTCTCCGGCGAATACTTGCCGGCGGATCTTCCTGAACCCGCCGCCAAGGTCCCCAAGATCAACAATCCAGATGCTGAGGAACAGTTTGCTCCTGCAGACCCAAGGGTCTGTACAGTTGAAGCAAGCGTTCCCGACGAGCCTTGCCCCAGCAGGCTTGCCGGGGGACCATCAGCTCCGGCAGAACCGGAAGTTCTTGCCGTAGAAGCTGGGGTTCCCGCAGCGGCCCTCATGCCTTTAGTCCTTGTCGTCGAGCCTCGGGCTCCGGCATGGGCGCAGCAGATCGTCCGTTTTCTGCAAACTGGAGAACTTCCCGACGACCCAGAGGAGATAGAGAAAATAACCATACAGTCAAGTATGTACCAGTTCGTTGACAACGAACTGTACAGAAGAAGGCTCAATGGTGTCAGGTTGAAGTGCATTTCTAGAGAAGATGGACAGAAGCTGTTGGCAGAAATACATGGAGGCATATGTGGCCACCACATTGGTGCAAGGGCACTTGCCGGGAAGGCATTCCGGCAAGGGTTCTTTTGGCAAGAAGCCCTCCAAGATGCAACTGCACAAGTAACCAAGTGTGAAGCGTGCCAGTTCCATGCCAAGAAAATTCATCAGCCAGCTCAAGCTCTCCAGACGATTCCTTTGTCCTGGCCCTTCTCGGTCTGGGGGCTCGATATCCTCGGCCCCTTTCCCCGCGCTGTCGGAGGCTTTGAATAATTGTGCGTCGCAATCGACAAGTTTACAAAGTGGCCAGAAGTGGAACCAGTGAGAAAGGTGACAGCACAGTCAGCAGTCAGGTTCTTCAGGTCAATTGTTTGCCGTTTCGGAATCCCTAACAGGATCATCACCGACAACGGCACACAGTTCACAAGTCGCACCTTCATGCAGTACGTCCAAGACCTTGGCGCCAAGGTCTGTTTCGCTTCTGTTGCTCACCCGAGGAGCAATGGTCAAGCGGAGAGGGCAAATGCTGAAGTGCTGCGCGGACTCAAGACAAGAACCTTCGACAGGTTGCGCAAGTGCGGAAGAAACTGGATAGAGGAGCTACCGGTGGCTCTTTGGTCAATCAGAACGACACCAAGTCGAGCCACCGGACAGACACCCTCTGCTCTTGTCTATGGAGCAGAGGCAGTTCTCCCCACGGAACTCGTATACGGATCTCCTCGAGTGCTCGCTTATGATGAGCTCGAGCAAGAGCAACTGCGACAAGATGATGCATTGCTCCTTGAGGAGGAACGTCTCCAGGCTGTTGTACGAGCTGCTCGATACCAGCAAGCCTTGCATCGCTACCATAGCCGCAAGGTCAAGGCCAGGAGTCTCGAGGAAGGCGACCTTGTTCTTCGGCGTGTTCAGTCTGCCAAGAATTCCAACAAGTTGACGCCAAAGTGGGAAGGCCCTTATCGGGTGAGACAAGTCACATGGCCCGGCGCTGTCCGCCTTGAGACCGAAGAGGGCTTACCGGTGAGCAACTCCTGGAACATAGAGCATCTTCGCAAGTTTCACCCATAAGGCGTGGTTGCCGTGATCCGCTCCGGCAACCACCTTTTGTACGAGTCTTGCCGCTGTTGCATGTAAACCTTTGTACAGAGCCGGGCGCAGATCCCGTGCATCAGTAAAGCTTTTGTGTTTCGCACTATTTGCCATTTCCATGCTTTTCTTTGTTATTCGCATGCATTGTTTGGCATCTTGTGCAGCCTACATCTCCGGTAAGCATTAATGGGCCAAGAAGCCCTATACTTGTTTTCCCTTCTCTTTTTCTTTCCCTCTTAAGCAGAAGGAACGTTCCTCGTGCACAAGTTTGCCGGGGGGAAGGAGGTGGAGGATGAACCAAGTGCTGTTCAAGAAAGAGAAGCTTGCCGGGGAATGGACGAACTATGAAAGCTAAGTTACCAGAGTTTGAGCAGTTCAAATTTTTAAATTTTAGTTGTCTTCCTTGAACAATCCCACTTTGTATGGAAAACCTGTGCGCGGAGGAACCTACCCGTGGCTAGCCGCGCCCTTACTCTGTTTCGAGCACACTCAGCGGCTTAAGTGAGCTGCGACAAGTGTCGCGCCCTTACTTCGTTCTTGAGCTCGCTCAGCAGTCTAAGTGCGCTGCGACTAGCTGCGGCAAGGTTGCTTGCCGACAAGGTCTTTTGCCAGCAGGCTGCTCAAAGTCCAGCACTCAGCACTCGCGGCAAGGGCCCCTTGCCGGCAAGTTCCCTAAAAGCGTGGGGTAAAAAGCATACAAAGTAAAGGACCAAAGCAAGGGAGATAACACCGCATTGATTGCTCAGAAATAAGATAGTATATTACAGGGATAACTTGTTGCAATAACTAATAAGATTCTTGTCCAATAACGTGCCTTGCAGCGGCAAGGGAAACAGAAAGAAAGGGGCCTAATCTACGCGGTCGCCTTCACGCCTTGAAATCTTGTTCACCTTGGCGACGATGTGGGCGACCTGCGCCTTCAACGCCTCCTGATCTGCATCGTCCGGCAAGCTGCGGAGCACGTTCACAAGATTGATGCCAGGGTTGCGGTAGACTATTTTCGTCAAGACGCGCTCCAAGGTGCCCGCGCAGAGCTGACGCGACTCGTCGGCCAGTTGCGCGGGGAGCTTCTCCTGCAGCCGTGCGAGCGCCGGCGCGATTCCCCTGAAGAAGAGACTCAACTTGGCGCTGTGGGGGAGGTTCTCGTCCGGAGAGTACACAAGGTGCTCCACCCTCAGCGCCATCAACTCCTTGTCGATATTGGCAGCAGAAGCGACCAGATCGTCAGTCCATTGCTCCACCGCCCGGCTGAAGTTGTTCGCTGAGGTGGCGGCGCTCTCCACCAGGCCTCGTTCCTTGCGGAGCTCGTCCTTCAGCTTCGTCTCGCGATCCCGGGCGGCGTCCAGCGAATCGGTCAAAGTGGAGACCTTCAACTCCAAGTCAGCGATTGAATCTTTGGCGGCAGTGAGCTCGTCGCCCTTCTTGGAGAGTCGTACCTGCAAGTCGGAGTTTGTGTGGGCATCCTTCTCCCGCTCCACGTTGAGCGCGGTGACTCTGTTCTCACTTGCTTTCAGGTACCGCTCCAACTGTTCCACCTTGAGCTCCAGGTCCCTCTTGGCAGTCTCCGCGGCGGCTGCGGCTTCCTTCGCCTCCTTCAGGGCCCCGCCAAGGGTCTGCTCCCGGGCGGTGAGTTCGTCGTCATGGGCGTCGAGCTCGACCTTCCGTTGATTGAGCGCCCCCTCCCGTCGAGACAGCTCCTCGGCGGCAAGCCGCTGCCGCTCCTCTGCTTCCGCCTTCTCCAGGAGGAAGGCTTGCTGCTCCTCGGTGAGCCCTACTCGCTCCTCCGCCAAGTTGCGGAGGGCTGCCTGGTTGGCGGCGCGGAGTTCCGCGGCGCGCTTCTCCAAGTCAACTCCAGCCTTGGCGGCAAGAGCTTCCCGGGAGTCCAGCTTCGCCTGCCTGGCCCGGTAAAGGGCCAGGAGCCGGCGGAGGAGTTTCTCCTCTTCGGGCTCGTCTCCACCGCCAAGTGCTTCAACAACCTTCAACCCCGCGGAGGCGAGGACCTCTCCATCGTAGGTCTCTCCCTCCACAGGGGCTCGCGACGAAGACCCCCACGGGACTTGTATAAAGACCCCGTTGGGGGCCTTAAGATAGATGCCTGGCTGCTCCTTGGTGGCGGAGGGGTCGGCGGCCGGTGCAGCGCTTGACGCTCCTGCTGCCTCCGGGCCAGCAGTGTGGTCGCCGCCCCCTCCCCGGCCGCGGCGTCTGCGGTCGGGGCGGTCTCCTCAGCAGCGAGCTTGTCGGCTCCAGCCATGCCCTCAGTGGCAGTGGCGTTGCCGCCGTCTCCGTGCGCGCCCTCCTCGCCAGCGGTCTCCGTCTCCATCCGCTCCGGTGCAGGAGGATCTAACAGAAGAAAAAGGAAAGAAAAGATCAAGCAAATATCCAAAAAGACAAGTCCAAGAAGAAGAAGCTACAAGACTCACCTTCGCGGACTTCTTCGACGACAGGCTCCCTCGCCGGGGAGTCCTCCCTTGGCGGTGGAGCGGTGGCCCCTGCTGGCGGAGGACCGCCCTCGCCCTCCCTTGGCGGGGTGGCCACCCTTGTCGGGCTGCTCACCCTTGGCGGGGTGCGCGCCCTCGGCGGGGTGCCCGTCCTTGGCGGAGCGCTCTCCCTCGCCGGGGAGTTCACCCTCGGCGGGGAGGGTGGAACCTGTGGCTCGTCGGGGGCAGTCTCCGGGCGCTCCTGCGGCTGAGGCTCCACTTCTGCACAAGACAAACAAGGCAACAAGATATTAGTACAAGCAAAAACCTCAAGCGCGCCCGACGAACAGAAAGCTCAAGACCAGACTTACGCTGGGGGCTGCGCTGGGGGCTGCTCCTCGGAGCAGCGGGTTGATCCGGCAAGTTCGTCGCCGGCGCGTCCCCTGTCGCCGCGACGGGCGAGTCGTCTTCGACCTCAACCACGGGGATCTTGGCCCTCTTCGCCATCCGCTGGGCCAGGGTCCTGAAAGCAAAGCAAAAACAAGATCAGAATCATCAAGAAAGACCAAGACAAAATCGAAGAAGTTACAAGCAGCAAGTACTTACTCCTCTTCCTCGTCGTCGTTGGAGCTAAGGGCGGAGAAGTCGAACTCCACCTGAGATGCTCCCGCGCGAGGAGCAGGAGGAGAAGGCTCCCTCGGGCGCTTGGCGGTCTCCGGGGCTGGGGGCTGCGAAGACCCAGCCTCCGTTGACGCCGAGGCCCGAGGAGCAGGCGGAGCGGCCACTTCGCTCCGGGAGGATCCCCCTCCGCTTGGCGCTGGTGCGCGAGGCGCCTCCATCGCGGCTTGGCTCGCCCTAGTGGCGCGCGTCGCCCGGCGAGCAGGCTGCTGTCGAGGCGCCTGCGTCCTCGTCGCCGTAGCCGCCTTGCGGAGGCGCTTCCTCGGTGTTTGCTTAGGACTTGCCGGGGGCGGGGAGTTCTCTGAGGACGAGGAGGCGTCGTCATCAAGTCCCAGAGATCCGCCGGTGTCTTCATCGGCCTCGACGTCCTCCTCCTCCTCCTCCTCCCCGGCAGGCCCGCTGGGCCCAACACCTTGCCCGGCGGCTCCGCTCCCTCCGGCGGCTCCGCTCCCTCCGACGGCCCCGCTCCCTCCGGCAACCTCGCTCCCTGCGGCGACCTCGCTCACAACCCCGGGTATCCCGGAAAGCCTCAGGGAGAGGACCCCGGAAAACTCCTCGGGCGGAAGCTTGAGCAGCCTGCGGATCTCTGCCTCCTCTGCTTGGCACGCCTCGTCCGCGGCCTGCGCCTCGTCGACGGTGAATCTGAAATCTCCCGCCGCTGCAGCTGCGGCGGCCTCTTCCATCCGGGAAGCAATATAAGCTATATCCCGGGCCGTAGTGGCCCGGGTAAGGCCCCTGTTTTCCTCGGGGTTCTTGGGCACCTCGACCAGATTGTCGAAGAAGCTCAGCACTGTATCCGGCGGCGGCTCGATCCAAGTGGGGACGATGCCATGGGAGTCGCACTCCGGCATCATTGCGCGCAAGGAATCACAAGCGGTGTTGTTGCACAGTGGCACCACTCCCTTGGCGGGTCTGAACCACTCCGGATGAGCCGGGTCGTGCTTGAAGAGCTCTCGGACCATTGCTTTCAGCTCCAAAGCAGTGAAATTGAAGTTTAATCCTGGGCGCAGCCTCATGATATCCGCCGCATTGCCAAATTCCCATGCGGCCCTCTTCCTCTCTTGTAGAGGGGCGATGCGGCGGCGGAGGAAATCTGCCCCAACCTCTTCGATGGTCAGATTAGCTACCCGGAGACGGATGATCCTGACGAGGGCAATACTGAGCTTGTTGTTCTCCGGGGCTAATTCGCTCCAATTCCTGCCGCGCACTATGGCTGTTGTGCGCGGCGCAGTGAAAGGCTCCGGCTTGTCCTCTACTACCCAGCACCAATCTGCACGCCATTCTTCCCACTTGCCGCGGAGTTCTCCCTTAAGGTATGAATCCTTCTTGTTCAACCGGAAGATCCAGGAGATGCCGCCGGAAAGGGGAGCGCCAGCCTCTACTCTAGGCATAAAGAAATGGCGAAAGAGTGCTACGTTTGGATGGATCCCTACATAGCTTTCGCACAGATGTGCGAAAACAGCCATCGTAAGGATGGCGTTGGGGGTAAAGTCTAGGAGGTGGAGGCCATATGTGTTCATAATGTCACAGAAAAACTCCGAGTACGAAGGGCACAATCCCCAGTGAAAGAAAGCAGCGAAGAAGAAATACCCGCCGAGGAACAAATCTCTGGCGACGGCAGGGAAGGCTCTGGTGCGGGGGTGAGCTTTGGTCTCCCCGGACCAGAAGAGATAGTACTTGTTCCGCAGCTCCTTCGCGCTGAGCCTCGGCGCGAAGACCACGTTCCTCTTCCGCAGGGCGGCAAGCTTCGCCGCCTGCTCGGATTTCTCCTCCTTGGCCTTGTCCGCTTTCGCCTTCTCGCTCTTCGGAGCTATGGCGGAGGCGGCGAGGGAAGAAGCAAGGAGCTTGACGGTGCCGCGGATGCGGAAGACGGCGGAGGAGGGGTGGAGGCAAAGAGCAGTGGAGGATTTCTGGAGGATGAAGACGCAATGAAGACGAAGGAGGGAAACTGCCCCTGCTTCCTCTGCTTTTAAGGGGGAAGTGGGGGACGCTCCGCATTTCCCATTAAAGAACGAGGCCACGATCTCTCCCACGACGCCGCAATCGACGCGTGCCGTTAGGGAGGGGCGCGGCGGATACGGAAGGAGATACGGCGCTCCGTGGGCTGCGTGTGCCCGTGCACTGTTTTGGGCCTGGCCCAACAGCGCTCGGCACCGTGTGTGGCCCAGGCCCGGGGGCTCCTGTCGGTGTACTAAGATAGGGGTACCTTAGTAACCCCAACTTGTGCACGGGCAGTAGCAGCTTCCCGTGGCAGGGCTCATCGCGTGCTCGCCGGAAACCTTCTCGGTCCCTATGAGGCCATTCAAAAACAAAGTATACAAGACAGAAGATCAAGACCCCGGCAAGTGGAGCTTGCCGGGAAGGCCATGCCAGGCTCAAGATTATCACATTAACCCAAGACCCTGGCAAGAGGAGCTTGCCAGGAAGACCAGAAGACTACGCCTCAGAAGACATGCCTCGGCGCACCCTGCGCCCCGGCAGGACCCGGGGAGCGACAAACTTCCGGGCCCGGCAAGATCAAGACCCCGGCAAGGTGCTTGCCGGGGGAAGCCTGCGCTGTGTGCCCGCGCTCCAGCTCATCGGCCCACGCGTCGTCCTGGGGCCCTTCCAGGGACGCGTGGCGGATGGCTGTGCAGCTTGGGGGACATAGTGGCACGCCACGGTGACGAGGCTACCGCCGTGGTGAAAGGAGAAGCATGGACGAGCGCTTTTGGGGTCGACGGTGACGGGCATTTAATGCCCTTGTCCCCCACTGTCAAAGTTAGGTGAAGACCACTGTTCATGCACTGTTCCCGCACTGTTACAACTACCACCAAAGTTACATTTTTACCCTCCTCTACGTTGACACCTGTCGGTGACCCCTTGAGCTATAAAAGGAGGCCCATGCACAACGTAGAAAGGGTTCGGAACCTAGATAGCTCTCTTGCTCGGTGTAGCTAGCTTTTCAAGCTCCCGAGCTCAAGAACTCAATACAACCCAAGCAGGAGTAGGGTTTTACGCGTCCGCGCAGCCCGAACCTGGGTAAACTTCCCGCGTGCGTTCCTCGATCTGCTCGCCGTGCTCCGTCCGCTCCCTTACCGCAACGTACAAGGGGCTCCGGTCCCATAGGTGCTCGTGGCGGACAGTTTCCCCCGACAAGTAGCATCTGAGAATTTTGGCTTTGGAGCCCTAGCAAATAATCTTGCAGTAGGAGAATAATACTCATAAGAATAAGCAGAAAAGTTCTTTGTTTTGTGAATATAGCGGTTTGAGGAAACACGCTCATATTCATGGGTCTGAGTATAATTTCCCTGCAAAACATTGGCGTTAGGGTGACTCAGGTGAGTCCTCTATCTATATGAAGCCTTAGGACCGTATGAAGCCTTTGGTCTGGGGTTTATCTTCTTCCCAGGTGGTGTCATGATGACATTTACTGGAAGCTTCTCAAGACAACCTTTGGGAACCCAGATCCTCTTCATAGGCGGCCCGTTCCTGCAGTTAGTACCAATATACCTGGCAAACACTTCACCATTCTGATTCTTAAACAGTTTATAGTTTGCCTCAAAGGATTCATCAATAATAATAGGATTAGCACAAGTGAAGCCAGATAAGGTAGACGGATCCACTAAAGGTTCCTTTGCAGCAACCCATGTGGTTTTTTGGTACTGCTCAGGTTTCCAGTATGAGCCATCAACATTCATTTTCCTCTCGAACCCTACACCCTCTTTCCTCGGGTTTCGGTTCAGAATCTGCTTTTGGAGGACATCACATAAAGTCTGATGCCCTTTGAGGCTTTTGTACATCCCTGTTTCAAGCAAAGTCTTCAACCTAGCATTTTCATCGGCAATAGTAGTGGTATCCTCAGCAGAGGGGTTAGTTACCACATCAGCAGTTGAAGATATTGCAACAGTGGCGGCAGTAGAACATTCAGCGACAGATGTAGCGTTATCACGCTCAATGCATTTTAGACATGGTGGTTCAAATTCTTCCTGAGTGAAGCTGATCAGTTGAGCGCGGAGTGACTCATTTTCTTTTTGAAGATCTTCATGAGCCGCTTTCAATTTCTCAAGTTCTCGCTTCCTTTGAAGGTAATCGTGGGAAAGCTTTTCATGAGTTTTTGAGAGCGATTCATGAAGACTTTCAAGTTCCTCGTACTTAACATGAAGATTTTTTACGTCTTCAATTAAGGACTGAGAACGGGTCATTTCCGCGCCCAACAGGTCATCGCTTTTGTCAAACAGTTTTTGAATATGTTCCATAGCTTTCTGTTGTTCGGTGGCAATTTTAGCTAGTGTTTTGTAGCTAGGTTTTGATTCACAGTCAGAGTCATGTTCACTGGATGTTTGAAAGTAAGCATCGCGTGATTTTACCTTGGCACCGCGTGCCATGAAGCAGTAGGTGGGAGCAGAGTCGTCGTTCTCATCATCAGTGTTGGTGATGGGGCCATTGTCTTCAGTGTTGAAGATGGACTTGGAAATGTAGGCTGTGGCTAGAGCCAGACTTGCAGCACCAGAATCGTACTCCTCCTCACACTCCACCTCTGCTTCTTCTGAAGCAGACTCCTCCTCTGAATCCATCTCCTTGCCAACAAACGCACGAGCCTTGCCAGATGAATTCCTCTTGTGTGATGAAGACTTTGATGAAGACTTGGAAGAAAACTTTGAGGATTTCTTCTTTTTCTTGTCATCAGAATCATATTCCTTGCTCTTCTTCTTCTTATTCTCATTGTCCCATTGAGGACACTCAGAGATGTAGTGACCAGGTTTCTTGCACTTATGACAGGTTCTCTTCTTGTAGTCATGGGTAGAAGCTTCATCATTTCTTGAGCTGGATCGTGAAGACTTTCTGAAGCCTTTCTTTCTGGTGAATTCCTGGAACTTCTTCACAAGCATGGCAAGCTCCTTTCCAATGTCTTCAGGATCGTCAGAGCTACAGTCAGATTCTTCTTCAGATGAGGAAGCAGCCTTTGCCTTCAAAGCGCGAGATCGGCATAGTTGGGACCATAGATGTCACGTTTCTTAGATAGCTGGAACTCATGTGTGTTGAGCCTCTCAAGTATGTCAGACGGATCGAGAGTCTTGAAGTCAGGGCGTTCTTGAATCATCAGGGCAAGGATGTCAAATGAGCTGTCAAGTGATCTCAGTAGTGTCTTGATGGTTTCATGCTTGGTGATCTCAGTGCCGCCAAGTGCCTGAAGCTCATTTGTGATGTCAGTGAGACGATCGAATGTGTGCTGGACATTCTCATTGTCGTGTCTCTTGAAGCGATTGAAGAGGTTGCGAAGGACACTGATTCTTTGATCTCTCTGGGTTGAGACGCCTTCGTTGACCTTAGAGAGCCAGTCCCAAACTTCCTTCGACGTTTCCAGAGCACTCACACGACCATACTGTCCTTTGGTCAGATGACGACAGATGATATTTTTGGCAGTGGAATCTAGTTGGACGAGCTTCTTGACATCTGCAGGGGTGAGACCTTCACCAGTCTTGGGAACGCCGTTCTTGACGACAAACCAGAGGTCCACATCAATGGCTTCAAGATGCATGCGCATCTTGTTCTTCCAGTAGAGCTATTCAGTGCCATCGAAGACGGGGCATGCAACGGAGACTTTGATTATCCCTGAAGTCGACATAGCTAAAACTCCAGGTGGTTAAACTGAATAACACAGAACAAGGGAGTACCTTGCTCTGATACCAATTGAAAGTGCAGTATATCGACTAGAGGGGGGTGAATAGGCGATTTTTATGAAAGTCTTCAAAACATGAAAGTTTCGAAGACAAACGATAGAACCGATCCTATTTATATGCAGCGGAAGGTAGACTACACTAGACAAGCCATAGTCAAGTATTCAATGAAGTAAAAGCACGGAGACTAATAGCAACTAGGCAGTATGGATCAGGATGGAAGATTGTATGAAGCCAATCAGAACAAGTAGTCACAGAGTGAAGTCAAACGGATAAGGCAAGCAGACAATGACTTCACAACGAAAGACGGTAAGTAAAGGGAAGGAAGGGATAGAACCAGTAGCTTGGGGGAGATAGTGATTTGTTCGATCAGTTACAGTTGCTGTGACAACTGTACGTCTGGTTAGGGAGGCTGAGATTTAACTCAAAAGACCGCGTCTTCACCTTATTCCCCTTGATCTAAGGACACCTAGTCCTCGCCCAATCACTCTGGTAAGTCTTCAAGGTAAACTTCCAAACCTTCATAGACTTCGTTCACCGGCGATCCACAATGACTCTTGGATGCTCAGAACGCGACGCCTAACCGGCTAGAGGAAACACAGTCCTCAAATGTAACAAGTCTTCACGTCACACAGACAGAAAGACTTCAGTGATGCCTAACACTCTTTGGATCTGGGTGTTTGGGCTTTGTCCTCGCAAGGATCTCTCTCTCAAATGCTTTAGAGGTGGGTTGCTCTCAAACGACAAAATCCGTGTAATAACTCTGAGCAGCCACCAATTTATGGTGCAGGGGGTGTGCTATTTATAGACACTGGGCAACCTGACCTGATTTATCCGAAGTGACCCTGGGTCACTAAGGAACTGACACATGTTCCAACGGTCAAATTTCAAACACACACGGCAACTTTACTTGGGCTACAAGTAAAGCTGACTCATCTAGCTCTGGATAAGATTTGCTCTCATTGTCTTCGCTCGAAGACATAGGATTTGGTTAAGCATCACTTCAGTCACTCTGAATTAGTTCACTTGGACCCCGCTTAACAGTACGGTGGTTCCTATTACTCAACAAAGAAGAAAAGGAAGCAACGAAACATCTAAGTCTTCGCGCTCCACGTTCTTCACACAATGTCTTCTCTTGTCATAGTCTTCAATATGATTATCTTCATATACCACCATTGTCGTCAATGTCTTCATACATTTTTAGGGGTCATCTCCGGTAGGTAAACCGAATCAATGAGGGACTACTACCTGTGTTATCCTTCAATTCTCACAAACACATTAGTCCCTCAACCAGGTTTGTCATCAATACTCCAAAACTAACTAGGGGTGGCACTAGATGCACTTACACCTGGGGATACGTTGGTGGGGCATCGGGGGGCCCTCAAGGCAGGGGGCGCGCCCTGGGAAGGGGGGCGCGCCCCCCACCCTCGAGGATAGGGTGTGGGCCCCCGGTGCAGATCTTCTTGCAGATAATTTTTATATTTTCTGAAATAATTCTCCGTTGATTTTCAGGCGATTCCGAGAACTTTTTATTTCTGCACAAAAACAACACCATGGCAATTCTGCTGAAAACAGCGTCAGTCTGGGTTAGTTCCATTCAAATCATGCAAGTTAGAGTCCAAAACAAGGGCAACAGTGTACGTTGGAGACGTATCAAATATCCTTGCAAGTCTATTCGAATTATTGGTTTGGTTTGGCCTACTAGATCTATAGTTCTTGCAATGGGAGAAGTGCTTGGCTTTGGGTTCAATCTTGCGGTGTCCTTTCCCAGTGACAGTAGGGGCAGCAAGGCATGTATTGTATTGTTGCCATCGAGGATAAAAAGATGGGGTTTACATTATATTGCTTGAGTTTATCCCTCTACATCATGTCATCTTGCTTAAGGCCTTACTCTAATCTTATGAACTCAATACACTAGATGCATGTTGGATAGCGGTCGATGTGTGGAGTAATAGTAGTAGATGTAGGTAGGAGTCGGTCTACTTGTCTCGGACGTGATGCCTATATACAATGATCATGCCTAGATAGTCTCATAATTATTCGCTTTTCTATCAATTGCTCGACAGTAATTTGTTTACCCGCCGTAGAATATCGCTATCATGAGAGAAGCCACTAGAGAACACTATGGCCCCCGGGCCTATTCTCAATATATCAATCTAAATCTACTTTACATTTTCCGCTTTTACTTTATGTTCTTATAAACAAAAATACCAAAAATATAAACTATCATCTCTATCAGATCTCACTTTCGTAAGTGACCGTAAAGGGATTGACAACCCCTTATCGTGTTGGCTGCGAAGTTCTTATTTGTTTGTGCAGGTGCGAGGGACTCGCGCGTGGTCTCCTACTGGATTGATACCTTGGTTCCCAAAAACTGAGGGAAATACTTACGCTACTATGTTGCATCTCCCTTTCCTCTTCGAGGGAATACAACGCAAGCTCGAGAAGTAGCAAGAAGAATTTCTAGCGCCGTTGCCGGGGAGGCTTACACAAAAGTCATATACCAAGTACCTATCACAAACCCTTATCCTTCGCATTATATTTTTTGCCTCTCGTTTTCCTCTCCCCCACTTCACCCTTGCTATTTTATTTCCCCTTCTTCTGCTGTGTGTTTATCGTGCGCTTGCTTCTTGTTTGCTTGTGTGAGTTCGATCGCTTGTTTGTCACTATGGCTCAGAACAATACCAAATTGTGTGACTTCTCCAATACCAACAATAATGATTTTTATTAGAACTCCGATTGCTCCTATTACCGATGCTGAATTTTGTGAGATCAATGCTGCTTTGTTGAATCTTGTCATGAAAGATCAATTCTCCGGCCTTCCTAGTGAAGATGCTGCTACTCATCTAAACAACTTTGTTGATTTGTGTGAAATGCAAAAGAAAAGGGATACGGATAACGATATTGTTAAATTGAAGTTATTTCCATTTTCACTTAGAGATCGTGCTAAAATTTGGTTTTCTTCTTTGCCTAGAAATAGTATTGATTCATGGAATAAGTGCAAATATGCTTTTATCTCTAAGTATTTCCCTCCTGCTAAGATCATCTCTCTTAGAAACGATATTATGAATTTTAAGCAACTAGATCATGAGCATGTTGCACAAGCTTGGGAGAGAATGAAATTAATGATACGTAATTTCCCTACACATGGTTTGAATCTATGGATGATTATTCAGAACTTTTATGCTGGCTTGAATTTGCTTCTAGAAATCTTTTAGATTCATACGCAGGAGGCACTTTCATGGAAACTACCTTAGGATAAGCTACCAAACTCCTAGATGATATAATGGTTAATTATTCTCAATGGCACACCGAAAGATCTACTAGTAAAAAAGTGCATGCTATTGAAGAAATTAGTGTTTTCAGTGGAAAGATGGATGAACTTATGAAATTATTTGCTGCTAAAAGTGCTTCTTCTGATCCTAACGATATGCCTTTGTCCACTTTGATTCAAAACAACAATGAATCTTTCGATGTGAATTTTGTTGGTAGGAATAATTTTGGTAACAATGCTTATAGAGGGAACTTCAATCCTAGGCCTTTCCTTAGTAATTCCTCTAATAATTATGGTAATTCCTACAACAACTCTTATGGAAAGATGCCTTCTGAATTTGAAACTAGTGTTAAGGAGTTTATGATTTCGCAAAAGAATTTTAATGCTTTGCTTGAAGAGAAATTGCTTAAGATTGATGAATTGGATAGAAGTGTGGATAGAATTACTCTTGATGTTGATTCTTTGAAACTTAGATCTATCCCACCTAAGCATGATATCAATGAGTCTCTCAAAGCCATGAGAATTTCCATTGATGAATGCAAA
The DNA here is from genome assembly GCA_902687465.1 of Secale cereale. NCBI lineage: Eukaryota > Viridiplantae > Streptophyta > Magnoliopsida > Poales > Poaceae > Secale > Secale cereale. Next base: position 788,811,809 of record LR738713.1, on the reverse strand, counting down.
GAAAGAACCGCTAGGATGTGTGCTAAAAGAGAGGATTATATTAAAGCGAGTCCTTCTAGTTATCATGAAAATAAAAATGAAGATCTGAAAGTTATTGATGTGTCTCCTATTAGATCCTTATTTTCTAGCATAAATCATGATGAAGATAGGATTGGAGATGATTCTGCTTTAAGGTGTCCCAATGATTCGAAGTTTTTAGATCTTGATGCTAAAATTACTAAAAGTGGGAGTGAAGAAATAAAAACTTTGCATAGTGATGAACCCACTAATTTGGATTTCAAGGGATTAAACTATGATAATTGCTCTTTGATTGATTGTATTTCCTTGTTGCAATCCGTACTAAACTCTCCGCGTGTTTATAGTCAAAATAAATCTTTCACTAAACACGTAGTTGATGCTTTGATGCAATCTTATGAAGAAAAACTTGAGTTAGAAGTTTCTATCCCTAGAAAGCTTTATGATGAGTGGGAACCTACTATCAAAATAAAAATTAAAGGTCATGAATGCTATGCTTTGTGTGATTTGGGTGCAAGTGTCTCCACAATCCCAAAAACTTTGTGTGATTTGCTAGGTTTCCATGAACTTGATGATTGTTCTTTAAATTTGCATCTTGCGGATTCCACTATTAAGAAACCTATGTGAAGGATTAATGATGTTCTTATTGTTGCCAATAGGAATTATGTGCCCATAGATTTCATTGTTTTTGATATAGATTGCAATCCTTCATGTCCTATTATTCTTGGTAAACCTTTCCTTAGAACGATTGGTGCAATTATTGATATGAAGGAAGGAAATATTATATTCCAATTTCGGTTAAGGAAAGGCATGGAACACTTTCCTAGAAAGAAAATCAAATTACCATATGAATCTATTATGAGAGCCACTTATGGATTGCCTTCCAAAGATGGCAATACCTAGATCTATCCATGTATCGTGCCTAGCTAGGGGCGTAAAACGATAGCGCTTGTTGGGAGGCAACCCAACTTTATATTTTTTTTGTTTTTTCTGCTGTTAGGGAATAAATATTGCATCTAGCTGTTGTTTATATGTGGTTTTGTGTTTTGTTTAGTGTTTGTGCCAAGTAGAACCGTTGGGAAGAGTTGTGTGAAGTTTATTTGATCTTGTTGTGAAAAAGAGAATCGTTAGCGCTCGCTAGAATGGTCATCAGATTTTACTAGAGTGTGCTATTTAGTTGATTCTTTTTGCAGATGATTAATAGACAAATTCCTCACGTTTACCAATTTATTTTGAATTTTTTGTAGTTACAGAAGTATGCGAAACCTGCAGATTACTACAGACTGTTCTGTTTTTTACAGATTCTGTTTTTCGTGTGTTGCTTGCTTATTTCAATACATCTATGAGTAGTATTGGGAGGTATGAACCATAGAGCAGTTGGAATACAGTAGGTTAACACCAATATAAACAAAGAATGAATTCATTGCAGTACCTTTGAGTAGTGGTTTGCTTTCTTATACTAACGGAGCTCACGAGAATTTTTGTCTAAGTTTTGTGTTGTCAAGTTTTCAAGTTTTGAGTATTGCTTTGCTGGACTATGGAACAAAGAGTAGCAAGGGCCTAAGCTTGGGGATGCCCATGGCACCCCAAGTAAAATTCAAGGACAATCAAAAGCCTAAGCTTGGGGATGCCCCGGGAAGGCATCCCCTCTTTCGTCTTCATCCATCGGTAACTATACTTGGAGCTATATTTTTATTCACCACATGATATGTGTTTTGCTTGGAGCGTCTTGTATAATTTGAGTCTTTGATTGTTAGTTTTCCACAATTATCCTAGATGGACACACCTATTTGAGAGAGTTAAATATGGCCTAGGAATTGTTAGAACACTCTATGTGCTTCACTTATATCTTTTGAGTTGAATAGTTTTTGCTCTAGTGCTTCACTTATATCTTTTAGAGCACGGTGCTTATAATATTTTGAAGAAATTTTTGAACTCTCATGCTTCACTTATATACTTTTGAGAGTCTATTAAAACATCATGGTAATGTGTTTAGGCTATAAAACTAGTCTTCACATGATAGACATCCAATATCAATGTAGTAAAAACTTTCACACTAAGTGCATTGAATATGATGAGAAGTTGGATGCTTGATAATTTATTTGAGATATAAGGATAGTGATATTAGAGTCATGCTAGTGGATTATGAAATTGAGAAATACTTGTGTTAAGGTTAGTGATTCCCCTAGCATGCACGTATGGTGAACCGCTATGTGACGAAGTTAGAGCATGAGGTATTTGTAAAGTGCCAACCTTTGTGTGGAGGTCGGGGATGCGCGATGGTTAACTCCTACCAACCTCCCCCCTAAGAGCATGCGTTGGTTGCTTTGTTTTGATGACTCATAGATTTTTTCAATAATTATATGAGTTCTTATGACTAATGTTGAGTCCATGGATTATACGCACTCTCACCCTTCCACCATTGCTAGCCTCGCTTGTATCGCGCAACTTTCGCCGGTACCATGCACCCACTATATATCCCTCCTCAAAACAGCCACCATATTATTCCTCAAAACAGCCACCATACCTACCTATCATGGCATTTCCATAGTCATTCCGAGATATATTTCCATGCAACTTTCCACCGTTTCGTTCATATGACACGCATCCTATTGTCATATTGCCATGCATGATCATGTAGTTGACATCTCATTTGTGGCAAAGCCACCATGCATAATTTTTCATACATGTCACTCTTGATTCATTGCACATCCCGGTACACCGCCGGAGTCATCCATATAGAGTCATACTTGTTCTAGTATCGAGTTGTAATATCGAGTTGTAATTCAACGAAAGTGTGATGATCTTCATTATTAGAGCATTGTCCCGTGTGAGGAAACAAAAAAAAGAAAAATATAAAGGCCAAATAAAAAAGGAGATGGACCAAAAAATATATAGAGAGGGGCTAATAAAAAAAGGAAAGCCCCTCCAAAAAAATGAGAGATAAGAGAGAAGGGTCAATGCTACTATCTTTTTCCACACTTGTGCTTCAAAGTAGCACCATGTTCTTCATGATAGAGAGTCTCATGTTTAGTAACTTTCATATACTAGTGGAATTTTCATTATAGAACTTGGCTTGTATATTCCAACGATGGGCTTCCTCAAATGCCCTAGGTCTTCGTAAGCAAGCAAGTTGGATGCACACACACTAGTTTATTTTGTTGAGCTTTCATACATATTTAGCTCTAGTGCATCGGTTGCATGGCAATCCCTACTCACTCACATTGATATATATTGATGGGCATCTCCATAGCCCGTTGATACGCCTAGTCGGTGTGAGACTATCTCCCTCCTTTTGTCGTCTCCACAACCACCTCTCTATTCCACCCATAGTGCTATGTCCATGGCTCACGCTCATGTATTGCGTGAAAGTTGAAAGGTTTGAAAGAATAGAGTATGAAAACAAGTGCTTGGCTGAAAACGGGGTTGTGCATGATATGAATATTTTGTGTGATGAAGAGGGAGCATAGCCAGACTATATGATTTTGTAGGGATAACTTTCTTTAGCCATAGTATTTTGAGAAATCATGATTGCTTTGTTAGTATGCTTGAAGTATTATTATTTCTTATGTCAACATAAACTTTTGTCTTGAATCTTTCAGATCTGAACATTCATGCCACAATTAAGAGAATTACATTGAAAAATTATGTTGGTTAGCATTCCACATCAAAAATTCTGTTTTTATCATTTACCTACTCGAGGACGAGCAGGAATTAAGCTTGGGGATGCTTGATATGTCTCCAGCGTATCTATAATTTTTTATTGTTCCATGCTATTATTTATGATGTTTTGGATGTTTAATGGGCTTTGTCATACACTTTTATATTGTTTTTGGGACTAACCTACTAAACCAAAGGCCCAGTCCAGATTGCTATTTTTTGCCTGTTCCAAGGTTTTACAGAAAAGGAATATCAAACGGAGTCCAAACGGAATGAAACCTTCGGGAGAGATATTTTTGGAGAAAATCACGCACGGGAGACTTGAGAATCACGGAGTAGGGCCCACGAGGTGCCCACGAGGGTGGGGGCGCGCCCCCTGCCTCGTGGGTCCCTCGTGAGGACCTTGGTGCCCTCCTTCTTCCTATATAAGCCTACGTACCCCGAAACCATCACACGAACAGAGAAAACCCTAATTCCACTGTCGTAACCTTCTGTTCCCGTGAGATCCCATCTTGGGGCATGTTCTGGAGCTCCGTCGGAGGGGGGATCTACCATGGAGTGCTTCTACATCATCATCATCGCCTCACCATGAGTTGTGAGTAGTTTACCACAGACCTTCGGGTCCATAGCTAGTCTCTAGATGGCTTCTTCTCTCTCTTTGGATCTCAATACAAAGTTCTCCTCGGTCTTCGAGGAAATCTATTCGATGTAATCTCTTTTTGCGGTGTGTTTGTCGATATCCGATGAATTGTGGGTTTATGATCAAGATTATCTATGAGAAATATTTGGTTCTTTTCTGAACTCTTTATGTGTGCTCATAATATCCTTGCAAGTCTCTTCGAATTATTGGTTTGGTTTGGCCTACTAGATCTATAGTTCTTGCAATGGGAGAAGTGCTTGGCTTTGGGTTCAATCTTGCGGTGTCCTTTCCCAGTGATAGTAGGGGCAGCAAGGCACGTATTGTATTGTTGCCATTGAGGATAAAAAGATGGGGTTTGCATCATATTGCTTGAGTTTATCCCTCTACATCATGTCATCTTGCTTAAGGCGTTACTCTGTTCTTATGAACTCAATACACTAGATGCATGCTGGATAGCGGTCGATGTGTGGAGTAATAGTAGTCGATGCAGGCAGGAGTTGGTCTACTTGTCTCGGACGTTATGCCTATATACAATGATCATGCTGATACATTTTCAACGTATCTATAATTTTTTATTGGTCCGTGCTATTATTTATGATGTCTTGGATGTTTAATGGGCTTTGTCATACACTTTTATATCATTTTTGGGACTAACCTACTAACCCAAAGGTCTAGTCCAGATTGTTGTTTTTTGCCTGTTTCAGGGTTTTGCAGAAAAGGAATATCAAACGTAGTCCAAACGGAATGAAACCTTCGGGAGAGATATTTTTGGAGAAAATCACGCACGGTAGACTTGAGAACCACGGAGTAGGGGCCACGAGGTGCCCATGAGGGTGGGGGGCGCGCCCCCCTTCCCAGGGCGTGCCCCCTGCCTTGTGGGTCCCTCGTGAGTCCCCCGGTGTCCTCCTTCCTCCTATATAAGCCTACGTACCCTGAAACCATCAGCAACAGAGAGAAAACCCTAATTCCACCGTTGTAACCTTCTGTTCCCGCGAGATCCCATCTTGGAGCCTATTCCGGAGCTCCGCCGGAGGGGGATCCATCATGGAGTACTTCTACATCATCATCATCGCCCTCACCATGAGTTGTGAGTAGTTTACCACAGACCTTCGGGTCCATAGCTAGTATCTAGATGGTTTCTTCTCTCTCTCTCTGGATCTCAGTACAAAGTTCTCCTCGGTCTTCGAGGAGATCTATTCGATGTAATGTCTTTTTGCGGTGTGTTTGTCGAGATCCGATGAATTGTGAGTTTATGATCAAGATTATCTATGAGAAATATTTGGTTCTTTTCTGAACTCTTTATGTGTGCTCATAATATCCTTGCAAGTCTCTTCGTATTATTGGTTTGGTTTGGCCTACTAGATCTATAGTTCTTGCAATGGGAGAAGTGCTTGGCTTTGGGTTCAATCTTGCGGTGTCCTTTCCCAGTGACAGTAGGGACAGCAAGGCACGTATTGTATTGTTTCCATCGAGTATAAAAAGATGGGGTTTATATCATATTGCTTGAGTATATCCCTCTACATCATGTCATCTTGCTTAAGGCGTTACTCTGTTCTTATGAACTCAATACACTAGATGCATGCTGGATAGCGGTCGATGTGTGGAGTAATAGTAGTAGATGCAGGCAGGAGTCGGTCTACTTGTCTCGGACGTGATGCCTATATACAATGATCATGCCTAGATAGTCTCATAATTATTCGCTTTTCTATCAAATGCTCGATAGTAATTTGTTTACCCGCCGTAGAATATCGCTATCATCAAAGAAGCCACTAGAGAACACTATGGCCCCCGGGTCTATTCTCAACATATCAATCTACATCTACTTTACTTTTTCCACTTTTACTTTGTGTTCTTATAAATAAAAATACCAAAAATATAAACTATCATCTCTATCAGATCCTACTTTCGTAAGTGACCGTAAAGGGATTGACAACCCCTTATTGCGTTGGCTGCGAAGTTCTTTTTTGTTTGTGCAGGTGCGAGGGACTCGCGCGTGGTCTCCTACTGGATTGATACCTTGGTTCTCAAAAGCTGAGGGAAATACTTACGCTACTGTGATGCATATCCCTTTCTTCTTCGAGGGAATACAATGCAAGCTCGAGAAGTAGCAAGAAAAATTTCTGGCGTCATTGCCGGGGAGGCTTACGCAAAAGTCATATACCAAGTACCTATCACAAACCCTTATCCTTCGCATTAAAGATTTGCCTCTCGTTTCCCTCTCCCCCACTTCACCCTTGCCGTTTTATTTGCCCTTCTTCTGCCGTGTGTTTATCGTTCGCTTGCTTCTTGTTTTCTTGTGTTGCTATGTGCCCTCAATTAGCTTGCATCTTCGCTTACTAAAGTATGGATCCTCATCCACTTTCTAATCTCTTTAAGAGATCCAATTATGTTGAACCAATTGCTAGTGAGCTGCGTGCACTAGATTATCTTTATGGGGTTTTGCTTGAAATTTATGAATCTCAAAATTGTGAGGAATTGTTAAAAGAAAAAGTGATTCATGTTAGCTCCTTAAATAAAAAGCATGATTGCAATGATACTATTATAAACTCTATTAATGTTAATTGTGCTAATGATATGCAAAACCCTAAGCTTCGGGATGCTTATTTTGGTATGCCCACTACTTGTTGATATGATCATGACTGGGGTGATTCTTCTTATGATCTTGAAAATTTATTTAATCCCCATGATGAATGTGAGATTGATAATAAAGTTTGCCACGATATTGAAAGTGGGTTTGGAAAGGTCATGACTTTAGTTAATGTTGATCCCACTATTTTGGAAGAGTGTCAACTTCGCATGAATGTGGATCGTGTTGATAATATGTTATGTGATAGCTATATTGTTGAATTTACTTATGATCCTACATGCAATTATTATGAGAGAGGAAAATATGGTTGTAGAAATTTTCATGTTACTAAATTACCTCTCTTCATGTTGAGATTGATCTTGTTTCTTTCTTCTCCCTTGCATATGCTAGATCTTGCTTGCCTTGCTAATTTGTTTGCCTATAAGATGCCTATGCATAGGAAGTATGTTAGACTTAGATGTGTTTTCCATATGTTTTATGATGCTCTCTTTGTGCTTCAATTCTTGTCTTTCGTGTGAGCATCATTGAAGTATCGTGCCTAGCTAGGGGCGTAAAACGATAGCGCTTGTTGGGAGGCAACCCAATTTTTTATTTTTTTGTTTTTGCTTCTGTTAGGGAAAAAATATTGCATCTAGCTTCTTTTTAGATGTGGTTTCATGTTTTGTTTAGTGTTTGTGACAAGTAGAACCTTTGGGAAGACTTGTGTGAAGTTTATGTGATCTTGCTGTGAAAAACAGAATCGTTAGTGCTCGCTAGAATGGTCATCAGATTTTACTGGAGCGTGCTATTTAGTTGATTCTTTTTGCAGATGATTAATAGACAAATTCCCCACGTTTACCAATTTATTTTTAAGTTTTGGAGTTACAGAAGTATGCGAAACTTGCAGATTACTACAGACTGTTCTGTTTTTTGGCAGATTCTGTTTTTCGTGTGTTGTTTGCTTATTTCAATGCATCTATGAGTAATATTGGGAGGTATGAACCATAGATAAGTTGGAATACAGTAGGTTTAACACCAATATAAACAAAGAATTAATTCATTGCAGTACCTGTGAGTAGTGATTTGTTTTCTTATACTAACGGAGCTCACGAGAATTTTTGTCTAAGTTTTGTGTTGTGAAGTTTTCAAGTTTTGAGTATTGCTTTGATGGACTATGGAACAAAGAGTATCAAGGGCCTAAGCTTGGGGATGCCCATGGAACCCCAAGTAAAATTGAAGAACAATCAAAAGCCTAAGCTTGGGGATACCCCGGGAAGGCATCCCCTCTTTCGTCTTCATCCATCGGTAACTATACTTGGAGCTATATTTTTATTCACCACATGATATGTGTTTTGCTTGGAGCGTCTTGTATAATTTGAGTCTTTGCTTGTTAGCTTGCCACAATTATCCCTGCTGGACACACCTATTTGAGAGAGTTAAATATGGCCTAGGAATTGTTAGAACACTCTATGTGCTTCACTTACTTATATCTTTTGAGTTGAATAGTTTTCCTCTAGTGCTTCACTTATATATTTTAGAGCACGGTGGTGATAATATTTTGAAGAAATTGTTGAACTCTCATGCTTCACTTATATTCATTTGGGAGTTCATCAAAACAGCATGGTAATGTGTTCAGGCTATAAAACTAGTCTTCACATGATAGACATCCAATATCAATGTAGTAAAAACTTTCACACTAAGTGCATTGAATATGATGGGATGTTGGATGCTTGATAATTGTTTTGAGATATGAGGATAGTGATATTAGAGTCATGCTAGCGGAGTTATTATGAAATTGAGAAATACTTGTGTTAAGGTTAGTGATTCCCGTAGCATGCACGTATGGTGAACCGCTATGTGACGAAGTTAGAGCATGAAGTATTTGTAAAGTGCCAACCTTTGTGTGGAGGTCAGAGGCGAGCGATGGTTAACTCCTATCGACCTCCCCCTTAGGAGCATGCGTTGATTGCTTTGTTTTGACGACTCGTAGATTTTTGCAATAAGTATATGAGTTCTTATGACTAATGTTGAGTCCATGGATTATACGCACTCTCACCCTTCCACCATTTCTAGCCTCTCTTGTGTCGCGCAACTTTCACCGGTACCATACACCCACTATATATCCTTCCTCAAAACAGCCACCATATTATTCCTCAAAACAGCCACCATACCTACCCATCATGGCATTTCCGTAGCCATTCCGAGATATATTGCCATGCAACTTTCCACCGTTCCGTTCATATGACACGCATCATATTGTCATATTGCCATGCATGATCATGTAGTTGACATTGTATTTGTGGTAAGGCCACCATGCATAACTTTTCATACATGTCACTCTTGTTTCATTGCACATCCCGGTACACCGTCGGAGGCATTCATATAGAGTCATACTTTGTTGTAGTATCGAGTTGTAATATCGAGTTGTAATGAAACTGTGATGATCATCATTATTAGAGCATTGTCCCATGGGAGGAAAGGCTAAATCAATAAAGCCCCTCCGCAAAAAAAGAAAAAAAAAGAGAAAGGCCAAAGAAAAAAGAAAGGCCCAAAAAAAAGAAAAAAAAAAGAAAAAAAGGGACAATTGCTACTATCTTTTTTTTCCATACTTGTGCTTGAAAGTAGCACCATGTTCTTCATGATAGAGAGTCTCATGTTTAGTCACTTTCATATAGTAGTGGAAATTTTTGTTTTAGAACTTGGCTTGTATATTCCAACGATGGGCTTCCTCAAATGCCCTAGGTCTTCGTGAGCAAGCAAGTTGGACGCACACCCACTTAGTTTCTTTTGTTGAGCTTTCATACATATTTAGCTCTAGTGCATCTGTTGCATGGCAATCCCTACTCACTCACATTGATATCTATTGATGGGCATCTCCATAGCCCGTTTATATGCCTAGTTGATGTGAGACTATCTCCCTCCTTTTTTTCTTCTCCACAACCACCTCTCTATTCCACCCATAGTGATATGTCCATGGCTCACGCTCATGTATTGAGTGAAAGTTGAAAGTAGAGTATGAAAACAAGTGCTTGGCTGAAATCGGAGTTGTGCATGATATGAATATTTTGTGTGATGAAGAGGGAGCATAGCCAGATTATATGATTTTGTAGGGATAACTTTCTTTAGCCATAGTATTTTGAGAAGACATGATTGCTTTGTTAGTATGCTTGAAGTATTATTATTTCTTATGTCAATATAGACTTTTATGTTGAATCTTTCATATCTGAACATTCATGCCACAATTAAGAGAATTGCATTGAAAAACTATGTTGGTTAGCATTCCACATCAAAAATTCTGTTATTATCATTTACCTACTCGAGGACGAGCAGGAATTAAGCTTGGGGATGCTTGATACGTCTCCAACGTATCTATAATATTTTATTGTTCCATGCTATTATTTATGCTATCTTGGATGTTTAATGGGCTTTGTCATACACTTTTATATCATTTTTGGGACTAACCTACTAACCCAAAGGCCCAGTCCAGATTGCTGTTTTTTGCCTATTTCAGGGTTTTACAGAAAAGGGATATCAAACGGAGTGATTCGGGTATTTTTTGGAGTACCGGAGAGTTACGGGAATTCACCAAGGATTATATGGGCCTTATTGGGCTTTAGGGGAAAGAGAGAGAGGAGTCTGCACCCCCCCCCCAAGGCTTAGTCCGAATTGGACTAGGGGGAGGGGCTGCGCCACCTCCTTCCTTCTCTTCTCTTTTCCCTTTCCTTCTCTCCTACTCCTACTACTTGGAAGGGCTCCTAGTTCTACTAGGAAAGGAGGAATCCTACTCCCGGTGGGAGTAGGACTCCCCTAGGGCGTGCCATAGAGAGGGATGGCCCTCCCCCTCCTCCACTCCTTTATATACGGGGGTAGAGGCACCCCATAGACACACAAGTTGATCAAGTTGATCTCCCCAACTCTGTGCGGTGCCCTTTCCACAGAAACACACCTCGGTCATATCGTTGCAGTGCTTAGGTGAAGCCCTGCGCCGGTAGTTTCATCATCTCCGTCATCACGTCGTCGTGCTGACGAAACTCTCCTGCGAAGTTCTACTGGATCAAGAGCTCTTGGGATGTTATCAAGCTGAACATGTGCTGAACGCGGAGACTCCGTATGTTCGGTGCCTGGTCGATTGGATAGCGAAGAAAGTTCAACTACATCAACCACGTCACTAGTCGCTTCTGCTCCCGGTCTACGAGGGTACGTAGACACACTCTCCCCTCTCGTTGCTATGCTTCTAGTAGATAGATCTTGCGTGATCGTAGAAAATTTTTGAAATACTACGTTCCCCATCATTATTGGGCCATACGGGAAGAGGAGGAGGTACGCCAAGGGGAGGTGGCGCCCCCATGGGTCCGAATTGCACTAGGGGAAGGGGGCGGCGCCCCCTTGCCTTTTCCTACTCCCTCTCTCTTTCCCTCTTTCCTTCTCTCTTACTCCGAATAGGAAATGGTTTCTGATACGTCTCCAACGTATCTATAATTTTTTATTGTTCCATGCTATTATTTATGATGTTTTGGATGTTTAATGGGCTTTGTCATACACTTTTATATTATTTTTGGGACAAACCTACTAACCCAAAGGCCCAATCCAGATTGCTGTTTTTGGCATGTTTCAGGGTTTTGCAGAAAAGGAATATCAAACGGAGTCCAAACGGACTGAAACCTTCCAGAGAGATATTTTTGGAGAAAATCACGCACGGGAGACTTGAGAACCACGGAGTAGGGGCCACGAGGTGACCACGAGGGTGGGGGCGCGCCCTCCTGCCCAGGGCGCGCCCCCCTGCCTCGTGGGTCCCTCCTGAGGCCCCCGGTACCCTCCTTCTTCCTATATAAGCCTACGTACCCCGAAACCATCAGACGAACAGGGAAACCCCTAATTCCATCGCCGTAACCTTCTGTTCCCGTGAGATCCCATCTTGGGGCCTGTTCCGGAGCTCCGCCGGAGGGGGGTCTACCATGGAGTGCTTCTACATCATCATCATCGCCTCACCACGAGATGTGAGTAGTTTACCATAGACCTTCGGGTCCATAGCTAGTATCTAGATGGCTTCCTCTCTCTCTTTGGATCTCAATACAAATTTCTCCTCGGTCTTCAAGGAGATATATTCGATGTAATCTCTTTTTGTGGTGTGTTTGTCGAGATCTGATGAATTGTGGGTTTATGATCAAGATTATCTATGAGAAATATTTGGTTCTTTTCTGAACTCTTTATGTGTGCTCATAATATCCTTGCAAGTCTTTTCAAATTATTGGTTTGGTTTGGCCTAGTAGATCTATAGTTCTTGCAATGGGAGAAGTGCTTGGCTTTGGGTTCACTCTTGCGGTGTCCTTTCCTAGTGACAGTAGGGGCATCAAGGCACGTATTGTATTGTTGCCATCGAGAATAAAAAGATGGGGTTTACATCATATTGCTTGAGTTTATCCCTCTACATCATGTCATCTTGCTTAAGGCGTTACTCTGTTCTTATGAACTCAATACACTAGATGCATGCTGGATAGCGGTCGATGTGTGGAGTAATAGTAGTAGATGCAGGCAGGAGTCGGTCTACTTGCCTCGGACGTGATGCCTATATACAATGATCATGCCTAGATAGTCTCATAATTATTCGCTTTTCTATCAATTGCTCGACAGTAATTTGTTTACCCGCCATAGAATATCGCTATCATGAGAGAAGCCACTAGAGAACACTATGGCCCCCGGGTCTATTCTCAACATATCAATCTACATCTACTTTACTTTTTCCGCTTTTACTTTCTGTTCTTATAAACAAAAATACCAAAAATATAAACTATCATCTCTATCAGATCTCACTTTCGTAAGTGATCGTAAAGGGATTGATAGCGCCTTATCGCGTTGGCTGCAAAGTTCTTATTTGTTTGTGCAGGTGCGAGGGACTCGCGCATGGTCTCCTACTGGATTGATACCTTGGTTCTCAAAAACTAAGGGAAATACTTACGCTAATGTGCTGCATCTTCCTTTCCTCTTCGAGGGAATACAACGCAAGCTCGAGAAGTAGCAGTTTTCTACTAGGACTTGGAAGTCATAGTATGACTCCCTACTATTGGCGCGCCCTAGGAGGTCGGCTTTTCTCCCTCCCTCCTTTATATACGTGGGCAGGGGGCACCCCAAAGACACAACAGACAATCTCTTAGCCGTGTGCGGTGCCCCCTCCACAGTTACACAACTCGGTCATATCGTTGCAGTGCTTAGGCGAAGCCCTGCGCCGGTAACTTCATCATCATCGTCACCCACGCCGTCGTGCTGACAAAACTCTCCCTCGTCCTCAAATGGATCAAGAGCTCGAGGGACGGCATCGTGCTGAACGTGTGCTGAACACGGAGGTGCCGTATGTTCGGTACTTGGATCGGTTGGATCGTGAAGACGTTCAACTACTCAACCGCGTTACTAAACGCTTCCGCTTTCGGTCTACAAGGGTACGTGGACACACTCTCCCCGCTCGTTGCTATGCTTCTCCTAGATAGATCTTGCGTGATCGTAGAAAATTCTTGAAATACTATGTTCCCCAACAGTCATCCCTAACCCTGAGTCCAGACGGCCGACGAGCTCATAGGCGGCGATGCAGGGCACGGCGAGGCGAGTGGAGGGCAAGGTTGGACTCAGCGCAGAGTCGTCGTTCAGGTGTTGTTGGAGGTAGTTGCCGGAGCTGCCTGGTTCGCCGGAGACAAGGAGGCACGGTGGAGGAGCTTCGGGCGTCGGTCGTTCCGGCCGTTCCCGGCTACAAAAGAGCGGGGGAAGAGAGGCGAAATGATTAGTGGTGTGCGGGGGTTCCAGATCAGGGCCTAAGAACGGCGGGGAGAGCTCGTATCGAGCGGTCGACGGCGAGCCGCCGCGGCGGAGCTCGAGCTCGATCTCGAGCTCAAGAGCTTCTGGAGGAGGGCATAGGGGGCCAATTTGGAGGGTGCAGAGGCGAGTGGTGGAGAGGGAGAGGCTTGGGGCGGCCTTTAAATAGGCGGGCGGCGGTCCATCGAAGAAGCGTGTGCCGGCGAGCCTGTTGCGGACGTCACATGCCATGGGGGCTCGTCCGGGCGTGTCTGTGGTGCTCGTGAGGTTGGTCTAGTGCTTGGGGAAGGAAGAGAGAGGGCAGAGGGGTGCCAGAGGAGTCGCGCGTGTGAGCGCGCTCACTGGTGCGCTCGGGGGGCCAGCGCACGTGTGAGCTGGGGCAAGAGGAGGGAGAAGGAGGAGGGGGACCAGGCCGTGGCACATCATGGACGTCGAGGCGCCTCATCGGGCATGAGGGGGAGAGCCAAGGTGGCCGGAGGTGCCTGGCCCTGGGCGGCTACAGTGCTAGAGCACACTGTAGCGCGCTCCAAAGCGTGCTTTTGGCATGCCATGGCATATTTTATGCCCTGTGGGCGTGCCCACTGGTGTCTGGTAGCTCTGGGAGGTAGTAAAGAAAGGGGGTGGTGCCTTGGATGCCATGGATGGCCACTGGAGTGAGGAGGGAGGTGAGGAAGTGGGATGCAAGGGCTGTCTAGAGGGGTAAATGAGGTAGTTTCACCCCTCAATTATTGAGCGGAGGCCAGGGGAAAATTACTGGAGGTAGATGAGGACTTGGTGGGGTTGTGGTAAAAATTTGAGCCCATTTGGATTAGTGGAAGAGGTCAAAGTAGTTGTTTTAATAAAAGAGTAGAAAGTGCTTGATGCTGGTTAGGGCAAGAAAATGGATCCCATATAGAAAATGGATCCCATATGCCCAATTCAGGGGTTTTTGGAAAAACTAATTTTAGAAAATACCATTTGACCAAATTATTTTTGTAAGAAAATACTATATTGTTCTATACACATGGTATGATCATTGGGCATAAGTTTGGAGCAGGGGATGAAGTATAGAAGGTGAAGCTATGTTGACCTTAAAGAGCACTTGAAATCACAGAGAGAAAAACCAACTCCAAGTAAAAGTTTTTGTTGGTCCAAATTTTCATGATTTATTAATGCAATAGCCATGTTACAAAATGTAGGGTGTGACAGACCTATCCTCCTTACAAGAATCTCGTCCCCGAGATTCCTAAACTAGGCTTTAAAAGAGATCGGGAAACTCGGATCTAAGGTAGTCTTCATGTTCCCAAGTTGCTTTCTTCAGTGTGGTTGCTCCACTGGACCTTGAAGTACTTGATTTTCCGGATTTTCAAGTGGCCCGGTTCTTTTTTCCCTCTGTTTTTTAATGTTGAGATTTTGTTTTTCTGGGGCTTTTTATAGACAGGGCCCAAAGAGGGTCCGCGCTGGGACGTTGTACTAGCGAACACAATCGTTCGCTAGCTTTTAGAGTTCCTACATAACTAACTAATCACACCTCAAATCAAAAAAAAACTAACTAATCTTGCTCCAATCTGATATCGTCCGTTTATTTCTTCTGTTTCTATCCGGGTTCAGTAGGAGTGCTGGATCATACTGTTGGATAATGGGTAAAGCGTCTCAATCACCATACATGGTGACCCGCATAGGTTTATATTGATTGTGGTGGCTTGCGGTACAAGGCTGTTGGTTGTTATGATAAACCAACAGAAGAGATATACAAGGAGGAGGAGATAGAGATAGATACAATCTTTAAACTACTATATCTCCTAACTACTTGCCGTGACATATCCTAGCGCATCCATAGTGCATGGTTAACACCCTCCCTTAATCTGAACTCTGCAAATTCAGATTATGCTTGAACGCCTCAAACGGTTTTGTAGATAATGCCTTTGTAAAGCCATCCGCAACTTGATCTCGAGAAGGAACAAATCTGATCTCCAGTTCTTTGTTAGCAACTCATTCTCTTACAAAGTGATAATCAATTTCGATGTGCTTGGTCCTTGCATGAAAGACAGGGTTGGCAGAAAGATATGTTGCACCAATGTTATCGCACCAAAGACATGGTGTTTGTGTATGACATATCCCAAGTTCCTTGAGTAAAGACTTAACCCAGATGATCTCTGCTGTAGCATTTGCTAATGCCTTATACTCTGCCTCAGTACTTGATCTCGACACAGTTGCCTGTTTCTTTGCACACCACGAAATTAAGTTAGGTCCAAAGAAAATTGCAAAACCACCTGTGGACCTCCTATCATCCAAGCAACCTGCCCAATCAGAATCAGAAAAGGCACTAACAAGAGTAGAGGATGATTTGGTAAATGTGAGTCCAACACTTAAAGTGTGTTTCACATATCTCAGGATGCGTTTGGCAGCAGTCCAATGTTCTGAAGTGGGAGCATGAAGCAATTGACACACTTTATTGACTGCAAACGATAGATCAGGTCTAGTGAGTGTAAGATACTGAAGTGCACCCACCAAGCTTCTGTATTTGGTACCATCCTCCTGACTCAAAGGGACACCCTCTGTAAGAGATAACCTTTCTGAACTAGATAGGGGTGTGATAGATGGTTTACAACTCTGCATCCCTGCCTTGCTCAAAAGATCAGCAGCATATTTTTCCTGAGAGAGATGAAGAGCACCGTCTCTCTGTTTCTTGACCTCGATACCAAGGAAAAAATGCAAGTCACCTAGATCTTTGAGACCAAATTCTGAGTTGAGATCTTGTAAAAGAGCCGTGACTGCATCATTAGAGGAACTAGTAACAATGATATCATCAACATAAATGAGAACAAAAATGGCCGTGGAGGACTTATGATAAATGAACAAGGAAGTGTCAGACTTGGAGGGAACAAAGCCAAGAGCTTGCAACTTGAAGCTCAAGCGGGAGTACCATGCCCGTGGAGCTTGTTTCAGTCCATAGAGAGATTTATCAAGCCTGCATATGTGAAGGGGTTTAGTTTGATCTTCAAACCCAGGAGGTTGTTGCATATAGACTTCCTCTTCCAGAACGCCGTGAAGAAACGCATTATGTACGTCTAGCTGACGAAGGTTCCATCCTCTGGAGACAGCAATGGAAAGAACAAGGCGAATGGTGGCAGCTTTAACGACGGGACTAAATGTATCCCCATAATCAAGCCCATACCTCTGCTTGAATCCTTTAGCCACCAAGCGTGCCTTGTAGCGATCAATTGTACCATCCGACCGTTTTTTGATGCGAAACACCCACTTACAGTCAATGACATTTACACCTGGACGGAAAGGAACAAGATGCCACGTGTGGTTTTTCTGCAGAGCACAAAATTCTTCATCCATAGCCTTTTTCCATTTGGGATCCGCAAGAGCCTCACGAACAGTTCGAGGTTCACCTGTAGGAACAGCAGCAACTAAGCCATATTTGGTCTTATAATTAACAGGTTGGAGTGTACCAGATTTGAGGCGGGTGCGTGGAGGCGTAGGCACAACAGGAATGTGCACAGAGGATCCCGCAGGCGCTGCCTCCAGCTGAGGAGCGGATCCCGTCAATCCCGAGGACAGACCAGCACTTGTGTCAGCCGGATCGTCTGTGGCATCGGAGAGAGCTGATGGGGAGGAAATCGCCACAGAAGATCCAGGCGAGGTAGCGACAGGCGACTCGAGGGACACGCCTGTCCCGTTGGATGGTGGAGTAATGGGGCGCGGGGCCCGCCTCGTGTAAACACGGGGGGCGGGTGCGAAGCGCGCCGTTCGCGGGTCGCCCACAGCGGATTGGTGCGCCGTGCATGCAGGGTCGAACGCCACATCAGGGCGCCGCGTGGCAGAAGCGGGTTGGCGCGGGGGGGAATCATCCAGGCGGGTGCTATCGACCGGAGATGCGGATCCCGGCGCTGATTCTTCCAGGTCTGGCGCGGTTGGACGCGCATATCCCGAAGAGGATTGAGCCGGATCTCCTGTTGCACCTGGAGAGGCCGCCAGATCAGTATGTTGAGGACTGTTTTGTGCACCAGTTTCGCTGCTGTTTCTTCCTGGAACATCAAACTCAGGTATGGGATTAGGAGAGTTAGTCAAAACATTGTCATCACAGTTGTCATCACCCATACGATCAACACCAGAAAGATGAGAAGGAAAGAGAAGTATCTCTTTTCGAAGGAGAGCACCAGCATTGGGATGGAGTTGTGCAAACGGAAATTGTGTTTCATCAAAGACAACATCACGCGAGATATACACACAACCAGTAGCAACATCAAGACATTTAACGCCCTTATGTTGAGGATTGTATCCAAGAAAGATGCATTGCTTAGAACGAAAACTGAGCTTGCGTGTGTTGTAGGGGCGAAGGTTGGGCCAGCATGCACAACCAAAAACACGAAGAGTGGTATAGTCACGTGTGATATGTAGGAGTCGCTCAGTGGGGGTTTCATTTGAGATGACCCGACTTGGCCACATATTAATAAGATGCACTGCAGTGAGGAATGCCTCATCCCAAAATTTGAGTGGCTTGGAGGCTGAAGCAAGGAGGGCTAGTCCTACTTCAACGATGTGACGATGCTTTCGCTCGGCTGACCCATTCTGTTGATGGGCATGGGGGCATGAGCCATGGTGCGAAATACCAATTTGCTGAAAGAAAGAGTTCAACTTTTCATATTCGCCACCCTAATCAGATTGCATAGCAATGATTTTGCTGTCAAACTTACGTTCAACAAGAGCTTGAAAATTGCGAAAAACTTGAAACACATCAGAACGTTTCTTAAGAAGGTAGATCCATGTGTATTTGCTGAAATCATCAATAAAGCTAACGTAGTAAGAGTGTCTACCAACAGAGGTGGGTGCTGGACCCCACACATCAGAAAAGATAAGCTGCAAAGGCTTAGTTGACACACTAGTGGATACAGGATATGGTAGCTGATGACTTTTTGCTCTTTGGCAGGAGTCACAAATAGTTTCTAGATTTCTCTCACCAACAACGGGGAGTTTATTTTTACTAAGGATTTGATGGACAGTAGCAAAAGAGGGATGGCCTAAGCGACTGTGCCATCTTTCAGCGGAGAGCTTGATGGCACCATAGACTTGTTTATTGTATGAGCAGTACTTGAGAAGCAAAGCATAGAGACCTTCCACACAGACACCCCTATGGAGAACTTGCTTCGTGACCTGATCCTTGATCAAAAAGAAGAAGGGGTGAAACTCTAGAAACACATTGTTATCAAGAGCAATACGATGAACGGATAACAAAGTTTTAGACGCATTTGGGACATGTAATATGTCATTTATCTCAAGATTTGTGTATGGGGTTTTGATATGTGAATGACCAATGTGACTTATCTCCATACCTGCACCGTTTGCCGCGGTGTAAACTTGATCATTGCCGCGATACTTTTCATGCATTGTCAGCTTCTCCAATTCACCCGTGATGTGGTTTGTGGCACCGGTGTCCATGTACCAATTTGTGTCGACACCGTATGACGTATCAACAGCAGCGGCAACCTTTTTCTTTTGAGAATTATCATCTGCATAGCGCCAGTCACAGTCTTTAGCAAGATGATTATTCTTTTTGCAGATCTGACATTTACCCTCGTAGCCCTCGTAGCCCTGGAAGTTGTGCCCCCTGTTGTTGTTGTAGGGGGGACGCCGACCGTTGTTGTTGTTGCCGTTGGGGTTGCCCTGGTGGTAGTAGCCGCCGCCACCACCACCACCATAGAAGGGGCCACCTCCGCCATTGTTGTTCTGGTGGTATCCAGCACCACCGTTGGGTTGTCCGCCACCGTAGCCACCGTAGCCACCGCTACCGTGGCCACCACCACCATAGTTGCCAGCGCCATTGCCTCCAGATCCGCTGCCCCCATAGCCGCCAGCGCCACGAGAGCCGCCGCCGTTGCCCTTCTGGTTTTGGTTGCCGCGGTAGCCCCCCCTGTTGCCTCCCTGCCGACCGCCACCACCACGGGAGACGGTGTTCGCGGAGGATTTGAAGCCACCTGCTCCATTGCCATGGAACATCTCGACCCTCTGGTCGAAATTGGCTACCAGGGAGAAGAGGCCATCAACGGTGATCGGCTCGGTGCGGACATCTAGCGCGGAGACGATCGGCTGATACTCCATATCAAGGCCCGCGATGATGAAGGAGATGAGCTCGCCCTCCCCGATCGGTTTGCCTGCCGCTGCAAGCTCGTCAGAGAGAGAGCGCATGTGCCCGAAGTAAGTTGTGGCCGATTGGGACCCCTTCTGGGCGTTGGTGAGAGCAGCTCGTATGTTGTTGACGCGCGACAAGGATACAGCAGAAAACATGTTTCCCAGTGTTTCCCAGATTGCATGGGATTTCTCAAGAGAGGCGACTTGGATGAGGACTTCTTTGGATAGGTTTCGGAGAAGATAAGCAACTATCTGCTGATCTTGGATGAGCCATGGGGAGTAGGCAGGGTTTGGGGCAACCTGTTCCTTCCCTTCGGCATTCTTGGTGACGATGGTTTTTGGAGGTTCTTGGATGGTTTGATCGAGATAGCCATAGAGGCCGGCGCCCATGATCTGGGATCTAGCCTGAGCACGTCATAGGACATAGTTGCTGCGGGTAAGTGGTTCGGAGGTGTTGTTGTTGAGGCCAGAGAATATGGCGGAGCTAGAGGAGGACATTGTTGCTGGGATATTTGGTGGAAGCTAGGGTTTGGCGAAGGTATGATGAGGTTGTCGAGAGGAGGATGAAGAAAGCTAGACGAGATGGAAGAGTCCTGCTCTGTATACCATGTTGGATAATGGGTAAAGCGTCTCAATCACCATACATGGTGACCCGCATAGGTTTATATTGATTGTGGTGGCTTGCGGTACAAGGCTGTTGGTTGTTATGATAAACCAACAGAAGAGATATACAAGGAGGAGGAGATAGAGATAGATACAATCTTTAAACTACTATATCTCCTAACTACTTGCCGTGACATATCCTAGCGCAGCCATAGTGCATGGTTAACACATACCACAAACCCCACGCCCAGCGAGTACCTTATTTTCCTCCCAAGGCATCGAGGTTTCATCTCCCCATACTCATCTCGCGACGGCCGTCTTCTTCCATCACACACCTGAAGGTTCCATCGGCTCCCCCTGTGCTGCTTCTCTTTCCCTCTGATTTCCACTGGGATTAATACCCCTTTTCTTTAACACCATCAGATTAGCGCGCGGGGCGCCCTCGTGGCAATTTTTTCTACTCCGGCCGGCAATCTTCCTCCTGGTCATGAAAACATCTAAGACGGTGTCTGTGTGCACCCCACTGGAGGAGGATCAAGGCACACATGTGTTTGATATCTTGGGTTACAGCAAGCACAAGGGCATGGGCCATGACCCTGACGGCTACATACGGTCCGGGATTTTCTCCGTCGGCGGCCACGACTGGGCAATCTTATTCTTTCCCGACGGGATTAATGGATATGGCCTAGATTACCTCTCAGTATATCTCATGCTTTTGAGCAACGACACTAAACTCCGGGCATCCTGCGACATGAGGCTCGTGGACCAGTACACTGGATTCCCATTTTCAGTGCATAAAACAAAACCTAGAACTTTCAGTTCCGATGACTTCACTAAGTTGGCTCCTCAGACTCCTTATTTCATGAGGCGAAGCGAGTTTGAGGGATCTGCGTACCTCAGGGATGATCGCTTGACGATCGAATGCATCGTCACTGTTTTCAGGATGCCACATGTTACTGAAACCAAATCAGTCCCCAAAATCGACATGCCACAAGCTGACATGACTGAGCATGTCAGTAAGCTACTTGAAGAAAAGACAGGATTTGATGTGAGTTTCTTTGTTGGAGGAGAGACCATTGAAGCACATAGGTTTGTTCTCGCTATGAGGTCGCCTGTTTTCAAAGCAGAGCTCTATGGGTCGATGCAGGAGGCGAGGCTGGGGCAGTGCATAACCATCAAGGACATGCAACCTGCCGTTTTCAAGGCCCTGCTCCATTTCATCTATACTGACTCTTTGCCTAGCGGCGAGGATACGGAGATGATCCGGCTTTTACTAGTGGCCGCGGACAGATATGCAATGGATAGGCTCAAGCTGGTTTGTCAAAGTATCCTTTGTGAGGATCTGGATGTGGACACCGTCACAACCACATTGGCTTTTGCCGACCGACATAACTGCCATCAGCTTAAGGATGCTTGCCTTGAATTTATCAAATTATCAAATTTCATGGATGCTATGATGAGAACTCAACGCTTAAAGGATCTCAAGGCAACTTGCCCATCTTTCATTGTGGATGAACTGGAGAAGAGAATAAAGTTTTCATGAAGCATGAGCAACTATATTGGTAGATTTGCTAAATCTCTCGTACCAAATTTTCGTAGGGATGATCAGCTCAATGTTAGATGAATCCAAGAGTGGTTAGGTTAATTCTCAAGTGATATGAATGGCTTGAAAGTCGCCCTAATCAACCTGTCCAAATCAGAACTTTTTATTTATCAGGTTGTTGATTTTATCTGGAGTACTTCTCTGCTACCTGTAAGACTTGCTCTTAATATTTTTTCAGAAGTTCCTTCTTGTGTGCAACCTTTGTTGTGCATTTGTTGCCCCTCTCCCTTTGACTTTCTATAAAATTTCGTCCCCTCTCAGATTCGTGTGAGTGCCCTCTCGCTGCCAGTTCACCGTGGCTCCGGAGGCCTTTGGGTCTTTCCAAGACGCGATGAATCGCAGCTCGTCGGTAGCGCGACTTGTCATCATTGTAACACAAGAGAAAGAACTGTCAAATTGGCAAGGGTAATTGGTGTAAATCTATAATGTGAGTTGGTAGTTGAGAGATTCTATTGTATTATGCAAGACCAATTTATAAGAAGACATTTTAAGGGATAAAAAGCGCGTGGCTTGAAAAAAGTGCACAGACTTTTTCACTTCTTTCAGATTTAGTTAGCAAAATACAAATGGCATTATAGAAGCAAGTTGTAGGTCAGAGAGAGAAAATTTTGCTTACTAAATTGGCAAGTCTTATAGAATGAAGAACTGTTTCTGAAATGACAATGCTCCAAAATTGCATTTCTTCTAGACAAATAGCAAAGGAAATGAAGATATGAGTTGGTCACAGCCTCACAGGCCTGATCTGCGTCACCCCACACAACCAACTTGTTTCATTCTGCAAGTGCAGGTGCTCCCAGTTGATGGCGAACCGAACAGAAGTAATGTCTGGAAACAATGTTATGGCACGCACAATTAAGCACAACATGGCTCCATGCTTTGCATCAGGCTTGTAGTGTACGGAGAAGTTCAATAGTATATATTGGCCGTAGCATGTTATTAGAATTTATAATCATGGTCACATGTAATTAGCTTAAACTGAAACAGTAGCGACGAAGCACTGGGTACTCATTTGGTTTTAACCAAAGTTTAACGAATGAATATCCAATTATGATGTTTCGTCTGTCCTTTGTCTTTGACGTTTATTTGCCTCAAAGTGTATTTGAATTAGCATGTTGGGTAATTTATACTGGATGTAGAGCACCTCTACCGAAGTTATGAACTTGAGAATCAAGGCGTCAAAACTTGTGCCAGATTAGAGCCTGATTACCGGTATCATACGAGTGATTCAAAGTTGCATTCAAAATTCAGAGCTGAAAACTGACAACAGGCAACATCGATCTTGGAACGTGACACTGAAGGCAGCATGAAGAGTCAAACCCTCCTCTGTGCTCCCCCCTCCCCCTCCCCCTCCCCCTCCCTCCCAAAACTCCCCGCCGGGTTTAGAACTGGAGAATATTTTGCAAAACTGTAACTGAAACTGAATCAGTCAAACATATAAGGTAACACTAAAACGCCAGGAAACATATGATGTATTGGTATCGCAGGACGGAAGATGTGCTAAAGTCACTCGACACAGTTCATGGGGATTGATCTGATCTACCAGTAGTCTAGTTCTAGTTCTAGTAGTAGCTACAGATAATAATACTTGGAGACGAAGATGATAACCCGACCAATGAATCACGGAAGCTATTTACAGTAGGAACTGAAATTAGACGTAGTGAACAGAGTTAACTGTCCCCCGCAAAAAGAAAAATAGTGTTAACTGAAGTTTAACTAGCTCACCAGCAGTTAAACTTCAGTTAACTGTGTGTTCTGAATAAACTTCAGTCAACTGTAGCCGTTGTCGGACAATGAACAGGAGAGTCCTTGGTCTTCGAGGAGGCATTGGTCCTTCATAAGTGGAGCGCATCCTAGCCACCGGCTCCCTGGTAGATGTCGAATTCTTAAGAGAAGGTGTCGATTTCATCGGGTATCTTCAGAGACAGGAAGTTCAGAGATCTAGTGTCCTGACAACTGAAACTAAAAAATTTGAGCACTCATTCGGTTTAGCTGAAACTAAACCAGTCAAACATACGAGATAAACCAAAGCATCAGGAAACAACAAAATATTGTTTATGAATCAGACTGTGATTTAGGGCACCATGGCCTTTTCTCCACGCCAAATAATTTACCGACAACAGAGGACTGAAAGTAGTACTGGTGAGTGCAGCATATCGATAAAAATCGATACATCCAGATTTAGTACACAAATTATCCATTATGCGTTGGCAAACTTAGAATACAAATTAGCTAGCCAGCTTATTACACGTACTGCTACGTGAGCTAGCTTCGTCTTTGTAAATTAGAAAAGAAAGAATCAGCTAGCTTACTACACGTACTGGAATCAATTTGGTGGACGTGTCTTTATAAATTAGATGTGAAAAGTGTTGAAATTGGATTTGTAGTTCCTTTATAAACTTTATATATTTCATATTGTCATCCATGCTTAGGTCATAATTTTGTTGTATCATTAAAACATTTTTTAGAGAATGTTCTAAGTGTAACTGTTAGAATTAATCTCGGCTACATCCTCGGTAGATCGATTACGTGCCTCGTATCTATTCTAACAGTAACCACGGCCGAAAAATATATAAAGGCTAGAACTTGGGTCGACCCGGGACACCCGTCGGGCTAGTGTGAGGTCGCTGACTTTTTTTTTTGAAATGGGCGGCCGATGACCTCCAAAATTGGCCTCGAGGCCAACAGGGCCAGGTCGGCTCATTCTCATCCTGAGTGTTAGAAGGGAGAGAGAGGATTTTGGTGGAATATGATGGATGTATTATTGAGCCTCGAGCAATATTGAGTACAAGACTTGAAGGGCAAGACGCCTCTCCTGAAGATAAGGTAGGAGACAGATTACAAATCCTAGACTATCAAATAGATGTATCCCAAATATATCTCTAACATCCCCAGCAGTTGTAGCTATAGCGTTGCGAACAATAGGAGCGTCGCGGACGATCAGACAGGAGAGAATAGCAGCCGACGGGCTGACAGCCCCCCGTAGTCATAGCGGGAGCGTCATGGACGGTGTCGCGTCGTGGACGCGTTGATTGTAGAGGAAGCCTACGAGGCTCAAGCGGATGATAACCCTTTGTGCCAATGTCGAGGTAGCCGAGAGCGTAGGGTGGTGTAGCCATGGTCGAGGTTGCCGTGCGAAGAATGTCGTGATTGGTGTCGGGTTGGAGTGGCCGGTGTCGAGGAAGTCGTTGTGGAGCCGCGGGCGCAAGGAGGCATCGAGTTAGTCATGGGCGCAGTGGTGTCGAAGTAGTGGTGCGCCGGGTAGAGGACGGTGTTGACGAGGCGTCGCGACGGGGTTGCCAAGCCCGGGGACACGTCATGGACGAAGGCACACATCAGTGTTGGCAGCACCGGGTATGCATAGACGGATGAAAACGAAGTTGACGAAGCTCTGCATCAGGCTTGCCAGGCCCGGAGACACATCGTGGACGAAGGCATGCATCGATGTTGCCAGCACCGGGCATGCGTAGACTGGGACCTGCACAAGCTGTACGTCATGTCGGAGAAGTCGGAGAGGCTAGCAGGGAAGGACTCAACAACGGTTGCGGCGCCAATCGGCGTCGGGCCGATGTCTCCCACAGTTGTCAGAGTAGATGAAGTGGTCGGGGCAAATGACGGCGACGCTGGCGACTGGCTGGTACTGGACGAAGACGAAGGGGGTGTACGGGCGGCATCGGCGGCTACGGGGGTAGCAGCGGCGGTGGCCTGACGGTGGCGGCGACGACAAGTTAGTAGCACGGCGGCAAGCTCGAAGTAGGCGAGGAACCCGACAGCGTGACGAAGATAGGCACGAACGGTAGCGCTCCCGCGCCAAGGGAGGCGGCGCGTCGCATACCACGAGAGGTCGACGCCCGGGACGGCGGTTGACCGCGGGCCGCGGCGCAACGGCCCGAGGGGTGATGCAGTGGCGGCGGGCAGGTCGGGGCGACAACGGAAGACCTCGGGACGGTCGCGGAGACCACGTGCCATGGCGTTACAGCCCGAATGGGCGGCGCATCGGTAGAGTGCGGGTCAGTGCAACCGCGGGGACGACCTTGGGCGGCGAACGGGGACCACGTATCGCGGCACTACGGCCCGAATGGGCGACGCGGCAATGACACGCGAGTCGATGCAGCCGCAAGGAGAACCAGGGGCAGCGGTGCTGCGGCCCTACGGGGTGACGCAGCGGCAGCCCGTTGCTCGATAGGTGGAGGGGCGTGCTGAACTCGGGGACGATCTTTACGGAACCTGCGGAGGCGCGCGCAACCGTCGGGCCAGGTCGGTCACGTGCCATAGACGAGGCGGATCGCGGCGGCGAGCAGGTGATCAGGCCAATCACGCGCGAGGTCGGGGACGTCGCTCAGTGGATGAAGGGCGGCGGTGGAGTCTAGGATGAGGCCGGCGATGACGGACGGCGTGGGACGACGTGTGGACGAGCGCGTCAGCGCTGGCACCCAGGCTGCCAAAACAGCGCTGGCGCCCCGGGCAGCGAGG
This sequence comes from Secale cereale, assembly GCA_902687465.1. Classification (NCBI taxonomy): domain Eukaryota; kingdom Viridiplantae; phylum Streptophyta; class Magnoliopsida; order Poales; family Poaceae; genus Secale; species Secale cereale. The sequence goes on along the minus strand of LR738713.1, from coordinate 788,785,334 downwards.
CCCGAGCGATCAACGTAGCAGCGACGCCCCGAGGTGAGGAAGCCGACGAGCCAGACGTAGCCGGGGACGAGGTCGGCGAGGCAGACCGCAGCGCCGCCGTGCACACGTGGCGGAGACGGGTGGCGTGGATCGATGGGGGGGCCGGCGCGCGAACAGCGGCTATGATGGGTCGCCGCATGTCGCGAGGTCGCTGGGTTGGGGCGATGCAGGAGTCCCGTCGAAGCAGGGCGGAGACAACCGGCGCAGGGCGACGGGCGGGCCGACGCGCGGACGGCGGCTGGCCTGATTGGCCGCCTTGGCGCACGTGTCCGCTGGGTCGAAAGAGAGGCCGACTGGTCAGGCCGGGGTCAAAGTAGAGGCGCATGGGGTCGACAGCGGCGGCGGGCGACGCAAACCGGTCAAGCATAGATCGGAATACCAAAAAGAAAAACGCCGATCAAGATAACCGGCGAAGAGGAAAAATCCGAAGTAAGGGCTCACAAAAAAAGACTCTCAGGGCAGTCGGTCAACACGCCCACATGTTTCCTAAATACTCTAACTCTGAGTCCCATCCCTACCCGATCAGTTACCTGGAAAGTAGCATTAAGCTCGTGGATCTGCGGCTCCAACTCAACCCCAGGCGCTTGGTGCATATGCTCTTGTGAAACAGAGTTAATTGAAGTGTATAACAGTTAAACTTCAGTTATCTGTAGCCGTTGTTACCCCGCAAAACAAAAAGTTTAGCCGTTGTCAGACACAGAAACACTGAACAGGGGAGCCCTTGGTTTTCTAGAGGCGTTGATCTTTCATAACTGGAGCACATCCTAGCCATCCGTTTCCCTGGAAGCGTCCCGGTTCGCGTCTTGATAATTGTAGTTGTCGAATTCTTCAGACAAGATGTCAATTTCTTCAGGTATGTTCAGAGACGGAAAGTTCAGAGAACTAGTGTCCTGGCACATAGTCCGAATTTTTTTAGCACTCATTCGCTTTAACCGATACAGGTTAAAACCATTAAAACGTATGAGCTAAAACCAAAACATTAGGAAACAACCAAAGAATACTAACGAATACTAACGAAACAACCACAAGCATATGAACCAAAGAATGATCAATTATATGTATTGGCCTTGGCCATAGAGTACTAGTATAAGAATTTTGTTAAACTGAAAGTGAAACAGTGGACAGATGAGGCAAAACTGAAGAGTCAGAAAAGAACGAAAGATTAACGGATATATAGTTCCATTTAATAATGTCATAGCACTGACAAGGAAACAAGCACAATTATATAGTTTCATTGATCTACTCAAGTATGTATCTAAGCAAGCACAAGCATAGAGGTGTTGATGTTTCATAGCTGGAACGCATCCTAGCCGTCTCCCTGCTAGCTGTCGAATTCTTCAGAGAAGGTGTTGATTTCTTGAGGTATGTTCAGAAACAGGAGAACTAGTGTACTGACGAATAGTAAAACTGTAGAATATTTTGCAAAATTGTGAGCACTCATTCGGTTTAACTGAAACTGAATCAGCCAAACATAGTATGAGGTAACACTAAAGTTTGACTGTAGGATCACTAGTAATCTAGTTCTAGCACTATCTACAGATAATAATACTTGGGGAAGAAGATGATAATCCAACACACGAATGGTGGATGCTACTTATTGCAGGAACTGAAATTTCAGCAGTTAAACTTCAGTTAACTGTAGCCATTGTCCCACAATAAACAGGGGAGCCCTTGGTCTTCGATAGGCGTTGATCTTTCATAACTGGAGCGCATCCTAGCCGTCTGTCTCTAGCGCTCGAATTCTTTAGATAAGGTGTCGATTTCTTCAGTTATGTTTAGAGAACTAGTGCTGACGCATAGTCCGAATGAAACATTGTTTCCGGGAAGCGAATCAAGTTGCTGATAGTTTAGCTAGATATTCATTCGTTAGCCGATCGTCTGGACTGTGGGAGAATTCTACCCCGGATTTTATTTCTCTTCTTCTTGTAAACGATATGACCATTCTATGAGAAATAAAGTCTTTTACCCGTCAAAAATAGTCTGAATGCTATTTGAGCGCTCATTCGGTTAACTGAAATTAAACAAGTCAAACATAGGAGTAAAACTAAAGCATCAGGAAACCAAAGCATCCGCAGCTAACTCCACGCCAAATCAATTGCTGACGAAAAAGGAAACGGCCACAAGCATATGCAGCACTGAATCTGTTGTATGCAGTATTGGCCATATCATATTACTAGAAAGTACAATGATCATCACTTGCGAGCCTAAAAGAAGCTCTTGAGTCTTTGTCGAAAAAAAAGAAGAAGCTTTGAGTAATCATTTGAGAGAAGTCCATATTACCCCCCTAAACTTGTCTCACAGTTCAGTCTACAACCTTGAACTCTATTTTGGTTCAAATTACACCCTTAAACTATAAAAACCGGTCACCATACCCCCTTCCCGCTCATTTAACCAGTTTGAACGTGTTTTCAATCTAGTTATGTCCTAGGCAGCACTACATGTCATCATATTTGTCTCTCATCTCTGCCACGTCACCATATCTCTCTCTCTCTCTTCTCAGAACTGAAACAAAAAATAGTATGTTTCACACAAACCGTATGCACATTTTAGATAAAATTTCACCAGACCGTTCACTGCATTATTTTCGATTTACTAGAATTGTTATCTGAATTCTCTGTGCAGTTTGGTTTTTGAGGTTAAAATTTCAACTTAAATCTAAACACATAAATTATTCACAAACCGTAAGTCAAATTTAACAGAAGTTTTGGCAGAATGATCACGAAATTATTTATGATTTTCTGGAGTTTATTGATTTTTTTTTCTTTTGGAAATTCGAATTTTGAGCTCAAATTTTGAATTTGAAATAAAAATACTATTGTCTTTCAAACCGTATTCCAATTTTGGTAAATTAATTATTCCAGATTTACTGAAAATTATTTTGATTTTCTGTACGGTTTCTCTTCTACTTTTAGATTTCTGAGCATTTCGACGACACAACGACGTATGTTGTAGGTTTTTGGTAAGTACGTCGACATTCTAGTACTACATCGCACAATCTCAATAAAAAGCATGATCCATATGGTTCCTGAAGGTGTTCATAGTTTCACATAAATTGAAGAAATCATCAAACTAGACACACATGGTCTGTATGGTTCACGACAATCATGAATGGAAAAAGAGTTTAACAAGTAATAGCAAATGGTTTGGCATATCACAATACTAAAGCATCACAAGTTGACAAGCAACGTGACTATCAATTGGAGAAGCTCTTGATCCAGTTGAGCTTCACGGGAGAGTTTCGTCAGCACGACGGCGTGGTGACGGATATGATGTATCTACCGGCGCAGGGCTTCGCCTAAGCACTGCGACGGTATGACCGAGGTGTGTTTCTGTGGAGGGGGGCACCGCACACGGCTGGAACAATTCAACTTGTGTGTCTTTGGGTGCCCCCCTGCCCCCGTATATAAAGGAGCAAGGGGGAGGCCGGCCGGCCCTCCTATGGTGCGGCTAGGGATGCAATCCTACTAGGAATAGGATTGCAATCCTATTCCTAGTAGGAACTACCAAAGAAGGAAGAAGGGGGAAGGAAAGAGAGGGAGAGGGAGAGGGAAAGAGGGGCCGCGCCCCCCTCCCCTTTTCCTATTCGGACTCCTCCTAGGGAGGGGGCGCGCCACCTCCTGGCTGCTGCCCTCTCTCTTCCCTATGGCCCACCAGGGCCCACCATTCCCCCAGGGGGTTCCGGTAACCCCCCCGACACTCCGGTAAATTCCGAAACTTTCCAGAACACTTCCGGTGTCCGAATATAGTCGTCCAATATATCAATCTTTATGTCTCGGACATTCCGAGACTCCTCGTCATGTCCGTGATCTCATCCGGGACTCTGAACTACCTTCGGTACATCAATACTCATAAACTCATAATACCGATCGTCATCAAACGTTAAGCGTGCGGACCCTACGGGTTCGAGAACTATGTAGACATGACCGAGACTCATCTCCGGTCAATAACCAATAGCGGAACCTGGATGCTCATATTGGCTCCTACATATTCTACGAAGATCTTTATCGGTCAAACCGCATAACAACATACGTTGTTCCTTTTGTCATCGGTATGTTACTTGCCCGAGATTCGATCGTCGGTATCTCTATACCTAGTTCAATCTCGTTACCGGCAAGTCTCTTTACTCGTTCCGTAATACATCATCTCGTGACTAACTCATTAGTCATTTACTTGCAAGGCTTATTATGATGTGCATTACAGAGAGGGCCCAGAGATACCTCTCCGACACTCGGAGTGACAAATCCTAGTCTTGATCTATGCCAACACCACGAATACTTTCGGAGACACCTGTAGAGCATCTTTATGATCACCCAGTTACGTTGTGACGTTTGATAGCACACAAGATGTTCCTACGGTATTCGGGAGTTGCATAATCTCATAGTCATAGGAACATGTATAAGTCATGAAGAAAGCAATAGCAGTAAAACTAAACGATCAAAGTGCTATGCTAACGGATGGGTCTAGTCCATCACATCATTCTCCTAATGATGTGATCCCGTTGATCAAATGACAACTCATGTCTATGGCTAGGAAACATAGCCATCTTTGATCAATGAGCTAGTCTAGTAGAGGCATACTAGGGACATACTATTTTGTCTATGTATTCACACATGTACTAAGTTTCCGATTAATACAATTCTAGCATGAATAATAAACATTTATCATGATATAAGGAAATATAAAATAACAACTTTATTATTGCCTCTAGGGCATATTTCCTTCATGTTTCTCTCCCACACAACGAAAGCTGGGTTCTAACTTGTTATGAACATCAAGCAAAGCTAAAGAAAACTAAAAAAAGAAACTAAGAGCAAGACGCTCCAAGCATAGCACATAACGCATGAAGTGATAAAATTATAGTGGAACGAAAGACGAACTGATAATTGTTGATGGAGAAGGGGATGCATGGGGGCATCCCCAAGCTTAGACGCTTGAGTCTTCTTGAATATTTCTTGGGGGTGCACGGGGGCATCCCCAAGCTTGAGCGTTTGACCCTCCTGAATCTTCTTTTATCATCTTCCCTCGCACACTTGAAAACTCCCTTCATACATAACTCATCATAATCTGATTAGCGAGGTTAGTACCAACAATAAAATAATTTTTCCCTACTGGAAATAAAAATAATCTTGAAGAGCTATTGTTTCTCAAGATTGCCAAAAGGTTTTTGTAAAGAAAAAGCAAGCTCAAGGTTTGCAAAACGAAGAAAAGGCAAAACAGGACAGAATCTGTGAAAAACAGACCAGCAGGTAGTAAATAATTTTTTCGGGGCACTTCTGCAACTCAAATCAAAAAACTCAAAACAGACGCTCGAAAGCCAATTGTATAGAGCACGCTGTCAAAAAAATTCAGATCAAAAAGATGATCTGATGATTTTATTCGAATTTTTCTGTCCAAGGACATAATCTGTTTTCTGGACAGCACGTCACAACTTTTGAACTTTCTTGCAATCGGAGGCTAAACTTGGCACAAAGCTGAAAAGAAAAGATACAATGATGATGCTACTGTAGTAACAAACATCAAGACACAACAAAAGCAAAATAAAACCTAATTCGTTGTGGGCTGTCTCCCAAAAACGCTTTCTTTTATGCCTTTAAGCTAGGCATGATGCAAAAAGAGAAGATCAAGTTTTATCAAGAGTAAGAGAATAGCTAGCCCGTGTAACGGACTCAAAAGGCAACTTAATCTTATTTCTAGGGAAGTGTTCCATCCCTTTCTTGAGAGGGAATTGGAATTTTATATTCCCCTCTTTCATGTCAATGATAGCACCAACGGTGCGAAGAAAAGGACGTCCCAAAATAGTTGAACATGAAGGTTCACATTCAATATCCATAATAGTAAAATCAACGGGAACATAATTGTCATTGACAATGATAAGAACATCGTCGATCTTCCCCAAAGGTTTCTTTACGGAAGAATCAACAAGACGAACACCAAAAGAACAAGGATCAAAAGGTTTCAATTCAAACATATCATACATTCTTTTGGGCATAACGGATGTACTAGCTCCAACATCACATAAAGCATAGCAAGAGAAGTTATTCACCTTAATTTTAATCATAGGATCCCAACTATCTTCTAGCTTTCTAGGTATGGAGGCTTCTACCCTAAGCTTCTCCTCCCTATCTTTGATGAGAGCATTAGTGATATGCTCCGTGAAGGCAAGATTAAGTGTGATAGTGTGGGGATCTCTAGACATCTTGTGAAGAAAACTAATAACTTCAGAAAGGGTGCAATTATCAAAATCAAGGTCACTACTATCAAGTAAAGTGGTAGTGGTGTCCTTTAGGCTCACTTGTTTGGTAGCTTCTATGGTCATAGGAGTTTCTTCTTCTACGGTTGAGGTCACAGCATCACCATTAATAGGTCCAATGGGACTAGGAGTGCATTGGGTGCTAAGAGTTTGGATATCCTCAACAACTTGGATAGTAGCAACAGTGTGGTGGGTAGGAAGGCTCTTAATTCTATCTTCTTCCTCCTTTTCTCTAGCCCATCTCTTTTTAAGTTTAGCCATCATCCTAATGTTTTCATTAATTTGCACTTGAATAGCATTCATAGGAGTGGTCTTCCTCTCCTCAAGAGGAGAAGTTCTAATTTTAAGCAACTCTACCTCATGGGCTAAATTGTCTACCTTCGAAGAGAGATTATCTAGTTTGTCTAGTTTTTCTTCTACACTCTTATTGAAGGCCTTTTGGGTAGTGATGAAGTCTTTAAGCATAATCTCTAGTTCAGAAGTGGAGTTCTTGGTGCTAGGATAAGCATTGTTGTTCCCATAGGAATTAGAGGGGAACTGTCTAGGGTTGCTACCAAAATTACTCCTATAAGCATTGTTATTGAAATTGTTTCTAGAGATAAAGTTCACATCTACTTGATCTTGAAGAGTGGAGTCCCCGGCAACGGCGCCAGAAACTTGCTTGATGGCTTCTCGCCCCTCGTTGGTTACCCCAAGTGGAAGGTTGAGATGTAGCGTAGCGGCAAATTTCCCTTGGCAAAGATACCAAGGATCGAATCCCGTGAGACTCTGAGGGTCGACAAGTAGGTGTCAACGGCGCCAGAAACTTAGTGGTTGACGGGACCTGCACACAGATACAGATAACTTTGCTCCCAACGAGTACAGAGAGGTTGTCAATCCCTCTGGCCTTGTTGTTTACAAAGGATCAAACACAAGAGATAATATTGATAGCTATGACTGCAACTAGGAAATAAAAACCAGAAGTAAATAGAAGGTGTGATCAGCGGTGGTAATATGGACCGGGGTCCCATGATGTTCACTAGTGATGTCTCTCTCCCAAAAGACGATAAAACAGCAAAGAGAGGTAAACAAATTACAGCTGGGCAATTGACAGGATTATGTGCGCAAACCAATGCTAACTATGCTGCAAAGAAAGGTAGAGGCTCAAAAGTATGGGCGGTACGCCAAGGCAAGTAGACCGAAATCCGTCTGCATCTACTACTAATCATCCACCTTGAGATATCTATCCAGAACATCTCGCTGGTATTAAGTTGCGAATCCCACCCAAAGTGTAAACTCAAAGCAACAGACAACTGCATTAAAAGAACTTTGCGTAAAGTAAACAATCCTTGCACCCGCAAGTACAAGCACCGTTGTTTTCTCCCTTGTGGCAACAGCACATCCCCTAGACTCATGTTTCTGTCACTCAAGCTAGTCATCAGGGGGCATGAACCCACAATCAAGCATAACGCTCCCTCTTGGAGTTACTACCTACTACTTGGCCAAAGCAATAAACAACAGCGGAGAACATGCAAGAATTACTCAAGGACAAAGATATAAAAGAGGTGAATCAAATATATTACTCAAACACAATCTGAACATAGTCTCATAATCCATCAGATCCCAGCAAACTCAGCAAAGCAACAACAGAAAGATTACATATGTGCCTCGATCATGTAGGGCAGCTCACGAGGTCTAAACCATGAAGAGCAAAGAGGGGAGGAGAACATCACATAGCTACTGATCATGGACCCATGATCCAAGGTGGACTACTCACGACTCATCCGGGAAACGTCCATGGTGGTGGAGAAGCTCCCGGTGGTGGTTCTCCCCTCCGGCAGGGTGCCGGGAAGAGTTCTCCTGATGCTCCCGATCTTGGAAGCGTTGTGGCGGCGGAACAGAGGCGAGATCGCGAAAAAGGGTTCTGTCCTCGAGGGTTTCGGGACGAGAGGGATATATAGGCGAAGGGGGGCAGCCAGAGGCGGAGCAGGGGCCCCAGGCGCCCCCCCTGGCGCGGCCAGGGGTGGGGCCGCGCCAGGTGGCTGCCTGGGCCTCCCCTGGCTCCCCTCTGGCCCATCTTTGGTTCTTCGCGAAGCTTCCTGTACGCTGATTTTTCCTGGAATTTTTGGAGCACTTTTAATATGGGGGAAACCTGAAATAGAAAAACAGCAGAAAACATGAACTGGCACTGTGATGCACTGAGTTAATAGTTTAGTCCAAATATGATCAAAAGTGTATGGAAGTGCATCAATATCATAGCAATATCACACAAAAGAAGCATGAAGCAAGCAGAAATTATAGATACGTTTTGGACGTATCAAGCTTTCGCACACGCCCAGAAAAGTTTCTGCCATTTTTTATCTCTGAATTTCTTTCTCCAATTGGCATAAATGTGCCTAGCACAATTACGATGCTCTGCCCTCGGAATCCAGTTTTGCACAACATTAAGAATACCCTAAGACAAAAAATATGGATAAAAAGGTTAGCATATAAGATAAAATTATCATTAAAATAAACCAATGTCCATAAACATCAAGTAGAAAAATACCTTTTGTTGATCAGATATTATTACCCAACCGTCTCCATCTCCTAGCTTCACATCATTGAACAATACAGAACAAAACCAATTCCAAGAATCCTTGGTCTCTTTATCAACTGCTGCCCAAGCGATAGGATAAATCTGATTGTTGGCGTCTCTACCAACAGCACATAAAAGCTCTCCCGCTCTTCCTTTGAAAAAGCACCCATCAAGTCCAATTACTTTCCTACAACCAGCAATAAAGCCTTTTCTACAAGCTTCAAGACAAACATAGAATCTGTAAAATGTTAGATTTTCAAAGTCAGGGTGCAGCTTCACAATGACAGTGCTACCGGGGTTGCTTCTAAGTACCTCGTTCTGATAATCAAACACTTTGCCGTATTCACCAGACTGTGCATCCATCATTCTAGCAACCACTATAGCCTTAGCTTTCTTGATCTTTGATATGTGCACATTTGCAAACATCTCTTCTTGGACTGTCTGTTGTAGGTGTGCAACACTCCACTGTGGATTTGCCGTTATCAAATTTTGGAACTTGTTTGCAATTCTAGTTGCAGTCACCAACTTACTATCTCTTCTCTGAGCCTGCCAACTCTCGAACCTGGTAGTTTTCTTCAACAAGCAGACCCAAGGACACAAAGGCCAACTACAGACTGCCCTTACTCTGTCACCCTCATCCTTCACAAATTTTATTTCTTTCTTCTCATTAAGACCATAGTTGATAATGGCTTGCTTGAACTCCTGTTTGCCACTAAATTTCATGCCAAGCTCAAAATATGGCACGTTTGCATTTTCATCAAACCTTGGATACTTCGACTCTTTACGAACAAGCTCACCTTCACTATCTTCATCCAAAGATTCATCATCATCACTAGAGTTAGCTTCTATTCTCTGCGGCACATCATTGAACTTGAGATCACCTTCAAGAATAGGAGCTTTAACAGCCTTCACTAAAGCCTTGAATTCTTGATAACTATGGTGAATATTTGCTGCCTCATCATCATCAGAAGAATCATCATCCGGAGCATAGTCTGATTCATCGGAAGAAATGTCAGAATCAACTCCACATGCTTCAACGGTGTGACTTGGTGCTGCCCTATGCACAGCCAATTTTTTCTTTCCTTGTACATGTCCTGAAGACATATTCTCGCAATCCTTGCTGCCACCAACGCGCATCTCATCACCAAAATCTGGTCCGGGAAACGGGATGCCAATATATCCATGATCTGCAAACATTCCATCTATCTCGTCCTCTCTAAATCCATCATTCATTACCTCATTTGGCTCAACTGTTTTTTCTCTTGGTTCTTCAACATATATGTCCACAACACCATCAACAGGAATATGTTGTAACATTACCATGCATGCCTCATCATTCCAAAGACAACTAAGGCCACCAAACAAACATTTCACAGGCATCAGCCAATGCAATATTTCTCCATCTAAAATTGTGTGGTGAAGCCTCAAGTGCCGTTGAATCTCTGCCATTCCACATCTATCGCGGAGAATCATAGACAAAGCTTCTTCCCCTCCCACATAATCCAATAATTGCCCATCATTCATAAATTTTCCATCGAAGTGGAATCGAACCGTCAAATAGTCCTTCATTGACATCTAACACCTGCAAAAAATAAATGTAATAATTCAAAAATAAGTAATGTAATAAAAGCACGGCAAGCTAAAACAAGTTCAGTGCATAATTTTATATAAGCTTACAGGGTCACACTTCCTTCAAATGGTACACTTTTAAAGGAATTGTCTGCATCCAAACTTCAAATTCAATGTTGTTTCTGTCCTATACTAACCTCAAATCATTTGTACGCTTCTGTACTAGTTAGATGCTTATCCAGTAATAAAACCACTTTGGTGCTTAGCAAGTAATAAGACTAGTAATCAATAAACTAGTAGTACGTTTGTTTCAATCCATAGCATGTGCGTCCATGCAAGCACGTAACCTGCCTTGTGACGATGAATACTGTCGGATCCCTGTACTCCACTGCGTCAACTAGAGAGTCCTTCCATTACGTATGCATGCACCCTGCAAGTCAGATGAAAGAAATCAACATACATGCAAAGCAAGAGACGGGCTGAAAGATCAGCCTCTAGTGACGAATGAGGAGACGGGACAGCGCCGCCGGCTGCCGGCGATGACCGGCGGCTGACCCTAGTGGCAGAAGGGCGTGACGCACGGGGGAGGAGATCGAGGGGACACGCGGCGGCAGCGACGGCGGAGACCTGGATGGCTGCAGCGGTGGCGGCGGAGACCAAGGTTGATCGACGTGCGAACTATACCTCGAGAAACCCTTGCGTGACTAGCTGACTAGAGAGCTTATGTGGCAAGGAAACGGGAAAATCCACCACGTGGCAGAAAAAACCGGAGCTAAATCAAGTCGACTTGTGCGAGGGTTGCATTGTGAACGGTTCTCATAGTTTGAGGTTGTAATTTGAACCAATGTAAATTTAAGGGTTATAGACTGAACCGTGAGACAAGTTTAGGGGGGTAATATGGACTTCTCTCTAATCATTTGGATAAACTGTAAGTTAATCAGTCAAACACTTGAGGCAAAACCAAAGATTAACGAATTAACACTGACATCTACAGCAAGTATGAAGTATCATTTACTAATGTCAAAGCACTTGAATATAGCAAAGAAAAAAAGCAAAGCATAAAAGGGTCAGCAGTTAAGCGGACATTCTCACTCAGCATAACCAGCATCAGACCAGGAGAACTTGAGCCACCGAGTCCTGGCGGTGGCAGGGGCGATGCCTGCGGAGAACTTGAGCGCATCCTAGCCGTCCGTTTCCCTGGTAGCTTACCGGTTCGTTTCTTGATAATTGTAGCTGTCAAATTCTTCAGACAAGGTGTCGATTTCTTCAGGTATGTTCAGAGACGGGAAGTTCAGAGAACTAGTATAAGAATTTGCAATAATGATCACTTGTAAAATGTAAGTTTAATCTAAATAATCAGTAACAAGGAAGGTTACTCATTTGGTCAAACTGAAACTGAAACAGACGAACACTTGAGGCAAAACTGAAGAGTCAAAAAGAACCAAAGACTAGGATCATTGTAGCTGTCAAATTCTTCAGATAAGGAGACGGGGCTTGCTTCGGTAGACCCCCCCCCCCCAACAAAACGTATAAGGGCAGAATGGTCATACGGAAGAAACGTATACCCACCTCGTATTATACAGTTACACTCCCCACGCCCGCATACGTATAGCACGAAAAAAAAAGGGCAGTTGCACAATCTACGTCCGCCCCGTCTACTCGCCAGCCCCATCTGTTCGCACGCCCGCCCGCCGTTCCAAGGGACAGATCGCCGCCGCCGCGGATCGCCGCCGCCGCGGAGCGCCGCCGCCGCGGATCGCCGCCGTCCTCCCCCCGGACCGCCGCCGCCCTCGCCGTCCCAACGTCCTGGCCGCCTTCTGAACGTCAACGCCCGCCCGCTGTGCAAAGTGGCCGATCGCCTCGGTCCTTCCCCCGTCCGCCGCCGCTGATAACCCGTGGACGCCGCCCCTCGCCGGTTGCTCGTCGTGCACGTCGCCACCTGAAGGCCGTCGTCGATCGCCGGCGTCGTCTACACCGCGGGCCAAGGTTTGTCATCTAAACCCTAGCGGGCATGAGGCGGGCATGATGCGTAGAAGTTAGGTCTAGTTTAGGGTTCATCAAAACCTCCCGCCGCAGCGCCTCATGTACCTACTAGACCTAACACACGATATTCTGCAGTTCTGTGAGGTAGGCGTGTTGACATGGATGAAGAATCCGCATGTGGGAGGGAGAAGAATGATACTGATAAGGTGACTAAAACTGATATCAATAATTTGAACGAAGATGATGACAGCAGCGACAATGATTCCATCTCGTCATATGATATCTTACCTCCGGAGGATTTTGATAATAATGAACATGGCGCAAATAGTGAAAACGTAAGTGGCATAACCGTTGCTTTTATTTTTTGATTTTGCAAAGTATGGCATGCCTAACTATTTATTTTTGTGTACAAATTTGCAGGAAGATGTGGATGTACACAATGTGCAAAATAGTTTTCAGGAATCATTCGCAGATAACTTGAGCCAGGTTAGTTCATAGTTGATGTATATCGATCAACAGCATTAATTAAATGGTATTAGTTGACTTATATATTTTTAACTGAATTTTGTAGGAGGAGTCATATGATCCTAGTGATGATCAGGATGAGGGAGGGATCGACATTCAGGAGGCTCGAAGGCAGCAGAAGATGGTGGAGACACATTGGAAGGTCATGGCTATGACCTTCCGATCGCAAGGGGATGCATACATATTCTACAACAATCACGCTAAAGAGCACGGGTTCAGCATCAGGAAACAGAAGGTGAAACGAGGTGCTTCAGGAATGATTCGGTACCGGCGGTTTCTTTGCTCCAGGGCAGGGAGAAGGCAGAGCAAGTTCATAACCATGGAGGGCCGCAAGCGGAGGCTTAGACCGGAGACTCGTTGCGACTGTGGTGCACATATGGTGGTGAAGCTGGACAGAGAGCGTGGCGTTTGGTTCGTCGCGTCATTCGTTGATGATCACAACCACATGATGGCTCCGCCCGATGAGGTTTGTTTTTTGTGGTCACACCGGCGGATTGGATATGGCACGAGGGCCGAGATATTGGTGATGGAAGCTGCCGGGATAAGAAAGCATATAATAATGGACAATTTCATCAGCAGATATGGTTCGTACGATAAGTGTGGGCTTATCAGAAGGGACATTTACAATTTATGTTGCAGAGAGAAGATGAAGCTTATGGCACAGGGTGATGCTGAGACAGCAGTTGGCATAATGAGGAGCAGAAAGGAGAAGGACCCTGAGTTTTTTTTTGAGTATGTGCTTGACAAGGAAGGGCGACTGAAGAGTATGTTCTGGTGCGATGCACAGTCGCGGAGGGACTATCAGGACTACGGAGATGTGGTAGTGTTTGATAGCACTTATAAAATGAACAGATATGGCATGCCGTTCGTCCCCTTTGTTGGAGTTAACAACCACCGTTGCACCACAGTGTTTGGTTGTGCTATCATTGCTGATGAGACCGAAGAGACATACGTTTGGCTGCTGCAGACTTTTCTGAAAGCAAACTGTCAGATGAAGCCAAAGTCCATAATCACAGACGGCGACGCGGCAATGATCCGGGCTATTCGGTCTGTTCTTTCAGATGTCATACATCGTCTTTGCTCCTGGCATATTGAAAAAAATATGCAGCGGCACCTGCACTACAAGTCACTGGATGAGTTTAGATCGCTCTTGTACTATGCCACCTCTCAGGCGAACTTTGAGCAGAGATGGACCGCTTTCTATGTTAAGCGGAAGACGGAAAAAACAGAAGAGTGGCTTAACAGGATGTACAGAAAGAGAACACTTTGGGCAGCTTCATATCTTTCAGATGGCTTTTTCCTTGGTATGCGAAGTAACCAGAGAAGCGAAAGCCTCAACTCCTGCCTTCACCTTCACCTGGACTACGGTATGACAATAGTTGATTTGGTAGTGCATTATGAGAACTGTATAGTTCGCCTCCGTGAGAACGAGGCGTACGATGACCACGAGGCACGTCAGAAATTACCGCCGTCAGTTACTGAATATAAGGCCCTCGAGGAGCATGCAGCCAAAGTATTCACACCTGCTAATTTCTACATACTGCAAGATGATTTGCATAAGATGGGTCAGCTGGAGATATTTGAGACGCTCGTGGGAATTGAGCGTCAGACATTCATGGTGACATGGAAGGACAACCACAAATTCAGGTACAATGTTGTTTATGAACCAGGTAACTCAGAACAAACTATAACATGCAGTTGTCTTAGGATGGTTCGTAAAGGGCTGCCATGCAAACACATTCTATTTGTTCTTCATCATCTAAACATAACTGAGATACCAAAATGTTGTGTCCTACATCGGCTGTCGAAAAATGCGAGAGATGGGTTGCCTGTGCAACGGAAGAGTGATATGTTTGGATGGGGTTGGTCAGGACCATTGGAGAGAGAACGATATAGTGAAATAACCATAAAAACCGCGGAAGCTGCTCATGTTGCAGCAAATGATCCATTCTTGTTTGATGAGTTGATGAAGGCTCTGAACTCCATAATTGCGCAGAAAAAGATTTCAGAGGAGGAACTTATAGGAAGTAGGAGGTACGCTAAGCTTAAGAAGGTGGCAAATCAGGCGCACCAAGTGCAACCTGGTATTGGTGATCCTGAAAAAGTTTCGACGAAGGGTGCACCTAAGAAGGGCCGGTCAAAGGGGGGCCCCGATATTACGAAGAATGGTAGGCCAAAAGATTTTACAGAGAAGAAAAGTGGTCCTTTATGTAGTCTGTGTGGTCTCCCAGGTCATAACAAGGCTACATGTAAGAAGAATGAGAAGTGAGTTGCAACTTTCTTATTTTGGTTATCTTGCCAATTTGATTTCACCGAATATATTTTCTCAGTAATATTGTTCATATTTTGTTCAGGAATTGGGCGTAGAGAAGAAGCTTTTAAGTAAAAGAAAGATTCTCAAGATCATGAAGAAAAAACGAGTCTGAGGATGGGGTGTTGGCTATTATCTGCTTTAAATAAACGTGTCGTTGTCGGCAGTAGATACTGTTTTCTTCGTAGTAAGACATATTTTTATTGTAATGCGGCATGGTCTAGCATGTTCCGCAACTAAATAAACATGTCGTGACCGGTATTTGCTATATTATTTATGTGGGTCTCACTCTTGTTGCATCATTTGCTGTTATTTTTGATACGCTTTTGCTATGTGCTGTAATCTGGACGTCGGCTGTGTTTAAGTGAAAACACAGCTTACGTATATTTAAAAATAAAACTAACATAAAAAAAAATGCCCGACCACCGCAACGGGCCCACAGTGGCGTCCATATCACACCCAAATCAAGCCCGAAGGCGACTCGGGCGGCTGAGAGAGCCGCTAATGGGCCCGAAACGAGGTCCAACGGGGCTGCGGGCGGTATAAGAGAGGAGCTCGATGGAGGGGACGGAGGCAGCTATTTAAGCCGGTCGTCGCGTCCCCCGGCTTCCGAGGTGGGACTAAATTCCCTCGACGCGTCGCGCCCCGTGCTGCAAGCGGTCACCAGGCCGCCCACTCCCCCGGCCAGCCCAGTTCGGCCCACGTCGCCTTCCCCGGCCCACGCCCCCGCCCGCTACCGTCGCCCAACGGAAGCAGCCGGCTACGAGTTTAGTCCCACCTCGCCCGCCGAAGGTCGTCGACACCTGTTTATATACGACTGCGTACGCATATAAGAAAAACAGTTAGTAATATTGTTTAAAATATATGATTTGACTACACCGCAATTGTTATTATTGTGACAATTAGGGTGTAGTCAAATCATGTATTTTAAATCTCATTATTAGCTGTCTTTTTTTATTATTAAAATTTTATTTTTTATGTTTACTTTTTTTTACTTTTTTATTTTATTTTTCTTATTTCTTTTATTTTGTTTTTTTATCCGTATATTTTTCATTTAAAAATAAAATAATAAAATAATAAAAAATTAATTAATTCAAAAAGACAGCTAATAATGAGATTTAATATACATGATTTCATTACACCCTAATTATCATAATAATAATAATTAGGCAGTAGTCAAATCACATATACTAAACATTATTACTAACTGTTTTCTTATATGCGTATGCAGTCGTATATAAACATGTCTCGACGACCTTCGGCGGGCGAGGTGGGACTAAACTTATAGCCGGCTGCTTCCGTTGGGCGACGGTAGCGGGCGTGGGCCGGGGAAGGCGACGTGGGCCGAACTGGGCTGGCCGGGGGGGGGTGAGCCGGCCTGGTGACCGCTTGCAGCACGGGGCGCGACGCGTCGAGGGAATTTAGTCCCACCTCGGAAGCCGGGGGACGCGACGACCGGCTTAAATAGCTGACTCCGCCCCCTCCATCGAGCTCCTCTCCTATACCGCCCGCAGCCCCGTTGGACCTCGTTTCGGGCCCATTAGCGGCTCTCTCAGCCGCCCGAGTCGCCTTCGGGCTTGATTTGGGTGTGATATGGACGCCACTGTGGGCCCGTTGCGGTGGTCGGGCATATTTTTTTTATGTTAGTTTTATTTTTAAATATACGTAAGCTGTGTTTTTCACTTAAACACACCCACATAAATAATATAGCAAATACCGTTCACGACATGTTTATTTAGTTGCGGAACATGCTAAACCATGCCGCATTACAATAAAAATATGTCTTACTACGAAGAAAACAGTATCTAGTGCCGACAACGGCACGTTTATTTAAAGATAGTAGCCAACACCCCATCCTCATACTCGTTTGTTCTCGATGATCTTGAGAATCTTCTCTTTCACTACTTCCATGGTGTTGCATTCCGAGAAAAGTATTTCAGCTAGAATGCGTCCCCTTGAAGAATTAATAACTTGTTGGTCAAACTCACATATCCAGTCATCTCCGTCCCAGTTTTCAATGCACTTGATCACAAAAAGACCACAAGAGACACTGCAAGACAGCACGAGTTGTGTTATTCATGGATCAAACAAGTACATCTGTATACCTCATTGCGAACGTACCTGTCAGTTTGTAACGGCATAGGGTATTCCTTTATAGGCCAGGAAGATACGTCAGGATGTTCCGTTGCAATAATGGAGTTCACCTCAATCGTATCTTTAGCTATCTCAGCCCTCTGAAAATAAAATTTGAAATTCATATGAAGTACGTGTCGCATAACTACATTTTTGTTTACGTGAAGTTGTAAGCTTACCAGCTTAGCAATTTTTGTAAGAACTGTCTCGCTGCAGTCACCAAGAGAGTCTAAGACTTGAAACTCTTTTTTCTCGTTGTGCATAAGAACTGTTATCCAATGATTTTCTTGCACATGAAAAGGAAAGTATGCCTACAACAAAGTATTTTTATGTTAGTGTACCCACGAATAATTATGTAGTACAAAAGAATATAGTAAAGTTAAGTACCTTATCTTTAACGAAATACTCTTCAGTAACTCTAGACACCATTTTACTTTGATTTGTGAAATGTTCCATAAAATGCTTCTTAGAGTTTTTAACCTTCCCATCACCACGAAGAATAAGCCAGTGTGACACCCAAGATGATACTATGTGACGGTCAGCACGAGGATGATGTGTCTGCATATGGTTGCAATAACTATTGATGACCTGAAAATAACATAACAACAATACGCCTATTAGGTAATACATACAAATGACATGTACAACTTCATAAATTAATGTCAATACTTACAGCGCCCTGTAACCACTGTTTTGAAATAATGGCTTCAAGCATATTAGATGTACATGTCTCTCCACCAATGCCCGTCATGTGCACAACAGTTTTCCTACAAAGCTTCTCCGAGGATGCTAGTGTCTGGACATAAATCTTAGCAGCCTCTATGTGTTCCTCATCAATGTAATCGGTACTAACCAGTACAGCTCTCACGCCAAACAAATCTAAAATAATAAACAACAATGAGTTCATAAAGTGTGCATGCAAGGACAGAAATATCTTCGAACAATAAATTACCTAGCACTTACTTTTCCTTCGACGTTTGCGTCCACCGTTTTGCTGGTACGGTGAACGATAGTATTTTGACTGTTTCCTCTTTCGTTTCCCATCATTTTCCTTATTGCCTTTTACTTGAGCTTTTTTAATAAGGGTCTTCAAACTATCCATACTAATCTCCTCAGATTTATCCGCGCTAGACCCGTCTGACACTGTATTGATATGCTTGGGGGTTGCGGTAAGAGCTGGAAACTCAGCTGTGTCTACCGTTGCTAGAGATGGGTCGGTTGAATTACCATTCTCCTCGATCACGAAGGGGTCGCCTTCATCTCCTGTACCGGGTGTGTTGAGATGCACACCTTTATCACTCCTCAACTTCTTCTCTTTTCCAGTGGTGAAGGATGCCTCCAACCCGTTGTCCATATCTTCTTTTGCAGGAGTTGATTTTACATCTGTCCAGTATTTTGATGGACCATACTTGTCCACCCACTCTTCAGTATTCTCCACAAACTCAACCTCATCACGAAACCCCATGTTTGACTTGGAGACAAGACCTTTCTTCAACAGCTTCTGGAGTACTATCTGCAATGACACATCGATAACATTATCTACATGCGAACAATATGAATATGTAAACTCATGTAAATTAAAATACACTTCACTCGTTACCTCAGCACATTTTCCAGGGAGAAGACTAATTTCCTTTTGCATATCTTTCATGCATTTCATTAATTGATCTACTGTGACGTCCCTGCTCGAGGAAGCCTCATCTCTATTATCTTTTCTTCGTGAGACACGACATGTTCGCTCTTCCGGCTCCAATTCTTCCTCCGCAATTTTTCCTTGTTGAGCGATTAATTTCTGTCTGTACTTCTCACTTATCAAGTCATCAATCTGTCACAGAGCAAAGCAAATTAATTCCCTCTACATTTATATAGTCACATTAATGCATGCAGTACGAACTAGTAATACATACCGTCCCATTACCACGACCGTATGACGTGTCGTACGCGTCACGCTTCTTAGCCTCATCCTCTGTCCAATTAAGCATCAACGGATATTCATGAGCTAGTGGATCAAATGTCTCTAACTCCAGTGGCTGCACTTTCTCCCAAAACAAGTACTGCACAAACATGAAGTACATTAGCAAACGTTTTCTTAGAAAATATAACTCGCATTATACAATTATATAATGTAAGATTTACCTGTAGGAGGGCAAGGTTTCCAACCGGCCAAGTAAATTTTGTAGTATCTGACTGGGTCTTTGTGATGCCATCAATGCAAATGCGTAAAGTGAACGCGTTCCAATTAAATGCTTTGATTGCCTCCACATTCTCCACTAACTTGTAAAAAGCATTAGGAACTTCTTTCGTGGAGTGCGGTGCAAGAACAGTGCCTAAAAGAACCAGAACAATTCTACGGAGGAAATCATCATCGTATGTGCCACTGGCAACGATGTGCTCAATCAGCTGGTCTATCATCATTTGACCCGTATTGGAATCTACAAAACGACTTGGCACTTTCACCTTCAACTTTAACCCCCCTTTGCCTAGCGCTTTCATGGCATCTTTGCCCTTGTTCTGAAGCCCAAAAATGTCAAACACATCTTCACTGCGCAATGATATCGCACCGTTTTTTGATGGCATAATGAATTTTTTTCTTTCCAAATCATATGATTTAATTATGAATTTCAGCAAACACTTTCGCATGAGAACACTGGGAATCAACAACAATTTTTCTAATGCAGTGCTTGCAAAACGCTTTTTCTGCCTAGAGTTAAGTCTGCTGACCAACAAACACCACTTCTCAACTGAACAAAATATGTCTGCGTACTCGTCCATCACTACAAATATGAGCAGCAAAAATATTAGCTCGTACTACATCTCTACGAAAGATGATGATTGAACATTAATTATGGTAAAAAATTTACCTCGGCGGATGGGGGGTATGGCGAAGTCGAGGTGGGGAGCAGCGTCGGGTCGCGTCGAGCGCGGCGGTCACAGGTGGCGGTAGGGCTACCCCCAACTAGGTTCT
The DNA here is from genome assembly GCA_902687465.1 of Secale cereale. Lineage (NCBI taxonomy): Eukaryota > Viridiplantae > Streptophyta > Magnoliopsida > Poales > Poaceae > Secale > Secale cereale. The sequence goes on along the minus strand of LR738713.1, from coordinate 788,765,002 downwards.
CTTTTCCGACTGCACCAAACGGCCCCTAACTTTTCCCACGTACTACAGGCATCATGACAAGCATGCATGACAGTTTTCGGCATTTTTCGACGTCACGTGCGTTTTCTACGGTTTTCCGAGCCGAAAAACCCTAAAACACTGCCCGAACGTGACGCAACGTGCGTTCGGTGTCCGATTTACTTCATTTCTTGCGTGGGGGCCTGCATTGCCCATCCACACGCCCTCGCAAATTTTGGTTACGTTGCATGCATGCGATCACGTACACCCAGTTCAACCAGCACCTGTTAGGTTATGCCGGTAGGGCTACCCCCAACTAGGTTCTCTTTTCCGACTGCACCAAACGGCCCCTAACTTTTTCCACGTACTACAGGCATCATGGCAAGCATGCATGACAGTTTTCGGCATTTTTCGACGTCACGAGCCGAAAAACCCTAAAACACTGCCGGTGCGGGGCTATTTCATCCATGCGATCACGTAGACCTACTGTAGCAGTCACGTTTCCGTTGTGCCGGTGCGGGGCTATTATCATAGTACCTCTACACGTATTCTGAAGGTGCGGGACTACTATAATCGAATCAGTTATCTCAACGGAAATAGAAAGTACCAAATTTCATTCAACTTAGATAAGATATTTTACATTAACGACCCAACTCCATACAGATAAGTTCATACATAAAGTCTAGATCTTAGGATTAAAACGACATAACGACATTAACTTAAAAAAAAAACTACTCCTCGTCGCTATCGAGGAGGTCCACCACGACTTGGCCGTCCCCGCCGTCATCGTCGCTGCTGTTTGCGAGGCCGTCCCAGTCGATGCCGTCGTCCTCCTCGTCTGCCGCCGCCGCCGCGGCCGGGTCCTGCCACGCCGCCGCCGCCGCCGGGTCCTGCCACTCCGGCGGAAGCTGCTGCCACCCCGGCGGCGCTATCGCCGCCTCTTGCGCCGCCATCGCCTCGGCCGCGTCTGCCGCGGCGATTGCGGCCGCGACCTCAGCGGCCTCCCTTGCGGCCGCCGCCGCAGCAGCCGCCGCCGCCGCAGCCTCCGAAGCCCGTACGGCGACGAGGTACCCCGGAGTGTCTTCCGGGTCGCCGTCCTCACGGAGGACGACCTGCTCCGCCGGCACCTCGACCTCCGGCGGTGAGGGGGGGTCGGCCGGCGCGGGCGCCGCTGCGGGGGGCGCGGGTCCTCCGGCGCGTCGGCGGCGACGGTTCGCGGGCTCCGGGGGAGGGGCGCGGAGACGTCCGCTGGCGCCCGTCAGGTCTGGGGTCACGCCGGCCGCCGCGAGACGGAAGGCCGCGATGACCTCCCAGAAATCTTTGCCGCGCCAAAAGTTGCGGCGGCCGACGATGTTGTGCCGGCCGCCGGGGTGCCTCCGCAGCTCCTCCTCCGTCGCGCCGGGGCCCGGCGTCGCATAGCCGTCCTTGTTGATCCGCCAGTTCCGAGGAAGACGACACCCCGGCGGGACAGGGAGGCAGTAGCGGTGGAGCTCCTCCGCCTCCGCCATGCCGAGGCTCGTCGGCCAGGAGCCGGGGTTGTCGTCGTCGTCGTTGCCGCCGGCGGTGCTGCTGCTTCCGCGGTGGAACGCCATCGCCGCCGAGGAGGGGGAGGGGGAGGTCGCCGGCGGTCTGGGATGCGGTGGGCGGCGGGACGGTTGGGGCTGGGATGGGCGTCGGGGTTGAGCGTCGGGGGTTTATATAGCGACGGGGCGGGGAGGCGGGCAGGCGGGACGCCGCCGTGGGCATCCGCGCCGGTTAATGGCGGGCAGGCGGGGAGTCGGCGTGGGCATCCGCGTCGGTTTAATGACGGGAAGGCGGGCAGGCGGCGGCGTGGACATCCGCGTCGGTTAATGACGGGAAGGCGGGCAGGCGGCGGCGTGGGCATCCGCGCCGTTTGACCGGGCGGCCGGCGTGGGCATCCGCGCCGATTTGACCCGGCGACCAGCGGCGGCAGGCGGTTGCGTCCGGCAGGAGGCAAGACGGCAGCGGTGGCGCGGCAGCCGAGGAGGCGGCGGCAGGCGGTTGCGTCCGGCAGGCGATCAGGCGGCAGCGGCAGGCGATCAGGCGGCTGGCGCGATTGGTGGGACGTGCGGGCGGTGGGAGCGACAGACCGGGGGCACGTCTGCATGCGCGGCACGTCGTTAGGGTCTTTTTTTTTTTTCCGACGCGGGCGGCATCGAGCGGGTGGGGCGTGTATACGTATACGTATACGTTTTTTTTTTAACCGGCGGACGGGCGGGAGCCCTCTTTTTCAAATAATGCCCATCATGCCCTTCGTTATGAAGAGGTATTAGGCAATCTCGGCCGTCCTTGTGTTTGGGGGGGGTCTACCGAAGCAGAAGTGCATAGTTTCATTGATCTACTCTAGTATTTATCTAAAAAAGCACAAGCATAGAGGTGCTGATCCTTCACAAGTGTCGTCTGTGTCCCTGGTAGATGTCGAATTCTTCAGAGAAGGTGTCGATCTCTTCAGGTATGTGTTCAGAGACAGGAAGTTCAGACAACTAGTGTACTGACGCATAAACTGAAACTGAAATTAAACCAGTCAAACATTCGAGGCAAAAACAAAGCATTCACAGCCTTATTCCCACGCCAAACCACTTACTGACAACAAGCATTAAAAAGTGTTAACTGTACCGCAAAAAAAAAAAAAAGGATTAACTGAAGCTTAAATCAGTTAAACTTCAGTTAACTGTGTGTTTTCATAAGAAAAAAAACTTCAGTCAACTGTTGCCGTTGTGGGACACTGAACAGGGGAGCCCTTGTTCTTCGAGAGGCACTGATCTTTCTTCAGGTATGTTCAGAGACAAGAAGTTCAGAGAACTAGTGTCCTCACAACTGAAACAAAATACTTGGATCCATCATTCGGTTTAAAGGGAAACTAAACCAGTCAAACATAGGAGGCAACAGTAGCAACTAAACTCTGATTACTCGTAAGCTTAAACCAGAACAGTAGGAACTAAACTCTGAGCACGCATTTGGTTAAACTGAAAGTGAATCAATCAAGCACAAAGAGCCAAAAATCAGTTAAAACAAGGCAGGCAAAACAAAAGCGTCAGGAAAGAGCCAAAGATTAAGGAATCATACTGCACTAGACTGAATGACATGGATCCACAGCAAGTATATAGTAGTATCATTTACCAAGCGACAAGGAAACAAGTCCTACAAGTTGATCATCTACTCAAGTATGTATGCATTCGGAGTGATCACATCACATTTGGCTACATTTGGATTGATCGCATCAAGTATGTTGAAGTATGTTGAAGCAAAGCTCGCACACTGGAAACCCCCCAGCTGACATCCGCGTGGTCTCCGGCGCTCCGCAGCGATGGCATCCTTGAGCGTGGGGCGGCGCCGCGGAAGAAGGCTGGCCGTGGTCGAGCTGGCGCTGCTGAGCCTGAGCCTGCGGACCAATGACAATGCTCCGACGCTGAGCCAGAGCCTCAACCACTTCCTGCTGAACCCGAGCCTTCTCAGCCCGAATCTGAGCCAGAGCCTGATCCACATCCTGCTGACTCTGAATCTGAGCCTGCACACACTCGTAGTAAGCCATTTTGTCGAGAGACTGCTCGAAGCAAGGCTGGCAGATGGGCAGATTGTCCCATAACAGCTCCGCGGGAAAATTGCAACAAACGCACAGGCGGGGCTGCGGTCCTGCGGTGCAACAGAGAGAGATAGAGAGAGAGAGAGAGAGAGAGAGAGAGAGAGAGAGAGAGAGAGAGAGAGAGAATTACAACCAAGAAATCCAACTCGGGCGGGCCAGCAGAGAGAAAGAGTTGGGAGGGAACGCACCTGGATTGTTGCCTGCACACTGAGAGGGAGAGAAGCAGCCGGCGCGGCCGATAGCTGCAAGAAACGCGGGTATCGACCCGAAGCCGCGACCGGCAGCTGCAAGAAAGAAACCGCGCGCGCGCTGTAACAATTAAACCAAGAGCGCAAGAACGCTAGATGCTGTAGAGGCACCCAACCCACCTGTAGAGGCAATATATTGCTCTAGATGGTCTAGAGGCCTGCCGCCGGCGAAGATTTTTCTGAAACAATCCGAGCAAATGGGCAGCGTGGCGTTCCAGAGCAGTGGTGTGGGCGCTTTGCAGATAGTGCACGCCGGCGCGGAAGGCCCCCCGGCGTGGAAGGCTGCAAAAAGAATTACACAACAGAAACAGAGAAATCCAACTCCGGAGTCAGTCAAGAACCAAGAACCGCACGGACAAGCAGAGAGAAAGAGTTTTGCGCTTTTCTTGTGTTGGGACTTGGGAGGGAACATACCAAACTGAGAGAATCCCCCACCTCCAGCGGACTGGGAAGAAGAGGCGCCGGAGTTGGCGATCTGGTTCTGGCCGCTCCGTGCTTGGATGCCGAAGGGCGCACTCACACCGGCTGCAACAGTCAGAATTACGCAACAGAAACCAAGAAACCCAACTCCGGCGTCAGTCCAGAACCAAGAACCGCACGGACCAGAGAGAGAGAGAGAATTTGGCGCTTTTCTTGGGAGGGGAGCGGGGGGAAGGGAACACACCAAACTGAGAGAATCCCCCGAACCCCGCCCCTGACCCGCCCCCGCCGCCACCTCCAGCGAACTGTGGGTTGGCGATCTGGTTCTGGTAGCCGAAGGGCGCACTCCCACGGGCTGCAACCACAATTACACAACAGAAACCAAGAAATCCAATTCCGGCGTCAGTCAAGAACCAAGAACCGCACGGAAAAGCAGAGAGAAAGAATTTTGCCATTTTCTTGGGAGGGGAGAGAACGCACCTTGATTGCTCAGCGGCTGCTGGGGCGCATGGGCATCGCCGATCTGCGCTGGACGCCGCCGGCTTTCCAGAAATCTGCGCCGGCTCTCGGCTCTCCTGCTATAGAAATCTGTGCCGCCTCTCCCACCGGCTGCAATACTCAGAATCACACAACAGAAACCAAGAAATCCAACTCCGGCGTCAGTCAAGAACCAAGAACCGCACGGGCAAGCAGAGAGAAAGAATTTTGCGCTTTTCTTTTCTTGGGAGGGGTGAGAAGAGAACACACCTTGATTGCTCAGCGGCTGGATCATCGGCGGCGCCCCGTGCCCTGACCCGCCCCCGCCACCGGGAACTGCAAGAAACGAAGGCATCGATCGGATGTTACAAACCAAGAAACGAATTCTGATCGAAGGCATCGGATGTTAGAAACGAAGGTATCAACGCAAGAACGAAGGACGCGCTCGCTCGTTTGCTTTGAATTCTTGGGCACACCCACCTCTACGGAACTGGATAGGGGCGCCTCTGAGGCCTGGAAGCGCCTCCAAACCACCGGGAGCTGCAAGAAACAAAGTCATCGGATGTTACAATCCAAGAAGCGGGCACCAACGCAGGAACCAAGGACACCGGTTTCTTGGGCACCTACCTCCACTGAACTGGGAAGAGTCGCCGGGTGGAAGCTCCTGCCAAGTACCGCCGCCGCCTGTAGTCTCCGTCCGCCCTGAAGTCCGCGACGAAGTACCGGCAGCGTCGTCGACGGCTTTCCCCTTCCCCTTGTCAGCCATCTCTTCTCGGCCGAACAGCTTCGCAAGAACCGCTGGTGCGCCCAATTGAAAAGGAGAGGAGAGGAGAGGAGAGGGCGGATGGAAGGAAGCTACGTATGAGAAAGGATGGGAGAGGAGGAAGGCGAGGCGAGAGAGGCTGGCTATATAGACGACGAGGGCAGAGGAGAGCGTCTCCCGTCCCGCTGCAACCGATCGAAGCAGAGGGATTCCTTCTGCCGTTGGTCGTCGGTTGGTTTTGGAGGGAACAACACGGGCGGGAGGAAGGAAGAGCCTCAGAAACGGGCCTAATGCAATTTTGATAGCCCAACCAACGGCCCAAATAATCAATAGCCGGCGTCCAGGCCGATGCTATCCAGTTTTATCATTTTCTTTCTTGGAATTCTAGAGAAACTATTTCGTTATTTTCTACAAATTAAGTTTCAGTGTTCCATTCCAAAAAAAAAACACTCTGTATTCCAAATGAAAATAAATGACACTGGATTTTTTATCTATTTATCAGACTGCTCAAAAAATAAAACTGCCAATAAAAGGTTTACCATGAACGCGTTTATATAGCCTGCATGGTTGTGGCATCGGACGACCGACCCTTGTTCTCTGGCTGGTTGTGGCAGGACTCCTCGCTCGGCCGGCCGGTTATTGTAGGATTAATTCAGGTAAATGGCCTCTCATGACTTGCATTAGTACATGTCTCTGAAGTGTATGTCATTAATACATGATATGAGAAAATATTTTGTAAAAAATTGGTGGTTTAGCACTGGTTTAAAAAAAGATATTAGGTGATGTTATATGGCCAAACTCCATAGGCATTAGCCTTTTGAATCCTCTTGAAAACAAATTAGGTGTGGCATGGGTATTCTCAAGCTTGTATCTCTTGCTCTCCTTGCACTTTTACTCTTGATATCAATGGATCCCCTAGATAGAAAAAAATTCATCACAAAAAACTTAGGGCCTTTGGTTTGGAGGATTCTAACTCGAGAATAGGGTAAACACAAGAACATGAGAGGAATGCATGCACAAAATAGAGGATTGGTAAACTAGGAATTTCATCAACTTGGGTGTTTAGTTCACATGGATTGGAAAAACATAAGAATCCTACTACACATAGTCAAATCAAGGTCAACCAGACGAAACCATATAGTTAGAACGCTATTATGCCTCTACGCATCTTGGTCTCGTTAGTACATAAATAATTATAAGAGCTCTACTTTATGTATATAAATCATGGCAATATTGCATAGAATTAATCACAGTAAATGAAATAAGCACATGCTATGTCAATCAAGGAGAAACCAAAAACTATGAAAACATATAGGTATAAGACAAGCTGCACAAGAATTTGTCAAAACATGTTGTTATTAATAGAACCTTTGTAACTAAAAAAAATCTGAAGCGATTAGAAAAAAATAGAAATATTATTTTCTATTATGTGATTTTTCATGCTCAAATACACGCAGGTTTCTTTCGCGATAACAATAAAACTGGAGCTTCATAACAACAAATAAATCATTTGTAAACTAGCAATGCAAAAGGAAATTCTTGGCACTTTGTTAAAAGGAAAATGTGCGGTAATACACTTCTAAGCTCAGGCTCAGCTGCACCCGTCCAGACGAAAAAATAAAAAATAAATACTAGAAAAATTCAAAAACTTCCATTTTTTTGTGTGTGGTAGATAATTTGATGCGTGAGGTTTGCTAAAAATTTCAAATCATTCGACATCTGAGCAGCTCTCGGCAACAAAGACAAATTCGGGTTCAGTAAAAATATTTACTGTTTATGCACTATTCTGACCCGATTTGTCTTTTTTGCTAAGAGCTGCTTAGCTGACCAAATGATCTAAAAATTATTTGTTTTGATTTTTTTCTGACCGAGTGCAGATGAGCTTGGGCACCAAAACACCACACTCAAAACATTAAGAACAAATCTACATTAGCATAGCAATAAGACACAACGATAACTATGGGTGCCTCCTACAAGCAATTACTTTAATGCCTTTAAGCTAGGCATTTATTAAATAAACTCTTTTCAAGTTTTATCTTCTCCACGTCTTATGGACTTTACTTCTTCTAGATCTAGGTCCTCAAATCTCTATTTCATCTTGTTTTCCATAAAGGAGGTGCACATTCTCAATCCAAGAAGAAACATATTTATCCCGACATCTTGTAGAACGTTTAACAAATTTTCTAGAGAAAATATTGTACTATTGAACTTGTAGGTTTTTTCATAATTAAGTTATACATAATCATGAGAGGCAGAAGAATATTCTTGAAATTTTCAAATAATAAGAAATGGGAATTCCTTCACAAAGGGACAGATGTAAATTCCTTTTAATAAAAAAATAATCCCAGGGTTGTGGGCTTTGGAAAGAAGTGTGTTAAGTGCCCTGGGCAGGAGAAGTGCTTTGGGCATTTTTGATTTTGCGAACTTTTTTTGAAATTCACGAACAGTTTTCATGTACGTAAAACTTTTCTTCAAATCTATGCTCTTTTAAGTCACATTTTTTTAAAACAATTACATGAACTTCAGAATAGTTTTTCCAGATCCTAGGATTTTATTTAAAAAGTCAACTGGTCAACCACGAATCATTGGCCCAGCGAACAGAGCGGTAAGAAACGGTAGTGAGACCGGAAAGTCCTTTCTGGGCCCGAGCTCAAATGAGCTCGGGTGAACAGTACAATCGAAAAACATTTTTTAAATGTTCAAAAAATTCTGAAATTTTTTTGTGGTAAACTTTGACAAATATTCTAACTGCTCGCAAAATTTTATCTTCAGATCACATTCGTGGATTTTTTTTTGCCACGCCTTCCACGAATGTGATCTAAAGATGAAATTTTGCAAGCAGTTAAAAAATTTGTCAAAATTTACCACAAAAAAATTCAAATTTTTTTGAACATTTTTAAAATGTTTTTCAATTTTACTGTTCACCCGAGTTCATTTGAGCTCGGGTGTAGATAGTCCGCGTCCCAGTGTGACCTTCTATTTAGCGCGCCAAGCGATGTTCAACGAGAGCTGGGCTGACCCTTTCGTGCTAATTACCTTCCTTTATTCCTCTTTATTAAAGAGCTTGTGTTCTGTTTATTTCCAGTTTTTGTATTTAGCTGGGTTTCTTTTGTCTTTTTCCTTTTCTTTTTCTGTTATTTTTTCAAAATTCATGAATCTTTTTCATCGATGAACTTTTTTTCAATTGCTCGATTTTTTTTATCAAATTCGATGAATATTCCTTTACAATTGTTGACCATTTTTTAATTTTGATGATTTTTTATCAAAATCAATGATTTTTTTTTCAAATTTGATGAAATTGTAAAAAGTTTGATTAACTTTTTTTCAAAGTTGATGAACCTTTTTCGAAATTGTTTAACTGGTTTCAAAATTGATGAACTTTTTTTCCAATTCGATGAACTTTTTTTTGAGCAAAAACAGTGGGGAAGGCCCCCACTATAACTCTGATTTTCATTAATATGGTGTAACAATTACAAATGGATGTACATGGTGAAGGTAAAGATAGAACACAAGATATCTACAAATAATCAAGCCATCTTTGCATGCTTTCCTTCAGACCAGGTTTAGCTTTCTTTATGATCATGCTGAAATGTTCTTTAAATGTGGCTAGGCAGTATGCCATATTCTTGGTCTTGTGATCAAATATGATGCCATTCCTGTGCTTCCATAGACTCCAGCATTCAGCAATCAGACTTTCTTTGAAACAGCCAGAGGTATTCTGCTTCTTACCCTCAAGGAGCATTTCTGTGAGGTTATAGTCAGTGTCCCATTGATAAACAATGTTCATCCAGAAGTTTTGACTGAAATCACAGCTAAAGAAAAGGTGCATTAAATGTTCATTAGGCTCATCAACACACAACACACATTTTCTTGTCTCAATGTAGAAATTCTTCCTGTTAAGTAGGTCTCTAGTATTCAATCTGTCTTGTAGTAAAAGCCAAGAAGAATTTCTGCTTGTGAAGGGTGCTTGACTTCCATATCCATTGAAATGGTTTAGGAGCATCAACAGGATTTCCCATGTATTTCAGATATATTCTTTTATTGGAGTATATAGTGCCACCCCAATAAAATTTCCATGAGTCTGGTAAGGACTGGTTATCTCTGCTATTGATCAATTCTCTAAGGTTGTTACTCTGTTGTACTGCAATGGAAGACATGGACAAGTGAAACATATCATAAAAATCATTGTCATCCATGTTGCTGGCATTTGCTAGAGTGATGTCTACATTTTTTTACATAAGAATATAGTTGAGGCATTGTGCAGGACAATACATGAGTGCACCATTTGTCAGACCATAGCTTGATTGTATTTCGATTACCAACATAACATATAGTAATGTCTTTGAACTCTTGCAAGATAGAGCAACAATCCCTCCACCAAAATGAACCCACCTTGGTGGGGAAATTTGGTACCTCATCATTTCCATAGTAGTTGTTCCAGATAAGTTTCAAGCAAGTCCTCAAGGAGTTAACAAGTGAAACTTCAAGCTTCTCATTTTTTGTTTTGAAATCATTAGCCACTTCAAGAGCTCTATCATGAGATTCCCTCACTCTAGATAATTCTAGAGAAAAAGTCTCCTCAAGAGATTCCTTGGTGGTTTGTTCAAGTTCAAGAGCTTGAGAGAGGTCAGCGATCTCATTTGCGTAATCACGCTCATGACCTTCCATTTTATCAATGGTAACCTCATGCTCCTCAAGACGAGATTCCAACTCATCAATATATTTTTGCCCTCAATAGCAATATACATGATTTCCATGAAGTTGGAACGAGCAATTATATTCTTATGAAGAGCTTTAAAAACCATTCCCCCTTTAATTTTGAAGGAGGCAACTTTATCATTCTCTTCATCATAATCAACATCATCATCATTCTTATCATCACAAGATATATTGGGATTCAAAGTGAGAGATACCTTTGAAGCCTTAGCCATAAGGCAAAGCACAATATATGATGATGTAGGATCTCTTGAAGCACCATTCAAGACCACATCTTATTCCATGGAGTCTTGGGTTTCCTCTACATTGTTAGCACAACAACTCGAGGAAATAGAGGCATTTTTATCATGGAAACAAGACATAGCAAGCATATCATCATGAGATTTAGTCAAGCAATTTCTACATGATATGCGAGGACTATCAACACAAGCATGTGAAACATTTGGAGTGCTCGAAGTGTTAAAGTACAAATATGAAGCATTGCAATTAGTGACGAAGGATCATCAACAATAGGCCCACTATCATCATACAAATGAACACCACTACTCGCCATATCATTACCTTATGGCAAACCACATGTAGGTGAAGTAGAAGAAGTTGAGAACACAACACGACCGGAGGTGGAGGGAGAACAATCATTCCCACAATTCTTGGACACACCATATTTATCTTGAAGCTTTGTCCACAACTCATGAGCATCCCGAAACGGCATGAGTTTAAATATAACTATATTGCTCAAAGAATCGAAAAGCACATTAGAATCTTGAGAATTGAGATAAGAGTTTTCCTCATCCTCTAAAGATAATATTTGGGGATCCTTTCGAGGAGAAAAACCAATATCTACAATTCACTCTAAATTCGGGTCCATGACCCTAAAGAGAATAAGCATGTGAATTACCCAAACATCAAACTTTGTGCCATCAAAACTAAGAGTGTCAGAGAATCCTAAACCCCTAGTCGACATCCTTACTCTCTAGGCAGTTAATCCTTATAAAGAGAGACGAGGCTTTGATACCAATTGAAAGATCGTGGATGTCGCCTAGAGGGGGGGGGGGGTGAATAGGTGCTTTAAAATAATTATAGTTTAGGCTTGAATAAATGCGGAATAAACCTAGCGGTTAATTTGTCAAGCACAAAACCTACAACACCTAGGCTCACCTATGTGCACCAATAACTTATGCTAAGCAAGATAAACAACTAGGTGATAGCAAGATATATAGAAAGAAACAATATAGCTATAACAAAGTAAAGTGCATAAGTAAAGGGCTTGGGTAAGAGATAACCAAGGCACGCGAAGACGACGATGTATCCCGAAGTTCACACCCTTGCGGATGCTAATCTCCATTTGGAGTGGTGTGGAGGCACAATGCTCCCCAAGAAGCCACTAGGGCCACCGTAATCTCCTCACGCCCTCGCACAATGCAAGATGTCGTGATTTCACTAAGGGACCCTTGAGGGAGGTCACCGAACCTGTACAAATTGCAACCCTTGGGGGCGGTCAGCGAACCCATACACTTTGGCAACCCTTGGGGGCGGTCACTGAAACCCGTCAAATTGCTCGGGGCGATCTCCACAACCTAATTGGAGACCCCGACACTTGCTCGGAGCTTTACACCATAATGATTGAGCTTCGAACACCACCAACCGTCTTGGGCACCAAGGCACCCAAGAGGAACAAGCTCAAGGGTACCAAGCACCCAAGAGTAATAAGCTTCTCAACTTGAAACTTCCACGTATCACCGTGGAGAACTCAAACCGATGCACCAAATGCAATGGCAAGGTCCACGGAGTGCTTCCACGTATCACAGTGGAGAACTCAAACTGATGCACCAAATGCAATGGCAAGGGCACATGGAGTGCCCAAGTCTTCTCTCCCAAGTCCCACCAAAGCAACTAATGCTAGGGAGGAAAATGAGAGGAAGAACGAAGAAGAGAACACGAAGAACTCCAACATCTAGATCCAAGGGGTTCCCCTCACATAGAGGAGAAAGTGGTTGGTGGATCTAGATCTCCTCTCTCTTTTGCCCCAAGAACTAGCAAGAATACATGGAGGGATTGAGAGATAGCAAGCTCGAAGAAGGTCAATAATGGGGGAAGAACACGAGCTAAAGAGATAAGATTCATTGGGGAAGAAGACCCCCTTTTATAGGCACCCCCGAATCCAACTGTTATGCACTCAGGTCGTGCACAAGAGGTACTACCGCTCTGAGGAGCGGTACTACCGCTTAGCATGGTTAAAACAGCCCAATGAGAGAGAAAAACACGAGCTGTAGTTCTGACAGAGAGGTAGTACCGCTCTGTGGAGAGGTAGTACCGCCCGGAGAGATAGTACCGCTCGGGTGGAGAGGTAGTACCACTCATTGGGAGAGGTAGTACCACTTACCGCTTATAAGAGGTACTACCGCTTTACTACCGCTCAACTACCGCGAAACCCGACACGAAAAAATGCTTCCCCAGAAGAAACAGTACTACGCGCGGCACAGGGCCGCGGTAGTGCCGCTTACAAGCGATACTACCGCTTGAGAGAGCAGTACTACCGCTTGAGGCTTTCAGGAACACAATAGAGAAACAGAGGATGCAATAAAGCCTAAACTACCACAACTTCTGCTAATGAACTCCGAATTGAGCAAACTCAAGCTTGTTGGATAGATGACGATGAGAAGCATCCAAACAGCGACAGGGGAGGCAGGGGAGGTATGCCTAATATATAGAGGAGTGAAACCAAAACATCATAGAAGATGCATGGGAACTCAATTTTCGATGAACTCGAGCTTGTCATGAAGATGACCAAAAGCTCCAAATCTCACAAGGTGAAAAACCAAACAAGAACCAAGAAAGATGATGCAAGGATGCAATGGCTTGAGCTCTCTATGACCGATATGATCAAGCTACTCACTTGAGATCCCCCCTTGATAGTACGGCAATCGATCCTATAACTCGGTCTCCCAACTACCACCATGAGACCGGTAAAATAGAAAACCTATCAAGGGCAAACCTTTGCCTTGCACATAGTCCACTTGAGATGGATGATGACGATCTTGACTTCCTCAAGTTGGACCAGCTTTCTTGATTGCATTGGCTCGGTGAATACTAGTAGATTGCTCCCCCATACTCCACTATGGGTGATCCACTCTTCGGCACATCTTCATAAGTCTATTGCCACCACAATGGACGGAAAGCTTCAAGCATATGATCTCTTCATGATGATCCACTTGAACTTGCACACCGCAACCCTACCTCACAAAGAACTCTCAGGAAGATCATGGGTTAGTACACAAAGCGTAATTGACAATGCTTATCATAACATGGGATCGCTTGATTCCTCTCGGTAAATGTTCTACGCTTTGTGTGTTGATCAACTTGATTCACTTCTTGACTTAGTCTTGATCAACCTCTCACATGACCAATCTTTAGATAATTCCTTGAATAACACCTTGGTCATCACATACTCTTCTTGAAACCAACATATGGACTTCAAGGAAAGCCTATGGACAAATCCTGCGAATATAACTCAAGGCAACCATTAGTCCAGAGAGATTGTTAGCAATTACCAAAACCAAACATGGGGGCACCGCATGTTCTTTTACACATCATCACTGAGAGTGCCTACATAATCTGAGTTGATAATATAAGGTAATGACAAAGGTACTAATCTTCCACCTCCACATGAGTATGATAAATGCCTTGTCAATTTCAATGCACCATGTGATGACCTACCCACTACTTTGATCACACCACCTATTTTAGAGGACTATGTTGATGATTTGACTTTGCCATGTGATTAAACAAATGCAATATCAACAATGTTGAGTGCACCCATTGAATTAACTGTTGGTGCAAAAGAACCATGTGAATCAGGGAATAAATCAGATTTGGATCAAATACATTTGAAAATAATTGTGCCAATGTTTAATCATTTTGATATGACCTCTAACCTTGGTGATGATTCTGTGTCAAATGATCTATTGCATGTTTGTTTATTTAAGCATATTATAGCATGTAAATTTGATGCAAGTAAGGTTTATTCACTAATGTTGGGATGGTTTAATGATGAGCATTGTCAATCTTTTGATATGAATAGGAGCTTCACTTATATGTGCAAACTGAGTTGCAATATTTTCATGCCTTCTACTTCTTGTGATAATATTTTGGCTTTATATTTTATGAACTATGAAAGTTACTCAAGTATACATGTATCATATGTGCAAAATAAAGAGAAGTAAAAATGGATGACATATACATATAAAACATGTACACCTTCTCTCTTTTGTTAGCCACATTTCAGATTAAGCAACGCCGGGGACAACTTTGTTTTCAAGAAGGGGGGGGGGGTGACGAGGACATGACTACCTCGGAGACGATCAAAAATATTGCATACATGCATATTTGTGATGTGTATGGGACATTTGTACAATCCACATATTTAGATAAGGGAAAAAGAGAAGTGAAGGCGTTGTTCAAAAAGTTCTCTCACGTCAGTTTTGGCCCAAGAGAAGATAGAGTCCAAGTCTTTCACATTCTGGACTCAGATTCGAACTGCACAGACATACCTGACTCAAAACGCCAAGATCTATTTCATGAGGACTTTGAATTGGGAGATTCTTTTTTTGTTGGAAAGTAGATTTCGTGCACTTTCCAACCCAATTGGATTCACCTTCAAATTCGTCCGGAGCGTTGAGATATTGACGAAACAATCTAACGCTACAGCAGGATCCGAGTCAAACTACAAGTCCAAAGATGTTGCATCACCTCCACTTGGGCCCATGAGCCTTGTATGACCTAGGGTTAGTTTTAGGCTGCCTTGGGACATCCTCCCACCTCCTTAGCCGCCACCCATTGCTCCTATATAAGTAGATCCATCTAGTAGCTTTTTCCTTGGGATTTGTTTAGTTAAAAGTTAACCATTGCAACTTCGTGTACTTCGTTTGTGTCCAACGACCAGACCAAGACCGCTTACGGATCCCCATATTTATCAATACTTCAAATATATTCGCAATATTCAGATTGTTTTATTAAATTCTTGCTTGTTCTTTGATTGCTTGCAGGAATAGACCTTCGTGGTCAGGTTGATCGTGCTCCAGCGTGGTCAATAACCTCTCGGAGTTGGTTTAGTGATTGCTAAGGCGCGACATCGTGCACGTTTATAGTCGGATCGTCAAAGTCATCTCCACCAAATTGATAGTTATCATCTCATCGAAAGATCGGGACACCCCGCCTCTATCATCTAGGTCCAGGTGCAAATGTTCAAGTGGTACATGGTGCTCGGGCGGTGCTGGGAGTACTTCTAACGGCGACACATGATGGTTGAGGGAGTCCTGTATTCAAGGGACCTCAGGCATCCGGGTCGTTGAAGCTGGGCCGTATTGATGGGCCACGTCAAGAAGAAGCAGAAGACCCTCCCCCGTGTTCGGTCAGGACTCTTATGTACGTAGAAAGGCAAGTGTAGAGTCCGGATGTATCAGATTAATTCCTCCCCAAGTAACCCTTATAAACCTAGGTTTCCTCTGGCGTGTATATAAGCCGAGGAATTTAGTCTGTAGAGGGGATCATCAACATCACAATACCCCCGTAGGCTAGACTTTAGGGTTTAGCCATTACAATCCCGAGGTAGATCAACTCTTGTACTCATATTCATCCATATTAATCTAGCAGGAAGTAGGGTATTACCTCGATCGAGAGGGCCTGAACCTGGGTAAACATCGTGTCCCGAGCCTCCTGTTACCGTCGATCCTCTAAACGCATAGCTTGGGCCCTCCTACCCGAGATCTGCTGGTTTTTACACCGACAATTGTGCTTTCATTGAGAGCTCCGTTGTGCGCTCGCAATAAGCGATCGGTGGCTCATCTTGTCGTCAGCGACTGGATCACCCATGGAAACAACTTGGCTATTGACAGGTTCTCGAGCTCGGCGGGTTCGCTGTGTGCGCCCGCATGGCCTCTGGGCCGGCCGCACTCCCTGCGGCCATCGCGCATCAACTTTATGCCGACTCCGGCCACTCCGATGACGCAATCTCGGCAGAACTCTCGCCCTTAAATGAGCTGCTGGATCGCATCGCCGCCCTAGGGCTTTCATCGCCAGGAGATCAGATCGGATCTAAATCCGGCCACGATGAGATCGATCCCTTCCCGATCACTCGTCTGGTGGCAGCAGTTGAGGACGGAGCCAAAGAGACCCCCCCTATCGAGATGAAGACCGACACAGTTCGGGTCTCCGAACCCATCGAGCCGAACACGCCCCTGTCGGGAGGCACCTCATGTTTCTTGAGCTCTGGGATTAGCGCCAGGCCCATGGGACGATCAGACCCTGTCAAACCCGGATCGCCCACATCGGAGGCTGTCAAAACCCCAAATATCACTTTGGGTCGGGACTCAAAATTACCAGCATGCACCCACCCCGAGAAAAACTCTCCAAGTAAATCTGAATTTTCGGACATAGATGATCTCGCGAACATACAATAGCAGCCCAAGGAAACGGTCAACCACTTTTGGGCCAGATTCTTGCTTGTCAAAAATAAGATCAAGGACTGTTGCGACGACGAAGTGGTCCCTCTATTTTACCGAAACTGTACGGACGAGGGAGTCTTGAACGCCCTCAACCGACGTTGGGTTCTGAGTTTCACAAAACTATCGCACTTAGTACAAAAGTACTGCGCAATGGAAAACACTTGGAAAGCCCAGAATACACCTCTCAGACAGTCCATACACGGACAGTACGTTATCAAGGCTAAACGGACATACCCTAGTAGGTCATCCGATAACAGGCCTATTGGCAAGAAGAGCAAGCTTTAACTAAAGCACAATCCGTACTGGACGAACTGCTCGACACACCTTGCCAAATACACACAACCCCGGATAATGTACCAAACCATAACCTTAGAGCATGTTGGGCACTCCGACAGGTAGGAAAGAGTGGTACGATAGTTCTCGCCACCACCGTATCAAGGGAGAAAGACGTCGATGTCTTAAACTGTCTTCGAGACGTTCTCCTCAAATACCCACCGCAAGAGAGCAAATCGCAAACTTGCCGAGGTCTACCAAATTAGCTCTGCAAGCCCATCGAGCGACACATCAATTAGTTTTTCTGCCGAAGACGCACCTCGAGTCCGGCCGATCCGAGCATCATCAGCTCTTGTACTAGATACAATAGTGGACGGTTTTCGCCTCACTAAAGTACTCATGGACGGAGGGAGCGGGCTGAATCTCATATATGAGGAAACACTTGCAAAAATGCAGGTCAAAAAATCCCGCATTGAGGACGCCAACACAATCTTTAGAGGAATTATACCTAGCCGCGAGGCTCGATGTTCGGGAAGCATAAAGCTCGATGTAGTATTCGGCACATCCGATAACTACAGATCGGAGGAACTACTCTTCCACATTGTTCCCTTCCATAGCGGATACCACACCCTTCTAGGACGAGACACTTTCTCACGCTTTCAAGCTATACCCCATTACGGGTACATGAATCTTAAAATGCCAGGGCCCAATGGAGTGATCCCATTAACGAGTGATCCGGATAGAGCACTCCGCGCCGAAAATAAGACAGAATCGTTAGCCTTAGAGGCATTATCCGAAGCCCTCTGATGTCTACTACACAACCTTCTTCTTGTAGAAGTTGTTGGGCCTCCAAGTGCAGAGGTTTGTAGGACAGTAGCAAATTTCCCTGAAGTGGATGACCTAAGGTTTATCAATCCGTTGGAGGCGTAGGATGAAGATGGTCTCTCTCAAGCCTGCAACCAAATAACAAAGAGTCTCTTGTGTCCCCAACACACCCAATACAATGGTAAATTGTATAGGTGCACTAGTTCGGCGAAGAGATGGTGATACAAGTGCAATATGGATGGTAGATATATGTTTTTGTAATAAGGAAATATAAAAACAGCAAGGTAGCAAGTGGTAAACGTGAGCATAAATGGTGTTGCAGTGATAGTAGACAAGGCCTAGGGTTCATACTTTCACTAGTGCAAGTTCTCTCAACAAGGATAACATAACTGGATCATATTACTAGCCCTCAACATGCAACAAAGAGTCACTCCAAAGTCACTAATAGGAGAGAACAAACGAAGAGATTATGGTAGGGTACGAAACCACCTCAAAGCTATTCTTTCCGATCGATCTATTCAAGAGTCCGTAGTAATGTTCAATCTATCATAGAGTTCATACTAGAATAACACCTTAAGATACAAATCAACCAAAACCCTAATGTCACCTAGATACTCCATTGTCACCTCAAGTATCCGTGGGCATTATTATACGATATGCATCACACAATCTCAGAAACATCTATTCAACCAACACATAGAACTTCAAAGAGTGCCCCAAAGTTTCTACCGGAAAGTCAAGACGAAAACGTGTGCCAACCCCTATGCATAGATTCCCAAGGCCACGGAACCCGCAAGTTGATCACTAAAACATACATCTAGTGGATCACATGATATCCCATTGTCACCACAGATAAACACGTGCAAGACATACATCAAGTGTTCTCAAATCCTTAAAGACTCAATCCGATAAGATAACTTCAAAGGGAAAACTCAATCCATTACAAGAGAGTAGAGGGGGAGAAGCATTATAAGATCCAACTAGAATAGTAAAGCTCGCGATACATCAAGAATGTGCCATCTCAAGAACACGAGAGAGAGAGAGAGAGAGATCAAACACATAGCTAATGGTACATACCCTCAGCCCCGAGGGTGGACTATTCCCTCCTCGTCATGGAGAGCGCCGGGATGATGAAGATGGCCACCGGTGAGGGTTCCCCCTCCAGTAGGGTGCCTGAACAGGGTCTAGATTGGTTTTTGGTGGCACCAGAGGCTTTCGGCGGTGGAACTCCCGATCTAGGTTAATTTCCGAAGGTTTCAATATTCATAGGATTTTTTGGCGTAGGGCACAAGTTAGGGAGGTCTCCAGGCCGTCCACGAGATAGGGCGGCGCCACTACCTGCCCAGGGCGCGCCCCCCACCCTCGTGGGCAGCCAGTGGCTCTCCTGGCCCAACTCTTTTACTTCGGGGGCTTCTTTTGGTCCAGAAAAAATCATCAAAAATTGGCACGTCAATTGGACTCCGTTTGATATTCCTTTTCTGTAAAACTCAAAAACAAGGAAAAAACAGAAACTGGCACTGGGCTCAAGGTTAATAGGTTAGTACCAAAAATCATATAAAAGTGTATGACTGATACGTCTCAAACGTATCTACTTTTCCAAACACTTTTGATATTGTTTTGACCTCATTCTTGCATGATTTGAACTAAACTAACCCGGACTGACGCTGTTTTCAGCAGAGCTGCCTGTATGGTTTTATTGTGTGCAGGAAAACGGATTTTTAGGTATCTCAGAAAAATCCACGAAAAATCACAGAAAATCCACGCACCCGAAGGAACCCGGAGCCAGAAGAGGGGCCAGAGGGGGGCCAGGGGGGCCCCAGGCGCCCTGGTGGCGCGGCCCAGCCCCTGGCCGCGCCGGGGGGTCGCCTGGGTGGGCCCCACCTCCCCTGGTGCCCTACTTTGACTCGTATTTTAGCTCGTGACGGAGAAATCCCAAATCAGAAGTTCTTTTCCCAGTTTTCGCCGCGGAGCCGCCGCCACCCTCTGTTCTTCTTCGGGAGGGCTAATCTGGAGGCTGAATTGGCCTCCGGAGAGGGGAGATCGTCGCCATCGTCATCATCATCACCACTCCATCATCCCTCCATGACTTATCCTTCCATGTGTGAGTAATCCCCTGCTGTAGGCGAAGGGGATGGTAGGGATTGGATGAGTTAGATCATGTAATAGTTTGTCAGATCGTTGGGGGCATGTTGCCTATCATCTACTATGGTGTTTATCATCTTTGCTTCAACTTGTTATTCTTAATGCTTGTCACTTAGGGCCCGAGTGCCATGATTTCAGATCTGAACCATATGTGTTTGCATGAATATATTTGTGTTCTTGATCCCACCTATGAGTTGTTTGCACCTATTATGGTTCGGAACCGGCGATCCCAAAAGTGACAGCTTGGGACACCAAAGGGGATGGTCCATAGTTTGAGGATTACATGTATCCATTGACTTCATTGCTTTGTTCCGATGCTCTTTGACATGAGCACCTTAATCTCCATAAGTTCCTTTTGGCCCCGTTCGTAGCGGGATGGTAGGACAAAAGATGTTGTGCAAGTTCTTATTGCAAGCACGTACAACTACCTACGGGATACATGCCTAATGTTTGATATTTGCCTAGATGATCATTACTTCTCCATGTGCCGTGCCCCAAGTTAGAATCATGATATATCTCATCCATGCAGCGCCCAAACATCCGTCTCCCTAGCCTACAGTGTTTTAAATCCTGCTGGTCACTAGTCGCTACTTTTGCTATTTACTCTTGCTATTTACTTTTGCTGTTTACTTTTACTATCACTATTATCACTATCATATCACTGTTACCACTTATCTTTTGTTGCAAGTAAGTATATTTCAGGTGCGGTTGAATTGACAACTCAACTGTCAAAGCTTATAAATACTCTTTGGCTCCCCGTGTGTCGAATCAATAAATTGGGTTATTCTTACCCGCAAAGACTATCTCGATCCCTTACGGTTGAGGGTTATTAAGTACCGTTTTCTGGCGCCGTTGCCGGGGAGCATAGCAATATTTACAAGTCTACTTGAAGTATCCTACCTGCTGCACTTCATCCGCTATGGGTAAGAAAGGAGACCCCAAGGTTCCGATCTTACTATCCACTACAAGAAGAGGTACTGTTCTGAGCACTAGTGCTACACTTGATTCACCTTCTGTTATGAGTAAGTTTGCCTCACCACCACCACATGATTCTCCTACTGAATCTGTTACTATGTCTGATACTCTTGATGATGCTTCTACTACTGTTGATGATATTAGTTCCCTTGGTTATGCTCTTGAGAAACAGATCGCTACTGCTGCTAAATAGTCTGGAATTGAAATTCCTGTTACTCGCTACCCTATTGGTGAAACTTATGATTATCCTGATTTGAGTAAACTCAAGGAGAGACTCCTTGATGATGATTACTATATGCTTGATGAAGATTTATGCAGGGAACTGACAGAGTTTTCTGGCTCTGACCCTGAAGTTATTAAGAAACTGTTTGAAAAACACTCTTTGAAGAACAAAACCGTTCCCGACCCTGAATTTGCTACGTCTCCTATATGCATTGATGATCCTGATTATGATTTCTCTGTTGATCTTTCACTTATACCTATGGTTGAAGCTGACCCCTTTTATGGCAGAGAAAATGATGATGCTATTGTACACCTGACTAAACTCGGTGAGTTGGGTGGCCTGTTTACCAAAGATGAGAAGATACGATACTTTTACGTGACCAAGCTTCTTCCTTTCTCCTTGAAGGAAGGTGCTAAAGCATGGTATGATTCACTCCCATGCGGTTCCATTAAGAGTCCTCAAGACTTAGCTCACTCTTTTGTTGATAAGTACTTTCCTGCTCACATGCAACATGCTGCTTTACAAAGAATTTATAACTTCAAACAGTTGCAGGATGAGTCCCTCCCTAAAGCTTGAGGGAGGTACTGCAGTCTGATTCGGGCTAGACCAGGACATGAAGTCCCTAAGAACGAATTAATCGATATATTCTATGCTGGTCTAACTGATGAATCCAGGTCCTATTTGGATAATTGTGCTGGTTGTGTTTTCAGGAAAAGGACGCCGAAAGATGCAGAAGATTTGATGGGCAGGATTGCCAAAAACCATGAAGATTGGTCCGTCCCTGAACCACCACCACCACCAAAGAAGAGGGGCATGTTTGTTCTAAGCCCCGAAGATATGCGAGAAGCAAAGAAGTCTATTAAAGAGAAAGGTATTAAAGCTGAAGACGTGAAGAATCTACCCCCTATTGAGAAGCTGTGTGAGCCTACCACTCACCCTCCTATGGTAGAGTTACACTCGCTTTTAGATTTCAACGCAAGTGACATCCCTCGTGGTAAGCCTCCTGATCAATGTTTAGATGAGTTTGATAATTTTATTATGAAACGAAATCATTTTAATGAGAGGATACAAAGTCAGTTGCATGATAATTCCCTTGCTATCAAAAGTTTGCTTGATGTTCTAGGTAGAACGGTTAATGATGTTCAATGTCTTGTGAAACATTTTCATATGGTTCAAACTCAGCTTGACCAAATTTCTAATGTGCAAAAAGATTTGCTTGCTAACATGTAATGCCCCGGATGTAATACTTTCCCTTTTGGGCTTATAATAAATCTCCGGCTTCATCTATTTCCATTTCGGGTTCTTTGTCTTTCGGGCTTTCGTCGTTTTGTTGTGTGAGTGTGTGGCATTCTTTCATATCATGTAGACATGTGCATTGCATTGCATTTGTGTTGTGGGTTGCATCCGGTTCGTGGCGTTTCTTCCCGTTGTCCGTTTCGTGTTCCGGAGCTCCCTCACGTGTCCGTGACGTCCCGTAGGCCTACTTTGTTGTTCGGGCGTTTTTCGTTACCGGTGTGCCGCGAGGTTGTGTTGTGTGTTGTTGTTTTGTTGTGTGCTACCCGCCTCTCAAATCTCGTCTCGTTTGGACTCCGTTGACTTTTCCCTCCGTTGTCCGTGTGGGTCCGAAGTGCCCTTACTTCGTGTCCCGGAAATACCCCTGCTGCAGTCTCTTTTCTCCGTCTGGGCCTTTTAAATCATCCCCGCGATCGGATCCGTTGGATCCAGATCGGAGGGCTCCTAAACATCCCCTAGTCTCAAACCCTAGTCTAATTGCTATATATAGACCCCTAGTCTTTTTGGCATTCCCCTTCTTCTTCCCTAAATTTCAGATCTGAGTTCCCCAAAAAAAATCACGGATCCCGAAGGATCCATCCGCCGCCGCAAATCCTGCCGGCTCGGAGCACCTCGCGGTTCCTTCGATCTGCCTCCGAGGTCAACGCCTCGATCGACCAGGCTGGGCGCTCGACCAGCTCCCAGCGACCGAGCCGGGCGCTCGCCAGGGCCGCGGCGGGACCAGTTCGACGCACAGCCAGCCGGGCCCCTCCCCGGCCCGTACGCCGCGTGGGCCGTCGCCCTGGGAGGACCACTTCGCCCGCGAGGCCGGGTGCCTCCTCGCCAGCGCCGCAAGGGCCGTACGCCGCCGGGCCTCGCCAAGCCCCGCCTCGGCCTCCGACCGGGCCAGGCCTGCGGCTCCACCGCGCGGGCCGCCTTCCCTCCCAGCTGGGCCACGCCCCTGCGGGCCGCCCGTACGCCGCCCCAGCGCGCCTCCTCCCGCGGCGATCTGCGCGCCAGGCCAGCAGGTCACCGGGCCGCCCCCGCGGGCCGCCGTTTTCGCCTCCGCGCCAGCTCCACCGATCTGGGCCGCCGCGCCACTGTTCCTCCGGCCCACTCCGCACTGTTCCAGATCTGATCTGAGAGGTCTATTTCAACCCTAGTCCCTGTTTTTCCTGATCTGAAGTGCCTACTTTGACCTGCTCTAATTTCTTGCCTGTAGCTCCGTTTTGCGCGTGTAGCATGTCCAGATGTTCGTGGAGTTGCCCTCTACGTTTTACCTGTTGTAGTCATGCATGTTAGAGATCATCTAGGGGCTTGTTTTGCTGTTACAAGAGTGTATGATGATATAAACTGCTGTTATGTGTTATTTTTGTGCCACCTTTGACATGTGATATCTTTTAGCTCGTTTGTCCAAACGATGCAAATGACATGTCCACGTGTTCGTCTCGTCACGAACTACGTGTTGTGTGTGATAGGTTGCATGGTAGATTTATCATTTCCTTGTTATCATCGTTGAAAGATGCCATGTTCAAATGTTGTGTTTTTACTTGTTATGAAATGCCATCTTGTTGAGCTCGTTGTAATCGGTGTGTTCATCACAACGAAGCATGCTTGTGTGTTTCGGGATCACCGTCATATGTATTTTGATGAGGTGCTTACCCTTTGCCATGTTTAGTTTCGAGGTGTCTTAAACATGCTCTTTTGAATGCTATGATGATGTTGCTGTTTTGGGACTTAGTGAAATTTCACTAAGTCTGAAATCTGTAACGTTCCGATGCCATGTTCGTGTGATGTTGTAGGACAAAGCATGATAGTTTTGGGGTGGATTTTAATTGTTCCTTGAAGTATATATTGTTGTCTTTCCATCCATGTCCTCACATGTCCATTTGAGTGGCTGTAGCATGTTTATCTTTTGCTCCAAACTTTCAATAAAATTCTGCTGCCAGAATTTTATTTCAAAGTTCAATATGTCCAAGATCATTGCTAGTGATCCGTGACTCCGTTGGGGGTGCACTTTGGACCTAGTTTCTGTACATTATATCTAGTTTGTGTTCAAGTCCTTTGCCATGCTTTTTGGGTGCTGTAGATTATTTATTTTGAGCTCCCAAGTTGCTATGTTGCTGTAATTTGCAGTTTTCGCTCAAATCTTGTTTCGGGCATAACTTTTAGCCCGTAACTCCGATTCCAGCGATTTTTATATCAAACTTGGGTGATTTTCTGTGTAGATTAATAATATCAGGTTGTTATCTTGTTTTGAGGTGTTTTGCTTGAGTGATGTTTTCCGTGCTCCATGTGCATCCATCATGCATACATGTTTTTCGGGTGCGCATTGCATCGTGTTGATTGGTGCTTGTTGTGTTTGTCTTGTTTAGACCCGGAAGTTGAGCACGAGTTTTCCAACGAGGTTGAGCACGAGGTTTCCAACGAGTTTGAGCACGAGGACCCTTCTTTCGATCCGAACTTCTTCTCTTCAGGCAAGATGACCGAACCCCGATAACTTTACTATCTTCGCCTATTGCTAGTAGTCTCGATCTATAGTTTTGCCTCGATGCCCATGTTCTTCTTGTCAGCCTCCTACTTGTAACCAATTGCCATGTTTAACCACCCTACCTATGCAAACCGTTGCTTGGCTAAGCACGCTTCGCTCAGCCCTTCTTATAGCGTTGCTAGTTGCAGGTGAAGTGAAGATGCTTGCTCCATGTTGAAGTTTGGTTGGGTTATATCACACTATATAAATGCTTTAACTGAAATCACATATATATATTGGCAAGGGTGGAAGGCTAAGCCTTTCGCTTGGTGTTTTGTTCCACTCATGCCGTTAGGATCCGTATAAGCCGGTTTTATGTTCCTTGATTATGCGTTCCTAACACGGTTGGGGTGTATGGGACCCCCTCGATAAACCGCTAAGTGCTAAGTCTTTTCCAGCAAATCCCAACATTGGTACTATTTGCCTAATAACAAACTAAACATGCATAAGGGAGTAATTAACCCTCTTTCTTAATCAACAACCCCGGGCCAGTGCTCCACATGAGTGTTGGTCCGAAACGGGCAACCTGCAGGGCCACCTCGAGGAAACTCAAGGTTTGGTAAAAACCCGTAGCTTGTCCCATCCGGTCGTGGCCTGAGACGAGATACGCGCGGCTACTATCAGGGTGTCGGCACGCCGGGAGGATTTGCTGGATTAGCCTTACCTTAGCTCGGTATATCTTGAGCACGGGATTCCGAGGATACTCGGGCCTTCCCACTTTGGAGTTGCGACTCCGCGGATCGTGGACTTGTAATGGGTCAAGTTGGAACACCCCTGCAGGGTTTGAACTTTCGAAAGCCGTGCCCGCGGTTATGTGGCAGATGGGAGCTTGTTAATTCCGGTTGTAGATAACTTGACACAATGATACTAATACACTACCAGCGTGTGTTCCGTGACTGTCAATTTCCGAATAGGGATTCGGGAGTTGAACACGGAGGGGTTATGTTTGTGAGCTTGTAGCTAGGATCACTTAGTGATCACTTCTCGCCGTATGCCTTCTCTTCTCGCTCTCTCTTGCGTAAGATAGTGCTAGTTGCTGCTGCAGACTCTTTGTTGTTCCTTCACCTCATTTCTTTCTTCAGCCTTTTCCCTCACCTAAAGGCTTTGATAGTTCTGTTACCCGGGAACGGGATTGCTGAGTCCTCTGTGGCTCACAGTTACTTCACACCAGATGCAGGTCCAGCCGTGAGCTATCCAGGTGATGGCACCGAGCTGGATTGGGAGTACGACGAGGAGCGTAGTCGTTACTACGTGCGCTACCCGGACGATCAGTAGTGGAGTCTCTTACTAGGATTCGTTCCGCCTGTGGTTGTTTATTTATCTGAGTTTGGTACTTTGACATTTGGTTTTGCCCTTAGAGGGTTGTAGTGATCTTATTGTATGATGTTTGAGACTTGTACTGTTATTCTGTGACGTGGCGATTGTAAGCCAACTATTTTCAGTTTACTATCCCTCTTTTACATGAGTTGTGCAAAGATTATCAAACTTGAGATCATTCTAGGATGGACTTATGCCTTTAAGTCGTGCCTCGACACGTAGGAGGTATAATTCCATCCTGGGCATTACATAACAATGCCAAACAAGATAATTTGCAGGCTTTCGGGATTAAGACCCGAGGAGGAACTAGCACTCAAGATCCTCTCTATCCAGAGGGGCATCCGAGGAGAATCGAGCAAGATTCTCAAATGCAGGAAGAAGAAATTGTTGGTTCTCCAAAAAAGAAGAAGAAACATAAGGAGACTGACAATTCTAATGATCCTATTGCAGATGAAGAGCCAACTGTTGATCCCAACAGTGTATCTATCTCCGATGCTGAGACTGAAGACGGTGCTGAACTTGAAGGTAAGGATAATGAGAAGAATGATCCGCCTGAAGTTCGAGAAGAAGAAGCACCTGACAAACGTAAGAGGTACACTAAAGAAGACTTCATCGCAAGAAAACATGGGAAGGAAAGAGAACCATGGGTACAGAAACCCATGCCCTTTCCAGGTAAGTCCATCAAATCTAAAGAGGAAGAGCATTACAATAAGTTCTGTGAGTGGATTAAACCTCTTTTTCTTCAAATCCCTTTGACTGAGGCTATTAAGTTACCTCCTTATTCAAAATATATGAAATATATTGTCACTAATAAAAGAAAAGTTCCTAATGAAGCAATATCTGCTATGCTTGCTAACTACTCTTTCAATGGCAAGATTCCTGAGAAGCTCGGTGATCCAGGTATACCCACCATTCCTTGCTCCATAAATAATAATTATGTCGAAACTGCTTTATGTGATCTTGGAGCAGGAGTGAGTGTTATGCCTCTCTCTCTTTACGAGAGGCTCTGTTTAGAGAAACTAATTCCTACAGATATCTCCCTTCAGATGGCTGACAAGTCAACCGCCGTTCCGATAGGTATTTGTGAGGATGTTCCAGTAGAAGTTGCTAATTGTTTGATTCTTACTGATTTTGTTGTGCTTGACATGCCCGAGGATGGGAGCATGTCCATTATTCTTGGTAGACCTTTTCTTAACACCGCAGGTGCTATTATTGATTGCAATAAAGGGAAGGTTACCTTCAATGTAAATGATAAAGAACACACGGTGTATTTTCCAAAGAAGACCGACAGGAGGCATGGCCTCAACTCTATAGAAAATATCGAGACCGTGAAAATTGGAGAATGGGACTGTCCACTACATGTGCCTCACAAATACAAAACTATCATGGTGGGGACAATGTCCATCAAGGTAAAGGTTCAGTGATTACTTCGTAAGAGGTGAGACTTTTTGCTCTATATATCGCCTGTTTGTTGGTAAGACTTGATCAACCTTACTAGCAAACGTGTTTTATATAGATAAAAAGTTGAGCTTGTTATGTTTTTATTTGTTTTTCGTTTTTGTCCTACTTGCTGTACCAAGTATTTATGTTTTGAAGCTTCACAATACTACTCACTACTTCAAGTTTTCAGAGAGTTTCGCAGCTTTTTGAACTTCGAAAAATTTTCAACAGTGAAGTTTTCAGAAAAATTCCAGAAAAATTAAAATAAAATTTTCCATGTCGGAAGTGACCCAGAGGGACCTGGGGCCAGCCAGGGGGACCCACCAGTGGCCCAGGCGGCCAGCTGGCGTGGCCTGCCCCCTGGCCGCGCCCACAGGGCGCCTGGGGCCCACAAGGCCCCCCTCCAGGTATGTCTTCTTCCTCCCTCTCTCTTTTTCTCCAAAAACGCGAGTTCTCCACTTGTTCTTGTGTTCTTGCTGTTCTTGGAGGCGATTCTTCGATCTCTCTCTACAGCCCATCATTTGAGCTGAGATTTTGAACAAATACTCCCTGGTATGTGACTCCTCCACCCCTCCAATTAAATTCTGATTGGTGGCTTCATTTGTGAGTATTTAGTAGTTCTTGGTGCTGTATAGATGAGCTTGCATGCATGTGTAGAAAGTTATTTTCCAAGTTTTGATGCAAGTTTATGCCTTGGGCAAGTGAGTTGAGTAGTTTGCCTTAACTCACCTTGTTTTAATCCTCGTTTTTGTAAATTGCCAAAAATTTCAGAAATGAGTTTGTTAGGAAGGGCAAAAGGGTGGCTTGAGAAGAGGAGGCCCACGCACTCCGATCGAGTTACTAGAGCCGCAGCTTCACCCTTGACTGCTAGGGTGAGCTATAATGAAGATCATGTGCCCCTGGAGTTGTTGGAAGACACAAGTCCAGCACGTGCGATGACGTTTCCATGTGATGAATTCCTTGAAGCTGCGGGAATCAAGGATGAGTTTTATAATCTTTGTGCTAATGCAGGTCTGACACGGCTCGTCACGTGCCGTGTTACTCAGTATCAAAAACTCACCTCCAGTTTCATTAACAGTTTTAGATATAATCCTGATTCAGGTGCTATTGAGTTTAAAATTTACAATGATCTTATCACCGTGACTTTGGGAAAGTTTTGTGAAATAATAGGTGTGCCAAACGTTGGGAGGACGGCTAGGATGGCCACTCAGCCCTCCGAGCTGAAAACCGTCATCAACTCTCTCTGCAGCATGGGTACGAGGGATATTCATCGGTCGAAGATCTCCAGCATCTTATTTCCTCACCTCAGGTATTTTGCATATTATGTTGCTAGAGGGGTGTTAGCTCGTGACAACACGAGTAACATTTCTGCTCCGGATATTGCTATCCTGGCAGCAGCCCTCTCAGGGAGGTCTGATTATAATCTGGGTGCCTTAATTGCTCGACGCCTTGCTATGAACGGTAACAAGGGAGACTTATATGGTGGCGTTTATGCCACACTTATCTTAGAACATCTTGGAGGCACCCCACACCCTGATGATAATCCTTTTACTTATTTAAGCTTTGATCTTGCTGCTATGAAAAGGCATAAGTTTGTTACCATGGCTTCTGAGCTGGATAATTTTGTTTATATCTTGCGTTTCGGAACTACCGCGGAACGCGAGATCCGTCTACCTGCACCTCTCTTGTTTGATTTTTCTCGTAGGAAGGGATGGTCCTTTGATGTTGTCCAGTTCGATGAGTTCATGGCCCAGTACCAGTTTCATAACCCCGTGAAGGGGGTTGTGCCCGACGAGGAGGAGCACGGTGAGTTACCACCTTTTCAGGGAGATACCGCCACCGAGTTTGGTGAAGGGTCTTCCTCTGCTTGGCGTACGGACCCTTCCTCGTGGGAGACTCCGAGGAGTTCGGTATACGCGCCGGCATCCTTCTACGACCCTTGGACTCACCACCATACCCCCGGAGCAGGAGGCTCCTGGGGGCAGTAGCTACTACCAACTTAGGCCAAAAGCCTAAGCTTGGGGGAGTACGTGCCCCTCTCACTTTTCCATTGTATTATCCATTTTATTCGCTTTGATCTTTTCGAAGTTTTTGCCCGTTCTTATTTATTTCTCTCTTTGCAAAAACAACAAAAAGATTTTCTCTTTCTTTTGCTTTCGTTCAACCTTTGAAATAATCCAAAAAGATTTCCTTTTTTCTCTTTAGTTTGCTTTGTTTTCAGAGTTCAGCTCGAGTCCGTGATGGCATTTAATTATATTTCCTACGTTCGATCGTGCAAGTGACGAGGTAGTAATGACGAAGATCGACTGAAGGGAAGCAACAAGGAAGACCGGTATGAACTCTTCTTGTTTCTACTTTTGTACATATGCCTGTACTTGTGATCTAGAGACCAGCTTGTAGCGACATAGTGCTATGTTTACAATGCTCTTCCAGTGGTTCATGCTTTCCTTGTGGCTAGTCTCGAATAACTAGAGTATATAATGTGTTATTGAAATGATCTACATGCATTGCACTGTTCATAGTCTGGTATACTAAGGTGGTATTTCCCTTTAGAGAATTTTTGGATTGACTTGGCACATGTTTACACATATTTAAGACTAAAAAGTCTGCTTTGCCTTGATGATCTTTGAGTTTTAGAATAGTTATATCACTTTCATGCCCGATTCAATGTTGCTTTGTCGCTCTGCATGATTATGGCCGTTATTGCTCTCTAGTTGGTTGCTTCCCAGTCTTTTGCTAACCTCCACCTGTACTAAGCGGACTGACTGCTTGTGCATCCAAATCCTTAAAACCTGTTATGCCATATGAGTCCACCATACCTTCCTATACATGGTATTTACCTGCCATTCCTAACGAAGACTTTCGTGTACCATCTCGAAATTAATCAAAAGCATTTCTATTTTTTGTGCCTCTGTTTTAGCTCATGAGGAAGTAGTAGTTAATTCATGATCTTTTTAAGTTGGACAAGTTTCACCCCTGGATTGCATGTATAATGTGCAAACCCCTAATACGAGAAGGAACTGGAATAGAGTGCGCCCGGCTCATAAAAGATAATACAACAAACAAACCCTCCTTCACGCTTTGTTCATGAGAAATCAGAAAACTTTGGCAGTGATAAACAAAGGAGATTAAGAGGATGTGATCGTCCTCATGCGGGAGCCGTTCCTCGAGACTTGTCCAGCTCAAGAAGTGATTGAGTTATCTGCTAGCATTCGTTGACGAAATATGCACCTCTCAAAAACATTTTTACCTCTGTTTTTAAAACCAAGAGCTCTGGTACATGTTTAGTTTTAGTTTCCGACCACGGGTTTTCAACCTTGCCAACAAAAGCCACGGTTCGAGAGTCTCCGCCTTCTTTCTTCAAAGCACCAACTAGGAGAGCATAATTGTCATTCTGAGTGTAATGTGCATTGTCCCAAAGTATTACATTGTCTTCTGCATGCTTGTGATATGATTTATTCTGAAATTCTTAGTTCTAGTCTCCTTTAAAACTCTGGAGGAGTTTCTGCATTTATGTTTTGCTTCACTCATGGAGGCTAGCGAGATACCACCCTAGCATGCTCAAGCTATGTGCAATGTAATCTTGTCTTGATTTTCGGTAATATATTATTTACTCTTAAGTATTTGTGATTGGTCACTTGAAAGAAGGATTGCTCCGTGCATTGTCCTCATAGTACTGTTTCAATACTTACTAGGCTCTTTTCGTAGTACATGCTTATATACATCTAATGAAGCAAAAGAGTTTGTCAAAGTTTCTTTGTCGTGTCCAGTTCGTTGAACTGAATTGCTTGAGGACAAGCAATATGCTAAGCTTGGGGGAGTTGATACGTCACAAACGTATCTACTTTTCCAAACACTTTTGATATTGTTTTGACCTCATTCTTGCATTATTTGAACTAAACTAACCCGGACTGACGCTGTTTTCAGCAGAGCTGCCTGTATGGTTTTATTGTGTGCAAGAAAACGGATTTTTAGGTATCTCAGAAAAATCCACGAAAAATCACAGAAAATCCACGCACCCGAAGGAACCCGGAGCCAGAAGAGGGGCCAGAGGGGGGCCAGGGGGGCCCCAGGCGCCCTGGTGGCGCGACCCAGCCCCTGGCCGTGCCGGGGGGGTCGCCTGGGTGGGCCCCACCTCCCCTGGTGCCCTACTTTGACTCGTATTTTAGCTCTTGACGGAGAAATCCCAGATCAGAAGTTCTTTTCCCAGTTTTCGTCGCGGAGCCGCCGCCACCCTCTGTTCTTCTTCGGGAGGGCTAATCTGGAGGCTGAATTGGCCTCCGGAGAGGGGAGATCGTCGCCATCGTCATCATCATCACCACTCCATCATCCCTCCATGACTTCTCCTTCCATGTGTGAGTAATCCCCTGCTGTAGGCGAAGGGGATGGTAGGGATTGGATGAGTTAGATCATGTAATAGTTTGTCAGATCGTTGGGGGCATGTTGCCTATCATCTACTATGGTGTTTATCATCTTTGCTTCAACTTGTTATTCTTAATGCTTGTCACTTAGGGCCCGAGTGCCATGATTTCAGATCTGAACCATATGTGTTTGCATGAATATATTTGTGTTCTTGATCCTACCTATGAGTTGTTTGCACCTATTACGGTTCGGAACCGGCGATCCCAAAAGTGACAGCTTGGGACACCAAAGGGGATGGTCCGTAGTTTGAGGATTACATGTATCCATTGAGTTCATTGCTTTGTTCCGGTGCTCTTTGACAGGAGCACCTTAATCTCCATAAGTTCCTTTTGGCCCCGTTCGTAGCGGGATGGTAGGACAAAAGATGTTGTGCAAGTTCTTATTGCAAGCACGTACAACTACCTACGGGATACATGCCTAATGTTTGATATTTGCCTAGATGATCATTACTTTTCCGTGTGCCGTGCCCCAAGTTAGAATCATGATATATCTCATCCATGCAGCGCCCAACCATCCGTCTCCCTAGCCTACAGTGTTTTAAATCCAGCTGGTCACTAGTCGCTACTTTTGCTATTTACTTTTGCTATTTACTCTTGCTATTTACTTTTGCTGTTTACTTTTACTATCACTATTATCACTATCATATCACTGTTACCACTTATCTTTTGTTGCAAGTAAGTATATTTCAGGTGCGGTTGAATTGACTACTCAACTGTCAAAGCTTATAAATACTCTTTGGCTCCCCGTGTGTCGAATCAATAAATTGGGTTATTCTTACCCGCGAAGACTATCTCGATCCCTTACGGTTGAGGGTTATCAATGACAAAGCCCATTAAACATCCTAGAAGGATAATATAATAGCATGGAACAAT
Source organism: Secale cereale (assembly GCA_902687465.1). Lineage (NCBI taxonomy): Eukaryota > Viridiplantae > Streptophyta > Magnoliopsida > Poales > Poaceae > Secale > Secale cereale. The sequence continues at coordinate 788,731,983 of LR738713.1, read as the reverse complement.
AAAAAATTATAGATACGTTGGAGACGTATCAGCATCCCCAATCTTAATTCTTGCTCGTCGTCGAGTAGGTAAATGATAAAACAGAATTTTTGATGTGGAATGCTAACCAACATAATTTTTCAATGTGATTCTCTTAATTGTGGCATGAATGTTCAGATCTGAAAGATTCAAGACAAAAGTCTATATTGACATAAGAAATAATAATACTTCAAGCATACTAACAAAGCAATCATGTCTTCTCAAAATACTATGGCTAAAGAAAGTTATCCCTACAAAATCATATAGTCTGGCTATGATCCCTCTTCATCACACAAAATATTCATATCATGCACAACCCCGGTTTCAGCCAAGCACTTGTTTTCATACTCTATTCTTTCAAACCTTTCAATTTTCACGCAATACATGAGCGTGAGCCATGGACATAGCACTATGTGGAATAGAGAGGTGGTTGTGGAGAAGACAAAAAGGAGGGAGATAGTCTCACATCGACTAGGCGTATCAACGGGCTATGGAGATGCCCATCAATAGATATCAATGTGAGTGAGTAGGGATTGCCATGCAACGGATGCACTAGAGCTAAAAATATATGAAATCACAACAAAAGAAACTAGTGGGTGTGCATCCAACTTGCTTGCTCACGAAGACCTAGGGCATTTGAGGAAGCCCATCGTTGGAATATACAAGCCAAGTTCTATAATGAAAATTCCAACTAGTATAAGAAAGTGACTAAACATGAGACTCTCTATCATGAAGAACATGGTGCTACTTTGAAGCACAAGTGTGGAAAAAGATAGTAGCAATTGTCCCTTTTTCTTTTCTTTTCTTTCTTTTTCTCTTTATTTTTCTTTTTTGGGCCTTTCTTTTTTTCTTTGGCCTTTCTTTTTCTTTCTTTTTTCTTTTTTTGGAGGGGCTTTCTTTATTTAGCCTTTCCTCACATGGGACAATGCTCTAATAATAATGATCGTCACACTTTCATTGAATTACAACTCGATATTACAACTCGATACTAGACCAAAGTATGACTCTATATGAATGCCTCCGGCGGTGTACCGGGATGTGCAATGAATCAAGAGTGACATGTATGAAAAATTATGCATGGTGGCTTTGCCACAAGTACGATGTCAACTACATGATCATGCATGGCAATAAGATAATATGAAGCGTGTCATATGAACGGAACGGTGGAAAGTCACATGGCAATATATCTCGGAATGGCTATGGAAATGCCATGATAGGTAGGTATGTTGGCTGTTTTCAGGAAGATATATGGTGGCTGTTTCGAGGAAGGATATATAATGGGTGTATGGTACCGGCGAAAGTTGCGCGGTACAAGACAGGCTAGCAATGGTGGAAGGGTGAGAGTGCGTAATATCCATGGACTCAACATTAGTCATAAGAACTCATATACTTATTGCAAAAATTTACGAGTCATCAAAACAAAGCAATCAACGCATGCTCCTAGGGGGGAGGTGTTGGGGAACGTAGCAGAATTCAAAAAATTTCTACACTTTCACCAAGATCCAACTAAGGAGACATCTAGCAACGAGCAAATAAGAGTGCATTTACATACCATTATGGAGATTGCGAGCGGAAGCTTTTGAAGAAGCGTGGATGAAGTAGTCGTACTCTTCGCGTTCTTCGTCACCGATGATCTAGCGCCGAACGGACGGCACCTCCGCGTTCAACACACGTCTGGTACAACAACGTCACCTCCTTCTTGATCCAGCAAGGGGGGAGGAGAGGTCGTCGGAGATCCAGCAGCACAACGGCGTGGTGGTGGATGCAGTGGAGAATCCTGCAGGGCTTCGCCGGGCGCCCTGTGTTAAGGAGACGGAGGTGTGACGGGAGGGGGAGAGGCGCCAGGGCAAGGGTGCGGCTGCCCTCTCCCCCCCACATATATATAGGGGGCCAGGGGGGGGGGGTGCGCCGGCTCTGCAGATGGGATCTGCAGGGTGGGGCGGCGGCCAGGGGGGGAATCCTTGCCCCCAAGGCAAGTGGCGCCCCCTCCCCCTTAGGATTTCAACCCTAGGCGCATGGGGAGGAGGGCCCATGTGGTGCGCCAGCCCATTAGGTCTGGCCACTTCCCCTTTGCGGCCTAGGGGCCCCACCGGGATGGGTGGCCCCACCCGGTGGACTCCCGGGGCCCCTCCGGTGGTCCCGAGACACTCCCGGTGACCCCCGGAGATCACCCGATGGCCGAAACTAGACTTCCTATATATCATTCTTTACCTCCGGACCATTCCGGAACTCCTCGTGACGTCCGGGATCTCATCCGGGACTCCGAACAACTTTCGGGTTTCCACGTGCATGTATCTCTACGACCCTAGCGTTACCGAACCTTAAGTGTGTAGACCCTACGGGTTCGGGAGACACGTAGACATGACCGAGACCACTCTCCGGCCAATAACCAACAGTGGGATCTGGATACCCATGTTGGTTCCCACATGTTCCTCGATGATCTTCATCGGATGAACCACTGTGTCAAGGATTCACTCAATCCCGTATGTTATTCCCTTTGTCCATCGGTACGTGTCGTGGAATTAACACGGCAGATGTCCGGTTTAACGGACTTGATGATGGAACCATCGCACGGGTTAGCTTGAAAGGGTTCATGGCGCACAAAGGACACAAAGGATTTTATACTAGTTCGGCCCCTTTGAGAAGGTAAAAGCCTACGTCTAGTTGGTTTGGTATTGCTTGGGCGTCGGTTTACAGGGAGCGGAATCGCTTGCCTGCGTCTCGACGTATCGATTGTTGCTTGTCCTTGAACCGGTGCCGGGTCGTCCCTTTATATAGAGGTGACGCCTGGTCCGATTTACAGAGTCCCGAGGCCGGCTCATAATCGTGTCCGCCTCGGTCTCTGTCCTTTCTTTCTTATCTCTCAAGTTACATCTCCTTGGCGGTTTACAACCGTATTTCTATACATGGGCCTTGAAATCTCATAGGCCGTAATCTCTACTAAAATAATGAACCAAGTACAATATAACTAAACCGGTTTACAATATCCGGTTTATACCTACTAACCGTATCCCTGACATTAGGCCCCAGAATGATTTGAACTTGTTCATATCAGTCTTCATTGTCTTCCGCGACTTTTCTTCTGTCTTCATTTTTTCCTGTAAACCGGCTCTGACGTCATCTTCCAAAATCATTAAAGTCTGACAATGACATCAGCTCCGCATTTATCGCCGCGAGCTGTACTGTAGCTTATTTTTAATGGTTATCCCGAGAATCGAGGCGTTCAACGGATCTTTATCCGATTTTCTTCCTTGATTACCGCACCTGTCGTTTCACATCCGCCTCTTCGTCTATAAATACCGCTCTGCTCCATTCATTATCCCCTCTCGCGTCGTCTTCCTCCTTTCTCCTCCTGACCCTCTAGAACTCCATTGCTGCCTGAGCCCGAGAACACCGCCGACGACCACCGGATCTTCCGTCTTCGACCGGCCGCTGCATCAACCTGAACCTTGACCAGATTTTCTGCGCCGCCGATCCTCACCGTCCCTGGTATGTTCTTCCTCCTCACTGTAGATCTTATCATATTCGCCATTGCTTCGCCCGTGTTCTTCCGCCATTAGAACTCCCGATGAAGCTCCATTCTTTTGCAGATACTTATATCATAGGAATCTCGTAACCCCTTAAGCCTTAATCTGTAGATCTCACTTAACACCAGATTGGATCTCGCTGTAATGACTCTACTGCCTTTATCCGTTCCGCCATTAGGGTTCTTCACAAGCTTTATGCTGTTCATTCTCTGAGACCTGCAACTTCGTAATATTTTTACCTTCCTGATCTTGCCGCAAATGCGTCTGGTATTTTAGATCTTGCTGCTTGTATTTCTGTTGCTACCTGCTTTAAATCTCCTTTTTATGCACATCCTGTAACCTCATCTGCTCTGAATTGGTCCTCTGTAGATTTCCCGTGTAATTTTTGTTTCTTTATCTCATTATGCTCAGATCTATTCTTCCTTAGCAACGCATTGAAAACTTGTTTTTCCCTTCAATAAATCTGCTAAGTATGCTTCGGTTTAGATCACCATATCATAAACCGGAAATGATGTAGACTGATGCAATGACGTAGCTATTCCTCTTCAACTGCCATTTTTAAACCGGAAATGATACATCTTGTGTTTATGATTGCCGGTTTAACTTTGCTAGATAGTTCTTACCTCCCTTGCGCAATACACATATATAGGTCCCAGATCTTTTGTATATTCATAATTTGTTCTGTACCTTCTTTTCTTCAGTACTTTGTTCAAATGGCTGCCAAGCAATACGTTTCGTGCGACTGGGTTCGTTCAGCTGTGACTGAAGAAGATTTAGTCAAGCTGTCGAGTATTGGTACGTTAGGTCCTCGGGCCGAGTTGAAATGGCGCGCTCCGGGTAATGAACGCCCTCCTGCTCCCAGGTCCGGAGAGGTCATAGTATTTATGGATCATATCTCCAGGGGTTTCTCTCCCCCCGGTTCAAAATTTTTCCGGGACGTCCTTGCCACCTTCCAACTGCATCCACAAGACATCGGACCAAATTCCGTTTCCAATATTTGTGACTTTCAAGTTTTTTCTGAAGTGTATCTGCAAGAAGAACCTTCAGTTGATCTATTCCGGGATTTCTTCCATGCGAACCGGCGCACTGAATTCACTAGCGGGCCTCACCAAGAACTTGGTGGTATCAGTATTCAGAAAAGGAGGGATGCAGTTTTCCCGCACGCCTCTTTACACACTCACCCCAAGGACTGGAACAAGTCTTGGTTTTATTGCATAGACACATCTCCTGAAGGTGAAAATCCGTTGCCGGGTTATCGTGAGACTCGCATCCCGGCGAATCATCCTCTGCCGCAACGGTTAAGTGCTACTGAACGGATTCAATTTTCACCTCAACTTTCCAAACTGAGAGCTTTCATGGCTAATGGACTTCTTGGAACCGATTTTCTTCGCTGCTGGTTGTCATGGAGCATTCTCCCCTTAAGCCGGCGCTCTGATTTAATGTGCAATTATTCCGGTAAACCGGAAGATCCTCAGAGGTTTACTAAAGAGGAACTTTCTGAATCGGAGGTGATAGAATCGGCCAAAAAGATTGTCAACCCCGCCTTAACAGACTGCTCCAAGGTTGGCTTGGCCCCATACTTTAAGAGGAACACACAGCCTGATGTAAGTTTTCCTTAACCCGTGCTTCATAAACCGTCCTTCTTTGAACCGTCCTTTACTTGCTTTTGCTTTTTATTCAGGCTGATAACCCCTTCTGGAGAAGGAAACTTCAGGACAAACCTGTAAAACAGACTCGCCGGAAAACTCCTGCAAATAAGAAAAGGAAGGCAGTCGTTGACGCCGGTTCTCCTTCTGAAGATGATGATCCGGACTCCGAGGTATGCTTTACTCCGGTTTACATTTGCCTTTATATACTTGTCCATATCTCTAATGATGCCCTTTTCACAGGATCCACTCGAAGGCGATAACCCGGTGGAGATTGAGGTAACCCTTATTTCTTCCGATTCAGAACCCCCTCCTCAAAAGATCCGTCGGACTGTTAGAAAGTATCAATTTTCTCACCCTTATGCTAAGTTGGATCCCAATTTTGATTTGAAGAAGCAACAGCACGAAGCCTTGCGCCGGACCACCCGCCATTCCGGTTTAGCAGTTGAATCCTCTGGAATCTCCTTAACCCCGGCTCGGAAACGCCGTGCTGAGGTGATACTTTCTCCAACACTTCTTCATCCCAAGGCCGGTCTTATTAGAAAACCACTTAAACCGACTGATCCTGATTATCAGGAAACTCCACTATCTTCATCTGGCGAATCAACTGCGACACAGCTTCCACCCTTGAAGACAGCCCCAGGGTGATTCTCTTTACCTTTTCCGGTTTATATCCTTCCTTTTTCTTTATAATGCTGACCTATCTTTGTTCATTTCTCCAGTAAACCGAAACCCAGCAAAAAGGCTAAGGGTAAGAAGCCTGCTGTTGATCCTTCTGCCGATGAACCAACAATCGAACCGTCGACAGCTATCCCTCCTGAAGGTACTCCTGTTACTCCGGTTCAAGAACCTGTTCTTGATATTCCTGCCACTGATGCTGCCCAAGATCCACCAAGCCCAGCCCGGGTTAGCTCTCCTCAAGTTAATCCGGGCTCTCCTGATCCGGCTCAAGATAAAAATATTCCTCCCAATGCACCTTCTTCCCCTGACGTTGTGGTTACTGGCGCTGCTTATGTTGCGCCAGCCGAACCCACCGTTTTAGCAAAACACACTGCCAAAACGGAGAAGGTAACTCAGGAAAAAGGGAATTTAAACGCGGATATCTCCAGCCTTTCCAGCCTGAGTCCCCAGGATATTTATTCCGGATATCTGAACCGGCTCCACAGCAGCCGTGACTATGAAGCCAGCCTGGTGAACCTCATGAGAGAGAAATACGAGGTAAATTTTCCTGTTCTGACTTTGCTTTTTTCAACGCATCTTTACCTTATAACAGCCCCCAAGTTCCGGCTTATCTGCTTTATAGCAGGTGATCCGGAACTTTTGTAGGCTTGAACTGCTGTCTAATACATTAGCCCCCAAGTATCAAGTAGATAACTTGATTATGTAGTTGATACTTGTAAAAAATCTTGCCTCTGACGCATTGCTTCAACTGCCATTAGCCCCCAAGTGTCAAGTAGACAACTTGGTTGTGTGCTTGAGACTTGCATTTCATCTTTGCCGGATTACTTCAACTGCCATTAGCCCCCAAGTGTCAAGTAGACAACTTGGTTGTGTGCTTGAGACTTGCATTTCATCTTTGCCGGATTACTTCAACTGCCATTAGCCCCCAAGTGTCAAGTAGACAACTTGGTTGTGTGCTTGAGACTTGTATTTTCTAACTGTGTTTTTGAACTTGTCTGCAGGCTGAGTTAAACCGGAACGCTGTAGAAAATAGCGAACTTCGAACCCGGCTTATGGAGACCGAGGCAGCTGCTTCAAAGGCGAAAAAAGAACTTAAAGTAAGTTTGAAAACTGCTGAAGACTTGAAGAAGTTCTTTGATGAGGAACGGACTGCTTTTGAAGTCCAGAAGAAGGATCTTGAAAAGCGTGTTCAAGATGCCGAAGGAGCTCTTAACCCGGTCACTGAAGAATTGGCCGGTTTAAAGCACCAAGTTAATTTGATGATTTCTGCTATCTTTGGTAATCATAACTGTAACTTTCGTTTGTTATCTTTGCAACCTATAACCTGCACCGGTTTAACTTTTTCTTGTTGTGTGTAGGACGCCGCGTCTCCCATCTTGGAGATGACGTACGGAAGAAACTGAAAGCTTGTTATACTTTGGTGGAGCAATTATATTCTGGGGCGCAAAGGATCATCAGCGCTACCTCTTTTGGTAAACCGGCTCCTTCAACCATCAAGGCTACTTTGAACAGTTTGTCAATTCTTCCAACCCGTCTTGAAGAGGTGAAGAAATCAGCTGCTCGAGGAGGTGCTCTTCTGGCCTTGACAAGAGCTAAGGCTTGGGTTCCAGACATTGATCCGGCAGAAGTGCTAACCGGGTTTCCAGACACAAAGGAAGACGGTTCAGCTTTTGGTGAGAAAGATCTGTATGTTCTGACGAAGGAAATGCGTCCACTCGCGAGCAAGATAGCGGTGGAAGCTGACTTATCCCGGTACCACCCTGCGTACAACCTTCAAAACGAGCGTGTGGAACGTCCGGTCTATGATGTTTCAAACTTAACTCCGCCGGTTCGTCCTCACACTTATGCTCCTGATATTGAACCTACCGAGTTGATCAACGATGAAGTGTATTTCCGTGCTTTGGCCAAGATTGACTGGCGTGCACCAGATTTCCCTCCGCTTCATGAGGAAGAAGATGTTCCGGAACCAGATGGTGGCCAGTCATCCCGGCAAGGAGGAACGGAATCTTGAACACTTATTGCTGTAATCGTACTCGTTATTCCATAAACAATGCTTCCGGCTATTTGGCTTTCGTGCCTTGTAATAGGCTTAAACTGAAATTGCAATGTACTGTGATCCGGCTTTTGGCCATTTTATAAATATTCTGTTACTGACTTGTTGATTGATGCGAATTTCTTGCCCTGTTCAAAAAAAAGATGAAAAAATATGCCCTAGTGGTATGACCACCGGACGGATTAACTTGCTCTTTTGATATGATAAACAAGTATACCTTTGATAAATAACTTAGATACCTTAATTGCATGCAGCCAAAACACCTTAAACCGGCAAGATGTTTAAAATTACCTTAATAAGTATTTGGAACTCTTCAACCCTAACTTGTCCATGAATTTTCCTTTTCTTTGTCCAGCAATTCGTAACTTGTATCTGACCCCGTGCTGCCAATTGTCAGCTCATAATGGTACCAGGCCGGTTTAATAAACACCGGTCATTATACCTGATCCTATACTGCCAATTTGTTAGCTCGTCAGGAAGGTCGATCCGGGTTATGATACACACCGGTTTAATTCTCGCTGGTGTTCATGACCCAGACTTATGATGTTATAAATAGGTGGTCAACTTCTGGAGCTGTTCCACTCGGTTTAAAATGTCATAGAACACAAAACACCAAAAAACACACAATTTTTGTAAATCAAACTATGTAATCGAGGCTTTTTCAAAGAGCTGCCAGGCTCAAAAACTGTCGAAAGAACCAAGCCATCGTTTTAACGTGTGTTGATACCGACTGCGGATTGATACCGACTGCGGATTAATACCGACTCCGGATTGATACCGACTGCGGATTGATACCGACTCCGGATTGATACCGACTGC
>LR738713.1:788661222-788718545 GCA_902687465.1 Secale cereale | reverse complement strand
GGATTATTCTGCCTACGCTGATGCCTCCTCCGTTCACTGCTAGATACTTCAGGCTCCTCCCAATGTCTAGAGTAACTTCGATTGGGACGCGGTGTTGAATGCAACCTCTCCCTGCTGTGAGAATACGCTTGATGCTGTATTAATGCCGTATTAAGCAGCTTCTGGGCCCTGCGCGCTTCTATCGCCACCGGAGATGTTCCTTCAGCAGGTAAAGCGGCCAACCGTGCGGCCGCAGCAGCAATATTATCCACAGGGTTTGAGTAATGTCCTGGAGGGACGGGCACATAAGGCACCGACGTAACCCGTCGCTCCCGTTCGGCGGTGGGCTGCAGAACCGGCTCCTCCTGAACCGGCGGGCTCCTCCGGTTTAAGGCCGGATTATTGCTGGCCCCCGTTCCCGGGGTTCTAAACAAATTCGCAGATTCGTAACCCGGCGGTAGGCGGGATCGATACTTTCTCCCCCTGACTGCCTCCACCGAAGCTTGCTCCATCCTCAAGTGAAAAGCTTGATCATCCAACTCTGCTTGTCTGATAGCTAACATCTCTCCTTCTGCCTTTAAATCCTCCTTCAATTGATTGATCCGGGCCGTTAACTGAAGAAGCACCGCATCATGCTGCACCTTGTCTGCTGGAGCCACGACCTCTACTGCTTTAGCTACGAGCTCTTCGATCAAGGTGGATAGAACTTCCGTGAGGGGGGGATTTGAACCGCTTCCCCCTGCGCCGGCTTCCGCTGTTGTTCCGTTCACCGGGGGTTGTGAACCGGCCATGAAGACCGCCACCCGGTTTGGCGGGTCAAAGGGGTCCGGAATACTGTTTCCATCGGACTCGCTCTCAGACCGGCCGTCCCGCAACTGATACAGAGATTCAGTTTCCCCGGATGAAGACTCGTCATCTGAGTAGACGACTGTTGCCCCATCAGATTCCGAACCATCCTCGGTTCGACCTCCGTGAACTGCCCCCACAAACACATGCCTCATGGCAGGCCGGATCCGGGGCGATCTCGCCCGCTGAGCCGGCTCGACGATGCTGGGGAGGGTGTCCGGCTCAGGTCCCGGTTCGCCAATTTTGCCGATGAAGACTTGGATGCTGCCGAAGGGGACCCGGTACCCGTATTCGATTGAATCGGCCTCCGGTCCCCAACCCGCGTCGTCGATGTAGATCCGGCCGCGACGACTCTTGGTCATCCGGCCGACTGCGTAACCCTTTAACCCTTCGAAGCCGCCTTTCAAGAACTCGAAACCATCGTGCGCGAGCCCCACGGTGGGCGCCAACTGTCGTGGAATTAACACGGCAGATGTCCGGTTTAACGGACTTGATGATGGAACCATCGCACGGGTTAGCTTGAAAGGGTTCATGGCGCACAAAGGACACAAAGGATTTTATACTAGTTCGGCCCCTTTGAGAAGGTAAAAGCCTACGTCTAGTTGGTTTGGTATTGCTTGGGCGTCGGTTTACAGGGAGCGGAATCGCTTGCCTGCGTCTCGACGTATCGATTGTTGCTTGTCCTTGAACCGGTGCCGGGTCGTCCCTTTATATAGAGGTGACGCCTGGTCCGATTTACAGAGTCCCGAGGCCGGCTCATAATCGTGTCCGCCTCGGTCTCTGTCCTTTCTTTCTTATCTCTCAAGTTACATCTCCTTGGCGGTTTACAACCGTATTTCTATACATGGGCCTTGAAATCTCATAGGCCGTAATCTCTACTAAAATAATGAACCAAGTACAATATAACTAAACCGGTTTACAATATCCGGTTTATACCTACTAACCGTATCCCTGACAGTACGGTACTTGCCCGAGATTCGATCGTCGGTATTCCCGATACCTTGTTCAATCTCGTCATGGCAAGTCTCTTTACTCGATCCGTAATCCATCATCCCGTGACTAACTCTTTAGTCACTTTGAGCTCATTATGATGATGTCTTACCGAGTGGGCCCAGAGGTACCTCTCCGTCATACGGAGTGACAACATCCCAGTCTCGGTTCGTACCAACTCAACAGACACTTTCGGAGATACCCGATGTGTACCTTTATAGCCACCCAGTTACGTTGTGACGTTTGGCACACCCAAAGTATTCCTACGGTATCCGGGAGTTGTACAACCTCATGGTCTAAGGAATAAATACTTGACACCGAAAAGCTTATGCATTACGAACTATACGATCTCGTGCTATGCTCAGGATTGGGTCTTGTCCATCACATCATTCTCCTAATGATGTGATCCCGTTATCACTGACATCCCATGTCCATGGTCAGGAAACCGTGACCATCTGTTGATCAACGAGCTGGTAACTAGAGGCCTACCAGGGACTCATTGTGGTCTATGTATTCACACATGTATCGCTGTTTCCGTAAAATACAATTCAAGCATGAATAACAGACAATTATCATGAACAAGGAAATATAATAATAATACTTTTATTATTGCCTCTAGGGCATATTTCCAACAGTCTCCCACTTGCACTAGAGTCAGTAATCTAGTTACATTGTGATGAATCGAACACCCATAGAGTTCTGGTGTTGATCATGTTTTGCCCGTGGAAGAGGTTTAGTCAACGGGTCTGCAACATTCAGATCCGTATGCACTTTACAAATATCTATGTCTCCATCTTGAACATAATTCCGGATGGAGTTGAAACGGCGCTTGATGTGCTTGGTCTTCTTGTGAAACCTGGGCTCCTTGGTAATAGCAATAGCACCAGTGTTGTCACAGAAGAGAGTCATCGGGCTTGACGCGCTTGGAATGACTCCTAGGTCGGTGATGAACTCCTTCATCCAGACTCCTTCCTGCGCTGCTTCGCAAGCAGCTATGTACTCCGCTTCACATGTAGAATGCGCCACGACGCTCTGCTTGCAACTGCACCAGCTGACTGCCCCACCATTCAAAATATACATGTATCCGGTTTTTGACTTAGAGTCATCCAGATCTGTGTCGAAGCTAGCATCGACGTAACCTTTTACGACGAGCTCTTCGTCACCTCCATAAACGAGAAATATATCCTTAGTCCTTTTCAAGTACTTCAGGATGTTCTTGACCGCTGTCCAGTGTTCCATACCGGGATCACTTTGGTACCTCCCTACCAAACTTATGGCAAGGTTCACATCAGGTCTGGTACACAGCATGGCATACATGATAGAACCTATGGCCGAGGCATAGGGAATGACACTCATCTTTTCTCTATCTTCCGCCGTGGTCGGCGACTGAGCCTTGCTCAATCTCATACCTTGCAAAACAGGAAAGAATCCCTTCTTGGACTGATCCATATTGAACCTTTTCAATATCTTGTCAAGGTATGTACTTTGTGAAAGACAAATGAGGCGTCTTGATCTATCTCTATAGATTTTGATGCCTAATATGTAAGCAGCTTCTCCAAGGTCCTTCATTGAAAAACTTTTATTCAAGTAGGCCTTTACATTTTCCAAGAATTCTATATCATTTCCCATCAGCAATATGTCATCCACATATAATATGAGAAATGCCACAGAGCTCCCACTCACTTTCTTGTAGATACAGGCTTCTCCATAAGTCTGTATAAAGCCAAACGCTTTGATCACATCATTAAAGCGAATATTCCAACTCCGAGATGCTTGCACCAGCCCGTAAATCGAGCGCTGGAGCTTGCATACCTTGTTAGCGTTCTCTGAATCGACAAAACCTTCCGGTTGCATCATATACAACTCTTCCTTGAGGAAGCCATTAAGGAATGCTGTTTTGACGTCCATTTGCCATATCTCATAATCATAGAATGCGGCAATAGCTAACATGATTCTGACTGACTTCAGCATCGCTACATGAGAGAAAGTCTCGTCGTAGTCAATCCCTTGAACTTGTCGATAACCCTTAGCGACAAGCCGAGCCTTATAGATGGTCATATTACCATCCGCGTCTGTCTTCTTCTTAAATATCCATTTATTTTCTATGGCGTGCCTATCATCAGGCAAGTCCACCAAAGTCCATACTTTGTTTTCATACATGGATTCTATCTCGGATTTCATGGCTCCAAACCATTTATTGGAATCCGGGCCCGCCATTGCTTCTTCATAGTTCGAAGGTTCACCGTTGTCTAACAACATGATCTCCAGGACAGGGTTGCCGTACCACTCTGGTGCGGAACGTGCCCTTGTGGACCTTCGAAGTTCAGTAGTAACTTGATTTGTTTCTTCATGATCATCATCATTAGCTTCCTCCCTTGTCGGTGCAGGCACCTCAGGAACAATTTCCTGCGCTGCGCTACTTTCCGGTCCAGGAGGGGTGACTGTCACCTCATCAAGTTCTACTTTCCTCCCACTCACTTCTTTCGAGAGAAACTCTTTCTCCAGAAAGCATCCATTCTTGGCAACAAAGACTTTGCCTTCGGATCTGTGGTAGAAGGTGTACCCAATCGTTTCCTTTGGGTATCCTATGAAGACGCATTTTTCCGATTTGGGTTCGAGCTTTTCAGGTTGAAGTTTCTCGACATAAGCATCGCAACCCCAAACTTTTAGAAATGACAGCTTCGGTTTCTTGCCAAACCAAAGTTCATACGGAGTCGTCTCAACGGATTTCGACGGAGCCCTATTTAAAGTGAATGCGGCAGTCTCTAAAGCATAACCCCAAAAAGATAGCGGTAAATCGGTGAGGGACATCATAGATCGCACCATGTCCAACAGAGTACGATTTCGACGTTCGGACACACAGTTACGTTGAGGTGTTCCGGGCGGTGTCAATTGTGAAAAAATTCCACAGTTCCTAAGGTGTGTGCCAAATTCATGACTTAAATATTCACCCCCACGATCTGATCGTAAGAACTTTATTTTTCTGTCATGTTGATTCTCAACCTCATTCTGAAATTCCTTGAACTTTTCAAAGGTCTCAGACTTGTGTTTCATCAAATAGATATACCCGTATCTACTCAAGTCATCTGTGAGGGTGAGAACGTAACGATAGCCTCCGCGAGCCTCTACACTCATTGGACCGCACACATCGGTATGTATGATTTCCAATAAGTCGGTTGCTCGCTCCATTGTTCCGGAGAACGGAGTCTTGGTCATCTTGCCCAATAGGCATGGTTCGCACGTGTCAAATGATTCATAATCAAGAGATTCTAGAAGTCCATCTGAATGGAGCTTCTTCATACGTTTGACAGCAATATGACCAAGGCGGCAATGCCACAAGTATATGGCACTATCATTATCAACTTTACATCTTTTGGCATCTACACTATGAATATGTGTATCATCACGTTCGAGATTCATCAAAAATAAACCATTGACCAGCGGCGCATGACCATAAAACATATCTCTCAAATAAATAGAACAACCATTATTCTTCGATTTGAAAGAGTAGCCATCTCGCATAAGACGAGATTCAGATACAATGTTCATGCTCAAAACTGGTACTAAATAACAATTATTAAGGTTTAAAACTAATCCCGAGGGTAGATGTAGAGGTAGCGTGCCGACGGCGATCACATCGACCTTGGAACCATTCCCGACGCGCATCGTCACCTCATCCTTCGCCAGTCTCCGCTTATTCCGCAGCTCCTGTTTTGAGTTACAAATGTGAGCAACTGCACCGGTATCAAATACCCAGGAGCTACTACGAGTGTTGGCAAGGTACACATCAATAACATGTATATCACATATACCTTTGACGTTGTCGGCCTTCTTGTCTGCTAAATATTTGGGGCAGTTCCGCTTCCAGTGACCCGTTCCCTTGCAATAAAAGCACTCCGTGTCAGGCTTGGGTCCATGCTTTGGCTTCTTCCCGGTAACAGGCTTACCGGGCGCGGCAACTCCCTTGCCGTCCTTCTTGAAGTTCTTCTTACCCTTGCCTTTCTTGAACTTAGTGGTTTTATTGACCATCAACACTTGATGTTCTTTCTTGATGTCCACCTCCGCTGATTTCAGCATCGAATACACCTCGGGAATGGACTTCTCCATCCCCTGCATATTGAAGTTCAACACGAAGCTCTTGAAGCTTGGTGGGAGCGACTGGAGGATTCTGTCAACGACCGCTTCGTCTGGGAGATTCATTCCCAGCTGAGACAAGCGGTTGTGCAATCCAGAAATCTTGAGGATGTGCTCACTGACAGAACTGTTTTCCTCCATCTTACAGCTATAGAATGCGTCAGAGACATCATATCTCTCGACTCGGGCATGAGCTTGGAAAACCATTTTCAGCTCTTCGAACATCTCATATGCTCCGTGGTGCTCAAAACGTTTTTGGAGCCCCGACTCTAAGCTGTAAAGCATGCCGCACTGAACCAGGGAGTGATCATCACTACGCGACTGCCAGACGTTCAAAACGTCTTGGGCCGCATCGGGAGCAGGTGCATCACCTAGTGGTGCTTCAAGGACATATGATCTCTTGGCAGCTATGAGGATAATCCTCAGGTTACAGACCCAATCTGTATAGTTGCTACCATCGTCTTTCAGCTTGGTTTTCTCTAGGAACGCGTTGAAGTTGAGGGAAACTAGAGCGTGGGCCATTTGATCTACAAGAGATATT
Source organism: Secale cereale (assembly GCA_902687465.1). NCBI lineage: Eukaryota > Viridiplantae > Streptophyta > Magnoliopsida > Poales > Poaceae > Secale > Secale cereale. The sequence goes on along the minus strand of LR738713.1, from coordinate 788,712,055 downwards.
GTAAAGAATTTAGACTAAGTTCATGATAATTAAGTTCATCTTAATCAAATTTTAATGAACTCCCACTCAGAATGACATCTCTCTAGTCATCTAAGTGATACACGATCCGAATCGACTAGCCCGTGTCCGATCATCACGTGAGACGGACTAGTCATCAACGGTGAACATCTTCATGTTGATCGTATCTTCTATATGACTCGTGTTCGACCTTTCGGTCTTCCGTGTTCCGAGGCCATGTCTGTACATGCTAGGCTCGTCAAGTGAACCCTAAGTGTATCGCGTGTGTAAATCTAGCTTACACCCGTTGTATGCGAACGTTAGAACCTATCACACTCGATCATCACGTGGTGTTTTGGAACAACGAACTTTAGCAACAGTGCACAGTTAGGGGGAACACAATTCTTGAAATTTTTAGTGAGAGATCATCTTATTTACTACCGTCGTTCTAAGTAAACAAGATGCATAAACATGATAAACATCACATGCAATCAATTAAAATGACATGATATAGCCAATATCATCTTGCTCCTTGGATCTCCATCTTCGGGGCACCATGATCATCTTGTCACCGTCTCGACACCATGATCTTCATCATCATGATCTCCATCATCGTGTCTTGAAGAAGTTGTCACGCCAACTATTACTTCTACTACTATGGCTAACGTTTAGCAATAAAGTAAAGTAATTACATAGCGTTTATTCAGTGACACGCAGGTCATACAATAATTAAGACAACTCCTATGGCTCCTGCCGGTTGTCAAGTTCATCGACATGCAAGTCGTGATTCCCTATTACAAGAACATGATCAATCTCATACATCACATATATCATTCATCACATCTTCTTTTGGCCATACCACGTCACATAGCACATGCTGCAAAAATAAGTTAGACGTCCTCTAATTGTTGTTGCAAGTTTTTACGTGGCTTCTATAGGTTTTCTAGCAAGAACGTTTCTTACCTACGCCAAAACCACAACGTGATTTGTCAATTTCTATTTACCCTTCATAAGGACCCTGTTCATCGAATCCGATCCGACTAAAGTAGGAGAGACAAACACCCGCCAGCCACCTTATGCATCTAGTGCATGTCTGTCGGTGGAACCAGTCTCACGTAAGCATACGTGTAAAGTCGGTCCGGGCCGCTTCATCCCACAATACCGCCGAATCAAGATTGACTAGTAACGGCAAGAAAGTTGAACAAACTCAAACGCCCACAACTGCTTTGTGTTCTACTCATGTAAGATGCTACGCATAAGACCTGGCTCAGATGCCACTGTTGGGGAACGTAGCAGAATTCAAAAAATTTCTACGCTTTCACCAAGATCCAACTAAGGAGACATCTAGCAACGAGCAAATAAGAGTGCATCTACATACCGTTATGGAGATTGCGAGCGGAAGCTTTTGAAGAAGCGTGGATGAAGTAGTCGTACTCTTCGCGTTCTTCGTCACCGATGATCTAGCGCAGAACGGACGGCACCTCCGCGTTCAACACACGTCCGATACAGCAACGTCACCTCCTTCTTGATCCATCAAGGGGGGAGGAGAGGTCGTCGGAGATCCAGCAGCACAACGGCGTGGTGGTGGATGCAGTGGAGAATCCTGCAGGGCTTCGCCGGGCGCCCTGCGTTAAGGAGACGGAGGTGTAACGGGAGGGGGAGAGGCGCCAGGGCAAGGGTGCGGCTTCCCTCTCCCCCCCACATATATATAGGGGGCCAGGGGGGTGTGCCGGCCCTATAGATGGGATCTGCAGGGAGGGGCGGCGGCCAGGGGGGGGGGGAATCCTTGCCTCCCAAGGCAAGTGGCGCCCCCTCCCCCTTAGGGTTTCAACCCTAGGCGCATGGGGAGGAGGGCCCATGTGGTGCGCCAGCCCATTAGGGCTGGCCACTTCCCCTTTGCGGCCTAGGGGCCCCACCGGGATGGGTGGCCCCACCCGGTGGACCCCCGGGGCCCCTCCGGTGGTCCCGGGACACTCCCGGTGACCCCCGGAGATCACCCGATGGCCGAAACTGGACTTTCTATATATCATTCTTTACCTCCGGACCATTCCGGAACTCCTCGTGACGTCCGGGATCTCATCCGGGACTCCGAACAACTTTCGGGTTTCCACGTGCATGTATCTCTACGACCCTAGCGTTACCGAGCCTTAAGTGTGTAGACCCTACGGGTTCGGGAGACACGTAGACATGACCGAGACCACTCTCCGGCCAATAACCAACAACGGGATCTGGATACCCATGTTGGTTCCCACATGTTCCTCGATGATCTTCATCGGATGAACCACTGTGTCAAGGATTCACTTAATCCCGTATGTTATTCCCTTTGTCCATCGGTACGGTACTTGCCCGAGATTCGATCGTCGGTATTCCCGATACCTTGTTCAATCTCGTCATGGCAAGTATCTTTACTCGATCCGTAATCCATCATCCCGTGACTAACTCTTTAGTCACTTTGAGCTCATTATGATAATGTCTTACCGAGTGGGACCAGAGGTACCTCTCCGTCATACGGAGTGACAACATCCCAGTCTCGGTTCGTACCAACTCAACAGACACTTTCGGAGATACCCGATGCGTACCTTTATAGCCACCCAGTTACGTTGTGTCGTTTGGCACACCCAAAGTATTCCTACGGTATCCGGGAGTTGTACAACCTCATGGTCTAAGGAATAAATACTCGACACCGAAAAGCTTATGCATTACGAACTATACGATATCGTGCTATGCTCAGGATTGGGTCTTGTCCATCACATCATTCTCCTAATGCTGTGATCCCGTTATCACTGACATCCCATGTCCATGGTCAGGAAACCGTGACCATCTGTTGATCAACGAGCTGGTAACTAGAGGCCTACCAGGGACTCATTGTGGTCTATGTATTCACACATGTATCCCTGTTTCCGTACAATACAATTCAAGCATGAATAACAGACAATTATCATGAACAAGGAAATATAATAATAATACTTTTATTATTGCCTCTAGGGCATATTTCCAACAGGAGGTTGGTAGGAGTTAACCATCGCGCACCCCCGACCTCCACACAAAGGTTGACACTCTACAAATACCTCATGCTCTAACTTCATGACATATCGGTTCACCATACGTGCATGCTATGGGAATCACTAATCTTAACACAAGTATTTCTCAATTTCATAATAACTCCACTAGCATGACTCTAATATCACTATCCTCATACCTCAAAACAATTATCAAGCATCCAACTTCTCATCATATTCAATGCACTTAGTTGTGAAAGTTTTTACTACATTGATCTTGGATGCCTATCATGCAAAGGCTAGTTTTTTAGCCAAAGCACATTACCATGCTGTTTTAATAGACTCTCAAAAGGGTATAAGTGAAGCATGAGAGATCAACAATTTCTACAAAATATAACCACCGCCGTGCTCTAAAAGATATAAGTGAAGCACTAGAGCGAATAACAAACTACTCTGAGAAATATAAGTGAAGATCAATGAGTAGTTGAATAATTATGTAACTATGTGAAGACTCTCTAACATTTAAAAATTTCAGATCTTGGTACTTTATTCAAACAGCAAGCAAAAAATAATAAAATAAAATGACGCTCCAAGCAAAACACATATCATGTGGTGAATAAAAATATAGCTCCGAGTATAGTTACCGATAGATGAAGACGAAAGAGGGGATGCCTTCCCGGGGCATCCCCAAGCTTAGGCTCTTGGCTGTCCTTAAATTTTACCTTGGGGTGCCTTGGGCATCCCCAAGCTTTTGCTCTTTCCACTCTTTGTTCCATAGTCCATCAAAGCAATACTCAAAACTTGAAAACTTCACAACACAAAACTTAGACAAAAATCTCGTGAGCTCCGTTAGTATAAGAAAAAAAACCACTATTCAAAGGTACTGTAATGAACTCATTCATTGTTTATATTGGTGTTAAACCTACTGTATTCCAACTTCTCTATGGTTCATAGACCTGGCCATCTGCCGGGCCGGGCCGGGCTTCGGGCCGGGCCGACCAAAGCCCGTCGCAAAAACCCCAGGCCCGAGCCCGGCCCGGCCCGACCGTCGGGCCTGAAAATTGGGCCCGAGCACGGCCCATCACACAAAAAGCCCGACGGGCCTCGGGCCACGGGCCGGGCTTCTTCGTTAATGCGCAAATATACTGGGCCCGGGCCCGGCCCGGCCCGGCCGTCGGGCTTGAATTCTAGGCCTGAGCCCGGCCCGTGGACATGGTCGGGCCGGGCCGGGTTCGTAATTTTCGGGCCGGGCCGGGTCGGGCCGACCGGGCCGGGCTGCCCATGGCCAGGTCTAATGGTTCATACCTCCCAATACTACTCATAGATGCATTGAAATAAGCAAACAACACACGAAAAACAGAATCTGTCAAAAACAGAACAATCTGTAGTAATCTGCAGGTTTCACATACTTCTGTAACTCCAAAAAATTCAAACTAAACTGGAAAACGTGAGGAATTTGTCTATTAATCATCTTCAAAATGAATCAACTAAATATCACACTCCAGTAAAATCTGGTGACCATTCTAGTGAGCGTTAACGATTCTGTTTTTCACAACATGATCATATAGACTTCACACAAATCTTCCCAAAGGTTCTACATGGCACAAACACTAATTAAAACATAAAACCACATCTAAACAGAAGCTAGATGCAATATTTATTCCTAAACAGAAGCAAAAAGCAAAGAACAAAAATAAAGTTGGGTTGCCTCTCAACAAGCGCTATCGTTTAACGCCCCTAGCTAGGCATGATGATTTCAATGATGCTCGCATAAAAGATATGAATTGAAACATAATGGGAGCATCATGAAGAATATGACTAGCACATTTAAGCCTAACCCACTTCCTATGTATAGGTATTTTGTGAACAAACAACTTATGGGAACGATAATCAACTAGCATAGGAAGGGAAAACAAGCACAACTTCAAAATTTTAAGCACATAGAGAGGAAACATGATATTATTGCAGTTCCTACAAGCATATGATCCACTCTCATAATAATTTTCAGTAGCATCATGAATGAATTCAACAATATAACCAGCACCTAAAGCATTCTTGTCATGATCCCTAAGCATATAAATTTTATTATTCTCCACATAAGCAAAATTCTTCTCATTCATAGTAGTGGGAGCAAACTCAACAGAATAACTATCATGTGAAGCATAATCCAATTGAAAACTAAAATCATGTTGACAAGTTTCATGGTTATCATTATTCTTAATAGCATACAAGTCATCACAATAATCATCATAGATAATAAGTTTGTTCTCATAATCAATTGGAACCTCTTCCAAAATGGTGGATTCATCACTAAATAAAGTCATGACCTCTCCAAATCCACTTTCATCAATATAATCATCATAAATAGGAGGCATGCTTTCATCATAATAAATTTGCTCATCAAAACTTGGGGGACTAAAAATATCATCTTCATCAAACATAGCATCCCCAAGCTTGTGGCTTTGCATATCATTAGCATCATGGGTACTCAAAGAATTCATACTAACAACATTGCAATCATGCTCATCATGCACATATTTTATGCCAAGATTTCTATGTAATTCTTCTTCCAGTACTTGAGCACAATTTTCCTTCCCATCATTTTCACAAAAGATATTAAAAAGATGAAGCATATGAGGTAACCTTAATTCCATTTTTTTGTAGTTTTCTTTTATAAACTAAACTAGAGATAAAACAAGAAACTAAAAGTTTCGATTGCAAGATCTTAAGATATACCTTCCAACACTAACCTCCCCGGCAACAGCGCCAGAAAAGAGCTTGACGTCTACTACACAACCTTCTTATTGTAGACGTTGTTGGACCTCCAAGTGCAGAGGTTTGTAGGACAGTAGCAAATTTCCCTCAAGTGGATGACCTAAGGTTTATCAATCCGTGGGAGGCGTAGGATGAAGATGGTCTCTCTCAAGCAACCCTGCAACCAAATAACAAAGAGTCTCTTGTGTCCCCAACACACCCAATACAATGGTAAATTGTATAGGTGCACTAGTTCGGCGAAGAGATGGTGATACAAGTGCAATATGGATGGTTGATATAGGTTTTTGTAATAAGAAAATATAAAAACAGCAAGGTAGCAAGTGGTAAACGTGAGCATAAACGGTGTTGCAATGATAGTAGACAAGGCCTAGGGTTCATACTTTCACTAGTGCAAGTTCTCTCAACAAGGATAACAAAATTGGATCATATTACTAGCCCTCAACATGCAACAAAGAGTCATTCCAAAGTCACTAATAGCAGAGAACAAACGAAGAGATTATGGTAGGGTACGAAACCACCTCAAAGCTATTCTTTCGGATCGATCTATTCAAGAGTCCGTAGTAACGTTCAATCTATCATAGAGTTCGTACTAGAATAACACCTTAAGATACAAATCAACCAAAACCCTAATGTCACCTAGATACTCCATTGTCACCTCAAGTATCCGTGGGCATGATTATACGATATGCATCACACAATCTCAGAAACATCTATTCAACCAACACATAGAACTTCAAAGAGTGCCCCAAAGTTTCTACCGGAAAGTCAAGACGAAAACGTGTGCCAACCCCTATGCATAGATTCCCAAGGTCACAGAACCCGCAAGTTGATCACCAAAACATACATCTAGTGGATCACATGATATCCCATTGTCACCACAGATAAACACGTGCAAGACATACATCAAGTGTTCTCAAATCCTTAAAGACTCAATCCGATAAGATAACTTCAAAGGGAAAACTCAATCCATTACAAGAGAGTAGAGGGGGAGAAGCATTATAAAATCCAACTAGAACAGCAAAGCTCGCGATACATCAAGATCGTGCCATCTCAAGAACACGAGAGAGAGAGAGAGAGAGAGAGAGAGAGAGAGAGAGAGAGAGAGATCAAACACATAGCTACTGGTAGATACCCTTAGCCCCGAGGGTGGACTACTCCCTCCTCGTCACGGAGAGCGCCGGGATGATGGAGATGGCCACCGGTGAGGGTTCCCCCCTCCGGCAGGGTGCCGGAACAGGTTCTAGATTGGTTTTTTGGTGGCACTAGAGGCTTTCGGTGGCGGAACTCCCGATCTAGGTTAATTTCCGAAGGTTTCAGTATTTATAGGATTTTTTGGCTTAGGGCACAAGTCAGGGAGGTCTCCGGGCCGTCCACGAGATAGGGCGGTGCCACCACCTGCCCAGGGCGCGCCCACCACCCTCGTGGGTAGCCCGTGGCTCTCCTGGCCCAACTCTTTTACTTCGGGGGCTTCTTTTGGTCCAGAAAAAATCATAAAAAATTGGCACGTCAATTGGACTCCGTCTGATATTCCTTTTCTGTAAAACTCAAAAACAAGGAAAAAACAGAAACTGGCACTGGGCTCTAGGTTCATAGGTTAGTACCAAATATCATATAAAAGTGTATGACAAAGCCCATTAAACATCCTAGAAGGATAATATAATAGCATGGAACAATAAAAAATTATAGATACGTTGGAGACGTATCACCCCCGCGGCCGAAGAATTAACTACTCTACGATCAAAGGTGGATAAGGACGATGTAATCCTCGCCAGAAGATTGAAGTCTACCTCCTTCTAGCCAGCAGATAAAATCATCAAATTCCAAGTGCACCCAACGGACCCTAACAAGACAACATCCATCGGGGCACAGCTGGATCCGGCGTTGGACAGCGCGCTACGCGCCTTCCTTCGGGAAAATTGAGATATATTCGCCTGGCACCCTTCAGATATGCCAGGAATCCCACGCAGGCTGGCCGAACACAACCTCAATATTATAAATTGGTTCAAACCGGTCAAGGAGTCACTGCGACGGTTTTCTGAACCCAAAAGACAAGCAATGGGAGAAGAGCTAGCCAAGCTATTGGAAGCCGGATTCATCAGAGATAAACACCCGGATTGGCTAGCCAATCTAGTCATGGTACCGAAGAAGGATAAATCCTGGGGCCTCTACGTCGACTTCACAGACCTAAATAAGGCTTGTCCAAAGGATCCCACTACTTTGCCCCACATTGATCAAATTATCGATGCAACGGCCAGACACGACTCGTTATGCTTCCTTGATGCTTATTTCGGATATCATCAGATAAAAATGAAGGAATCCGATCAGGCCGCAACGACATTTATTACCCCGTATGGTCCATTTTGTTTCAACACTATGCCCTTTGAACTTAAAAACGCTGGCGCCACGTATCAACACATGATTCAAACATGCTTGGAACAACAAATTGGCAAACAGTGGAGGCATATGTGGACGACGTAGTCGTTAAGACCAAACACGTCGAGACTTTGGTGGAAGATCTCATCCTTACATTCGCCAACCTTCAGGAATATGACATAAGACTCAATCCGGAAAAATGTGTTTTCGGCGTTCCAGCCGGAAAGCTATTAGGGTTCATTGTATCCCATAGAGGAATCAAAGCTAACCCAGCTAAAATCCGGGCCTTGTCGGATCTCAAAATACCAATCGACCTCAAGCAACTGCAAAAACTAGCAGGCTGTGTAGCGGCTTTAAGCCGCTTCATCTCCAGATTAGGAGAAAAAGCATTGCCACTTTATAAATCGCTACGACACACTGACAACTTCAAATGGACGGATGCGGCGACAACCGGATTGGAAGAAATAAAAACTCTATTAGCGAGCAACCCAATCCTAGCCGCCCCTGGTGTTGGCGAACCAATGTTGTTGTATATATCAGCCACTCACCAGGTAGTGAGTGCCGTACTCGTCGTCGAACGAGCCAAAGAGGGACATAAATTCCCAGTTCAAAAACCCGTATACTATGTATCCGAGGTTCTAACACCGTGTAATTCTCAGTACCCCCACTATCAGAAAATTGCCTATGCGGTCCTCATGTCATCACGCAAACTTCGACACTACTTTCAAGAGTGTTCAATCACAGTGGCATCCGAGGTACCACTGATGACCCACAACCGTAAGGGATCTATTGTAGCGTTTTCGATAAGTAAGAGTGTCGAACCCAACGAGGAGCAGAAGGTATCGGTAAGCGATTCTGAGCAAGAAATTACTGCAAGCACTGAAAGATAACTTTTTAGGGGTTTTCTTGATATAAGCAACAGGAAAGTAAAAGCGAGCAAAGTAAAAGGCACTGGAGAGTAACAAGTGGCCCAATCCTTTCTTAGCAAAGCAGAGGCCTAGCAACTGAACTTATAAAGACTAAAGCGTTCCTGAGGACACACGGGAGAGGTAGTCATGTGCTTTCGCCATATTCCGTATCGATACTATGTTATGTGTTGATAAGTGTTGAGTGGGTGGATCTATGCTAGTACACTCTCTAGACTAAGATGAGTGCACTCTTATGATTAAACACCTTGCAAGCATCCGCAAATACAAGATAGAATTTAAGGCAAAAGCCTAACCATAGCAATACGATCGAGGATCCATTATTCCCTTATGCAAAAGCGTGCGAACTGGGGTTCAGGTTTCTGTCACTCCGGCAACCCACCATAAGCATTCTTTGTACACAATGTATTCTCCTAGGTCCTTAATAAGGCGAAGTGTTGAGTGTTCGAATCACACAACACCACTAGTAGAATGACAACACAACTTAAGTATCAAACAACACATATTACTTCAACATCATATGACTACTAACAACAAGACTTTCCCCATGTCCTCAAGAACTAAGGTAACTACTCACGAGACATAAAAGAGATCATGATCAGTGGGGATAAATAGGTGATAAACAATCTGGACATAATAATATTTCTCCAACAAAACTCAATAGCATTCACCACAAAGTAGTAATCAACACCGATGGAGTAGAGAGGATAGGTAGTACGAGTTACAACACAAGTTGCGATTGTGAGATGAGATTTGGATGAAGATGGAGATGGTGCTGGTGTTGGGGATGATGTTGATGATGATCTCGATGATGCCCGTGATGATGGTGATGACGATGGCGACGATCTCCCCTTCCGGGAGGTGATCTCCCCGGCGGAATCTGCCCACCGGAGATGGCTTTTTCTTCTCTGTAGGTTTCCGCCACGGAGCGGCGGCGAAACTCCGTAAAAACTCCCGTCCCTAGGGTTTTTGGATAACGGAGAGCATATATGCAAAAGGGGGCGACCAGAGGTGGGCCAGGGGCTCCAGGCGCCCCCCCGACGCGGCCAGGGGGGTGGGCGCCCCCAGGGCGCCTGGGCACCCTGTGGCCCCCCTCCGGTTTCCCTTTCGCATGTCTTCGTGATTCATCTGAAAAATATCTCCCGTCAATTTTCAGGTAATTCGGAGGTATTCTTCTTCAGCAACTCAGCGTCCAGTTTTTTACTGCTGAATCCTGCGTCTGCTGCTTTGGCATTGGAAAGTTGCAAACTGTGTAAAATAGACCAAAACAACATAAGAACATCATCGTAACGTGAAATATATCAACGAATAAGGATAAATTATGATACAAAATAGTGATGCATTTTGGACGTATCACACCCCCAAGCTTAGACCTCGCTTGTCCCCAAGCGAATACTGAGCTCGGTAAACCTGTCCACAAGTTTAGAGAGTGAAGTGTCGATAAATAGAATACGGACAAGAAGCATCACAGTTTCTTCACCAACTCAAATATCCTCAACAGCAATCTTCAACTCATAAGGCCCTTATAAAAGAGTAGTAACACTTATGTTCGGAAGTGGGGCTAAGGAAACTCATTGAATCATGGCAAACATGTCCTTTGGTCAAAGAACAACTAATAGCTTTTACTTTTGCTCTTTCTTTATGTTTTGATGAGATTAATTGAAGCTTTTGAAAGAACATGTTATCAGGCAAGAAGTGAAAGTGTTAACACAAAGGAAGATATTTTCCTTAGCTGGGCTTGACAAACAACTTGTTTATCAAATGATAATGTCAACAAGGATATGATATGACAAATCTTAATGCAACTTTATATGAGTGAATCCTTATCAACATCAAATGTCTGCTCTCTTTAAGAATAGAAGGGAGTAGGAATAACTGACTCAACTTAAAATTAAAAGATAGGCCCTGCTCTAGGGTAGTAGGGAAAACTCATGTGCTATCCTTAAATCAAACAGAATGAAAATAAGTAGAGGTGCATGATTTGTCAACGAATGCTAATAGATAACTCAATTGCTTCTTGAGCTGGACAAGTTTCGAGGAACGGCTCCCGCACGAGGATGATCACATCCTCTTATTCTCCTTTGTTTATCACTGCCAAAGTTTTCTGATTTCTCATGAACAAAGCGTGAAGGAGGGTTTGTTTGTTATATTATTTCGAGCTGGGCGCACTCTTTGCCAGTTCCTTCTTGTATTATGGGTTTGCACATTAGACATGCAATCCCGGGGTGAAGCTTGTCCAACTCAAAAAGACCATGAATTAACTATTACTTCCTCATGAGCTAAAGCAGAGGCACAAAAATAAAAGATTTTGAACATTTAAGGATAACACATAAATTCTGTACTTTAGGAGGTGGTAGTGGAATACCACGAGTAGGAAAGTATGGTGGACTCATATGGGAGGTATTGGTTTAAGGGTATGGATGCACAAGCAGAATTCCGCTTAGTACAGAGTTAGGCTAGCAAAGGTTTTGAGAGAACAGACAATTGATGATGACTAAGATGCAAAGCAATATAAAGCATAAACATTGAAATAATCATAACACATCAAGTTGTCCTCCTTGTCAGCATAACACTTCAAGCATAATAACATAAAGGTTTTGGATATGTCAATAATTAAGAAAATCATGCTTGTCGTTATGACCAAAGCTATGTTTGCCAAGATTAAATAAGGTTTTCACAGCCATACCTGATATAAGGTCAATACTCCCCATAAGAATCATCATATAAGGTCGATTGCGTGAAGAGAATACCGAGTGCAGCAAAAGGAACCAATAAACTTCTCATTAATATTCCATCATAGACGACTCCACACTCACGGATACAATCTCCCCACCGAAGGAGTAATAGACCACAATGCACACACCTATTTCATATAATAACCTCCCTAGACATGATACAACTCTACTTGACTCTAAAAGACAAAAGGTAAAGATAAAGATACCAGGCACTCCCCCAAGCTTGGAACAAGCCAAGGGAATGCCATTACCCCAGGAGATTTCACTCATCATCCTTGTTGGTGTTGATCACGTAATCCTCGGCGAAACACTTCCATGGAAGGGGTTCTCCAGTCTCATATGAGAATTTTGTCTCCTGGATCCTGCATGCAGCACCCATACTCATGCCATAAACCTTAGTTCATACTCACAGTTTTGGCGATGTAGATCATGAATTTGCCCTTGGAGCTCTAATTCTTTCTTCAGACGCGGTGATGCTTTTCCACATCTCCTTCATCTCCTTCAGGAAGTAGTCCTTCAGCTCGTTGGTGATGTCAAAGTTAGCTTCAACACCACGCTCGATCATCTTCTTGTACTCGAAGACTTCTTGCTCCACTTCTTCCAGCCTGGCCTGGATGCTCCCCTCCTTGATAGGTCCCTTCAGATCTTCTTGACGAAGGACACCGTCCTCCATCTGAACAACCTGAGGGTGCTTCTTCACCTCGGCGAGGTAAGGGTTGATGACGTTGACGACAAACTTTTCCTTGGGGGAACTTGGAGAAGCCATGGCACCTAGATTCAGCTGAAAGATTCCCTGGCAGAAACAGATCGAAAAGAAAACACACGAAATCGCAAGATACGTTGTCGGAACAATCCGGGAAAATATATAGCAAAAATTTATGCATAGAAAGGAAGGTAACGGGCAAAAGCGGGGTCGGAGACGGACTCCCGGGTGTCCAGGTGCCCTGGCGGCGCGGCCAGGAGGTAGGGCGCGCCAGGAGGGTGCCTGGACCCCCTGGAGCTCGTCTTCGACTCCACTTAGGCTCAGAATTTTACTAATTTTGCAAAAACTCGTAATACGGAACTTTTATGGCGGTTCGCGATGTTTCCTTACCGTACTACATACCTTTTCTTTATTCTGCTTATGCTGGCGTCTGAAACAGGGCTGCAACATGTTCTTCGTGAGTTGTTGTGTATATTATATTCACATCAACATTGACGGGGTCTCCTGCTATGTAATGTTTAAGTCTTTGCCCATTCACAACTTGAGGTTTGGTGCCTTCAAAATTATTAATCTTAATTGCACCAGACCGATAGACTTCTTCAATATGAAATGGCCCTTCCCATATGGAAAGTAGTTTGCCTGGAGAAAACCTGAAACGGGATCTAAACAACAAAACTTTATCGCCAACATTAAATTCACGTTTCAGAATCTTCCTATCATGCCACTTCTTTACCTTTTCCTTGAACATTTTAACGCTCTCGTAAGCTTCACTTCTCCATTCATCTAGAGAAGTCAAGTTCATGAGACGCTTTTCACCAGCTAATTTTGGGTCAACATTAAGCTCTCTGACAGCCCAGAAAGCTTTGTGCTCTAACTCTAATGGCAAATGGCAAGCCTTGCCATAAACCATCTTGTAGGGGGACATGCCCATGGGGTTTTTGTAAGCAGTTCTATATGCCCACAAAGCATCTCCTAACTTATTTGACTAGTCCTTTCTATTCCTGTTTACTGTTTTCTGCAAGATCAACTTAATCTCTCTATTGGTGAGCTCAACTTGCCCACTAGTTTGAGGATGATAAGGTGAAGCAATTCTATGATTGACATCGTATTTGGCTAAAGCTTTTCTAAAAGCTCCGTGCGTGAAGTGTGATCCTCCATCAGTCATGAGATACCTTGGTACACCAAACCTAGGAAAAATTACATCTTTAAGCATTTTCAAAGATGTTGTGATCAGCACTTTCAGTGGGGATTGCTTCAACCCACTTGGTCACATAATCAACAGCTACTAAAATGTGAGTGTACTTGTGCGAAGAAGGAAAAGGACCCATAAAATCAAAACGGCAACAATCAAAGGGTTCAATCACTAGTGAGTAATTCATAGGCATCTCATTCCTTCTACTAATGTTACCAACTCTCTGACATTTATCATAGGCTAAAACATAATTTCTAGCATCTTTAAAAAGAGTAGGCCAATAAAAACCTGATTGAAGAACCTTATGTGCAGTTCTCTCACCGGCATGATGTCCTCCATAGGGACTATCATGACACCGTCTGAGAATGTCCTTCTGCTCATGTTCCGGTATGCATCTTCTCACGATCCCGTCGGGACCTTCCTTGAAAAGATGTGGGTCATCCCAAAAGTAGTGCCTCAAATCATGAAAGAACTTCTTCCTTTGCTGAAATGTTAAACCTGGAGGCAAATACTTTGCAACAGTAAAATTAGCATAATCTGCATACCAAGGATCGGAAAGAGATTGTACTTTTACAACGGCAAGTTGCTCGTCTGGAAAACTATCGTTGACTGGGATGGGGTCGTGCGGTATATCTTCCATCCTTGAAAGATTGTCCGCCACCAGATTGTCTTCTCCTTTCCTATCAACAATCTGCAAATCAAATTCTTGAAGAAGGAGTACCCATCTGATAAGCCTTGGTTTGGCATCCTTCTTTTTCATAAGATATTTAATGGCAGCATGATCAGTATGAATAATAACTTTGGAATCAACAATATACTATCTAAACTTATCACAAGCAAATACTACAGCTAAGAATTCCTTCTCAGTAGTGGCATAATTCTTTTGAGCACTATCAAGGGTTTTGCTAGCATAATGTATAACATTCAATTTCTTATCAACTCTTTGTCCTAAAACAGCTCCAACAGCAAAATCACTAGCATCACACATAATCTCAAAAGGTAAATTCCAGTCAGGTGGTTGTACTATAGGAGCGGTTATTAAAGCTTTCTTAAGGACTTCAAAAGCTTCCTTACAATCCTCATTAAATACAAAAGGGACGTCCTTCTGGAGAAGATTAGTGAGGGGCCTCGAGGTTTTAGAAAAGTCTTTAATAAATCTTCTATAGAAACCATCATGACCAAGAAAACTGCGAATACCTTTGATGTCCCTTGGATAGGGCATCCTCTCGATAGCTTCGATCTTGGCTTTGTCCACTTCAATTCCCCTTTCGGAAATCTTGTGACCAAGAACAATTCCTTCGTTAACCATGAAGTGGCACTTCTCCCAGTTGAGTACCAAATTCGTCTCCTCACATCTCTGCAAAACTTTATTAAGATTGTGAAGACAATGGTCAAAGGAGGTTCCATAGACGGAGAAATCGTCCATGAAGCCTTCCATAATATCCCCACAGAAACCATGAAAAATAGCAGACATACACCTTTGAAAAGTAGTAGGGGCATTACATAAACCAAAAGGCATACGCCTGTAAGCATAAGTACCAAAGGGACAAGTAAAAGTGGTCTTCTCTTGATCAGCGGTGTTAACATGAATTTGAGAGAAGCCAGAATAACCATCGAGATAACAAAAGTGGGTATTTTTGGATAACCTTTCAAGCATTTGGTCGATGAATGGCAACGGGTAGTGATCCTTCCTGGTTGCCTTGTTCAACTTCCTGTAATCAATACACATTCTATATCCAATAATAATTCTCTGAGGTATTAGTTCATTTTTATCATTAGGAACCATAGTTGTACCTCCTTTCTTAGGAACACAATGTACCGGGCTTACCCACTTACTATCAGCTATAGGGTAGATAATACCTGCGGCTAGAAGCTTGAGAATCTCAGTTCTCACAACGTCCATCATCTTCGGGTTCAACCGTCGTTGATGATCAACAACTGGTTTAGCATCAGGCTCAAGGTTGATAGTATGTTGACAGATAGATGGACTAATCCCCTTAAGGTCATCAAGGGTATAGCCAATTGCGCCTCGGTGTTTACGGAGTACTTCCAATAGTCGCTCCTCCTCATATCCTGAAAGGTTAGAATTGATAATAACATGATATACTTTCTTTTCATCTAAATAAGCATACTTGAGCGTATCGGGAAGAGGTTTAAGATCGAACACCGGGTCTTCTTTCGGTTTTGATAAAATTCCCAAAGGTTCAACCGGAAGGTTGTGCTTCAGGATAGCAGGTTGCCTCAAGAATATTTCATCTAGTTCATTTCTTTCCTGCATATGCAAATCATTCTCGTGGTCCTCCATATATTGCTGCAAAGGATCATTAGGGGGAATAGCAATAGAAGCAATACTTTCAATAAGTTTATCAGCACTAGATAAATTGGTACCACGAGGCTGCTTAGAGAACTTAGAAAAATTAAATTCATACGGCTCACCATTGAATTCAACAGAAACCTTACCTTTCTTGCAATCTATTATAGCTCCACAAGTTCTAAGAAAAGGTCTACCAAAAATAATTGGACAAAAATTATCCCTCTCTGAACCAAGTACTAGAAAGTCGGTAGGGTATTTTACCTTTCCACATAGGACTTCAACGTCCCTCACAATTCCAATATGAGAGATAGTTGTTCTGTTTGCAAGATGAATGGTAACATCAACTTCTTCAAGTTCACAAGGGGAAATCTCACCGATGATCTCTTCATAAAGTGAATAGGGGATAGCACTTGCACTCGATCCCAAATCGCATAGCCCATAATAATTGTGATCTCCTATTTTAACAGATACCACTGGAGTACCTGAAATTGGGCCTTTATTCTTGGCTGTGACAAGGTTAGTCCAAACAGCACAAAAATTTATATTGGAATCCAAAACATCATTAGTAACAAGGTCTTTAATTAATGCAACTTGAGGATCAACCCTGATCTGGTCCTCAGGCTCATCAACTCTTCTCTCACTTTTATTTATTATACCTGTCACAAGAGAGTGCTCCCTTATCTTCGCGGGAAAAGGAGGCTGTTCATATATAACTGCAGGCAAAATAGGGTCAGCAACATGAATATCAACAGGTAGCTCTTTAAAGGGTTCATGATGCTGGTCTCTCTTCTTTTTAAAAGAATCAACGTGAGAGGCAAAATTCTTATAGAAATCAATCATTAGATGGGAATCAAGACCAATCTTAGAGCAAAAAGTATTGAAGTAATCAGTTTTCACATAGCTCTAAATATAATCATGTTCATAATTTATAGCGGGTTCAATACCTTTATCAATTTCCCAATCTTCGGTATTCCTCTGGATCCTTTCAATGAGGTCCCACCTTTCTTCAACACTCTTCTTCTGAAACACCCCACTAGAGGAGGCATCCAGCATCTCCTTATCCTGACGAGAAAGCCTGGCATAAAAATTTGTAAGAATAATTTCCTTGGGAAGCTTATGAATAGGGCATTTGAGCATTAGGGACTTCAATCTCCCCCAAGCTTGAGCAATGCTTTCTCCGTCACGAGACCTAAAGTTATAGATATAGTTCCTGTCTCGATGAATTTCATGAAGAGGATAAAACTTAGTATAAAAGAAAGACATAAGCTCCTGCCAGTCAAGCAATTGTGAGTTATCGAGAAGCCTATACCAATCTGAAGCTTTATCTATAAGTGATACATCAAACAATTTCCTCATGACAAACTCCCTCGATACACCTGCAAGCTTAAATAATGAACATAATTGTGACATATATAGCAAGTGTTCACCGGGATGTCTGTCTCCTGCATAACGATTAGCCAAAACATAATCGATAATACCAGCTGGTATTTTGTAGGGCACAATTTCAGTAGGGGGGAATCAACCACCACAGATGTGGGGTGTCTTCCCGCAAGCAACAATCCAATGACAGGGTTGTCCATAAGGACAAAGAGCAGCAATAGCAAAAAATAAAAACAGAATTATAAAAACTTCCTTACCAGTTTCACTTTACCAATAGCGCTACGCTCCCCGGCAACGGCGCCAGAAAACGGTACTTGATGACCCACAACCGTAAGGGATCTATTGCAGCGTTTTCGATAAGTAAGAGTGTCGAACCCAACGAGGAGCAGAAGGCATCGGTAAGCGATTCTGAGCAAGAAATTACTGCAAGCACTGAAAGATAACTTTTTAGGGGTTTTCTTGATATAAGCAACAGGAAAGTAAAAGCGAGCAAAGTAAAAGGCACTGGAGAGTAACAAGCGGCCCAATCCTTTCTTAGCAAAGGAGAGGCCTAGCAACTGAACTTATAAAGACTAAAGCGTTCCTGAGGACACATGGGAGAGGTAGTCATGTGCTTTCGCCATATTCCGTATCGATACTATGTTATGTGTTGATAAGTGTTGAGTGGGTGGATCTATGATAGTACACTCTCTAGACTAAGATGAGTGCACTCTTATGATTAAACACCTTGCAAGCATCCGCAAATACAAGATAGAATTTAAGGCAAAAGCCTAACCATAGCAATACGATCGAGGATCCATTATTCCCTTATGCAAAAGCGTGCGAACTGGGGTTCAGGTTTCTGTCACTCCGGCAACCCACCATATGCATTCTTTGTACACAATGTATTCTCCTAGGTCCTTAATAAGGCGAAGTGTTGAGTGTTCGACTCACACAACACTACTAGTAGAATGACAACACAACTTAAGTATCAAACAACACATATTACTTCAACAACATATGACTACTAACAACAAGACTTTCCCCATGTCCTCAAGAACTAAGGTAACTACTCACGAGACATAAAAGAGATCATGATCAGTGGGGATAAATAGGTGATAAACAATCTGGACATAATAATATTTCTCCAACAAAACTCAATAGCATTCACCACAAAGTAGTAATCAACACCGATGGAGTAGAGAGGATAGGTAGTACGAGTTACAACACAAGTTGCGATTGTGAGATGAGATTTGGATGAAGATGGAGATGGTGCTGGTGTTGGGGATGATGTTGATGATGATCTCGATGATGCCCGTGATGATGGTGATGACGATGGCGATGATCTCCCCTTCCGGGAGGTGATCTCCCCGGCGGAATCTGCCCACCGGAGATGGCTTTTTCTTCTCTGTTGGTTTCCGCCACGGAGCGGCGGCGGAACTCCGTAAAAACTCCCGTCCCTAGGGTTTTTGGATAACGGAGAGCATATATGCAAAAGGGGGCGACCAGAGGTGGGCCAGGGGCTCCAGGCGCCCCCCCGGCGCGGCCAGGGGGGGGGGCGCCCCCAGGGCGCCTGGGCACCCTGTGGCCCCCCTCCGGTTGCCCTTTCGCATGTCTTCGTGATTCGTCTGAAAAATATCTCCCGTCAATTTTCAGGTAATTCGGAGGTATTCTTCTTCAGCAACTCAGCGTCCACATTTTTACTGCTGAATCCTGCGTCTGCTGCTTTGGCATTGGAAAGTTGCAAACTGTGTAAAATAGACCAAAACAACATAAGAACATCATCGTAACGTGAAATATATCAATGAATAAGGATAAATTATGATACAAAATAGTGATGCATTTTGGACGTATCAACCACTCAACGATATTATCAATAATAAAGACGCCACTGGACGCATATCCAAATGGGCCATTGAGCTGTTACCGTTCGAAATATCCTATAAACCACACCGGACTATTAAATCCCAGTTGTTGGCTGACTTTGTCGCAGAATGGACTGAAGCCGAACTCCCTAAAGAGTACGGCTCATATTCCCACTGGACAATGTACTTCGACGGTTCCAAAAAGCTAGCCGGATTGGGGGCCGACGTAATATTGATATCTCCAACTGGGGATACAGTCCAGATGTCCTACAGATTATGTATACAGACTCGAACAATGCGGCTGAATATGAAGCCCTATTACATGGTCTCCGCCTAGCCGTATCCATGGGCGTACAATGCCTCGAGGTACGCGGAGACTCCAACCTCGCTATCTCCCAAATATATGGAGATTTTGATGCGAAGGATTTAAAAATGGCAGCTTATCGCAATGCTATATTGAAAATGTCGTCTCGATTTGAGAGGTTGGAATTCCATCACGTAGCCCGGGATAATAACCAGGTCGCTGACGTACTCGCTCGTATGGGTGCCAAACGTGACTCCGTCTGTCGTGGAATTAGCACGACAGATATCCGGTTTAGCGGACTTGATGATGGAACCATCGCACGGGTTAGCTTGAAGGGGTTCATAGCACACAAAGGACACAGAGAGTTTATACTAGTTCGGCCCCTTCGATGAAGGTAAAAGCCTACGTCTAGTTGGTTTGGTATTGCTTGGGCGTCGGATTACAGGGAGCGGATTCGCTTGCCTGTAGTCTCGACGGGTTGATTCTTGCTTGTCCCTGAACCGTCGTCGGGTCGTCCCTTTATATAGAGGTGACGCCTGGTCCGGTTTACAGAGTCCCGAGGCCGGCTCATACTTGTGTCCGCCTCGGCCTCTGTCTTTTCTTCCTTATCTCTCAAGTTACATCGCTTGGCGGTTTACAAACCACACTTCTATACATGGGCCCTAAGATCTCATGGGCCGTAGCCTTTTTACTAAATATTACAACCCAGTATAATATAACTAAGCCGGTTTACACTAGCCGGTTCATACCTGCTAGTCATATCCCTGACATTAGGCCCCAGAAATGATTTGAACTTGTTCATATTAGTCTTCCTTGTCTTGTATAATTTTCTTCTGTCTTCATATTTTTGTAAACCGGCTCTGACGTCATCTTCGAGAATCACTAAATCTGACCGTGACATCATCTCCGCATTTAACGCTGCGAGCTGTACTGTAGCTTTGTTTAATGGTTATCCGAAAATCGAGGCGTCAAAAAGGATCTTTATCCGATCCTTGCCCCCTCGAATCCCGCACCTGTCGCTTCATATCTGTCCTTCGCTTATAAATACCGCCGTCCCCCTTCATTCTTTCTTCTTCTCGCCTCTTCTTCCTCCGTCTGCCGCCTGAGCTTCAAGACTCCATTGATGCCCGAGCTTGAAGCGCCGCCGTTGCTTCGCCGAGTCAAGACCTCTCTGGCCGCTGCATCAACCTGATTCGACCAGAGAACTCCGCCGTTGTCCTCCATTGTTCAGGTACGTCCTTTCTTCCTCGTTATAGATCTGCATCTTCTAGGGTTCTTCCCTTATTCTTCCGCCATTAGAGCTTTCAATGAAGGCTTCATCTTGTTCCTCGTAAACGCTCACTTCATAGAAAGTTTTTGACCTTTATGCCCAGTTAATAGATCTCCCACTAGTATTTGTCTTAGATCCCGCCATTTATACTTATCCCGTAGATTCATCTGCTCTGCATAAGATCCTTGCGTTTCTCCCGTATTTTTTTGCACTTTATTTTTCTTTTCTTTGCGCTCCCAGATCTATTCCACTTTAGCCGTTTACAGGGAAACTGTTTCTTCTCCTTTGTAGATCCATTAGATATACTCCGGTTTAAACTATTATGCCCTATTCCTGTAAAACCTTTGAAATTGAACGCAACGGTTTAGCTGTTCCTCTTTTACTGTCGTGAACTGGTAATGACATAGCTCCCTGTTATTGCCGGTTTAACCATACCATTAGTCCTTTGTTTAAACCGTCGCGTAACTTTCATAGATATTTTCCGGTTTATATTGCTGTACCCGCATAATCCGTTTTTTTGCACTTTATCTTTTCCAGTACTTGTCCTTCCATTGCTATGGCCAAGCAGTTTGTCTCCTGTGATTGGGTCCCTTCCATCATCACGGAAGAAGAAGAAGACTTGGTCAAAATTTCTGAAATTGGTACCTTAGGCCCTCAGTCTGTTTTGAAGTGGCGGGCTCCGGGGAATGAATGCCCTCCTACTCCCAGGCCTGGGGAGGTTATTGTGTTTTTTGATCACATATCTCGAGGCTTCTCTCCCCCCGGTTCAAAGTTTTTCCGGGATGTTCTTGCTGCCTTCCAACTCCACCCTCAGGATATTGGACCCAACTCTATTTCAAATATCTGTGACTTCCAAGTGTTTTCGGAGGTGTATCTACAAGAAGAATCGTCGGTCAATCTGTTCCGGGACTTCTTTCACCTGAACCGGCGCACAGAGTTCACCAGCGGACCGCATCAGGAGCTCAGCGGTGTCAGTATCCAGAAAAGGAGAGACGCTGTCTTTCCTCACGCCGCTTTACACACGCATCCAAAGGAGTGGAACAAGTCATGGTTTTATTGCATTGACACTTCTCCTGAAGGGGAGAACCCTTTGCCGGGTTATCGTGAGCACCGTATTCCGGAGGATCATCCTCTACCACAACGACTCAGCTCTGTCGAGCGGACCCGGTTTGCATCACAGCTCTCCAGGTTAAAAGCTTTCATGGCCAATGGCTTGACTGGAACTGATTTTATGTGCTGCTGGTTGTCTTGGAGCATCCTTCCTTTAAGTCAGCGATCACAGTTGATGTGCCAGTATTCTGGTAAACCGGACGACCCTCAACGGTTTACAAAGGACAAACTCTCTGAATCGGAGGTTATAGAATCAGCCAAGAAAATGCTCAACGTCTCCTTAGCAGACTGCAGCAAAGTCGGGTTAGCTCCGTATTATAAGAAGAATAAGCTGCCTGCGATAAGTTTTGTTTCGCCCTGTATTTGTAACCCGTTCTTTTAAACCGTCTTTTCAATTGTCTTTCTTTCTTTTGAATAGTCTGATGATCCTTTCTGGAAGAGAAAGCCTCAGGAGAAAACCGGCAAACAAGCACGCCGGAAAACCTTGGCCAATAAGAAAAGAAAAGCAGCTATTGACGCTAGCTCTCCCGCTGAAGATGATGACCCGGCTTCCGAGGTATGAATTAATCCGGTTTAAATTTTGCTTTTTTGTACTCATATCCGTGTCTAATGATAACTTTCCACGGGAATTGGCTGAAGGTGATAATCCGGCCGAAGTTGAGGTAACTATCCTTTCTTCTGATTCAGAATCTCTTCCACAAAAAAGTCGTCGGACCGTCCGGAAATACCAATTTTCTCACCCTTATGCTCAGTTGGATCCTAATTTTATTTTGAAGAAGCAACAGCATGAAGCTCTTCGCCGGACCACTCGCCATAGTGGCCTGGTAGTGGAATCATCCGGGATTTCTTTAACTCCGGCTCGGAAACGCCGTGCTGAGGTGATACTTTCTCCGACTCTCCTTCATCCCAAGGCCGGGCTTATCCGGAAACCTCTTAAACCGTCTGACCCTGATTATCAGGAAACTCCACTGTCTTCTTCTGGTGAATCGACTGCCACACAGCTTCCTCCATTGAAAACTGTCCCAGGGTAACTTTTTTTTAACTTTTCCGGTTTACGATTCCCTTTTGCTTTATAATGTTAACTCATTTTGCAACCTTTTTTCAGCAAACCAAAGCCTAGCAAGAAATCCAAGGCAAACAAGCCTCCTGCTGAGACCACTGCAGATGATCCGGCCGATGATCCGGCAATGACCATTCCTCTAGAAAGCGAGCCCGTAGCTCCTCTTGAAGATCCTGCGCCTACGGATCACCTCTCCGTACCCGAAAATCCTACTGCTGAAGATGCACACAACTCGCCAAGCCCTGCCCGGGTCAACTCTCCGCAAATTAATCCGGCATCTCCCAATCCAGCTCACACTGCGACTCCAATTGCTCCTTCTTCTCCAGAAGTTGTAGTGACTGGGACTGCATTCGTTGCTCCGGCTGAGCCCACCGTTTTAGCCAAGCATACGACTAAAACGGAGAAGCTATATAAAGAGAAGGGCAAATGGAGTACTGAAGTATCCAATCTTGCAGACATGAGCGCCCAAGAAATTTATTCTGGGTACCTAAACCGGCTCCACAGCAGCCGAGATTATGAAGCAAGCTTGGTTAACTTGATGAAGGAGAAATATGAGGTAATCCTTTTCTTCTGACTTTGTACTTTTGATATGCTTCTATCCCATAACAGCCCCCAAGTTCCGGTTTAGCTGCGTGCTGAAGGTGAACCGGAACTTTGTAGTTTGAACAATTGATCTTTACATTAGCCCCCAAGTATCAAGTAGATAACTTGTTTATGTATTTGATACTTGTAAAAATTTCTGATGATACTTCAACCATCCATTAGCCCCCAAGTGTCAAGTAGACAACTTGTTTGTGTGCTTGAGACTTGTAACTTTGAATTGCTGTTGCTTATTGCTTCAACTGCCATTAGCCCCCAAGTGTCAAGTAGACAACTTGTTTGTGTGCTTGAGACTTATATGATTTTTGCTTCTTGTCATTTGATTGTGCTTGCAGGCTGAGTTAAACCGGAACGCTGAATAAATTAATGAACTTCGGAGCTGTCTTGCTGAGACAGAATCTGCCGCTTCAAAGGCTAAGAAAGATCTTCAGGTAAGTTTAAAAACTACTGAAGATCTGAAGAAATACTTTGAAGAAGAGCGGACCACTTTTGAGGTTCAAAAGAAGGATCTGGAGAAAAGGATTCGGGATGCTGAAGGGGCGCTTAATCCGGTTACAGAAGAATTAACCGGTTTAAAGCAGCAGATTGAGCTGATGACCTCTGCAATCTTTGGTAAGTATAATCTAAACTCCCGCTTTACCCCTGTAATCTTCCGTCTGTGCCGGTTTAACCGTAATATCTATATGCAGGGCGCCGTGTCTCCCATCTTGGGGATGACCTACGGAAGAAGCTTAAAGCGTGTTACACCTTGGTCGAGCAGCTGTATTCCGGCGCTCAGAGGATCATTAGTGCAACTTCTTTCGGTAAACCGCCCCCTACGACTATCCAGGAGACGTTGAAAAATTATCTGTCTTGCCAGTTCGTCTTGAAGAAGTCAAAAAATCTGCTGCCCGAGGTGGTGCTCTTCTGGCCCTTACCAGGGCTAAGGCCTGGGTCCCAGATTTTGATCCGGAAGAAGCTTTAACCGGATTTCCTGATACAAAAGACGACGGCTCAACTTTTACCGCAAAGGATCTCTACGCCTTGACGAAGGAGATGCGTCCCCTCGCCAGCAAGCTTGCAGCTGAATCCGATTTATCCAGGTATCATCCTGGATACAACTTGCAAAACAAGCGGGTGGAGCGGCCGGTTTATGATACCGTCAACTTAATCCCGCTGGTTCGTCCTCATACCTTCGCTCCTGATATTGAACCTTCTGAACTTATCAACGACGAGATGTATTTCCGGGCTTTGACGAAGATTGACTGGCGTGTGCCGGACTTCCAACCGCTTCAAGAAGATGAAGATATTCCGGATCAAGGTGATGGCCAGCCGTCTCAGCAAGGAGGAGCATAATTCAAAACTTATTGTTGTAGTCGCAGTCTCTGTTTTGCCAAACAATCTTTTTAATCCGTCAGGCTTGCTATGCCTTGTAATAGGATAGCTGAAACTTGATCTGCTTTAATCTGGATATTCTGTCTTTCTTATGTGAAATATTTGCCAAATTAAATGTTGTCTGATGTTGCTTCTCTTGCATATCCTCTGCTCCTGTAGAAATAATACTGAAAATATGTCCTAGCGGTTTACCACTGGACGGATTAAATTGTTCTCTCAAAACGTCAAATAAGTACATACTCATACCAGCAATAAAGTTATACCTGAGATTATATATACTCAATACTTTGATGAAGATCTTCATGGATTCAATTAGAAACCCGGGTTTTGATGATAGACTTCGGTTCATCTTGTTCTGAAAAACTTTGTTCAGAAATTTGTGGCTTGTTGCCTGATAGATGATCCGGGTTATAATGAACACCGGTTTACTCATGCTGGTATTCATGACCCAGACTTTTCACTTTATAGATACGTGGTCAGCTTCTGTAGCTGTTCTACTCTGGTTTAAAGGGTTTAAAACACAAACACAAAAAGATGCAAATGTTGCAAATAAGACCATGTAGTCGAGGCTTTTTAAGAGCTGCCAGGCTCAAACCAAGGTTCAGCCAATCAATGGGATGTGGATTATCCATCTTTCCCAGGGGGCCTAGCCAATCACTGAATGTGGATTATCCATCTTTTCAGAGGGCCGATAGAACCGCAAATAAAAAACTGAGCCAATCAATGGGATGTGGATTATCCATCTTTCCCAGAGGGCCTAGCCAATCACAGAATGTGGATTATCCATCTTTTCAGAGGGCCGATAGAACCGTAACAAATTTGAGCCAATCACTGGATGTGGATTATCCATCTTTCCAGAGGGCCTCCATGGTTCCTCCTGAACCGGTGGGTAAATTTAAACCAATCACTGAATGTGGATTATCCAACTTTTCAGAGGGTCTCCAGGGTTCCTCCTGAACCGGTGGGTAAATTTAAACCAATCACTGAATGTGGATTATCCAACTTTTCAGAGGGTCTCCAGGGTTCCTCCTGAACCGGTGGGTAAATCTAAACCAATCACTGAATGTGGATTATCCAACTTTTCAGAGGGTCTCCAGGGTTCCTCCTGAACCAGTGGGTAAATCGTTAAGCGTCCTTTCTTTGAACCGGATGTCATCTCATGTTCTTTAGAAAGTTTTACTTTGCAAAAAATCAAGCTTAAACCGGCCAATATGTTGAAATATCTGATAAAAAACTTGCATTGTTGTTTTCACAAGATATTTGTATGTGGAAAAAGGGCTGAGCCCCCGGTTTACCGAGGGTGCCGGTTTATTTATTAATCATAATATATACATAGGATATAGTGGAGCTCATAGCTCAAGTATAGTAGGGCCGTAAATGGGCGATGTTCCATGGCCTCTTCGTCTCCTCTTCTGATGTCCGTGAGTCCTTGTGTTCTCGAACATCCACCAAGTAATATGAACCATTGTGTAGATTCTTACTGACCACAAAGGGCCCTTCCCAAGGTGGGGATAGCTTATGCATATCTATCTGATCTTGGATGAGCCGGAGTACCAAGTCGCCCTCTTGGAACGTCCTTGTTCTGATCCGGCGGCTATGATATCTGCGTAAGTCTTGTTGATAAATTGCAGATCGTGCCGCAGCTATATCACGCTCTTCATCCAACCGGTCTAAACTGTCTTGCCTTGCTTTCTCGTTGGCTGTTTCAACATAAGCCGTCACCCTTGGTGAATCATGACGTATATCGCTCGGAAGGACTGCTTCAACACCATATACCATGAAGAAAGGTGTGTAACCCGTAGACCGGTTTGGTGTAGTGTTGATACTCCAAAGAACAGATGGAACTCCTCAACCCAACATCCTAGGGTTCTCTGTAAAGGTGTCATAAGCCGGGGTTTGATACCTCGCAAAATCTCCTGATTTGCCCTTTCAGCCTGACCATTGGATTGGGGGTGGGCCACAGAAGACACGTCCAAACGAATATGTTCTCGTTGATAGAATTCTTCCATCTCACCCTGAGACAAATTGGTGCCATTGTCTGTGATGATGCTGTGTGGAAAGCCAAACCGGAAAATTACCTTTTTGATGAATTTGACTACCGTTGCCGCATCACACTTGCTTATAGGCTCTGCTTCAACCCACTTTGTAAACTTGTCTACTGCTACTAGTAGATGAGTTTTCTGATCTTGGGATCGCTTGAAGGGTCCGACCATATCAAGCCCCCAAGTCGCAAACGGCCAAGTTATTGGTATGATCCGGAGCTCCTGCGCCGGAACCAGAGCACGCCTTGAAAATTTCTGACAAGCATCACACTTTCGGACCAGATCTGCCGCATCTGCATGAGCAATTAACCAATAGAAACCATGCCGGAATGCTTTAGCCACCAATGATTTTGAACCGGCGTGATGACCACAATCCCCTTCATGGATCTCGCGAAGGATCTCACAACCATCCTCAGCTGACACACACCGCTGAAATACTCCATAAGTACTGCGATGATGAAGCTTTCCGTTTGCAATTGTCATGGACTTAGAACGCCGGATTATTTGTCGTGCTTCTTCTTCATCGTCCGGTAACTCCCCTCGGCTCAAATATGCCAAATAAGGCAGCGTCCAATCTGGAATAACATGAAGCGCTGCAACTAACCGTGCCTCCGGATCGGGAACAGCTAGGTCTTCCTCCGACGGTATCTGAACCGAAAGACTGTGCAATTCATCCAAAAAAGTGTTTGGTGGCATCGGTTTACGTTGAGAACCCATCCGGCTTAGAGCGTCGGCCGCTTCGTTCCTTTGCTGGTCTATATGATCCACCTGATATCCTTTGAAGTATCCTGCAACTGCCTCAACCTCTCGTCTATAAGCTGCCATGAGGGGATCTCTTGAATCCCACTTGCCGGAAACTTGCTGTGCCACCAAATCTGAGTCGCCAAAGCACTTAACCCGGCTCAAGTTCATCTCCTTTGCCAGCCGCAAACCATGAAGTAGTGCTTCATATTCTGCTGCATTATTAGTACAAGGAAACAATAGGCGGAGGACATAACAAAATTTATCACCTCTGGGGGAAGTTAAGACAACTCCAGCCCCCGAGCCATCCAATTGTCTTGAACCGTCAAAGTGAATCGTCCAGTAAGTAAGATCCGGCTTCTCCTCAGGAGTTTGCAATTCTGTCCAATCATTGATGAAATCCACCAATGCCTGAGATTTTATAGCGGTGCATGGCACATATTTCAGCTCATGTGGGCCGAGCTCTATGGCCCACTTTGCTACCCTACCTGTAGCTTCCCTGTTCTGGATTATGTCTCCCAACGGTGCTGAACTAACCACAGTTATTAGGTGACCTTGGAAATAGTGTTTCAACTTCCGGTTTGCCATAAACACACCATACACCAACTTCTGCCAATGAGGGTACCTCTGCTTGGATTCAATGAGTACTTCACTCACGTAGTAAACCGGGCGCTGAACCGGGTATTCCTTCCCTGCTTCCTTACGTTCAACCACGATTGCGACGCTGACTGCCCGTGCATTGGCAGGGAAGTATAACAACAACGACTCCTTATCAACAGGGGCAGCTAGGACCGGTGGTTTTGCCAATTGTCGTTTTAGATCCTCAAACGCTGCGTTTGCCTCATCACTCCATATAAACCGGTCTGTTTTCCTCAGCATTTGATAAAGCGGGACCGCCTTCTCTCCCAAACGGCTGATGAACCGGCTTAATGCTATGATCCGGCCAGCGATACGCTGAACATCGTTGATGCAAACCGGTTTAGTCAAAGATGTGATAGCCTTGATTTTCTCTGGATTGGCTTCTATTCCTCTGTTTGAGACCAAGAACCCCAGTAGCTTACCTGCCGGGACACCAAAAGCACACTTCTCCGGATTAAGCATCATCTTATAAGCTCGAAGATTATCAAAAGTCTCTTTAAGGTCCTCTATCATTGTCTCCTCTTTCCTCGACTTGACCACAATGTCATCCACATAGGCATGAACATTCCTCCCTACCTGCCCTTTTAGACAATTCTGAACGCAACGCCGATAAGTTGCCTGTGCACTTTTAAGCCCAAAAGGCATAGATACATAGCAAAAAGCACCAAAAGGGGTTATAAAAGCTGTCTTCTCTTGGTCTTTAACTGCCATCTTGATTTGGTGATATCCTGAATATGCATCCAAAAAGCTTAGCCGCTCACATCCCGCTGTGGCATCGATGATTTGATCAATGCGAGGGAGAGCAAAAGGATCAGTTGGGCAAGCCTTGTTGAGGTCTGTGTAGTCCACACACATCCTCCACTTCCCATTCTTTTTCAACACCAACACCGGATTAGCCAACCACTCCGGATGAAAAACTTCCACTATGAACCCTGCGGCCAAGAGCCTAGCCACTTCTTCTCCTATAGCCTTGCGCCTCTCCTCATTGAAGCGGCGTAGATACTGCTTGACCGGTTTAAACTTCGGATCAATATTAAGACTGTGCTCAGCGAGTTCCCTCGGTATACCTGGCATGTCAGAAGGTTTCCACGCAAAGATATCCCGGTTCTCATGGATGAACTCGATGAGCGCGCTTTCCTATTTAGGATCAAGGTTAGCGCTGATAGTGAACTGCTTAGACGAATCTCCAGGCACAAAATCGACTTGCTTGGTCTCCTCTGCTGATTTAAACTTCAACGCCGGATCATGCTCTGTAGTTGGCTTCTTCAGCGGAGTCATATCTGCCGGATCAACATTATCTTTATAATATTTCAATTCTTCCGTGGCACATATTGCTTCTGCATAGGCTGCATCTCCTTCTTCACATTCCACTGCTATCTTGCGACTTCCATGAACCGTGATCGTGCCCTTATGACCCGGCATTTTAAGCTGCAGATAAACGTAACATGGCCTAGCCATAAACTTAGCATAAACCGTCCTTCCAAACAAAGCGTGATAAGGGCTTTTGATTTTGACGACCTCGAAAGTTATCATCTCTCACCTGGAATCATACTCATTCCCAAAAGTAACTTCCAAATCAATCTTTCCAACCGGATAAGCCGACTTACCTGGGACCACTCCATGAAACACTGTATTTGATTGCCTTAACTTCTTATGCGTCAGACCCATACGACGGAAAGTCTCATAGTACAAGATATTGATACTGCTACCACCGTCCATGAGAACCTTAGTGAATTTGTAGCCTCCCACCTGAGGTGCCACCACCAAGGCTAAATGGCCCGGATTATCCACCCGCATCGGGTGGTCTTCTCTGCTCCACACAATGGGCTGCTCTGACCAGCGCAGAAATTGCGGTGTTGCTGGTTCAACCGCATTAACAGCCTGCTTCAAAACCTTCTGATCTCGCTTACAAAGACTTGTGGTGAAGACATGATATTGCCCACTGCTCAATTCCTTTGGATTACTTTGATATCTAGATTGCGGCTGCTGTTGCTGACGCTGTTGATTCCCCTGATTATTGTAATTTCCTTGGCCCAGCTGTTGATTGCTTTGGTTATTGTAACCACCTTGATGATGCGGCTGACTGCCCTGGTTACCATAACTTCCCTGATTATTTTGATTACCGGTCCGGTTTTGATAACCATTGTTATTGCCCCTATATCCTGATCCGGAGCTGCTCCCCTGATGACCCGGACCATAAAATCCAGGACCTGAACCGCCATTTGGAGGCCTGTCATGAGGATTAAAACGGCCCGCCATTGCTTTCATAAGGGGCCTGCACTCTCTTATGGTGTGTTTTGCCGGTCGATTTTTCATGCTATGCTTCGGACAAGGCTGATCTAACTCTTGGTCCCAGCTAAGAGTCCCTCCGCCGATTTGTGGAGGTGGGTTTCCCAAGCCGTGCTGGAAGCCCCCTTGAACTTGAGTGTTGGCCACGAAGTCAGAGCCACTCTCTGCCTTCCGTTTGCCCAAAAAACTCGTAGGAGCCGGATTAACTTGCGCCGGTTTACCAGACTTGCTAACCTTCCCTGTCTTGTCTCCTTCTGCTTCTGGATACTTGGTATTATCAGAGTCCCCATATTTTACCAAGGCACTCATGAGAGTTCCCATATCATTACAATCCCTTTTAAGCCGTCCGAGCTTTAACTTTAAAGATTCAAACCGGCAATTGTTTTCCAAAGTCACTATAGCTGTACTAGGATTGATACTATTCGAAGAGTGCAAGATCTCCGCTACTCTCCGTACCCAAGCAGCTGTAGACTCCTGCTCTCCTTGCACACAAGCTGCTAGATCCACCACTGACATCGGCTGTTTGCATGTATCTTTGAAGTTTTTGATAAACTGGCTGCGTAATTCCCCCCATGATCCGATAGAGTTCGGGTGTAAACCCTTCAGCCAGGTCCGGGCCGTACCTTCAAGCATCATAGTGAAATATTTAGCACAAGCTGATTCATCCACGTCCAGCATCTCCATGGCCATCTCATAACTTTCAACCCAAGATTCTGGAGCTAAATCTGCCGTGTAATTAGGTACCTTGCGGGGCCCTTTAAAATCCTTAGGCAGCTTGACACCCCGTAAAGCGGGGACAAGACATTGCACCCCAAAAGAACTCGTCGTAATTCCTGTTTCTGCTGAGGTTGTGTGAACCGGCGTTGTTTGACGAACCTCCTCCCGGGCTCCTGACCTAACCCGGTTTATATCCGGAGCTGGTGCCGCTGCACCCGCCGGATTATCCTGTCTGCGCTGATGCCTCCTGCGCTCGCTGCTAGACACTTCTGGCTCCTCCCAATGCCTAGTATAACTCCGGCTAGGATGTGGTGTTGAATGTAACCTTTCCCTGCTATGAGAATATGCTTGCTGCTGTATTAACGCCGTATTAAACAGCTCCTTGACCCTGCGCGCTTCCAATGCCACCGGAGACGTCTCCTCCACGGGTAAAGCGGCCAAACGTGCAGCGGCTGCAGCGATGTTATCCAAAGGGTTTGAATAATGACCTGGAGGGGTGGGAATGTAAGGTGCCGACGTGATCCGACGATCCCACTCTGTGGTGGGCTGCTGAACCGGCTCCTCCCTGGCTGGGGGTGCCCTCCGGTTTGAAACCAGATTATTACTAGTCCCAGCCCCAGGTGTCCTGAACAGATTCGTTGCCTCATAAACCGGCGGTAGACGAGACTGGTACTTTCGTCCCCTTACTCCTTCCATAGAGGCTTGCTCCATCCTTAGGTAAAAAGCCTGATCATCCAGCTCCGCTTGTCTCACCGCTATCATCTCTCTCTCTGTCTTCAGATCCTCCTTTAACTGATCAATCCGTCCTTTCAACTGAAGGAGCTCTGCATCATGATGCGCCCTGTCTGCTGGAGCTACTGTTTCCACCGCTTTAGCTGTGAACTCCTCGATCAAGGTGGATAGAACTTCAGTAGTAGAGAGGGCCGGGCCGCTCCCCCCTACACCAGCTTCCGCTGTCGTCCCGTTCACTAGGGGCTGTGAACCGGCCATAAAGACAGCCACCCGGTTTGGCGGGCCAAAGGGGTCCAGAATACTGTTTCCATCGGACTCGCCCTCAGACCGGCCGTCCTACAACTGATACAGAGACTCAGTTTCCCCGGATGAAGATTCGTCGTCTGAGTAGACAACGGTTGCACCATCGGATTCCGATCCGCCCTCGGCTCGAACTCTGTGGATTGCTCCAACGAACACGTGCTTCACGGCGGGCTGAATCCGGGCCGATCTCGCACGTTGAGCCGGCTCGACGATGTTGGGGAAGATGTCCGGCTCAGGCCCCGGTTCGCCGATTTTGCCAATGAAGACTTGGATGCTACCGAAGGGAACCCGGTACCCGTATTCGATTGAATCGGCCTCCGGTCCCCAACCTGCGTCATCGATGTAGATCCGGCCGCGGCGACTCTTGGTCATCCGGCCGACCGCGTAACCCTTGAGCCCTTCAAAGCTGCCCTTCAAGAACTCGAAACCATTGTGCGGAGGCCCCACGGTGGGCGCCAACTGTCGTGGAATTAGCACGACAGATGTCCGGTTTAGCAGACTTGATGATGGAACCATCGCACGGGTTAGCTTGAAGGGGTTCATAGCACACAAAGGACACAGAGAGTTTATACTAGTCCGTCCCCTTCGATGAAGGTAAAAGCCTACGTCTAGTTTTTTTGGTATTGCTTGGGCGTCGGATTACAGGGAGCGGATTCGCTTGCCTGTAGTCTCGACGGGTTGATTCTTGCTTGTCCCTGAACCGTCGCCGGGTCATCCCTTTATATAGAGGTGACACCTGGTCCGGTTTACAGAGTCCCGAGGCCGGCTCATACTTGTGTCCGCCTCGGTCTCTGTCTTTTCTTCCTTATCTCTCAAGTTACATCGCTTGGCGGTTTACAAACCACACTTCTATACATGGGCCCTAAGATCTCATGGGCCGTAGCCTTTACTAAATATTACAACCAAGTATAATATAACTAAGCCGGTTTACACTAGTCGGTTCATACCTGCTAGTCATATCCCTGACACCGTCCCACCTAACACATTTGTGGAAAGGTTGTTTAAGCCATCGGTAACACGGCAGGACGCTAGTAGTGATACAAATTCGGATCCGAACACACCCCCAGCCGAACCTAACCAAGACGTCATCGGATACCCAGACATGGGTATAACCCCTTCGACTCACGAAATCATGGTTGTCATAGCCCCCTGGACAGAGCCTTTCCTAGCTTACCATCAAAGGCAGGAACTCCCCGATGACCAAAATGAGGCCTGCCGCATAGTTCGACGTTCTAAAGCCTACAAGGTTCACGAGGGTGAATGATTTCTACTACACAAACTTCTTCTTGTAGACGTTTTTGGGCCTCCAAGTGCAGATGTTTGTAGGACAGTAGCAAATTTCCCTCAAGTGGATGACCTAAGGTTTATCAATCCGTGGGAGGCGTAGGATGAAGATGGTCTCTCTCAAACAACCCTGCAACCAAATAACAAAGAGTATCTTGTGTCCCCAACACACCCAATACAATGTTAAATTGTATAGGTGCAGTAGTTCGGCGAAGAGATGGTGCTACAAGTGCAATATGGATGGTAGATATAGGTTTTTGTAATATGAAAATATAAAAACAACAAGGTAACAAAAGGTAAAAGTGAGCATAAACGGTGTTGCAATGATAGGAAACAATGCCTAGGGTTCATACTTTCACTAGTGAAAGTTCTCTAAACAATAATAACATATTTGGATCATATAACTATCCCTCAACATGCAACAAAGAGTCACTCCAAAGTAACTAATAGCGGAGAACAAATGAGGAGATTATGGTAGGGTACGAAACCACCTCAAAGTTATTCTTTCTGATCGGTCTATTCAAGAGTCTATAGTAAAATAACACGAAGCTATTCTTTCCGTTCGATCTATCATAGAGTTCGTACTAGAATAACACCTTAAGATACAAACCAATCAAAACCCTAATGTCACCTAGATACTCCATTGTCACCTCAAGTATCTGTGGGCATGATTATACGATATGCATCACACAATCTCAGATTCATCTATTCAACCAACACAAAGAACTTCAAAGAGTTCCCCAAAGTATCTACCGGAGAGTCAAGACAAAAACGTGTGCCAACCCCTATGCATAGATTCCCAAGGTCACGGAACCCGCAAGCTGATCACCAAAACATACATCAAGTGAATCAATAGAATACCCCAATGTCACCACAGGTATCCCACACAAGACATACATCAAGTGTTCTCAAATCCTTATAGACTCAATCCGATAAGATAACTTCAAAGGGAAGACTCAATCCATTACAAGAGAGTAGAGAGGGAGAAACATCATAAGATCCAACTATAATAGCAAAGCTCACGATACATCAAGATCGTGCCATCTCAAGAACACGAGAGAGAGAGAGAGAGAGAGAGATCAAACACATAGCTACTGGTACATACCATCAGCCCCGAGGGTGGACTACCCCCTCATCGTCATGGAGAGCGCCGGGATGATGAAGATAGCCACCGGAGAGGGATTCCCCCTCCGGCAGGGTGCTGGAACAAGGTCTAGATTGGTTTTTGGTGGCACCAGAGGCTTTCGGCGGTGGAACTCCCTATCTAGGTTATTTTCCGGAGGTTTTAGTATATATAGGAGGTGTTGGAGTCGAGGGCAAGTAAAGGAGGTCTCCGGGCTGTCCACGAGGCAGGGGGGCGCACCCCTACCCTTGTGGGCAGCCTGTGCATCTCTTGGCCTTCCTCCGGCACTCCGTGGGCTTCTTCTGGTCCAAAAATAAGCTCCGTTGAGTTTCAGGTCAATTGGGCTCCGTTTGATATTCCTTTTCTGCGATACTCTAAAACAGGAGAAAAACAGAAATGGCATTGGGCTCTGGGTTAATAGGTTAGTCCCAAAAATCATATAAAAGTGTATATAGAAGCCCATAAAACATCCTAGAAGGATAATATAATAGCATGGAACAATCGAAAATTATAGATACGTTGGAGACGTATCAAGCATTCCCAAGCTTAATTCCTGCTCGTCCTTGAGTAGGTAAATGATAAAAACAGAATTTTTGATGTGGAATGCTAACCAACATAATTCTCAATATAATTTTCTTTATTGTGGCATGAATGTTCAGAACCGAAAGATTCAAGACAAAAGTTTAATATTGACATAAGAAATAATAATACTTCAAGCATACTAACAAAGCAATCATGTCTTCTCAAAATAACATGGCCAAAGAAAGTTATCCCTACAAATCATATAGTCTGGCTATGCTCCCTCTTCATCACACAAAATATTCATATCATGCACAACCCCGGTTTCAGCCAAGCAATTGTTTTCATACTCAATTTTTTCAAACCTTTCAACTTTCACGCAATACATGAGCGTGAGCCATGGATATAGCACTATGGGTGGAATAGAATGGTGGTTGTGGAGAAGACAAAAAGGAGGAAGATAGTATCACATTGACTAGGTGTATCAATGGGCAGTGGAGATGCCCATCAATAGATATCAATGTGAGTGAGTAGGGATTGCCATGCAACGGATGCACTAGAGCTATAGATGTATGAAGGCTAAACAAAAGAAACTAAGTGGGTGTGCATCCAACTTGCTTGCTCACGAAGACCTAGGGCATTTGAGGAAGCCCATCGTTGGAATATACAAGCCAAGTTCTATAATGAAAATTCCCACTAGTATATGAAAGTGACAAAACGAGAGACTCTCTATCATGAAGATTATGGTGCTACTTTGAAGCACAAGTGTGGAAAAGGATAGTAGCATTGTCCCTTCTCTCTTTTCTCTCATTTTTTGGAGGGGCTTCTCCCTTTTTTTAGCCCCTCTCTATTTTTTTTGGGGCCATCTCTTTTTTTTTTGCCTTTATCTTTTTTTTTGTTTCCTCACACGGGACAATGCTCTAATAATGAAGATCATCACACTTTTATTTACTTACAACTCGAAGATTACAACTCGAAGCTAGAACAAAATATGACTCTAAGTGAATGCTTCCGGCAGTGTACCGGGATGTGCAATGAATCAAGAGTGACATGTATGAAAAATTATGCATGGTGGCTTTTCCACAAATACGATGTCAACTAAATGATCATGCATGGCAGTATGACAATATGAAGCGTGTCATATTAACGGAACGGTGGAAAGTTGCATGGCAATATATCTCGGAATGGCTATGGAAATGCCATGATAGGTAGATATGGTGGCTGTTTTGAGGAAGGTATATGGTGGGTGTATGGTACCGACAAAAGTTGCGCGGTACAACAAAGGCTAGCAATGGTGGAAGGGAGAGAGTGCATATAATCCATGGGCTCAACATTAGTCATAAAGAACTCATATACTTATTGCAAATATTTACGAGTCATCGAAACAAAGCAATCAACGCATGCTCCTAGGGGGGAGGTTGGTAGGAGTTAACCATCGCGCGCCCCCGACCTCCACACAAAGGATGACACTCTACAAATACCTCATGCTATAAGTTCGTCACATCACGGTTCACCATACGTGCATGCTACGGGAATCACAAACCTTAACACAAGTATTTCTTAATTTCATAATAACTCCACTAGCATGACTCTAATATCACTATCCCCATATCTCAAAACAATCATCAAGTATCAAACTTCTCATCATATTCAATGCACTTTGTATGAAAGTTTTTGCTACATTCATCTTGGATACCTATCATATTATGACTAGTTTTATAACCAAAGCACATTACCATTCTGTTCTGATATTCTCTCAAAAGGATATAAGTGAAGCATGAGAGATCAACAATTTCTACAAAATAAAATCACCACCGTGCTCAAAAAAAAAAAATAAGTGAAGCACTAGAGCAAACTATTTAGCTCAAAAGATATAAGTGAAGCACATAGAGTGTTCAAACAATTCCTAGGTTATATTTATCTCTCTCAAAAAGGTGTGTCCAGCAAGGATGATTGTGGCAAACTAACAAGCAAAGAATCAAATCATACATGACGCTCCAAGTAAAACACATATCATGTGGTGAATAAAAATATAGTCCCGAGTATAGTTACCGATAGATGAAGACGAAAGAGGGGATGCCTTCCCAGGGCATCCCCAAGCTTAGGCTTTTGGTTGTCCTTGAATTTTACCTTGGGGTGCCTTGGGCATCCCCAAGCTTAGGCTCTTGCCACTCTTTATTCCATATTCCATCAAAGCAATACTCAAAACTTGAAAACTTCACAACACAAAACTTAGACAAAAATCTCATGAGCTCCGTTAGTATAAGAAAACAAACCACCACTCAAAGGTACTGTAATGAACTCATTCTTTGTTTATATTGGTGTTAATACTACTGTATTCCAACTTCTGTATGATTCATATCCTCCAATACTACTCATAGATTCATCAAAATAAGCAAACAACACATGAAAAATAGAATCTGTCAAAAACAGAACAGTCTGTAGTAATCTGTAACTTTCTCATACTTTTGTAACTCCAAAAAATTTGAAATAATTGGTAAATGTGGGGAATTTGTCTATTAATCATCTGCAAAAAGAATCAACTAAATATCACACTCCAGTAAAATCTGGTGACTATTGTAGTGAGCGCTAACGATTCTGTTTTTTTACAGCAAGATCATATAAACTTCACACAAGTCATCCCAAAGGTTCTACTTGGCACAAACACTAATTAAGACACAAAACCACATCTAAACAGAAACTAGATGCAATATTTATTCCTAAACAGAAGCAAAAACAAAAAATATAAAATTGGGTTGCCTCCCAACAAGCGCTATCGTTTAACGCCCCTAGCTAGGCATGATGATTTCAGTAATGCTCACGTAAAAGATAAGAATTGAAACATAAAGAGAGCATCAAGAAGAATATGACTAGCACATTTAAGTCTAACCCACTTCCTATGCATAGGGATTTTGTGAGCAAACAACTTATGGAAACAATAATCAACTAGCATAGGAAAGCAAAACAAGCATAGCTTCAAGATTTTAAGCACATAGAGAGGGAACTGGATATTATTGCAATATGTAGAAGTATATGTTCCTCCCTCATAATAATTTTCAGTAGCATCATGAATGAATTCAACCATATAACCAGCACATAAAGCATTCTTTTCATTATCTACTTACATAGAAATTTTACTACTCTCCACATAAGCAAATTTATTCTCATGAATAGTAGTGGGAGCAAACCGAACAAAATAACTATCATATGAAGCATAATCCAATTTAAAACTAAAACCATGATGACAAGTTTAATGGTTATCATTATTCTTAATAGCATACAAGTCATCACAATAATCATCATAGATAGCAACTTTGTTCTGATAATCAATTAGAACCTCTTCCGGAATAGTGGATTCATCACTAAATAAAGTCATGACCTCTCCAAATCCACTTTCATCAATATAATCATCATAAATAGGAGGCATGCTTTCATCATAATAAATTTGGTCATCAAAACTTGGGGGACTAAAAATATCATCTTCATCAAACATAGCTTCCCCAAGCTTGTGGCTTTGCATATCATTAGCATCATGGATATTCAAAGGATTCACACTAACAACATTGCAATCATGCTCATCATTCAAGTATTTAGTTCCAAACATTTTAATGCATTCTTCTTCTAGTAATTGGGCACAATTTTCCTTTCCATCATTTTCACGAAAGATATTAAAAAGATGAAGCATATGTGGTAACCTTAATTCCATTTTTTTTGTAGTTTTCTTTTATAAACTAAACTAGTGATAAAACAAGAAACTAAAAGATTCGATTGCAAGATCTAAAGATATAACTTCAAGCACTAACCTCCCCGGCAACGGCGCCAGAAAAGATCTTGATGTCTACTATGCAACCTTCTTCTTGTACACGTTGTTGGGCCTCAAAGTGCAGAGGTTTGTAGGATAGTAGCAAATTTCCCTCAAGTGGATGACCTAAGGCTTATCAATCCATGGGAGGCATAGGATGAAGATGGTCTCTCTCAAACAACCCTGCAACCAAATAACAAAGAGTCTCTTGTGTCCCCAACACACCCAATACAATGGTAAATTATATAGGTGCACTAGTTCGGCGAAGAGATGGTGATACAAGTGCAATATGGATGGTAGATATAGGTTTTTGTAATCTGAAAATATAAAAACAGCAAGGTAACTAAAGGTAAAAGTGAGCATAAACGGTGTTGCAATGATAGGAAACAAGGCCTAGGGTTCATACTTTCACTAGTGCAAGTTCGCTCAACAATAATAACATATTTGGATCATATAACTATCCCTCAACATGCAACAAAGAGTCACTCCAAAGTAACTAATAGCGGAGAACAAACGAAGAGATTATGGTAGGGTACAAAACCACCTCAAAGTTATTCTTTCTGATCGATCTATTCAAGAGTCCATAGTAAAATAACACGAAGCTATTCTTTCCGTTCGATCTATCATATAGTTTGTACTAGAATAACACCTTAAAATACAAATCAATCAAAACCCTAGTGTCACCTAGATACTCCATCGTCACCTCAAGTATCCGTGGGCATGATTATACGATATGCATCACACAATCTCAGATTCATATATTCAACCAACACAAAGAACTTCAAAGAGTTCCCCAAAGTTTCTATCGGAGTGTCAAGACGAAAACGTGTGCCAACCCCTATGCATAGATTCCCAAGGCCACGGAACCCGCAAGCAGATCACCAAAACATACATCAAGTGAATCAATAGAATACCCCAATGTCACCACGGGTATGCCACGCAAGACATACATCAAGTGTTCTCAAATCTTTAAAGACTCAATCCGATAAGATAAATTCAAAGGGAAAACTCAATCCATTACAAGAGATTGGAGGAGGAGAAACATCATAAGATCCAACTATAATAGCAAAGCTCGCGATACATCAAGATCGTGCCATCTAAAGAACACGAGAGAGAGAGAGAGATCAAACACATAGCTACTGGTACATACCCTTAGCCCCGAGGGTGGACTACTCCCTCCTCGTCATGGAGAGCGCCGGGATGATAAAGATAGCCACCGGAGAGGGATTCCCCCGCCGGCAGGGTGCCGGAACAGGGTTTAGATTGGTTTTTGGTGGCACCAGAGGCTTTCGGCAGCGGAACTCCCGATCTAGGTTATTTTCCGGAGGTTTCAGTATATATAGGAGGTGTTGGAGTCAGGGGCAAGTAAAAGAGGTCTCCGGGCTGTCCACGAGGCAGGGGGTGCGCCCAGTAGGGGGGGCGCGCCCCCTAACCTCGTGGGCAGTCCGTGCATCTCCTGGTCTTCCTCTGGTACTCCGTGGGCTTCTTCTGGTCCAAAAATAAGCTCCGTTGAGTTTCAGGTCAATTGGGCTCTGCTTGATATTCCTTTTCTGCGATACTCTAAAACAGGAGAAAAACTGAAACTGGCACTGGGCTGTGGGTTAATAGGTTATTCCCAAAAATCATATAAAAGTGTATATAAATGCCCGTAAAACATCCTAGAAGGATAATATAATAGCATGGAACAATAAAAAATTATAGATACGTTGGAGACGTACGAGTGAACTATATAAGAAAAGCACAACTGGTATTCTACAAAGGTGCATCTCTGAAGAGGAGGGAAGGCAAATTCTCGCTGAAATACACGCTGGAATGGGTGGCCACCATGCCGCAGCCCGGGCGCTCGTAGGCAAAGCTTTTCGAGCTGGCTTTTACTGGCCCACAACCCGAGCAGATGCCCAGACCTTAGTCCAACACTGCGTTGGCTGCCAGCTCTTTGCAAATCAAAGTCACATGCCTCCCACCGCTCTGAGAACAATCCCCATCATTTGGCCTTTTGCGGTCTGGGGGCTTGATATGGTCGGACCTCTTAATGGGGGAAGCCATAAAAAGAAATACTGACTGGTGATGGTAGATAAATTCACTAAATGCATAGAAGCCAAACTAGTCAAAACAGCTGAGGCAGGGCCTGTGATAGATTTTATAGCCGGCGTAGTACACCGTTATGGTGTCCCGCACAGTATTATCATAGATAATGGCTCCAACTTCACAGCTAACGAGGTAAAAAATTGGTGCGCAAAGTTGGGTATTAAACTTGACTATGCTTCTGTATATGTGACGCTCGGGGAATCAAGCTACAGTAAACCTCTGCTAATGATGCCACGTCACCACGATTACTGTTGCTAATCTCACGTTATTTCGAAACCGATTCAAATTCAAATTAAAAATCAAGCAAACAATAAAAGTTTTCAAATATTAAAACTAAAATGTTTGGTGAACCAAATAATGCATGGGCAATTATGGTGGAGAAACCACACCTTTATAAAATGTTTAAATACT
The DNA here is from genome assembly GCA_902687465.1 of Secale cereale. NCBI lineage: Eukaryota > Viridiplantae > Streptophyta > Magnoliopsida > Poales > Poaceae > Secale > Secale cereale. The sequence goes on along the minus strand of LR738713.1, from coordinate 788,670,409 downwards.
ATAAGATGAATAAAACAACAGTAAAAACAATTATTTAAATACCTTTTGTAGTTAATAAAATGTCAAACTAATTTATTTGAGGTCTATACTTTTTGTGACTCTGGACTAAGTTGAAATACTAATTTAGATGCTACGTGTATATTTTACTAAAACTAAAAATTAATAGGAAACACAACTAAAACAGAAAAGGTAATATAAATAAAAAGAAAAAATGCAAAACAGAAAATAAAACAAAAGAAAAGGAAAGGCAAAGTCCCCCTCTCCCCGGGCCGTTCAGCCCAACTGGTCATCCAGGCCACCACGAGGCCCACCCCATCCCCCCTCCATATCCCCCAGTGGCACACCGAAACCCTAGGCCGATCCCCACTCTTCCCCTCACCCCCTTTCTCCCCCCGATCGGATCTGGGTCGAGGCAGTTAGCCCCGACACCTTCGTGTGCTGTTGTGCGTCTTCTCCGTCATCAGAACGCCGTCGCCGCCTCGACCCCGTCCTCACCATCATCCTCGTCCTCCTCCCTAGGGGCATCCCTCGAGCCTCGCCAACCCCCACTCCCCTCCAGAGCTCGTGAGCTCAGTCCCCTCCCTCTTTTCCACCATCACCGGTGCCGTGCCCATCCTACCCTGGCCGCACACGCACCGTGAAGCTCCTGCCCCGCCCCGTGCATCACCGCCTCCACGCGCGCATGCGCACCGCCCCGCCCGCCCCCTGCCCCGCTGCGGTGTGCGCACGCCGCGGCCACCCTGTGCGCGCCCCACCGTGCCCGTGCGCTGCTCGTGCCTGTGGCCGCCAAGGCCGCGAGCACCGCACCGTTGCCACGCTCCTGCTGCGTTCCGGCCTCGCCCTGCCTCGCTTCCGGTTCCGGTCCAATGCGTGTCCGCGTGCCAGCAGCCACGGCCGCCGCTGCTCCCGGTCGCGCCCCTCGATGACCGCGGCTCACCGTTCCTCCCCGAGGCCAGCTGGAGCTCTGCCGCTCCGCTCGCCGCGGCCACCCGCACCCAAGCATCGCCACCGCACACGCTGCCGTGCGTGCGCCACGCTCGCTGATGGCCGCTCGCGCGCGCTTCGCTTCCCCTGTCGCCGCAGCGCCCGTCCTCACTGCTGCCTTGGCTGGTGCCGCCCCCGCGCCTCCCGCCTCGGCTCCGCCGCGCCAGGCCGGGCCGCCGCCGCCCCTCGCCTGTTGCGGCCTCGTCCCGCCGCACCTGCGGGCGAGCGCCTGCTCGGGTGCGCCCGTGCCCATGGCGCCCGACCCACTATGGCCTATGGGCCTATGGCAAACGGGCCCCACGCGCAGAGAATGTAAATATATATATATAATAAATAATAATGTAAAATAATTAAAATAATTAATTAATTAATTAATTAATTGACCTAAATAACTCTGTTTAGTTAATCTTATTAACTAACTAAACAAATTAATATGATTAGTTAAAACTGTGTCACTGATAGCGGGACACAGATGTCAGTTTGACCCAGTCAATACCTCTGTTGACTGCTGATGTCATGCTGACGTCATGCTGATGCAGTAATGCTGATTTCGAATTAATTTAGTAATAATAATTTAGAAAATGATTTAAAACTTTTAAAATTAATATAAAATAATTCGTAACTCGGATGAAAATACTTTGTACATGAAAGTTGCTCAGAACGACGAGACGAATCTGAATACGCATTCCGTTCGTCCGCCACACGTCCCTAGCATAGCAAACACGCAACTTTCCCCCTCCGGTCCATGTGTCTGAAAACGCGAAACACCGGGAATACATTCCCGGATGTTTTCCATCCTCGCCGGTATCACTTAGTATCGCGTTAGGTCACACGTAGCACCGCGTATTGCCATGTTATGTTTTGTGGTGAGATGTTTGCTTTATATTTATTGTTTCTTCCCCCTCTTCTCTCCGATAGACACGGGTACTGAGACACGTCCGGTGCCACTATGATCGACTGCGTCGACGACGACCCCTCCTTCTTGCCATAGCAACCAGACAAGCCCCCCCTTGATCACCAGATATTGCTCGTTCTTTTCTCTCTTATTCTTACATTAGATTTGCTACCGTTGATGTTTCGATAACTCCTATTCTGTTGCATAGCATGTCATTGTTGCTACAACTGTTGATACCTTTACCTGCAATCCTAAATGCTTAGTATAGGATGCTAGTATTCCATCAGTGGCCCTACATTCTTGTCCGTCCGCCATGCTATACTATCGGGCCGTGATCACTTCAGGTGGTGATCACGGGTATATACTATATACATACTTTACATGATACATGATGTGACTAAAGTCGGGTCGGCTCGTTGAGTACCCGCAAGTGTTTTGTGGGGGTAGAAAGGACAGGTGACTCCATCCAGGTAGTGGTTGGCCTGGGTTCCTGACGGCCCCCGAGTGGATCTTTGTGGCGGAGCGATAGGGTAGGTTGAGACACCCATTCGAGAGGTGGCCTGGCTCTGGTCGTTGTCCACAGTTATTTTATAATAACACGCTTAACGAGTTTAGATATTTGATCTGAGTCTGGTGATAAGTCCAAAACGTATCTATAATTTCTGCTTGCTCCATGCCTCTTTTGGGTGATATTGCTATGTTATTTATACACTTCCATACACTTTTGATCATATTTGGACTAACCTATTAACTCAGTGCACCCCAGTGCCAGTTTCTGTTTTCTACTGTTTTTGTATTTCAGGTTTTCCCATTACGAGAACTGCCAGAAAATCCCGGAAAAATTATATAAACAATCAGCGTTCCAGAAGCTTCCCGGCACCCGAAGTACAGCCGGAGGGGGGCCACCAGGGCTCCAGGCGCCATGGTGGCGCGGCCCCCTCCTGGCCGCGCCGGGGGGGGGGGGGGGGCGCCTGGGCCCCCCGGGCCTCCGCTGATGCCCCCCTTTGGCATATATTTATATCGTGTCCCGAAACCCTCGAGGGGGGAACCCTTTTTCGTGATCTCATCTCTGTTCCGCCGCCGCCGTGCTTCCAAGATCGGGAGCACCAGGAGAACTCTTCCCGGCACCCTGCCGGAGGGGAGGATCACCACCGGGAGCTTCTCCACCACCATGGACGCCTCCCGGATGAGTTGTGAGTAGTCTCCCTTGGACCATGGGTCCATGACTAGTAGCTATGTGATGTTCTCCTCCCGTTCTCGTGCTTCACTAATTAGTCCTCGTGAGCTGCCCTACATGATCGAGGCACATATGTAATCCTTATGTTGTTGCTATGATGAGTTTGCTGGGATCCGTTGGATTGTGAGATTATGTTCAGATTGTGTTTGAGTAATATATTTGATTCACCTCTTTTATATTTATGTTCGTAAGTAATTCTTGCATGTTCACCGTTGTTATTTATTGCTTTGGCCAAGTAATAGGTAGTGACTCCAAGAGGGAACGTTATGCATGATTGTGGGTTCATGCCCCTCGATGACTAGCTTGAGTGACAGAAACATGAGTCTAGGGGATGTGCTGTTGCCACAAGGGGGAAAACAACGGTGCTTGTGCCCGCGGGTGCAAGGATTGTTTACTTTACGCAAAGTTCTTTTAATGCAGTTGTCTGTTGCTTTGAGTTTACACTATGGGTGGGACTCGCAACTTAATACCAGCGAGATGTTCTGGATAGATATCTCAAGGTGGATGATTAGTAGTAGATGCAGATGGATTTCGGTCTACTTGCCTTGGCGTACCGCCCATGCTTTGAACCTCTACCTTTCTTGCAACTTAGTCAGCATTGGTTTGCGCACATGGTCCTGTCAATTGCCCAGCTGTAATTCGTTTACCTCACATAGCTGTTTTATCGTCTTTTGGGAGAGAGACATCACTAGTGAACATCATGGGACTCCGTTCCATATTACCATCATTGATCACATCCGCTATTTACTTTCCGCTTTTTACTTACTATTGCAGCAATACCTATCACTATTATCACTTGCGTTTGATCCTTTGTAAACGACAAGGCCGGAGGGATTGACAACCTCTCTGTACTCGTTGTGAGAAAAGTTATTTGTATCTGTGTGCAGGTCCACGTTGATTGCTAATATCTGGCGCCGTTAGCAGTTGACACCTTCTTGTTGAAACTGGGAGTCTCAGGGAAATCGATCCATGGTATCTTTGCCAAGGGAAAACTTCCGCTACACTGCATCTCAAACCTTCCACTTGGGGTAACCAACGAGGGGCGAGAAGCCATCAAGCAAAGTTTTCTGGCGCCGTTGCCGGGGACTCCACTCTTCAGGATAGGGGAGTTGCACGCTATCTTTTACCTTTGCTTTTTAGTCTTGTTAGTTTACCTTTCAGTTTTGCTTTAGTATCTTTTATCGAAAATCACAAAAATAGTTATCTTGCTTGCTTGCTACTATGGGTTCCACTGAGAACACCAAGTTGTGTGACTTCACTAGTCACAACAACGATGACTTTATCTGCACACCTATCACTACACCTGCCACTTCAGCACCTTCGTATGAAATTAAACCTGCTTTACTGAACCTAGTTATGAAAGATCAATTCTCCGGTGCTGGAGATGATGCTGCTTTACACTTAAACAATTTTGTTGAACTTTGTGATATGCCAAAGTACCAAGAAATAGATGGTAATATTGTTAAGCTTAAGCTTTTTCCTTTCTCCTTGAGAGGAGGAGCTAAAATTTGGTTTCAGTCTTTGCCTAGAAATAGCATAGATTCATGGGACAAGTGCAAAGATGGTTTTATTGGAAAACACTATCCACCTGCTAAAATTATCCAACTACGGAGTAACATAATGAATTTTAAACAATTGGATAATGAACACGTTGCCCAAGCTTGGGAACGTATGAAATCTCTTGTCAAGAACTGCCCTACTCATGGTTTGACTACTTGGATGGTTATCCAAACTTTTTATGCAGGCTTGAACTTTACCTCGCGGAACTTGTTAGATTCGGCCGCGGGAGGAACTTTTATGTCAACTACACTTGGTGTTGCCACAAAGCTTCTCGATGAGATGATGACCAACTATTCCCAATGGCACACCGAACGCGCTCCAACAGGTAGGAAGGTAAACTCTGTCGAGGAGATTTCCTCTCTAAATGAAAAAGTTGACTTGATCATGTCTCTACTTTCGAAGCAATCTTCTGTTGATCCTCGTGATGTTCCTTTAAATTCTTTGATTGCTCAAGAACAAGTAGATGTGAACTTTATCTCTAAAAACAATTTTAACAACAATGCTTATAGGAGTAATTTTGGTAGCAATCCTAGACCGTTCCCCTCTAATTCTTATGGGAACAACAATGCTTATCCTAGCACCAAGAACTCCACTACTGAACTAGAGATTATGCTTAAAGATTTCATCACTACCCAAAAAGCTTTTACTAATAGTGTAGAAGAAAAACTAAACAAACTAGGTGATCTCTCTTCGAAGGTAGACAATTTAGCCAATGAAGTAGAATTGCTTAAAATTAGAACTTCTCCTCTTGAGGAGAGGAAGGTCACTCCTATGAATGTTATTCAAGTGCAAATTAATGAAAATATTAGGATGATGGCTAAACTTACAGAGAGATGGGCTAGAGAAAGGGAGGAAGAAGATAGAATTAAGAGCCTTCCTACCCACCACACTATTGCTACTATCCAAGTTGTTGAGGATATCCAAACTCTTAGCACCCAATGCACTCCTGGTCCCAATGGACCTATTAATGGTGATGCTATGACTATAGAAACTACCAAACAAGTGAACCTAAAGGACACCACTACCACCTTACTTGATAGTAGTTACCTTGATTTTGATAATTGCACTCTTACCGAAGTTATTGATTTCCTTCACAAGATGTCTAGAGATCCCCACACTAGCACGCTTAATCTTGCCTTCACAGAGCATATCACTAATGCTCTCATCAAAGCTAGGGAGGAGAAACTTAGAGTAGAAGCCTCCATACCTAGAAAGCTAGAAGATGGTTGGGATCCTATGATTAAAATTAAGTTGAATAACTTCTCTTGCTATGCTTTATGTGATGTTGGTGCTAATACCTCTGTTATGCCCAAAAGAATATATGATATGCTTAAATTGAAACCTTTTGATTCTTGTTCTTTTGGTGTTCATATCGTTGATTCTTCCATAAAGAAACCTTTGGGGAGGATCGACGATGTTCTTATCATTGTCAATGACAATTATGTTCCCGTTGATTTTACTATTATGGATATTGAATGTGAACCTTCTTGTCCAATTTTTGGGACGTCCTTTTCTACGCACCGTTGGTGCTATCATTGACATGAAAGAGGGGAATATAAAATTCCAGTTTCCTCTCAAGAAAGGGATGGAACACTTCCCTCGAAAGAATATTAAGTTACCTTTTGAGTCCGTCATACGGGCTAGCTATTCTTTTACTCTTGATAAAACTTGATCTCTATGCATAATGCCTAGCTTAAAGGCATAAAAGAAAGCACTTTTGGGAGGCAGCCCACATGAATAAAATTTTTATTTTGCTTTTGTTGTGTCTTGATGTTGTTACTAGAGTAGCATCATCATTGTATCTTTGCTTTTCAATTTTGTGCCAAGTGTAGCCTCTGATTGCAAGAAAGTTCAAAAGTTGTGACGTGCTGTCCAGGAAACAGATTCTGTCCTTGGATAGAAAAATTCGTATAAAATCACCAGATCATCTTTTGGTCTGAATTTTTTCGACAGTGTGCTGTATATAATTTTCTTTCGTGCGTCTGTTTTGAGTTTTTTGATTAGAGTTGCAGAAGTGCCCCGAAAAAATCATTTACTACCTGCTGTTCTATTTTTCACAGATTCTGTCCTGTTTTGCCTTTCCTTCATTTTGCAAACCTAGAGCTTGCTTTTTCTTTGCAAAAACCTTTTGGCAATCTTGAGAAACAGTAGATCTTCAAGAATATCCTTATTTCCAGCAAGGAACAATTATTTTATTAAGGGTACTAACCTCGCTAATCAGATTATGATGAGTTATGTATGAAGGGAGTTTTCAAGTGTGCGAGGGAAGATGATAAAAAGATCCAGGAGTGTCAAACGCTCAAGCTTGGGGATGCCCCCATGCACCCCCAAGAGATATTCAAGGAGACTCAAGTGTCTAAGCTTGGGGATGCCCCCGTGCATCCCCTTCTCCATCAACATTATCAGTTCGTCTTTCGTTCCACTATATTTTTATCACTTCATGTGTTATGTGCTATGCTTGGAGCGTCTTGCTTTTATTTTTCCTTTTTAGTTTTCTTTAGCTTTTCATAACGAGTTGGAACTCAGCTTTCTTTATGTGGGAGAGAAACACGCTCCACTTCTACCTAGAACATAACATATAATTTTCATGTCTATCTTTGCTGTGTGTGTTCTTTGTCTTTCAATAGCTACTATCATGTTCAGCTCTTAGTTTTCATGCTTATCTTTTTAAAGAGCTTTTGTTTAGTTGGTTGCTTGAACTCTCTTTAGTTATCATGCTTATCTTATTAAGAGAGTTTGCTTCTGTTGCATTGGTTGGTATGTCTATGATAAAGATGCTACGTGCATAATGGTGCTTAGTAGTTCATGTTTTCTTATGGTTAGTCTCAAATAGCTGGGGGGTTCCCAATGTGTTATTGGAGTACCTACATGATTTGTTTGCCTATGATGTGGTATGGTTTAGTAATATCTTCCTTCGAGAATTTACTTTGATTGACTTCGCGTATGCTCACGCATATTTAAGACTGTAAAGAAAGTTTGTCAAGCCTTGATGATCTTTTGTTTCTGAGTAGCGATATAACTTCCATGCCTGATTCAATGTTGCTTTGTCGCTCTGCATGATTATGACCGTCATTGCTCTCTTAGTTGGTCGCTCCCAGTCTTTTGCTAACCTCCACCTGTACTAAGCAGACTGACTGCTTGTGCATCCAAATTATTTTAAACCAGTTATGCCATATGAGTCCACCATACCTTCCTACATGGTATTTACCTGCCATTCCTAACGGAGACTTGCATGTACCATCTCGAAATTATTCAAAGAAAAACATTCCTATTTTGTGCCTCTGTTTTACGTTCATGAGGAAGTAGTAGTTAATTCATAATCTTTTTAAGTTGGACAAGCTTCACCCCGGGATTGCATGTATAATGTGCAAACCCATAATACGAGAAGGAACTGGCATTGAGTGCGCCCGGCTCAAAAATAATATAACAAACAAACCCTCCTTCACACTTTGTTCATGAGAAATCAGAAAACTTTGGCAGTGATAAACAAAGGAGATTAAGAGGATGTGATCGTCCTCATTCGGGAGCCGTTCCTCGAAACTTGTCCATTTCAAGAAGTGATTGAGTTGTCTGCTAGCATTCGTTGACGGAACATGCATAATCTAAAAAATATATTATTACCTCTGTTTTTAAAACCAAGAGCTCGGGTACATGTTTTGTCTTTGTTTCCGACTACGGGTTTTCAACCTTGCCAACAAATGCCATGGTTCAAGAGTCTCCACCTTCTTTTAAAAGCACCAACTACTGAGTGCATGATTGTCATTCTGAGTGTAATGTGCATTGTCCCAAAGTAGCATTGTCTTTTGCATGATTGTGATATCGTTTATTTTGAAATCATTGTATCTAGTCATCACTTAAACCTTGGAGGTGCCCCTGCATTTATGTTTTGCTTCACTAAAAGTGGCAAGTGAGATATCACTTTATCATATTTGCACACCATGCTCATTACAAATCTATTTGATGTTTCAGTATCATATTGTAAAACTTTCAGTTCTTTGTGATTTTCTCATGAGGCAACTTAATTACTACAGATTCATTGTCTCAGCAAGCTTTTGTCATGTGACTATGAAAACGTCCTATATGGTTAATACCATGTCACCACAAAAATTATTCTTGTTATCATTTACCTACTCGAGGACGAGCAGGAATTAAGCTTGGGGATGTTGATACGTCCAAAACGTATCTATAATTTCTGCTTGCTCCATGCCTCTTTTGGGTGATATTGCTATGTTATTTATACACTTCCATACACTTTTGATCATATTTGGACTAACCTATTAACTCAGTGCACCCCAGTGCCAGTTTCTGTTTTCTGCTATTTTTGTATTTCAGGTTTTCCCATTACGAGAACTGCCAGAAAAATCCCGGAAAAATTATATAAAAAATCAGCGTTCCAGAAGCTTCCCGGCACCCGAAGTATAGCCGGAGGGGGGCCACCAGGGCTCCAGGCGCCCTGGTGGCGCGGCCCCCCTCCTGGCCGCGCCGGGGGGGGGGGGGGGGCCTGGGCCCCC
>LR738713.1:788603555-788661002 GCA_902687465.1 Secale cereale | reverse complement strand
CTGGGCCCCCCGGGGCTCCGCCCTTTGGCATATATTTATATCGTGTCCCGAAACCCTCGAGGGGGGAACCCTTTTTCGCTATCTCATCTCTGTTCCGCTGCCGCCGCGCTTCCAAGATCGGGAGCACCAGGAGAACTCTTCCCGGCTCCCTGCCGGAGGGGAGGATCACCACCGGGAGCTTCTCCACCACCATGGACGCCTCCCGGATGAGTTGTGAGTAGTCTCCCTTGGACCATGGGTCCATGACCAGTAGCTATATGATGTTCTCCTCCCGTTCTTGTGCTTCACTAATTAGTCCTCGTGAGCTGCCCTACATGATCGAGGCACATATGTAATCCTTATGCTGTTGCTATGATGTGTTTGCTGGGATCCGATGGATTGTGAGATTATGTTCAGATTGTGTTTGAGTAATATATTTGATTCACCTCTTTTATATTTATGTTCGTAAGTAATTCTTGCATGTTCTCCATTGTTATTTATTGCTTTCGCCAAGTAATAGGTAGTGACTCCAAGAGGGAACGTTATGCTTGATTGTGGGTTCATGCCCCTCGATGACTAGCTTGAGTGACAGAAACATGAGTCTAGGGGATGTGCTGTTGCCACAAGGGGGAAAACAACGGTGCTTGTGCCCGCGGGTGCAAGGATTGTTTACTTTACGCAAAGTTCTTTTAATGCAGTTGTCTGTTGCTTTGAGTTTACACTATGGGTGGGACTCGCAACTTAATACCAGCGAGATGTTCTGGATAGATATCTCAAGGTGGATGATCAGTAGTAGATGCAGATGGATTTCGGTCTACTTGCCTTGAAGTACCGCCCATGCTTTGAACCTCTACCTTTCTTGCAACTTGGTCAGCATTGGTTTGCGCACATGGTCCTGTCAATTGCCCAGCTGTAATTCGTTTACCTCACATAGCTGTTTTATCGTCTTTTGGGAGAGAGACATCACTAGTGAACATCATGGGACTCCGGTCCATATTACCATCATTGATCACATCCGCTATTTACTTTCCGCTTTTTACTTACTATTGCAGCAATACCTATCACTATTATCACTTGCGTTTGATCCTTTGTAAACGACACGGCCGTAGGGATTGACAACCTCTCTGTACTCGTTGGGAGCAAAGTTATTTGTATCTGTGTGCAGGTCCACGTTGATTGCTAATATCTGGCGCCGTTAGAAGTTGACACCTTCTTGTTGAAACTGGGAGTCTCAGGGAAATCGATCCTTGGTATCTTTGCCAAGGGAAAACTTCCGCTACACTGCATCTCAAACCTTCCACTTGGGGTAACCAACGAGGGGCGAGAAGCCATCATCTGGCCACTTGCCTATATGCACTGCTACTACTCGAGCGTGCGTTGTATTCCCTCGAAGAGAAAACGGTGATGTAGCACAGTAGCGTAAGTATTTCCCTCAGTTTTTGAGAACCAAGGTATCAATCTAGTAGGAGACCACGCGCGAGTCCCTCGCACCTACACAAACAAATAAGAACTTCGCAGCCAACGCGATAAGGGGTTGTCAATCCCTTTACGATCACTTACGAAAGTGAGATCTGATAGATAGGATAGTATAACGATTTTGGTATTTTTAGATACAAGAACAAAAAGTAAATAAAGCAACGTAAAGTAGATGGAATATTAATATGTTGATAGACCCGGGGGCCATAGGTTTCACTAGTGTCTTCTCTCATGATGGCAGAATTTTACGATGGGTGAACAAATTATTGTCAAGCAATTGATAGAAAAGCGCATAGTTATGAGAATATCTATGTCGGTGTACTAAGGTAGGGGTACCGTAGTACCCCAACTTGTGCACAGGCAGTTGCAGCTTCCCGCGGCAGGGTTTACCGCGTGCTCGCCGGAGACCTTTCCTGCTCCCTATTAAACCATTCAAAAACAAAGTATACAAGACATGAGACCGAGACCCCGGCAAGAGGAGCTTGCCGGGAAGGCCGTACCAGGCTCAAGACTGCCCCGCTAACACAAGACCCTGGCAAGAGGAGCTTGCCAGGAAGACTAGAAGACAACGCCTCGGTGCTATATGCGCCCCGGCAAGGGCCCGGGGAGCGGCAAGCTCCCGGGCCCGGCAAGATTGAGGCCCCGGCAAGGTGCTTGCCGGGAAGACTGCGCTGTGTGCCCACGCTCCAGCTCATCGGCCCACGCGTCGCCCTGGGGCCTATCCAGGGACGCGTGGCGGATGGCTGTGAAGCCTGGGGTACACGGTGGCACTCCACGGTGATGGATCCATCGCCGTGGCAGACGGAGACGCTAAGGCGGGAGCTTTTGGGGTCGACGGCGACGGGCATTAAATGCCCTTGTCCCCCACTGTTAAAGTAGGTATAGACCACTGTTCTGTACTGTAGCTCTACTGTTCCCGCACTGTTACAACTACCATCTCTTTTACATTTTTACCCCTTTCTCCTACGTTGACACCTGTCGGTGACCCCTTACACTATAAAAGGAGGCCCATGCACAACGTGGAGGGGGTTCGGAACCTAGATCACTCTCGCGCCTGGTGTAGCTGCTTCTTCAAGCTCCCGAGCGCTCAAACTCAATACACAACCAAGCAGGAGTAGGGTTTTACGCGTCTACCGCGGCCCGAACCTGGGTAAAACTACCCGCGTGCTCGCTACGATCTGCTCTTTGTGCTCCCTCCGCCCTCGTACCGCACAGACAAGGGGCTCCGGTCCCATAGGTGTTCGTGGCGGACAGTTTCCCCCGACATCTTTGGCGCGCCAGGTAGGGGGCGTCGAGGTTGTGCGAACCTGATCCGGCGTTCGCGCGGGCGCATTCTTCATCAACCTCTCCAGCTTCATCAGCAACTTCATCAGCGACAACTCCATGGCCCCGAAGAAGAAGGCTTCGGAGGTCGGAGGCCCGTCTGCGTCTCACCCGCCGCCACCAGAGCCAACGGTGGGCGGGGGAGATGCCGTCGGAAGGGTGACCGCCGGTGAGGACACTCACGGCGCCACCAGATCCAAGAACAGGACGGACGACCGAACCTCGGTCTCCGTGGACGCGCCGCGTCCATCGCAGCACACGACGACCCAGCAGCGCCATACCACGGGAGGTGGTATCCGCTTGCTGGGGCAAGGCCAAACCGGAGGCTCGCGGGACGCCCCGGACCCCCGTCCGGGCACCAGCAAAGCGAAGGCGCCGGCGCGGGACCCCGCTCCTTTTAACGTTGTTAGAAGTCCGAGCGTATCCCGCTCCTCGCACCGCTCGCCCGCGTTCCCCTCCACTCCAGCGGAAGCGCTCGCAAGAGCGCAACTGCTCCTCGACTTTCCTCCAGCGGCCGACAAAGCCGAAGAATGGAGGGCCACTATACGGAGCCTGATAGACTTCGCCAACAACGATTCTCCACAGCAGCCGTCGACCTCACGGCCGCGGCAAGCTGAGAAGACGAAGGCTGACGGCAACAAGACTGCCGGGGGTGCGACAAGCGTGCATTCCCCGCCGCAGAAGCAGAAGACGCCGCCCCGCCGGAACAACCCCGACGACGGCTCCACCGCCTCGTCGGACCCGCGGGCTCGTCGGGACCAGCGCCAAGTCCTCGACGACCGGCGAGAAGAAGACGCTCGGACCACAATCGAGCGCCGCCGAGAAGCTCGGCGACAATCAGACAAGAGAGCTGGGAACACTGTCGACGCGCACGCGCCCGGTGAACCAGGCGACTTGCCGTACGCGGCAGGCTGCCCTGCGTTTACCCGCGAGCTGCGGCGCGTCCAGTGGCCCAGCATGAAGAATTTCAAGCCCGACGTACCGGAGAAGTACGACGGCAAAACACACCCCTCGGAGTTTCTCAGCATCTACACCATCGCAGTGCAAGCTGCCGGGGGGCGCGACGAGAAGATCTTGGCCAACTACTTCCCGCTCGTGCTTAAGCCGAACGTTCGTTCGTGGCTTATGGACTTGCCGGAAGGATCCATCTCTTCTTGGGCCGACCTCTGCCACCAGTTTGTTGGCGCCTTCACCGGCGGCCACAAACCCCATGGCCAGGAGAGCGATCTCCATATCTTGGCCCAGAAGGAAGGCGAAACCCTGCGCAAGTATATCCAACGCTTCAGCCGGGTGCAGCACAACATCCCTGACGTTCCCCCTGCCGCGGTTATCAGCGCGTTCCATCAGAACGTGCGTAACCGCCGCATGCGTGAGGAGATGGCGATGACGAAGATTCGGGATGTCAGCGAGCTCTACGCTCTTGCTGACAAGTGCGCACGCGCGGAAGAGGGGAGGAGACTCCCCGGGGAGGATACTGGCGCAGGAGGAAGCGACAGCGACGACGCCGCCCCGGCAAAGAAGAGCCGGCGGCGGAACAACAGAAAAAAGGGCAAGAAGGAGGTGCTTGCCGTCGAGAAGTCCGACAAGGAGGCCCCCGCCAAGCAAGCGCAGGCTGGCGGCTCCGGCAAGGAGCCTGCCCCGGCAGCGGCGGCCGACAAGCCGGGTAGCTCCGACAAGCAATACTGTAAGATCCACCGCACCAAGGGTCACGATCTCTCCAACTGCAAGCGCGTCGAGTACCTCGTCGAGCAGCAGAAAGCTGAGTACGAGAGGCGCGACAAGGAGAAGGCCCAAGGTGGCGGGGAAGAGCCCAGCAAGAAGCGGCCGTTCAACGGCCGGGGAGGACGCCGCGGCAAGGCTAAGCAGCGGCAAGGAGATCGACCTCCCCGGGGCCGCGACAACGACGAAGAAGACGACGATGAAGACATGGAGGACGAGGAGAACAGCGAGCAGGAGTTCCAGAAGGCCACGGAGGTCCTGTGCGTCGACGGTGGCGCCTCCCTGCACACCTCCCACCGCCAACTAAAGCAGTGGGTGCGTGAGGTAAACGCAGCGGAGCCGCCCGTGGAGTCGCGCAGGCTCCTCAAATGGTCCAGCACGCCCATCGTTTTTGATCTTGAGGATCACCCTGACCGCACCACTGCGGTCGGGTGCTTGCCGATGCTGGTTTCTCCCACCATCCGCAACCTCAAGGTCACCAAAATGTTGGTTGACGGCGGGGCCGGGCTGAACTTGATCTCCTCTGCTGTGATCAAGAAACTCCAGATACAAGATGGCGAGCTCGAAGAGACCGGTTCATTCCAAGGAATCAACCCGGGAAGGAGCAAGCCCAAGGGAAAGATCACTCTGCCGGTGACCTTTGGCGGGGAGCTCAACTTCAGGACTGAGCGCATCACTTTCGACGTCGCCGATATTCCATTGCCCTACAATGGAATACTTGGCCGTCCTGCCCTCGCCAAGTTCATGGCAGCTTCCCACTATGCCTACAACGTGCTGAAGATGCCGGGGCCGATAAGCGTCATCGCTGTCCATAGCGACAAGAAGGATGCGCTTATTTGCGCCGACAAGATTTACCGGGACGCGGCAGCTGCGGCCGAGAAGGATACTCTTGCCGCTGAAGCTCCCGGGGGGAAGAAGACGAAGACCAAGTCCGGCAAGTGCTCTGGGACCCACTCCAGCAACCGCACCTCCTCGGAGTGCTGCGCTGCCGTCGAGGACGTTCCATCGAGCTCCACCGGCAAGAGTAAGAAAGGAATGGCTGCTCCTCCGGCAACCAAGAAAGTGTCCGCAAGGGAGGATGGCACTGGTGGTACCTTCACCATCAGTGCAACCCTTGACAGCAAATAGGAAAGCGCGCTCGTTGCCTTCCTGCGGGCGAATGTCGATGTGTTTGCCTGGCAACCATCTGACATCCCCGGTGTTCCCAGGAAGGTGATTGAGCACAAGCTTGCTGTCTGTCCTCATGCGCGGCCCATCAAGCAGAAAGTGAGGAAGCAAGCCGTGGAGCGCCAAGAGTTCATCAACGAGGAAATCAAGAAGCTAGAAGCAGCAGGCCTAGTTAGAGGTGTGATCCATCCGACGTGGTTGGCGAACCCGGTCGTCGTGCGCAAGGCCAACGGGAAGTGGAGACTGTGTATAGACTTCACCGATGTGAATAAAGCATGTCCCAAGGATCCATTCCCTTTGCCGCGCATTGACCAGATCGTTGACTCCACTGCCGGATGTGAGCTACTCTGCTTTCTTGATGCATACTCAGGCTATCATCAGATTTTCATGGCCAAGGAAGATGAAGAGAAGACTGCATTTATCACTCCATGTGGCACTTATTGCTTTATCCGCATGCCATTTGGATTGAAGAATGCAGGCTCAACCTTTGCAAGGGTAGTGTACACTGCTTTTGAGCCACAGATCCACAGAAATGTAGAAGCTTACATGGATGACATCGTGGTGAAGAGCAAAAGCAAGGAAACCCTGATTCAAGACTTGGAAGAAACGTTTCAGAATCTGCGCAGAATACAGCTCAAGTTGAATCCCGAGAAGTGCGTCTTTGGAGTCCCTTCCGGCAAGCTTCTCGGGTTCTTTGTATCACAGAGGGGGATTGAAGCCAACCCCGACAAGATCAAAGCCATTGAGCAGATAGAGGCCCCGAAGCGCGTCAAGGATGTCAGAAGGCTTGCAGGTTGTGTTGCTGCCCTTAGTAGGTTCATTTCAAAGTCTGCGGAACGCGCCCTACCTTTCTTCAGAATCATGAAGAAGGCGGGTCCCATGGAGTGGACTCCGGAAGTGGAGGCGGCGTTGCAGGATTTGAAACGGTACCTGTCCTCCACTCCTATACTTGTCGCACCTAGACCACAGGAAAAGTTGTTGCTATACTTAGCGGCAACCAACCAGGTGGTTAGTGCTGCGTTAGTAGCGGAGAGGGAGTCCGACGAGGAGTCAGCACCACCGGCAAGTGAATCCAGCGACAAGCAGGGGGCTGCTCCGACAAGCTCTGGCCCCGACAAGGATGACTCTGCGCAGGAGCAAGGAGAGGTGCGGAAGAAGATGGTGCAGCGCCCAGTGTATTTTGTAAGTTCCCTTCTCCAGGGGGCTAGATCAAGGTACTCTGGTGTGCAAAAATTGCTTTTCGGCCTCCTCATGGCCTCGAGAAAGCTGCGCCATTACTTCCAAGCCCATGAGATAACAGTGGTCACTCGCTTTCCGCTGAAGAGGATATTGCACAATCCAGAAGCAACAGGCAGGATCGTTGAGTGGGCACTGGAGCTGTCGAGCTTCAGACTCAAGTTTGAAAGTACTTCAACCATACAGAGCCGAGCTTTGGCAGAATTCATAGCTGAGTGGACTCCAACACCAGATGAAGAAGTTCAAGAAACAAGCGCACCCGTGCAAGAAGCAACAAGTGAATGGGTAATGTATTTTGACGGTGCCTTCTCGCTGCAAGGCGCCGGTGCCGGCGTGGTACTCATCGCGCCCACCCAGATGCACTTTCCCAGGGAGCAAGCGACAAACAACACTGCAGAATATGAAGGCTTGCTTGCCGGCCTCAGGATTGCGGCCGAACTTGGGATCAGAAAGCTGATTGTGCGGGGCGATTCTCAGTTGGTGGTCCGACAAGTTAACAAGAGCTATCAGAGCCCTTTGATGGAAGCATATGTCGATGAAGTGAGAAAGCTTGAAGAGCACTTTGCAGGTTTGCAGATGGAGCACGTTCCGAGAGCTCAAAATGAAATTGCAGACGGCCTTTCAAAGTGCGCTTCGATGAAGTTACCTGTGGAACCAGGGACCTTCTTGCTCAAGCTGACTCAACCATCCGTTACACCATCAATTGGGCAGTCCAAAAAGAGAAAGTTGGTCTCCGGCGACTACTTGCCGGCGGATCTTCCTGAAACCGCCGCCAAGGTCCCCAAGATCAACAACCAGAACGCTGAGGAACAGTTTGCTCCTGCAAGTCCTCGGGCTTGTACAGTTGAAGCAAGCGTTCCCGGCAAGCCTCGCCCCGGCGAGCTTGCCGGGGGACCGTCAGCTCCGGCAGAACCAGAGGTCCTCGCCGTAGAAGCTGAGGTTCCCGCAGCGGCCCTCGAGCCTTTAGTCCTTGCCGTCGAGCCTCGGGCTACGGCATGGGCGCAGCAGATCGTCCGTTTTCTTCAAACTGGAGAACTTCCCGACGACCCTCAAGAGATAGAGAAGATAACCAGGCAGTCAAGTATGTATCAGTTCGTAGATAACGAGCTGTACAGAAGAAGACTCAATGGTGTCAGGTTGAAGTGCATCTCCAGAGAAGATGGACAGAAGCTGTTGGCAGAAATACACGGAGGCATATGCGGCCACCACATTGGCGCAAGGGCGCTTGCCGGGAAAGCTTTCCGGCAAGGGTTCTTTTGGCAAGAAGCCCTCCAAGATGCAACTGCACTAGTAACCAAGTGTGAAGCGTGCCAGTTCCATGCGAAGCAAATCCATCAGCCAGCTCAAGCTCTCCAAACAATCCCTTTGTCATGGCCCTTCTCGGTCTGGGGGCTCGATATCCTCGACCCTTTCCCTCGTGCTGTAGGGGGCTTTGAGTACTTGTACGTTGCAATCGACAAGTTCACAAAGTGGCCAGAAGTGGAGCCAGTGAGGAAGGTGACAGCACAGTCAGCAGTCAGGTTCTTCAGGTCGATTGTTTGCCGTTTCGGGATCCCTAACAGGATCATAACCGACAACGGTACGCAATTCACTAGTCGCACCTTCATGCAGTACGTCCAAGACCTTGGCGCCAAGGTCTGTTTCGCTTCTGTTGCTCACCCAAGGAGCAACGGTCAAGCGGAGAGGGCAAATGCTGAAGTGCTGCGCGGACTCAAGACAAGGACCTTTGACAGGCTGCACAAGTGTGGAAGAAATTGGATAGAGGAGCTCCCGGCGGCTCTTTGGTCAATCAGAACGACACCAAGTCGAGCCACCGGACAGACACATTTTGCTCTAGTCTATGGAGCAGAGGCAGTTCTCCCCACGGAACTCGTATACGGATCTCCTCGAGTGCTCGCTTATGATGAGCTCGAGCAAGAGCAACTGCGGCAAGATGACGCGTTGCTCCTTGAGGAGGGACGTCTCCAGGCTGCTGTACGAGCTGCTCGATACCAGCAAGCTTTGCGCCGCTACCATAGCCGCAAAGTCAAGGCCAGGAGTCTCGAGGAAGGCGACCTTGTTCTTCGGCGTGTTCAGTCCGCCAAGAATTCCAACAAGTTGACGCCGAAGTGGGAAGGCCCTTATCGGGTGAGACAAGTTATGAGGCCCGGCGCTGTCCGCCTCGAGACCGAAGAAGGCTTACCGGTGAGCAACTCCTGGAACATAGAGCATCTTCGCAAGTTTCACCCCTAAGGCGCGGTTGCCGTGATCCGCTCCGGCAACCACCTTTTGTACAAGCTTTGCCGCTGTTGCATGTAACCCTTTGTACAAAGCCGGGCGCAGACCCCGTGCATCAGTAAAGTTTTTGTGTTTTTCGCATCGATTGCCTTTTGCATGCTTCTCTTTTCTATTTGCATGTTCTGTTTGGCATTTGGTGCAACACTCAGATATACGGTAAGCACTATTACGCCGAAAGGCTATATGCTTGTTTCCCTCTCCCTCTTCTTTCCTCTTAAGCAGAAGGAACGTTCCTCGCGCAAAAGTTTGCCGGGGGGGAAGGAGGTGGAGGAGGAACCAAGTGCTGTTCAAGAAAGAGAAGTCTTACCGGAAAGCAAGCAACATAAGCAAGCAGCATATGAAAGATAAGTTGTTAGAATTTGACCAGTTCAAATTTTAAATTTTGGTTGTCTTCCTTGAACGATCGCTTTTTGTATGGAAAACCTGTGCGCGGAGGAACCTACCCGTAGCTTGCCGCACCCTTATCTTGTTTCCGAGTTCACTCAACGATTTAAGTGAGCTGCGACAAGTGTCGCGCCCTTGCTTCGTTTCCGAGTACGCTCAGCAAGCTAAGTGCGTTGCGACTAGCTGCGGCAAGGTTGCTTGTCGGCGAGGACCTTGGCCAGCAGGCTGCTCAGAGTCCAGCACTCAGCGCTCGCGGCAAAGGCCCCTTGCCGGCAAGCTTCCCGGGAGCGTAGGGTGAAAAACATACAAAGTCAAAGATTGAGACAAGGAAGATAACATTGCACTGATTAATCAAAATAAAGTAAATATCTTACAAAGGATAACTTGTCACAATGGACTAATAAGTTCATGACATAACGTGCAGCAACAGAAAGATAAAAGATAATGGAGCCCTAATCTACGCGGTCGCCCTCCTTCCTGCCAAGCTTTGCCACCTTGGCGATGATGTGGCCGACCTGCTCCTTTAGGGCCTCCGTGTCTGCATCAGCCGGCAAGCTGCGAAGAACGTTCGTGAGATTGATTCCTGGGTTGCGGTACACGATCTTCGTCAGCACCCGCTCCAGAGTTCCCGCGCAGAGCAGGCGCGACTCCTCGGCCAGCTGCGCGGGGATGCGGTTCCGGAGACCTGCAAGGGCCGGCGCGATCCCTCTGAAGAAGAGGCTGAGCTTGGCGCTGTGCGGGAGATCCGGGTCCGGCGAGTAGATGAGGTGTTCGACCTTCAGCGCCAGCAGCTCCTGGTCAATGTTGGACGCAGAAGAAACCAAGTCTTCGGTCCATACCTCGATGGTCTGGCGGAAGAGCTCGGATGCCTTATTGACGCTGTCCACCAAGGTCCGCTCCTTGCGGAGCTCCTCCTTCAGCTTGTTCTCCTGAGCCCGGGCAGCGTCGAGCGAATCCTTCAGAGTGGTGACCTTCAGTTCCAAGTCCTCGATGGAGTCCTTGGCGGCCTTCAACTCGTCGCCCCTCTTGGAGAGACTCACTTGAAGCTCGGAGTTTGTGTGAGCGTCCTTCTCGCGCTCCAAGATGAGCGCGGCAAACTTCTCTGCGCTCACCTTCAGCGCCTTCTCCAACTGTTCAACCTTGGCGGCAAGCTCCTTCTTGGCGTCTTCCGCGGCAACTGCGGCGGCTTTCGCCTCCTTCAGCTCCCCGCCAAGGGCAGCCTCGCGAGCGGCAAGGTCCTCCTCATGGGAGTCCAGCTCGACCTTCCGCTGCGCGAGCTCTCCCTCTCGCCGGGACATCTCCACCCCGGCGAGCCGCTGCTGTTCGTCAGCTTCAGCCTTCTCGAGCACCCACTCCTGGTACTCGCCAGTGAGACGCTCACGCTCCTCCGCCACCTCGCGGAGGGCTGCCTGGTTGGCGGCGCTGAGCTCCGCCGCGCGCTTCTCCATTTCTGCGGCGGCCTTGGCGGCAAGAGCCTCCCGGGAGGCGAGCTTCGCCTGCCTGGCCCGGTAAAGGGCCAGGAGCTGGTGGAGCAACCTCTCCTCCTTGGGCCCCTCACTTCCGCCGGGCGCCTCGACGATCTTCAGGCCTGCGGAGGCGAGGACTTCTCCGTCGAACGCCTCGCCCTCCGCAGGAGCTCGCGATGAAGACCCCCAAGGCATCTGGATGAAGACGCCGTTGGGGGCCTCAAGATAATACCCCTGCTCCTTGCTGGCGGAGGGGCCGGTGGCCGGTGCAGCATCCGATGCTCCCGCCGCCTCCGGGCCGGCGGTGCGGTCGCCGTCCCCCTCCCCAGCCGCTACGTCTGCAGCCGGGGCAGTCTCCTGCGCGGTCGGCTCGGCGGCCTCGGCCATCTCCTCGACGACAGGAGCGTCGCCGCCGCCGCCCTGCGCGCCCTCCTCCTCGAGGTTGATAACCTCCGTCTCCATGGGCTCAGGAGGAGGAAGATCTGAAAAGAAGAAGAAGAAAAAGAAGTTCAAGATTCAAGCAAATATCCAAAAAAGAGGCAAGCCAAGAAAACAAGTCACAAAACATACCTTGGCGGACGTCCTCAGCGGCGGGCTCCCTCGCCGGGGAGCTCGGCCTTGGCGGAGTGGCCGCCCTCGCCGGGCTGCTCGCCCTTGGCGGGGTACTCTGCCTCGGCGGAGTACCCGCCCTTGGCGGAGCACTCTCCCTTGCCGGATAGTTCTGCCTTGGCGGGGACGGCGGGGCCTGCGGCTCCTCAACGACAGTCTCCGGGCGCTCTTCCCGCTGTGGCTCCACCTCTGCACAGAACAAGACAAGAAACGTCAAGACATGAAGACAAAACCAAATCCTCAGGCGTACCCCGACAAGCGAAAAGAGAAAACCCCAGACTTACGCTGGGGGCTGCGCTGCGGGCTACGCTGGGGGCTGCTCCTCGGAGCAGCGCTCGGGTCCGGCAGGCTCGGCTCCGGCACACCCCCTGTTGCCGCAGCTGCCGAGTCTTCCGCGACCTCGACCTCGGGCGCCTTGGCCTTCTTCGCCGCGCGATGGGCCAGGGTCCTGAAATCAGAACAATAAACAGAGTCAACATCAACAAAAAATCACGACAGAAATCGAGAAGGTGTAAGGTCCCGGATCCTTACTCCTGGTCCTCCTCGTCGTCCTCGCTCAGGGCGGAGAAATCATACTCCACCGTGGGCGCGTCGGCGCAAGGAGCGGAAGACGAAGACTCCCTCGCGCGCTTGGTGTTCACCGGGGATGGGGGCTGCGAAGACCCAGCCCCTGTGGTAGCCGGCGCCCGAGGGGCGGGCGGAGCCGCTGCTCCGCTCCGAGAAGACCCCTGCCGGCTCGCTGCCGGCCTGCGAGGCGCCTCCGTCGTGATCCGCGCACGGGCCGCCTCCGCTGCGGCTGGTGCGCCGGACGGCCTTGGCGCGGCTTGGCTCCCCCGGGGAGCTGCCCGGCGAGCTGGCTGTTGCCGGGGCGCCTGCGCCCTTTCCCCCGTCGCCGCCTTGCGGAGACGTTTCGCCGGGGACTGCCTCGGGCTTGCCGGGGGCAGGGAGCTCTCCGACGAGGAGAGGTCGTCGGCGTACAACTCCGTGGATCCGCCGGAGTCCTCGGCCTCCTCCTCCTCCTCCTCCTCTTCCCCGGCCGGCTCACTGGGCCCAGTGTCCTGCGCTGCGGCCCCCTTTCCCTTGGCGCCTCCGCCCCTCGCGGCGCCTCTGCTCCCTCCGGCGGTACCCTCCATTGCCGCGGCCTCGGCCGCGATCCCGTGGATCCCGGAGTGCCTCAGCGAGGGGACCCCGGCGAGCGCGTCGGGAGGAAGCTTCAGCAACCTACGGATCTCCGCCTCCTCCGCCTGGGTGGACGCGTCCGCAGCCTCCGCCTCTTCCGGCGAGTATCCGAAAATTCCTGCCGCCGCGGCTGCGGCGGCCTCTTCAGCCCGGGAAGCTATGTAGGCGATCTCCTGCTCGGTGGTGTCCCTCGTGTGCAGCTTGAGGTCGTCCTTGTTCTTCGCCACCTCTGCGAGGTTGTCGTAGAAGTTGAGGACGTCGATGGGCTTCGGGGCGATCCACGTGCGGTCCAAACCGTGCGAGTCACACATGGGCATCATGGCAAGGATCCGATCCCTGACGATGTTGTTGCAGAGCGGCACCACTTCTTGGGGAGTCCTGAACCACTCGGGGTGTGCCGGGTCGTACTTGAAGAGTTCCCGGACCATTCCCCTTAGCTCCAGCGTGGTGAAGTTGAAGTTGAGCCCGGGGCGCAGCCTCATGATGTCTGCCGGGCCGCCGTACTCCCAGGCCGGCCTCTTCCGGTCTTGGAGAGGGGCGATGCGCCGGCGGAGGAAATCTGCGCCCACCTCAGCAACTGACAGCTTGGCCATCCGAAGACGAAGAATCCGGACGAGGGCGATGTCGAGCTTGATGTCGTCGGAATCTAGCTCACTCCAGTCCCTGCCACGCACGATGGGCGTTGTGCGCGGCGCGGTGAAGGCTTGCGGCTGGTCTTCGACGATCCAGCACCACTCCGCTCGCCATTCCTCCCACTTGCCGCGGAGCTCCCCCGGCAAGTACGCACCCTTTTTATTTAGACGGAAGACCCAAGAAATTCCTCCGGAGAGGGGGGCATCGGCCTCGGCTCTAGGAGTGAAGAAGTGTCTAAAGAGTGCAACATTGGGGTGGACTCCTATGAAGTTTTCGCACATGTGTGCGAAAACAGCCATGGTGAGGATGGCGTTGGGGGTGAAGTCAAGCAGATGGAGGTCGTATGTGTTCATGACGTCGCAGAAGAAGTTTGAGAAAGGAGGACAGAGACCACAATGAAAGAAGGCAGCAAAAAAGTAGTACCCGCCGGGATAGCTGTCCTTGGCGGCGGCCGGATACGCTCGCGTGCGGGGATGCGCGTCGGTTTCCTTGGACCAGAACAAGTAATACTTGTTCCAGACCTCCCGCACGCCGAGCTTCGGCGGGAAGACGACATGCCGCTTCCGGTACGCGATGAGCTTGGCCGCTTGCTCCGATTTCTCCCGCTTGGACTTCTCCGCCTTCGCCTTGTCGGTCTTTGGGGCCATGGCGGACGCGGCGGAAGGAGGGGAACGAAGAGCTCGGCGGCGGCGGAGATGTGGAGGCGGAGCGCAAGAGAGAATCTTTGGAGAAGGAAGACGATGCAATGAAAGCGCAGGGAGGGGAACCGCGCCCGCTTCCTCTGCTTTTATGGGGGAGTGGGGGGGCGTTTCGCCCTTTCCATTAAGAGATCGTGGGCACGTCCCATCCCACGGCGCCGCGATCGACGCGTGCCGTTACAATGGGGTGCGGCGGATACGGAAGTGGATTCGGCGCGCCGCGGGCCGCGGGTGCCCGTGCACTGTTTTGGGCCTGGCCCAACAGCGCTCGGCACCGTGTGTGGCCCAGGCCCGGGGGCTCCTGTCGGTGTACTAAGGTAGGGGTACCGTAGTACCCCAACTTGTGCACGGGCAGTTGCAGCTTCCCGCGGCAGGGTTTACCGCGTGCTCGCCGGAGACCTTTCCTGCTCCCTATTAAACCATTCAAAAACAAAGTATACAAGACATGAGACCGAGACCCCGGCAAGAGGAGCTTGCCGGGAAGGCCGTACCAGGCTCAAGACTGCCCCGCTAACACAAGACCCTGGCAAGAGGAGCTTGCCAGGAAGACTAGAAGACAACGCCTCGGTGCTATATGCGCCCCGGCAAGGGCCCGGGGAGCGGCAAGCTCCCGGGCCCGGCAAGATTGAGGCCCCGGCAAGGTGCTTGCCGGGAAGACTGCGCTGTGTGCCCACGCTCCAGCTCATCGGCCCACGCGTCGCCCTGGGGCCTATCCAGGGACGCGTGGCGGATGGCTGTGAAGCCTGGGGTACACGGTGGCACTCCACGGTGATGGATCCATCGCCGTGGCAGACGGAGACGCTAAGGCGGGAGCTTTTGGGGTCGACGGCGACGGGCATTAAATGCCCTTGTCCCCCACTGTTAAAGTAGGTATAGACCACTGTTCTGTACTGTAGCTCTACTGTTCCCGCACTGTTACAACTACCATCTCTTTTACATTTTTACCCCTTTCTCCTACGTTGACACCTGTCGGTGACCCCTTACACTATAAAAGGAGGCCCATGCACAACGTGGAGGGGGTTCGGAACCTAGATCACTCTCGCGCCTGGTGTAGCTGCTTCTTCAAGCTCCCGAGCGCTCAAACTCAATACACAACCAAGCAGGAGTAGGGTTTTACGCGTGTACCGCGGCCCGAACCTGGGTAAAACTGCCCGCGTGCTCGCTACGATCTGCTCTTTGTGCTCCCTCTGCCCTCGTACCGCACAGACAAGGGGCTCCGGTCCCATAGGTGTTCGTGGCGGACAGTTTCCCCCGACAATCTAGGCATGATCATTATATATAGGCATCATGTCTGTGACAAGTAGACCGAAACAATTCTGCATCTACTACTATTACTCCACAAATCGACCGCTATCCAGCATGCATCTAGAGTATTAAGTTCATAAGAACAGAGTAATGCTTTAAGCAAGATGACATGATGTAGAGGGATAAACTCAAGCAATATGATATAAACCCCATCTTTTTATCCTCGATGGCAATAATACAATACGTGCCTTGCTGCCCCTGCTGTCACTGGGAAAGGACACCGCAAGATTGAACCCAAAGCCAAGCACTTCTCCCATTGCAAGAACTATAGATCTAGTAGGCCAAACCAAACAAATAATTCGAAGAGACTTGCAAGGATATTATAATCATACATGAAATATTTCAGAAAAGAATAAAATATTTCTCATAGACAATCTTGATCATAAACCCACAATTCATCGGATCTCGACAAACACACTGCAAAAAGATTACATCAAATAGATCTCCTCGAAGATCGAGGAGAACTTTGTATTGAGATCCAAAAAGAGAGAAGAAGCCATCTAGCTAATAACTATGGACCCGAAGGTCTGTGGTAAACTACTCACAACTCATTGGTGAGGCTATGGTGTTGATATAGAAGCACTCCGTGGTAGATCCCCCCTCCGCCGAAGCTCCGGGATAGGCCCCAAGATGAGAGCTCATGGGAACAGAAGGTTACGATGGTGGAATTAGGGTTTTCTCTATTGCCTCGATGTTTTCAGGGTACATGGATATATATAGGAGGAAGGAGGGCATCGGGGGAGCCAAAGGGGGCACATGAGGGTGGGGGGCGTCCAGGGGGAGGGGGGTGCCCCCTAGACCCTCGTGGCCACCTCCTTTATTCCCTCGCGTGTACTCCAAGTCTCCTGTGAAGATACGGTTCCAAAAATCACTCTCCCGAAGGTTTCATTCCGTTTGGACACCGTTTGATATTCCTTTTCTGCGAAACCCTAAAGTAGGCAAAAAAACAGCAATCTGCACTGGGCCTTGGGTTAGTAGGTTAGTCCCAAAAATAATATAAAAGTGTATAATAAAGCCCATTAAACATCCAAAACAGAATATATAATAGCATGGAACAATCAAAAATTATAGATACGTTGGAGACGTATCAAGCATCCCCAAGCTTAATTCCTGCTCGTCCTCGAGTTGGTAAATGATAAAAACAGAATTTCTAATGTGGAATTCTAACTAACATAATTCTCAATGTTATTCTCTTTGTTGTGGCATGAATGTTCAGATCCGAAAGATTCAAGATAAAAGTTCATATTGACATAAGAATAATAATACTTCAAGCATACTAACAAAGCAATCATGTCTTCTCAAAATAACATGGCCAAAGAAAGTTCATCCCTACATAATCATATTGTTAGGCTATGCTCCATCTTCGTCACACAAAATACCCCAATCATGCACAACCCCGGTTTCAGCCAAGCACTTGTTTCATACTTTAATTTTTTCAAACTCTTTCAATTTTCACGCAATACATGAGCATGAGCCATGGACATAGCACTATGTGGAATAGAGTGGTGGTTGTGGAGAAGACAAAAAGGAGGAAGATGGTCTCACATGAACTAGGCGTATCAATGGGCTATGGAGATGCCCATCAATAGATATCAATGTGAGTGAGTACCGATTGCCATGCAACGGATGCACTAGAGATAAAAATGTATGAAAGCTCAACAAAAGAAACTAAGTGGGTGTGCATCCAACTTGCTTGCTCACGAAGACCTAGGGCATTTGAGGAAGCCCGTCGTTGGAATATACAAGCCAAGTTCTTATAATGAAAATTCCCACTAGTATATGAAAGTGACTAAACAAGAGACTCTCTATAATGAAGATCATTGTGCTACTTTGAAGCACAAGTGTGGAAAAAGATAGTAGCATTGTCCCTTTTTTTTCCTTTTTTTCTTCTTTTTTTGGGCCTTGTTTTTTTCTTTGGCCTTTCCTTTTTTTTTTCTTTTTTTCTTCTTTTTGGGACAATTCTCTAATAATGATGATCATCACACTTATATTGATTTACAACTCGATATTACAACTCGATACTAGAACAAATTATGACTCTATATGAATGCCTCCGGCGGTGTACTGAGATGTGCAATGAATCAAGAGTGACATGTATTAAAAAATATGCATGGTGGCCTAGCCACAAATACGATGTCAACTACATGATCATGCATGGAAATATGACAATGATGAAGTGTGTCATAACAAACGGAACGGTGGAAAGTTGCACGGCAATATATCTCGGAATGGCTATGGAAATGCCATGATAGGTAGGTATGGTGGCTGTTTTGAGGAAGATATACGGTGGGTGTATGGTACCGGCGAAAGTTGCGCGGTACGAGAGAGGCTAGCAATGGTGGAAGGGTGAGAGTGCGTATAATCCATGGACTCAACATTAGTCATAAAGAACTCACATACTTGTTGCAAAAATCTACAAGTCATCAAAACAAAGTACTACACGCATGCTCCTAGGGGGGAGGTTGATTGGAGTTAACCATCGCGCGCCCCCGACCTCCACACAAATGATGACACTCAATGAAATACCTCATGCTTCAAATTTGTCACAGAACGGTTACCATACGTGCATGCTATGGGACTTGCAAACCTTAACACAAATATTTCTCAAATTCACAACTACTCTACTAGCATGACTGTAATATCACCATCCTCATATCTCAAAACAATCATCAAGTATCAAACTTCTCTTAATATTCAATGCACTTTATGTGAAAGTTTTTACTATACTCATCTTAGATGCCTATCATATTAAGACTAGTTTTGTAACCAAAGCACATTACCATGCTGTTCTAAAAGACTCTCAAAAGGATATAAGTGAAGCATGAGAGATCAACAATTTCTACAAAATAAAACCACCACCGTGCTCTAAAAGATATAAGTGATGCACTAGAGCAAAACTATCTAGCTCAAAAGATATAAGTGAAGCACAAAGAGTATTCTAATA
Source organism: Secale cereale (assembly GCA_902687465.1). Classification (NCBI taxonomy): domain Eukaryota; kingdom Viridiplantae; phylum Streptophyta; class Magnoliopsida; order Poales; family Poaceae; genus Secale; species Secale cereale. The sequence continues at coordinate 788,642,607 of LR738713.1, read as the reverse complement.
AATTCTAAACCATACTTATCTGTCTCAAAAGGTGTGTCCAGCAAGGATGATTGTGGCGAACTAAAAAAAATACTAAAATCATACATGACGCTCCAAGCAAAACACATATCATATGGTGAATAAATATATAGTCCCGAGTATAGTTACCGATAGACGAAGACGAAAGAGGGGATGCCTTCCCGGGGCATCCCCAAGCTTATGCTTTTGGTTGTCCTTGAATTTTACCTTGGGGTTCCTTGGGCATCCCCAAGCTTAGGCTCTTGCCACTCTTTGTTCCATAGTCCATCAAAGCCATACTCAAAACTTGAAAACTTCACAACACAAAACTTAGCCAAAAATCTCGTGAGCTCCGTTAGTATAAGAAAACAAACCACCACTCAAAGGTACTATAATGAACTCATTATTTGTTTATATTGGTGTTAAACCTACTGTATTACAACTTCTCTATGATTCATATACCCCAATACTACCCATAGATGCATCAAAATAAGCAAACAACACACGAAAAACAGAATCTGTCAAAAACAGAATAGTCTGTAGTAATCTGTAACTTTAGAATACTTCTGTAACTCCAAAAAATTGAAATAAATTGGTAAACGTGAGAAATTTGTGTACTAATAATCTGCAAAAAGAATCAAATAAATAGCACTCTCCAATAAAATCTGGTGGCTAATCTCGTGAGCGCTAAAGTTTCTGTTTTCTACAGCATGATCATATGCACTTCACACAAGTCTTTCCAAAGGTTCTACTTGGCCCAAACACTAATTAAAACAAAAAACCACATATAAACAGAAGATAGATGTAATATTTATTCCTAAACAGAAGCAAAAACAAAGAAAATAAAATTGGGTTGCCTCCCAACAAGCGCTATCGTTTAACGCCCCTAGCTAGGCACGATACAAGAATAGATCTAGGTATTGCCATCTTTGGTAGGCAATCCATAAGTGGCTCTCATAATAGATTCATAAGGTAATTTAATTTTCTTTCTAGGAAAGTGTTCCATGCCTTTCCTTAATGGAAATTAGAATCTAATACTTCCTTCCTTCATGTCAATAATTGCACCAATCGTTCTAAGGAAAGGTCTACCAAGAATAATAGGACATGAAGGATTGCAATCTATATCAAGAACAATAAAATCTACGGGCACATAATTCCTATTGGCAACAATAAGAACATCATTGATCCTTCCCATAGGTTTCTTAATGGTAGAATCCGCAAGATGCAAATTTAAAGAACAATCATCATGCTCATGGAAACCTAACAAATCACACAAAGTTATTGGGATAGAAACACTTGCACCCAACACAAGGCAAAGCATTCATGATCTTTAATTTTAATTTTAACAGTAGGATCCCACTCATCATAAAGCTTTCTATGGATAGAAACTTCTAATTCAAGTTTTTCTTCATAAGATTGCATCAAAGCATCAACTATGTGTTTGGTAAAAGCCTTCTTTTGACTATAAGCATGCGGAGAATTTAGTACAGATTGCAACAAGGAAATACAATCTATCAAAGAGCAATTATCATAATTGAATCCCTTGAAATCCAAAATAGTGGCTTCATCACGATGCAAAGTTTTAATCTCTTCAATCCCACTTTTAACAATTTTAGCATCAAGATCTAAAAACTCCGAATCATTGGGACGCCTTTTAACTAAAGTAGACTCATCTCCAGTCCCATATTTATCAAGATTCATACTAGAAAACAAGGATCTAATAGGAGACACATCAATAACTTTCAGATCTTCATCTTTATTTTCATGATAACTAGAAGAACACGCTTTCATAAAGCACTCTTTTTTAGCACGCATCCTAGCGGTTCTTTCTTTGGATTCATCAATGGAAATTCTCATGGCTTTGAGAGACTCATTGATATCATGCTTGGATGGAATAGATCTAAGTTTCACTGAATCAACATCAAGAGTAATTATATCCACACTTCTAGCCAACTCATCAATCTTAAGCAATTTTTCTTCAAGCAAAGCATTGAAATTCTTTTGCGAAATCATAAACTCCTTAACACTAGTTTAAAATTCAGAGGGCACCTTACCAAAATTTCCATAAGAGTTATTATAGGAATTACCATAATTATTAGAGGAATTACTAGAAAAAGGCCTAGGATTAAAGTTTCCTCTATAAGCATTGTTACCAAAATTATTCCTACCAACAAAATTCACATCCAAAGATTCATTACTATTTTCAATCAACGTGGATAAAGCCATATCATTAGGATCAGAAGAAGCACTCTTAGTAGCAAATAATTTCATAAGTTCATCCATCTTCCCACTCAAAACACTAATCTCTTCAATAGCATGCACTTTTTTACTAGTAGATCTTTCGGTGTGCCATTGAGAGTAGTTAACCATAATATTATATAGGAGTTTGGTAGCTTCTCCTAAGGTAGTTTCCATGAAAGTGCCTCCTGCGGCCGAATCTAAAAGATTTCTAGAAGCAAAATTCAAGCGATCATAAAACTTTTGTATAATCATCCATAAGTTCAAACCATGTGTAGGACAATTACGTATCATTAATTTCATTCTCTCCCAAGCTTGTGCAACATGCTCATGATCTAGTTGCTTAAAATTCATAATATCATTTCTAAGAGAGATAATCTTAGTAGGAGGAAAATACTTAGAGATAAAAGCATCTTTGCACTTATTCCATGAATCAATACTATTTCTAGGCAAAGAGGAAAACCAAGTTTTAGCACGATCTCTAAGTGAAAACGGAAATAGCTTCAATTTAACAATATCATTATATGTATCCCTCTTCTTTCGCTTATCACACAAATCAACAAAGTTGTTTAGATGGGTAGCGGCATCTTCAGTAGGAATACCGGAAAATTGATCTTTCATGACAAGGTTCAACAGAGCAGCATTGATCTCACAAGATTCAGCATCGGTAATAGGAGCAATCGGAGTGCTAATAAAATCATTATTGTTGGTATTGGAAAATTCACACAATTTGGTATTGTTCTGAGCCATAGTGACAAGCAAGCAATCCAACACACAAGCAAGCAAGAGGCAAGTGAACAGTAAACACATGACAAAAAGAAGGGAAAATAAAACGGCAAGGGTGAAGTGGGGGAGAGAAAAACGAGAGGCAAATAAATGTAATGCGAAGGATAAGGGTTTGTGTAGTTACTTGGTATATGATTTTTGCGTAAGCCTCCCCGACAACGGCGGCAAAAACTATTCTTGCTACTTCTCGAGCTTGCGTTGTATTCCCTCGAAGAGGAAAGGGTGATGCAGCAAAGTAGCGTAAGTATTTCCCTCAGTTTTTGAGAACCAAGGTATCAATCCAGTAGGAGACCACGCCTGAGTCCCTCGCACCTGCACAAACAAATAAGAACTTGGTAGCCAACGCGATAAGGGGTTGTCAATCCCTTTACGGTCACTTACGAAAGTGAGATCTAATAGATAGGATAGTATAATGTTTTTGGTATTTTTGGATATAAGAACAGAAAGTAAATAAAGCAAAGTAAAGTAGATGGAAGATTAATATGTTGAGAATAGACCCGGGGGCCATAGGTTTCACTAGTGGCTTCTCTCATGATAGCAGAATTCTACGGTGGGTGAACAAATTACTGTCGAGCAATTGATAGAAAAGCGCATAGTTATGAGAATATCTAGGCATGATCATTATATATAGGCATCACGTCTGTGACAAGTAGACCGAAACGATTCTGCATCTACTACTATTACTCCACATATCGACCGCTATCCAGCATGCATCTAGAGTATTAAGTTCATAAGAACAGAGTAATGTTTTAAGCAAGATGACATGATGTAGATGAATAAACTCAAGAAATATGATATAAACCCCATCTTTTTATCCTCGATGGCAACAATACAATACATGCCTTGCTGCCCCTGCTGTCACTGGGAAAGGACACCGCAAGATTAAACCCAAAGCCAAGCACTTCTCCCATTGCAAGAACTATAGATCTAGTAGGCCAAACCAAACCAATAATTCGAAGAGACTTGAAAGGGTATTATAATCATACATAAAAGATTTCAGAAAAGAATCAAATATTTCTCATAGATAATCTTGATGATAAACCCACAACTCATCGGATCTCGACAAACACACCGCAAAAAGATTACATTGAATAGATCTCCTCGATGCTTGAAGAGAACTTTGTATTGAGATCCAAAAAGAGAGAAGAAGCCATCTAGCTAGTAACTATGGACCCGAAGGTCTGTGGTAAACTACACACTACTCATTGGTGAGGTTACGGTGTTGATGTAGAAGCACTCCGTGGTAGATCCCCCCTCTGACGGAGCTCCGGAACAGGCCCCAAGATGGGATCTCACGAGAACAGAAGGTTGAGGCGGTGGAATTAGGGTTTTCTCTGCCGCCTCGATGTTTTCAGGGTAAATGGATATATATAGGAGGAAGGAGGGCATCGGGGGAGCCAGCGGGGGCCCATGAGGGTGGGGGCGTGCTGAGGGGGAGGGGCGCACCTTGGACCCACGTGGCCGCCTCCTCCGTTCCCTCGCGTGTACTCCAAGTCTCCTGTGAAGATACGGTTCCAAAAATCACTCTCCCGAAGGTTTCATTCCGTTTGGACTCCGTTTGATATTCCTTTTCTGTGAAACCCTAAAATACGCAAAAAACAGCAATCTGCACTAGGCCTTGAGTTAGTAGGTTAGTGCCAAAAAGAATATAAAAGTGTATAATAAAACCCATTAAACATCCAAAACAGAATATATAATAGCATGGAACAATAAAAAATTATAGATACGTTGGAGACGTATCACGCACTAACCAGCTATGTGGGAATAGTTATGGGCTCTCGACGTTGTGGTATCAGCCGAAGCCTTCTTGAAGTCAGCGACTGAGCGGCGCACGCCGAGTTGGACCACGTAACGTAACTTCCTTAGTAATGGAGGTTGCTAGGTCTGCTCACCAACCACGTACGCAACGTGCAGGTGTGCGTTGGGCGATGGGCCGAGACCCCTGCGCGCTTAGGTTTTAGACCGGCGTGCTGACCTCTCTGCTGTGCTTAGGTAGGGTTACGACGTGTTGATCTTCCGAGGCCGGGCATGACCCAGGAAAGTGTGTCCCGCCAAATGGGATCGAGCGTGCTGGGTAATGTGGTGCACCCCTGCAGGGAAGTTAATCTATTCGAATAGCCGTGTCCCTTGGTAAAAGGACGACCCAGAGTTGTACTCTGACCTCATGAGAACTAGAACCGGATACTTAATAAAACACACCCTTACTAGTGCCAGATACAACCCGGTGATTGCTTTCCCACAGGGCGAAGAGGGGAGGATCGCCGGGTAGGATTATGCTATACGATGTTACTTGGTGAACTTACCATCTATTCTATTCTACTGCTTCAAGACGAAGGCTGCGAGAAGCGAGGATACTTATTACATTCCAGCTACTGCTGCAAGATGGAGGCTTCCAGAAGCGTAGTCTTCTATAGGATTAGCTATCCCCGTTTTATTCTGGCATTCTGCAGTATAGTCCACAGATATTACCCCCCTTTACACAGACACCATTGCAAATGTAGTGTAGATCCTTGCTTGCGAGCACTTTGGATGAGTACTCACGGTTGCTTTGCTCCCCCTCCCCCCCCCCTATTCCTCTCTTCTCGGATGATGCAACTGAATCGGTGGAGTCCAAGAGCCAGAGGATCCCGAAGATGTTTCTACGTGGAGTTCGGCTTCGAGGAGTAGTTAGGAGGTCCTAGACAGGAGGCCTTGCCTTTTCGATCGTTGCTATATTTGTGCTAGCCTTCTTAAGGCAGACTTGTTTAGCTTATGTCTGTACTCAGATATTATTGCTTCCGCTGACTCTTGTGTTTTCGAGCTTATGTATTTGAGCCCTCGAGGCCCCTGGCTTGGAATATAAAGCTTGTATTATTTTAATTTGTGTCTAGAGTTGTGTTGTGATATCTTCCAGTGAGTCCCTGATCTTGGTCGTACACATTTGCGTGCATGATTAGTGTATGGTCAAATCGGGGGCGTCACAAGTTGGTATCAAACCCGACTGCCGGTAGGAATCCCCCTTTCCAACTCCTTGGCTGAAGTCGAGTCTAGTCATTGAAAAATGTTTACTAACTTGGCTGTGCGGCTCACGAGCCCACGTTGCCATTGCGTGGTATTAAGATCCTTTATTTCTCGTCTATACTCTAGGACTTTGATCTCTCTTCTACTCGGGTTAAATGATTTTGCTAAAAATCTAAATTTAGGTTCTCGAAAATACTTTTGCCCGAAGAGCCCCTCACTCCAGATGATCGCTTGCTGCGCCAGAAGATACCGAAGATACTCTGTGAAGTTCTGTCGAGACTCTGTACCCGTCGCTTTTGCAATCCCGTACCATTGATATATCCCTATGGATAATTACATACACCTGTCAATCTTACTTTCATTTCAAGTTGATCTTGTTATTACAAGAATACTTTGTGCCTACTGCCTTGCATTTCTTTACCACCTAAATACCCCCACGGAAAATTTCTCGCACTTATCGAGTATCCGCTCATCCCTAGTTAATTCATGTATTTCACAAAAGTCTTCGAAATACCATTCGATCTTCCGAAAATCCTCAACAACCTATTGATCTCAAAATTCTTGCTTTCTTGCATTATGGTTAATCCCATAAGTCTAGTAATCTTAATGACATCTTTTGTCCTTATCATTTTGAGTCTGTTGATTCAGCATGTTGTCCTTATCATTCGGTCCTAGAATTCATCCTTCCGACCCAGACATCATTTTGAACATGAGCTGGTTCTCGACCAATCATATTATCGTCGATTGTGCCAATAAGTCTATTCAACTTATCCATCCATTATCAGAGCATTAGCTTCTGATCCCTTGAATTGGAATTCATAATTCCTTCGCATTTGAGATTTGAATTAGTCAGTTGTTTCTATGATCCAATGCCTCTACATTCTTTCTTCCTCTGAGTGAGTACCGATACTCACATCAGCTCCGTTGTGGATCGCCGATCCATTGTTGGATTGTTATCCGATAGTGTCCTTCATATTCAATCACCTTGTGAGTTCTTCCCCTGATACATAATGCCTTTGGTAAATTATATCCTCTGCTTGGCCAACCATGCTCTGCCTTCAAGCTTGTGTATTTACTTTTGAAACTTGTGGTATATGTTACTAAGATGCCCGATGGGTTGAACCTATGCCTTCCCCTAATCCTTGAGAACCCGAAACTTTTCACAAGTCATACTCTTCCGGTGTTCTACCACATAAAATTCCAACACTACAGTTTTATCAAAGTGAGAGGTGAATGAAATGATATGCATTAAAGAAGTGGGAGTCGACCTTGAACTTTGTGCTCATGCCCATGAAAATGATGTAGACCGTCTCAGAAGCTTCTTTCAAAATGATTGTCCAGCTGTATGATTCTTTCGGTATTCTTGTATTGATTCTTGACAGTTATGGTTCCGACCATGTTGTCCTGATCTAATATATCTGATGGGAATTCATTCTAGTGCCTCGTCTTTTTTCGGCAAGGTTGAAGTATCTACTGTCATAGGTCAATGACCCAGTTCTACTTCTATCATGTTCTACCTTCGAGTATTACCCCCTGGTATCTCGAAGATGTCTTGCCATTGCACCACATCTTACTAAGTTCGTTGAAGTAATGTCTTTCCTTGTCGTAATCACTCTACGGGTTCTGGGTTGTTGTCAACCGAGGACACTGACTAGTGAAATTATTCCGCCCTACAAATCAAATACCCCTAGTATTTTTACTTGGAAATTCTGAACTCAATCTGGTCATTCCTAGACTATCGGCCACATCCTGGTCTTGCTATCTTTGATTGTGCTACCTCGTCCTTCTCTGTTGCACGAATTCTTTAGTGTGTGAGCACGAATTATGTCGAGCTTTCAACATCATGTTGCTTGTCTTGAAAGGAAACGATGGTTTCGAGCTTGCATCTTATATATCGATCCTATAACTTGCCACTTCGTCATTCCCTTTCTTGTTGTCGTTGTTGTTTGATTGCATCCTCATGAAACCTCCCGACAAATGTGTCGGATCACCTTCAACACTTTGACTTTTTCCGAGATGTCAACTGTGTTCATGATGAGAAATACCCTCCTTGCCCTTGATAATTTTTATTATCATCGACAACACCCTTGACTTCCTTTCATCGCGAACTTGTCCACATTATGAATACAACTTTCTCTCAAGCTAGTGTTGTGTTCTGCCTTGAAGTATTATTGTCTTTTATGTTGAGAATGTTGTGGGGATTGCCCTACCTCTTAGAAATTCTCGGTATGAAGATACTTATCATCATCACCATTCTTCCTTGGTCCCCATGTTGGTTTCAATCGGGATACCAATATGCTAATGATGTTTCTTGAGTTCTGTACTTCTAGCAACCCTATTGCTTTGAAGTTAACGATTGACAGTTCGTTCTTAGACTGTTGGTTATTGAATCATCACTCTAACATTGATCTTGCTGCCTAAGGTCATATTTCAGGCACACCTTTCAACTAATGATTAATGGTGTATGTTTTCCTCGAGCATACAACATTATATCATTTGAATTGTCAAGTGTCATCTTCTTGTTCACATTACTGTGGAAATCCATTGGTTTGGAATTCTCGACGAATTGTCGCTGAGCCCATCAGCCACCTCCTCATCCTCTCCTTGATTTAATGATGAACTATTGTTTCGGGAAACCGCTCCCATAGTTCATTTCCTGAGAATCTTGCAATGTCATTTCGTCGATTTGTGTTGCACCTTTTCTTCTCAAACATCCTGAGTCTAAGGTATCATGACACCAATCGAATCTGAATCCCGGTCAGATATGATGGTTGGGACAACTTTCCAGGAGTTATAATGTTGGTTCTTTGATGACCCGGTAATATGATGTCATGCCTAGCACCCTTGGTTGGAGGACCTATCATTATAATTTCTTTTGCAAGGATAACCATTCTTCCAGGAGGGAAATTGTAAGACTTATTTTATAATTTGCTCCGGATGGATCATTTGTGTATCCAAAGTCTGGCCCTTGATTGAAACACCATATCCTTGCTACCTCGAAGCATGACAATGATACCCCGCTCATCAACAATAACATTGGAGGCGTGATGTAAGTGTTTCTTGGTCAGTTATCCAAACATCAATGTATGGGTAACATCTTGATTAATCCTTGCCTCTTTATCTGAATGGTTGGCTACTTGATTTCCGGTCACATATATCATGCCTTGCTTATCGTTATGAAGGATATACTCCCATTACCTGTGTCTAAACACATTTATTCCTTTCCATTGGTTTGGTTAACCTTCCTTGTAATCTTAATTATCTGAACATTGATAATTCCCTTCTTATGTAAGCACCTCGGTGTACAACTCTGTCAGTAAGGCCCTGTTACTACTGTTGATGGCATTCCAGTAACCACCGATGCACGAGAACCTTGCCTATTGGTCCTCCTCATTTCAACGAGCAGGAAAATGGTTCTCTTCGTCCCTCGCCCTTGGTACCGATGTTGTTGCCGACATAGCCGACAAGCTGTCCACTGACATGCCTCCCTGTCGCGGCTGTGCAAGATGTCACCACCCTTCCTATTTTCAACCCACATGGTGGGCCCATAACCCACAAGTCCACTGGATCGGAACCTGACTCTTCTTTACAACCCGAATTCTAATGTATCCTTTGCACCTAGCTTCGTATGTGATTCACGAGCTAAATTCTATACCATTGTTCATCCTGGAATCAAACACCATGTTATTCTCGTTGTTCAAGCCCCCATTCCAGCTTCTCGCTAGGCATCGAATGAATTGCCTACCCATTTGAAACTTTGGTACCATCGAATATTACACTCAACAAATTCACTGAAATACAACTTGTGGGGTACCTCGTGTATTTCCCATTGAGTTCACCGTCAGATGCCCAACTTTGTGGAGATGCGTTCTTACGAAGTTTTCCCCCCTGGTCGCATTCGTAGGACGATGGAGATCCCGAAGAAAGGATGATGACTTGATCACGATGACTTGAAGCAGAGAAATGAAGGCATCAATGAAAGGGATCAACCTCTTTGAAAGGGCAGCCAAGACCGAGAAGACTCGTTAGGTTTTCGCTACCAACACTTTCCCCCTTACTCCCCTCTTAAATCTCGGGACGAGATTTCTTGTAGTGGAGGAGAATTGTGACGCCCGGGTAATCAAGCTACAGTAAGCCTCTGCTAATGATGCCACGTCAGCACGATTACTGTTGCTAATCTCGCGTTAGTTCGAAACCGATTCAAATTCAAATTAAAAATCAAGCAAACAATAAAAGTTTTCAAATATTAAAACTAAAATGTTCGGAGTGAACCAAATAATGCATAGGCAATTATGGTGGAGAAACCACACCTTTATAAAATGTTTAAATACTATAAGATGAATAAAACAACAGTAAAAACAATTATTTAAATACCTTTTGTAATTAATAAAACTAGTCGTCAATCCATGTATCTACACGGGCTAACACTTTTTACTTCTTAGTATGTTAAGTTTTTTTACAATATGAAATTTCGTACAATTATACTATGTTTCATGAATAGTTATTAAACACGACCTGCACTATTTTTTTTAGTTAGACATAGGGCAAAAGGGGAGTTATAAACCTTGAACCAGTGACTCATTTGCAATTTTGGTTGTAAAAGTATGAACCCGGAAGTTTGTTAAGATATGCACTTGTGGATAATAGATACAGTTGCAAAACTTGGTAGAATTTAAATGATGGCACCGAAAGCAGATGACGTTAGTTACAAATAGCAAACTGGAAATATTGTAGCTAAATATTAACGAACATAAGTAATATGTGCATGTTCTCTTCAATATTAACCTATAAGTTCTGCAAATTGAATACCTTGTGGTAGCATATGGTGTCATTTTTCCATGAAATAAGATAGACTTTGAACTTACAATTTACTGAGATCAAGAACGCATAGGGCGATATTTAAGAAGTTCGACGATAAACATGCCCTTAAAATAGATTATAATTATTTTCTATAACGGGTATATGTGAAATAATTTATTTAGATACTTGGCTAAGAAAAAACTTTGGGAATGTTCTTGAGAAAAACCTGATACTCATAATAAAAACTGATACTCATAATTTATTTAGAGTGAAGGACTTTTTTTAATACTCCCTCCGTCCGGAAATACTTGTCATCAAAATGAATAAAAGGAGATGTATCTAGATGTATTTTAGTTCTAGATACATCTCTTTTCATCCATTTTAATGACAAGTATTTTGGGACGGAGGGAGTACCATTTTGGAGCACTGTTTTTTTCAGACCTTAGCGAATATCATTCCATAATGCAATTTTGCATGAAGGTAAAAAAAAACCAAGCAATGTTTGTTGTGAAAACAATTCTGATTTTTTAAATTTGTTTGCTAGTTTCTCCGAATTTACTTTCCAATGTAGGAGTATTTGAGAGAGTATTGGAATGACACTTAGAAAGCTCTGTAGACGTAAAGGCGGAATCACAAATTTGATCAAGTCTAGTCCTATAAACACTATGTATGCACATATGAATCAGATAGTTATTTTCGCTCTCGACAATATATCACACGTGCATCAATTAGACGAACTCATGCTCGCAAAAGAAAGATAATATCAATTTTTGGATTGTGCATGTATCATGTCAGGGTAGTAATAAATAAACTAAAGAAAAAAATCGACACTATATGTACATACAGATTAATTATAGGACAACAATCAAACCTTCCGGCGAGTTAAGCCAAACTGCATGACATCGTTACTTAGCATGTAGAGACATCAAATGTAGGCGGCACGTCACATTCCTTCTAGAGACTGTCATGTAGCCTGCACCCGGTGGCGTAAAGGAGTTGTTAAGTGGCGCCTCAGAGCTTCGCTTTTTGTCTCAATACATTGAGGCACGACGGCCCTATAGACGTCGAGTACATTTCCCATGCATGGTCGCCGGAAACAAATTACGTAGAAGGACTATGCATGTGTGTACGCAGATATCCATCTAGGAAGCTATATTTTTTCTTATAGATTTACGTGATTCACATAAACATACTGTATCATTAGGAGTACTCAATAAAAAAACTGTATCATTAGGACCCTTTTTGAAGAAAAAAACATACATCATTCACATCGACACTTCTTTTGCCTTTGCACATATCCAGAGCTTTATGTGATTCAGATAATAAACGTATATCATTTGGACTCTTCCCACCCAAATTTTTTTTATCAAGAGGACTAAAGAGTCCAGGCCTGAACCATCTCCATCTTTTGCCTTTGCAGTTACAATTTATGGTCACGTACATGCATGCGCAGGGAAAAAAAAGAGACTACACATGATTTGCATCAGAATTTGGGATGGTTATTAGGAGACCACGCCTAGATTTCCCTTTGTTTTTTTCTTTCTGAGGAAACAGCGAGAGACCAAGGTGAGAATGTCTCCTTTCTTAGTTTACTAGTACAAATGCCCGTGCGTTGCACCGGGCTAGAAATGAAATATAACCTGCTCCACGTGTCATTATGCAACATTTTTAATCGATTTTTTAGAAATGTATAAATAAGATTACACTAAGTATTTCTTTTTGTACGATGAAATTTGGGCGTACCCTAACAATGTTCATCATTACCTATTTCAGCTCCACACTTTAATTTCATTTGAAAAACGCAAATGTTTTTATCAATCAATTTTATTTTTTGTTGTTCAGAAAAACATGATTATTTTACTTTCATAAGGTGTTTTAAAAAAAATCAAGAATATTTTTTTAAATGTATCATTTTTATGGCGATGTTTTATTTTTTAATATTATATTTTATTTGCAATTTTTAACACTATTTTGGGGCTTTGTCCATTGACATTTGGCCTACGTATTAAGTCCAGCCTAAACTGCACCGACGCCAGCTGAGCTCCTCATCTCGTCTCGTGCCTCTTATCGTCTCGTCTACGAGCACCAGTTTCTATTAAAAAAACTCCTCGTATTGTGCCTCTTACTTCTCGATCCCAAATTATTCCACATTCCCCAACCTAGCTGAACTGAATGGGACGGGCGGCAAGCGTCCCTCCCCTCCCCTCCGGCCAGCTCTCTCGGCCTCTCCATTGATTTTAGAAAAAACGGAGTGAAAGCCTTAAAACCAAAACACAAAAGCACTCACATCTAGCGACATGAAGCAATACACGTCCCTTCCCTTCTCTCTAGCAAGTAGTGGTTACTAAACAAAATCTAACAATCGAACACTATATAAATTGATACGGCAACCAAATATAATCAATCAGAAACACGAATAGCAGCAGGGTCTGAATCCTCTCACTTTCCCTCTACTTCTTTCTTAATTCTATGCCAAAACACACTCAGCAACAGCAACATATGCAAGCACATAGCAGCAGCCTCCTCTCAATTTCTCTCTATCTCTATTGATCCTTACTACTATAATCTCTCAATTTCTCTCAAGGGTTCTAGAAACATGCCATGGCAGTAACTCTTGTATGTAATCTTATGTAAATTCTGTTCCATTTGTTGTTCATAGAATCCAATAAAGGTCCCGTAAAGACAACAATTGGCTTGTTTTTTTATAGTATGTACTACTGGACATTTCCACTGACGCTAGTACATAGCCTTGTTATAACTTTGCATCATTGTTGCTCTACTGTATAAAAACTACGCTCAACTCCATAGATTTCTGAGCGCACTTGAATCAACATAAGGGAATATCAAAATGATATCCGAATTCATGCATTGTTACGGAAAATGAATATAGCCAAAATGGAAAGCCTGCACATAGCTCATTATGCAAAAAAGGATCTATAGAAGTACAATACGTAAGCCATGGATCGTAGCAAGAGCAGCTACCTGAAAATACATGAACTTAAAAAAATATCATGCACACCCCTCCATATGCAGGAAACGACTATAAAAACATGCAAGGAAAATTTTCAAGGTAGATGTAAAAAATAGTTTGTGCCCCTTTCTTACTACAGCAGTAAATGAATCAACTTCCCCCGCAAAAAAAGGGGTAAATGAATCAACTTCTTGCGATAACCAATAACATTTTACGGAACAATCTCTTTGCTCGATAACCACTATCAACATGTACATAACTTCAATATTTTATCATAGGGTATCAGACCCTCAGATACATCAGTTTGAAACATTGAATAATGCAGTATCAGAATAGAGCAGGTGCTCATTATCAGTTGAACATGAGAAATATTTGTGCAGAACACTCATATCAAATTCAGAACAACATACTCAGTTGTATGTCGTCTTACTTGCGGAATCATAAATTCAGAACAGAGTATCATATTCAGTTTTGCTACTGGGAAAGGCTTGTTACACTTCAGTATGCACAATAGTACATGCTTTAACCTGTTAAATATGTACTGTCATAAACAAAGAAAAATATGTATTTGATTTGCCATGGAACTACTTGAAATCGAAGCTATGGATGATGGTGCAGTACACAAATCAAATTAGCATCACAACTTAAACCTAAGTCTGTTTATGATCAGTCTGAAACTCGACATTTTTTTTTGCGCGGGAGTCTGAAACTCACTCGACAGGCAGAATATACACAATGAAAACACAAGTTTCAGTGAGATTCTCATATTCACACAGGAAAGTTGCTTGGAACATTAACCGGAAAAAGGATCAAAGTTGAACATGATCTGGGAAAACATTCTAAAAGTTCAGACTGGGCATGCTAGTGTGATGCTGTTGAGACTGCTTGTATAACGAGGACAGAAACAACAACTATAACAGGGGATTACCTCCATTAATTAGCTCTCATCAAGGGGATAAATACCTCTGGTGTAGCTGCTCTAGGTGCCATTGTAAAGCTCAACCAATGTTCTTGTTCCTCTGGCAAACTCAGCGCTTCTTCCTCTGGCGAACTCGGCGGCGACATTGGACGCTTCGTGCAATTTTCAACGGAACATGATGGAGATTATGGTCCAAGGACGCAACCTGATGGAGATTCCGACCGAGGACCCTTCCTTCTTATAGCAGCCAACTCAAATCCGGGCCGGACACTCCATGGATCTGTGTTGTAAATCCTTCCAAGTTCAAGGGAATTTGCATGTTGAAGTAATTTATGCAAAACTACACACCTTTTCTCATACTCCAGTCTCCAGTGATACATTAGCTGTCAGGATGTTACATTTACCAAAAAAAAAGACTTTCGCCCCGCTTTATACATTAGCTGTCAAGATGTTACATTTCTCTGCAAGTGCTTCATGTCAAGGTGCTGCTAACCATTGTCAAGGACAAGACCTCAATCTACCACAAAGCAACAGAGTAAGTGTTCTGATGTTACATTAAAGCAGGTGGCCATGTTCACAAGCGTGTTACTGGAAATGCATTTGAACTATTTATCCAAAAGTCTATGAAATTCAGAAGGATGTTATATTGTGCAAAGAAACAAAAATAAAAAAAAATACATAACAGACGTGTGTCCACATCAAATTTCTAGCGCATATGCATTATCCCATGATGAAAATATCAATTGGCTGACCGCGTTGGCGGATGCATATGACTTACAGCAGGGACCAATGTTTCTTCCAACGAAGGATTACCTCCATAGCTATACCAAACTGAGGCTCTTTCCTTTTGCTATACAGAATACCGAAAAAGGCTTTACGCCCCACTATATAAATAAAGCACCACACCACACAATCATCCAAGGATGCTATACAGAATAAAGCAGTACGAACAATTTCAGAGTAGGACACTGACCAACAAATGTTGTAGTTAAAAATTTCAAGTTGAGGTCTCTAGCACTCCCCGGCTTAGTTGTGGTAGTCATGGAGCACAACCAGATCCTAGTCCTCCTTTGTCCGCTGACGTGCCGATCTAACCATAGGCAAAAGAGGCCATCGACCGAGAGAAATAAATCGATAGCGGCCTAGACCCCGCGAGCCCAGCATCCTGGATCCCAGGAGCCATGGCCTTAGTGGTGACATGGAGATCGTGGACGATTCCCAGCAGAGGAACACATCAAGCAAAGAAGGATAAATAGGACCATATTTCTCACCTTGGACGTGTTGCTGCTGCTGCACTGAATTGTTTGAACTTTGCTTTCTCAACCTCCTCTGAAACCTGAAATATATGCAGATGTTAGAAAGCTTATTATTTGTATATGATGATTTTAACAAAAGGGGAAAAGAGTAGCAAGAACAGATTCGTACGTTTGGCTGTTAGCCATTACAAGCTTCAATACATCTATTTATGTATGTCGCAAACTATCATAAATGAATAATAGTACTATCGTTTAGCTATTCCATGGAACAGTTTCTACGAACATTCTTGCTTCAAATAAGTTGTCAGAAGTTCTAGGCATGACAAAGACATGTACTAAATGTTCTCACAAATAACCAAAAATAAAAAGGCATATCAAGACAGGATTATGTTTGTTTGGCCAAATAGTTACCACTCTCTGAACCATATTGCCAAAAAATGGCAGGAACATGGTCATGAACTCATCCCCATTTATCTCTCTTAACCAAACACTCCCTGACCTATGGTCCTCCCACTCACCTTCCTGCCGCTGAAGAAAACATGGGACCTTCATATCAGCTTATGATCACATATATAGAAGATAAGTTGGCCATACGTTGACTTGACAATATAGACAAGTGCAATATTAAATAAGAAATTGTTCTTTTGAAATTAATATGGCCAGTGACTACTCCGGTAGAATACATAAGCCATTTTGATTCAAATTGACATAATACACAATTACCAATATAAGTGAGCTGCTTAGAAATGTAATATACGATCTGCTTTGAACTGCAGGATAGCCAGAGACATTGATGAATTAATATACACGAGCCATGTTAGGTCTGCAAATTCAGTCAGTAAAACAACAAAATGCCACTTATCCAAGCTAAAATCTATGGCTTGAGAAAAGGGGAATAGATGCTAATGTACCAAAAATAGTATCTGATCACACTGTCATTCTGTGTTTTACTTGGTTGCGTACTAACACTACCCTAAACATATTTCTCAAAAAACAAAATACTACCCTGAACATAAGCACCCAAAGTTAGGTGTATACTGCTATGAGTCGAGAACGTAATCTAACTAATTTGAATATAAGACATTCTCATTTATATGAGACATTAACAGAAAAGTTTCTAAATATTGTTTGTACCTTTATACATCCTTATAAAGGAAGCTGATAGAAAATATATACCAGGGAGGAATTTCGACATAATCACTTTTCAAATTCAATCAAGATTAATAATCTGGCATTGGTTCAAGAAAGGATGTGCAGCAAGTGATCGGGTAAGACAACTATTTGAGTTCCAATCAATGTAAATAATACAACCTTTGTTCGTTGTAGCAATGATACGGTGCCAGTTTAAATTACTTCTATCAGAAAAGAAGACACAGACTATCTCATATTTCCCGGTGCTCTGAAAGTAAAAAACCAACACGTGCAAGAATCGGAACAGACTTACCTAGGCAGGCAAGTGGGCATGATGCCATTGGGGCTGGATGCCATGCTCGAGGCAGTAGAGCTCTATTGCCAAGCTCTCCCTTCAATACCAGCCGTAGAACCATCTGTGCTGCTTTCAAACTCTTCTTAAACCAAAACAACATTCCCAGTATGCGTAAATGAAGCTACAGCTACAGCCATCACCAGATTGCATCTGCAATTTCCAATAAGGAGCACATCACGGTCTCATACTACAAGCAATCCCCCACCTGCATACACCGACACCCATGTCTCTGTCCATCCCATGCCGCAAGAGACTTGCCTGACTTGCCTGGGATGTTCAGGCTTGCCGCCAGACGGGGAGGGGGGGCGGGAGACATAGCCTCCACCACCATGAGCGCAGCGCTGCGCAACCGATGTAGGAAAGGAGGCGGGACGGAGGTGGGGAGCTGTTGCTTCTTCGATCCGGCGCTCGATGGGGAGGACAAAGGAGGACGAGCCTCCGCCTGCCGCGCCCATCCTCGCCTCGCTCTCTATTCACAGGAGCTCGAGCCCTCCACCCTCTTCCTCCACGGGAACGCCGTGATCCGGGGCTTCGCCGACAAGGGCCTGCGTGCAGCGCTCTCGCCGCCGTCAACCAGGAAAACGCGGCGGCGCCCAGCGCCCCAGATATATTTCGCGCGAGAGAGAGACGTGGGTCTGGAGAGAGGGCAAATCCTCGTCGGCGGCCGGCGCAACATCAGATCGAGGGTCGCCGGGGTCGGTCGCCTCCTGGCGGCTGGGATCGGGAAGGAGGGAGAGCCCGTGTTTTTTAGCCTTCTGGACTGCGGGTTGAATATTGGAAACTGCAGGGGGAGTTTTGGAAAACAGCCTGAACGAAACGTTTTTTTCTCACTTAAAAAAGGATTGCGGGTTGAATACATAAAACAGAGGGACATTTCTGCAAAGTGGCACGACGGGCTGAAACCCAATTTTCTTTATTATTAGGTAAAGATTATGTGGAGGAAAAAGGGAGAGACCCAGGGGATGACGTCTCATTTTTTTCCATTCGCATGCTTCATCCTACGGCTAAGGACACATTATGTGCTAATCGGATGGATGTAATTTCTTAATTTTCAGGATTAACGTGGTGCCTCGTATGGTGCCTCCAATTAGTAAATATAAAATGTCAAACTAATTTATTTGAGATCTAGACTTTTTGTGACTCTGGACTAAGTTGAAATACTAATTTAGATGCTACGTGTATATTTTACTAAAACTAAAAATTAATAGGAAACACAGTTAAAACAAAAAAGTCATATAAATAAAAAGAAAAAGGCAAAACAGAAAATAAAACAATAGAGAAGGAAAGGCAAAGTCCCCCCTCTCCCAGGGCCGTTCGGCCCAACTGGTCATCCAGGCCACCAGGAGGCCCACCACATTCCCCCCATATCCCCCAGTGGCACACCGAAACCCTAGGCCGATCCCCACGCTCTCCCTCACCCCCGATCGGATCTGGGTCGATGCAGTTAGCCCCGACGCCTTCGTGTGCTGTTGTGCGCCGTTGCCGTCGTCGGAACGCCATCGCCGCCTCGACCCCGTCGTCCCCGTCATCCCCGTCCTCCTCCCTAGGGGCCTCCCTCGAGCCTCGCCGACCCCCACTCACCTCCAGCGCTCGTGAGCTCACCCCTCCCACTTTTCCTCTGTCACCGGAGCCGTCTGTCCAAGTGCCGACTGCTGACGAGCAGCCGGCTCTAAACAACTAGGGGGACAGCCGCGTCGCCATGGAGACAGAAGTGACGCCCCCCGTGCCACCTGCTGGGATGCAGGGCAGCCAGCCTGCAGGAGCGGAGGTGCCGTCAGCGAAGGGCGTGCTGGTGACAGGCCCGCTGCCGGCCTCTCGAGTGCCTGCCCGCCCGTGCCCTGCGAGAGCGGTCTCCGCACCGCGGCGAGTAGAAGTCGGCGGCGCCAGCTCGTCAACGCCGGAGAGCGATGCTACCAGCACGACGCCAACAGGCTGGACGCCCGGAGGCGGCGGTGCGCTGATTGTCGCATCGCGAGACGTACTCGACCGCTTCAACTCTCTGAGCGAGGTCGTGCAGACGGTGATGCGGGAGTTCGTGGCTATGTGAACTTCTGCTAGGGTACGTTGACTCCATGTTTTTTTTTGCTTTTATTCCTTCAATTTCTTCCTTGGGGGCGCGTCAGCGCACCCACTGGGTGTAGTCCCCGAGTTCCGAGCCGGCTGCTGAGCAGGCGGCTTGGAACTCCAAGGTGTACTTTGCGGGCTAACTTGTGTCTTGCTGTAGGATTACCACAACCTCCGGGTGGCCTCCTTCAACGCCCAGCGTCAGGAGCTGGCACAACTGCGGACTGCTCTAGCAGACAGCCAGGGTGAGTGTTTCTCTCCTCCTTGCGGGGGCGCGTCAGCGCACCCGCTGGGTGTAGTCCCCGAGTTCCGAGCCGATTGCTGAGCAGGCGGCTTGGAACTCCAAGGTTATCATTTTGCTGATGTAGATGTTCTTCTTCTTCTCTTGCCAGCGATTGTGACCAACCTCCGCAACCAGTTGGGCAAGGTCTAGTCGAAACTCGCCGCTAAGGAGCGGGAGCGCGATCTCGCCGCCCAGGACCGTGACCGCCTGGCCAAGGAGCTGGCAGACTAGGTGGCGACGCACAAGGCGGAGCTCAGGAATTTGTCGGACGCCGAGATGCTCCTTCGGGCAGAGTTCGAGACCGGGCGCTCGAACTGGGCCGAGAAGGAGGCGGCTCTGCAAGACGACTATGGGGCCATTGCACACATGGTCGACGGTAAGACGCCTGCCCCTCTTTCTTATGCTTGCCGTCTGGTGCAGCTAGCTCTCTTTCTTCTGACTCTTTATCTAGTTCTTGCAGAATTCTTTCTGGGCCACTCTGTGGCCGCCAGCCAGGCCATCGAGGCCCAGCGCGACGAGAGGCGCAAGGCGGGTCGGGTGATTGCACCCAACGCCCAGGACTCCCGCCGAACAACTTCTTGATGTCAAGCCGCGCCTCTAGCCGGCCCACCGCCTGCTTTCCGCCTGCAACATGCTGGTGCTCAAGTGCTGGCCGCCCTCTGGCCAGGCATTCCAGTACTCCGCACTCCCAGCCGGACTGCCGACTAGTTGGAGGTGGCCGGCCACCGCTTCAAGGCCTGGAAAGGCGCCGCAGTGAGGGCTGGTGCGTGGACCACCCTGGAATTTGCCAAGGGCTAGTACCCAGACCTGAATCTCGTCCAGCTGAAGACCTTCAGCGTGGAAGCTGAGCCCGAACTGGCCGTAGTGCAAGGAGACCTCGCCAAGCGCGCCGCCGCCCTTGCTGAGTATGCTGACACCGCCATTTTCATCCCAGAGCTGGATGAGAATGGTCATGTGGTGCCAGCTAGCAACTTCGGGCTGGACTTGGCGGCGTCGGAGGAGCTGGACGAAGAGATCGCCTCCAGTGATGAAGGCGAGGAGGAGGAAGACAACGACGAGGAGGCCAGCTCCCAGGAGGCGGATCCGTCTACTGGTCATCAGCCCGAACAAACCTCTACAAGCAGGCCCGACAGGGTGGCGCTACCTGCTGCAGGAGGCAGCCATGCCGAGACCCATCAGGCGGCTCCCTTAGCAGCCGGCTCCGTCGTGCCACCCGCTCCGCCTGCTGCGCCTTAGGCGTCATTCTTGTATCTTTTAATTCCTGTTTTTTCTTAAGACTTGGTAGGATTAGTCCGAACAATTCCTGATAAGCTACTGCTGGAAGGCGGACCTTGAGGCCTTTTTGTTGTACATATTCTTTTAATGCTGTATATGTTTATGCAATTTGCCGGGTTCTGGGATAAGCACCGTCCTCTGTTCCTTAGGGCGATTTTCTTTTACTGTCTCCTTTAACCGTCGTCCTGCGAGCCAAACAGCCACTCTATGGTTCTGCGGCTGGGTCAGGTACTTAGTTGTTTTCCGGATAGGCAAGTATCCCGCCCTCTGGGAGGCAGTGTAGCTAAGCCAGAAGCCGGCTGGCTGGCTGCACAACAGCCGACCAATTTGTATGAAGAGCCGCCTTGCCCTATGTTTTTTTTCCTTAGCCATTTTTCATGTGGGCATCGCTTCTTGCCTTTAACTCCCGCCAGTCGGACAACCGCGTTCTGCGAGTCTGTGACTGAAGGCGGGAGAAGGCTTGGATGCCATCACATTACTTGTCCGACTGTTAAGGAAAAGTTTTGAACATAGGGCTAGGCCGCCAGTTGATGGGCCTCGAACCCCTCGTTGGATTACCCCAAGTGGAAGGTGTAAGATGAAGTAAGTAGAAGTATTTTCTCCTAGTAAAGATGCCAAGGATCGAATCCCCAGAGACTCCTAGGTTCAACAGGTAGGTGTCAACTGCTAACGGCGCAATTAAAAATCAACGTGGACCTGCACACAGATACAAATAACTTTGCTCCCAACGAGTACAGAGAGGTTGTCAATCTCTCCGGCCTTGTAGTTCACAAAGGGTTAAAAGCAATATGATAGTAGTGATAGATAGTAATTTGCAATAGTAAATAAAATAGCGAAAGTCAATAGTGTATGTGATCAATGATGGTAATATGGACCGGAGTCACATGATGTTCACTAGTGATGTCTCTCTCCCAAAAGACGATAAAACAGCTATGTGAGGTGAACAAATTACAGCTGGGCAATTGACAGGACCACGAACGCAAACCAATGCTGACTACATTGCAAGAAAGGTTGAGGTTCAAAGTATGGTCGGTACGCCAAAGTAAGTAGACCGAAATCCATCTGCATCTACTACTAATCATCCACCTTGAGATATCTATCCAGAACATCTCACTGGTATTAAGTTGCGAGTCCCACCCATAGTGTAAACTCAATGCAACAGACAACTGCATTAAAAGAACTTTGCGTAAAGTAAACAATCCTTGCACCCGCGGGCACAAGCACCGTTGTTTTCCCCCTTGTGGCAACAGCACATCCCCTAGACTCATGTTTCTGTCACTCAAGCTAGTCATCGAGGGGCATGAACCCACAATCGAGCATAACGTTCCCTCTTGGAGTCACTACTTACTACTTGGCCAAAGCAATAAATAACAACGGAGAACATGCAAGAATTACTTATGAACTAAAAATATAAAAGAGGTGAATCAAATATATTACTCAAGATCAATCTGAACATAATCTCATAATCCATCGGATCCCAGCAAACTCAACATAGCAACAACACAAGGGTTACATAGGTGCCTCGATCATGTAGGGCAGCTCACGAGGACTAATTAGTGAAGCACAAGAACGGGAGGAGAACATCACATAGCTACTGGTCATGGACTCATGGTCCAAGGGAGACTACTCACGAGTCATCCGGGAGGCGTCCATGGTGGTGGAGAAGCTCCCGGTGGTGATCCTCCCCTCCAGCAGGGTGCCAGGAAGAGTTCTCCTGGTGCTCCCGATCTTGGAAGCGGCGGCGGTGGCGGAACAGAGATGGGATCGCGAAAAGAAGTCCTGTTTCAAGGGTTACAGGGGACCCTTTAAATATCTGCCAAAGTAGGGCACCGGGGGGCTCTCGGGGTGCCCAGGCGCCCCCCTGGCGCGGCCCAGCGGGGGGCGCGCCCACAGGGCGCCTGGGGCCCCTGTGCCCCCCCCAGGCTCCCCTTCGGAAGCAGTGTCGTTCCCGGAACGCTGATTTTTTATATATTTTTTTTGTATTTTTGTGGGCAGTTCTCGAAACGTGAAAACCTGAAATACAAAAACAGCCGAAAACAGAAACTGGCACTGGGGTGCACTGGATTAGTAAGTTAGTCCAAATATGATTAAAAGTGTATGGAAGTGTATGAATATCATAGCAATATCACCCAAAAGTGGCATGGAGCAAGCAGAAATTATAGATACGATTTGGACGTATCAACATCCCCAAGCTTAATTCCTGCTCGTCCTCGAGTAGGTAAATGATAACAAGAATAATTTCTGTGGTGACATGCTATTAACCATATAAGACTTTCTCATAATCATATGACAAAAGCTTACTGAGACAATGATTCTAAAGTAACTAAGTTGTCTCAAGAGAAAATCACAAATGACTGAAAGTTTTACAACATGAAACTGAAACATCAAAAAGATTTGCAATGAACATGATGTGCAATATGATCAAGTGATATCTAGCTTGCCCCCTTCAGTGATGCAAAACATAAATGCAGGGGCACCTTCAAGGTTTAAGTGATGACTAGATACAATCATTTCAGAATAAACGATATCACAATCATGCAAAAGACAATGCTACTTTGGGACAATGCACATTACACTCAAAATGACAATCATGCTCTCAGTAGTTGGTGCTTAAAGTGCTAGAGCTTTTTATTTTGAAACATGGAAGCAATTGTGTCAACGGTAGTAGTACTTCATATGTGTCATGTATAAAACATCTTATAAGTTGCAAGCCTCATGCATCGAATACCAATAGTGCTCGCTCCTTGTCCTAATTAGCTTGGATCCCCATGGGTTATCATTGCATTGCATATGTTTTTACCAAGTGTCACAAAGGGGTACCTCTATGCCACCTGTACAAAGGTCCAAGGAGATAGATCGCATTTGATTTCTCGTTTTTGATAAATTTCGACTTGAGGACATCCATACCGGGACAACATAGAAAATAGATGATGGACTCCTCTTTAATGCATAAGCATATTCTCATGACAGATTGAGGATTAAGGTCCAAGCTAAAACTTCCACCATGATGCATGGCTTTGGTTGGCGGCCCAATGTTCTTCTCTAACAATATGCATATTAATTCAACCCACGGTAAATCACCCTTACTTCAGACAAGACGAACATGCATATCAACTCACATGATATTCAACAAAAGTGTGACAGTTGATGGCGTCCCCAGAAACATGGTTACCGCTCAGCAAGCAACTCATAAGAAATAGGATACATAAGCAACATATTCTTTACCACAATAGTTTTTAGGCTACTTTCCCATGAGCTATGTATTGCATGATTTTGCTTAGTGCAGGTGGAGGTTAGCAAAAGACTGGGAGCGACCAACTAAGAGAGCAATGACGGTCATAATCATGCAGAGCGACAAAGCAATATTGAATCAGGCATGGTAGTTATATCGCTACTTAGAAACAAAAGATCATCAAGGCTTGACAGACTTTCTTTACAGTCTTGAATATGCGTGAGCATACGCCAAGTCAATCAAAATAAATTCTCGAAGGAAGATATAACTAAACCATACCACATCATAGGCAAACAAACCAAGTTGGTACTCCAATAACACATTGGGAACCCCCCAGCTATTTGAGATTAACCATAAGAAAACCTGAACTACTAAGCACCATCATGAAAGTAGCATATTTATCATAGATATATTAACCCATGCAATGGAAGCAAACTCTCTTAATAAGGTGAGCATGGTAATTAAAAAGAGTTCAAGCAACCAACTAAATAAAAGCTCTTGAAAAGATAAGCATGAATACTAAGAGCAAAGCATGATAGTAGCTATTAAAAGACAAAGAACACACACAGCATAGATAGATATGAAAATTCTATGTAATGTTCTAGGTAGAGGTGGAGCGTGTTTCTCTCCCACATAAAGGAATGCTGAGTTCCGACTCGTTATGAAAAACTAAAAAGAAAACTAAAAGCAAGACGCTCCAAGCATAGCACATAACACATGAAGTGATAAAAATATAGCGGAACGAAAGACGAACTGATAATATTGATGGAGAAGGGGATGCACGGGGGGCATCCCCAAGCTTAGACGCTTGAGTCTCCTTGAATATTTCTTGGGGGTGCACGGGGGCATCCCCAAGCTTGAGCGCTTGACACTCCTGAATCTTTTTATCATCTTCCCTCGCACACTTGAAAACTCCCTTCATACATAACTCATCATAATCTGATTAGCGAGGTTAGTACCCTTAATAAAATAATTATACCTTGCTGGAAATAAGGATATTCTTGAAGTTCTACTGTTTCTCAAGATTGCCAAAAGTTTTTTGCAAAGAAAAAGCAAGTTCTTAATTTGCAAAGTGAAGGTAAGGCAAAACAGGACAGAATCTGTGAAAAACAGAACAGCAGGCAGTAATTGACCTGTTCGGGATACTTCTGCAACTCAAATCACAAAACTCAGAACTGACGCACGAAAGACAATTATATAGAGAATGCTTTCGAAAAATTCAGACCAAAAAGATGATCTGGTGATTTTATACGAATTTTTCTATCCAAGGACAGAATCTGTTTCCTGGACAGCACCTCACAACTTTTGAACTTTCTAGCAATCAGAGGCTATACTTGGCACAAATATGAAAAGTAAAGATACAATGATGATGCTACAGCAGTAAACAACATCAAGACACAACAAAAGCAAAAAATTTATTCATGTGGGCTGCCTCCCAAAAGCGCTTTCTTTTATGCCTTTAAGCTAGGCATAATGCAAAGATCAAGTTTTATCAAGAGTAAAAGAATAACTAGCCTGTACAACAGACTCAAAAGGTAACTTGACCTTCTTACGAGGGAAGTGTTCCATCCCTTTCTAGAGAGGAAACTGAAATTTAATATTACCCTCTTTCATGTCAATGACAGCACCAACGGTGCGCAAAAAGGGACGTCCCAAAATAATTGGACATGAAGGATCACATTCAATATCCATAATAGTAAAATCAACGGGCACATAATTATCATTGACAATAATAAGAACATCATTGATCCTCCCCAAAGGTTTCTTTATGGAAGAATCAACGAGACGAACACCAAAAGAACAAGAATCATAAGGTTTCAATTTAAGCATATCATATACCCTTTTGGGCATAACAGAGGTACTGGCACCAACATCACATAATGCATAACAAGAGAAGTCATTCAAATTAATTTTTATCATAGGATCCCAACCATCCTCTAGCTTTCTAGTTATGGAGGCTTCTACTCTAAGTTTCTCCTCCCTAGCTTTGATGAGAGCATTAGTGGTATGCTCTGTGACGGCAAGGTTAAGCATGCTAGTGCGGGGATCTCTAGACATCTTGTGAAGGAAATCAATAACTTCTGTAAGAGTGCAATTATCAAAATCAAGGTCACGAGCATCAAGTAAAGTGGTAGAGGTGTCCTTAAGGCTCACCTGTTTGGTAGTTGACATAGCATCACCCTTAATAGGTCCATTGGGACCAGGAGTACATTGGGTGCTAAGAGTGTGAACATTCTCAATAACTAGGATAGTAGCAACAGTGTGGTGGGTAGTAAGGCTCTTAATTCTTTCCTCTTCCTCCCTTTCTCTAGCCCATCTTTCTTTAAGCTTAGCCATCATCCTAATATTTTCATTGATTTGCACTTGAGTAGCATTAATAGGGATGACTTCCTTCTTCTTAAGAGAAGAAGTTTCAATTTTTAGCAATTTTCACTCATTGGCTAAGTGGTCTACCTTGAAAGAAAGATCATCTAGTTTATGTAGTTTCTCTTCTACATTCTTATTAAAGGCTTTTTGGGTAGTGATGAAATCTCTAAGCATGCTCTCTAGTTCAGTATTGGAGTTCTTGGTACTAGGATAAGCATTGTTGTTCCCATAAGAGTTAGAGGGGAACGGTCTAGAATTGTTACCAAAGTTACTCCTATAAGCATTGTTGTTGAAATTGTTTCTAGAGATAAAGTTAACATCTACTTGTTCTTGAGCAATCAAAGAATTTAAAGGAACATCACGAGGATCAACAGTAGATTGCTTCGAAAGTAGAGACATAATCAAGTCAACTTTTTCATTGAGGGAGGAAATCTCCTCGACAGAGTTTACCTTCCTACCTGTGGGAGCGCGTTCGGTGTGCCATTGGGAATAGTTGGTCATCATCTCATCGAGAAGCTTTGTGGCAGCACCAAGTGTAGTTGACATAAAAGTTCCTCCCGCGGCCGAATCTAACAAGTTCCGCGAGGTAAAGTTCAAGCCTGCATAAAAAGTTTGGATAACCATCCAAGTAGTCAAACCGTGAGTAGGGCAGTTCTTGATAAGAGATTTCATACATTCCCAAGCTTGGGCAACGTGTTCATTATCCAATTGTTTAAAATTCATGATGTTACTTCTAAGTTGGATAATTTTAGCAGGTGGCTAGTATTTTCCGATAAAAGCATCTTTGCACTTGTCCCATGAATCTATGCTATTTCTAGGCAAAGACTGAAACCAAATTTTACCTCCTCCTCTCAAAGAGAAAGGAAAAAGCTTAAGCTTAACAATATTACCATCTATTTCTTGGTACTTTTGCATATCACAAAGTTCTATAAAGTTGTTCAAGTGTAAAGCAGCATCATCTCCAGCACCGGAGAATTGATCTTTCATGACTAAGTTAAGTAAAGCAGGTTTAATTTCATATGAAGGTGCTGAAGTGGCAGGTGTAGTGATAGGTGTGCTGATAAAGTCATCGTTGTTGTGACTAGTGAAGTCACACAACTTGGTGTTCTCGGTGGAACCCATAGTAGCAAGCAAGCAAGATAACTATTTTTGTGATTTTTGATAAAAGGAACTAAAGCAAATATGAAAGGTAAACTAACAAGACTAAAAAGCAAAGGTAAAAGATAGCATGCAACTCCCCTATCCTGAAGAGTGGAGTCCCCGGCAACGGCGCCAGAAAATACTCCTTGATGGGCCTCGAACCCCTCGTTGGATTACCCCAAGTGGAAGGTGTAAGATGCAGTAAGTAGAAGTGTTTTCCCCTAGCAAAGATGCCAAGGATCGAATCCCCAGAGACTCCTAGGTTCAACAGGTAGGTGTCAACTGCTAACGGCGCAATTAGCAATCAACGTGGACCTGCACACACATACAAATAACTTTGCTCCCAACGAGTACAGAGAGGTTGTCAATCTCTCCGGCCTTGTAGTTCACAAAGGGTTAAAAGCAATATGATAGTAGTGATAGATAGTAATTTGCAATAGTAAATAAAATAGCGGAAAGTAAATAGTGTATGTGATCAATGATGGTAATATGGACCGGAGTCACATGATGTTCACTAGTGATGTCTCTCCCCCAAAACACGATAAAACAGCTATGTGAGGTGAACAAATTACAGCTGGGCAATTGACAGGACCACGAACGCAAACCAATGCTGACTACATTTCAAGAAAGGTTGAGGTTCAAAGCATGGGCGGTACGCCAAAGTAAGTAGACCGAAATCCATCTGCATCTACTACTAATCATCCACCTTGAGATATCTATCCAGAACATCTCGCTGGTTTAAGTTGCGAGTCCCACCCATAGTGTAAACTCAATGCAACAGACAATTGCATTAAAAGAACTTTGCGTAAAGTAAACAATCCTTGCACCCGCGGGCACAAGCACCGTTGTTTTCCCCCTTGTGGCAAGAGCACATCCCCTAGACTCATGTTTCTGTCACTCAAGCTAGTCATCGAGGGGCATGAACCCACAATCGAGCATAACGTTCCCTCTTGGAGTCACTACTTACTACTTGGCCAAAGCAATAAATAACAATGGAGAACATGCAAGAATTACTTATGAACTAAATATAAAAGAGGTGAATCAAATATATTACTCAAGATCAATCTGAACATAATCTCATAATCCATCGGATCCCAGCAAACTCAACATAGCAACAACACAAGGATTACATAGGTGCCTCGATCATGTAGGGCAGCTCACGAGGACTAATTAGTGAAGCACAAGAACGGGAGGAGAACATCACATAGCTACTGGTCATGGACTCATGGTCCAAGGGAGACTACTCATGAGTCATCCGGGAGGCGTCCATGGTGGTGGAGAAGCTCCCGGTGGTGATCCTCCCCTCCGGCAGGGTGCCGGGAAGAGTTCTCCTGGTGCTCCCGATCTTGGAAGCGGCGGCGGCGACGGAACAGAGATGGGATCGCGAAAAGAAGTCATGTTTCAAGGGTTACGGGGGACCCTTTAAATATCTGCCAAAGTAGGGCACCGGGGGGCTCTCGGGGTGCCGAGGCGCTCCCACCGGCGCGGCCCAGGGAGGGGGCGCGCCCACAGGGCGCCTGGGGCCCCTGTGCCCCCCCAGGCTCCCCTTCAGAAGCAGTGTTGTTACCGGAACGCTGATTTTTTATATATTTTTTCTGTATTTTTCTAGGGAGTTCTCGAAACGTGAAAACCTGAAATACAAAAACAGCCGAAAACAGAAACTGGCACTGGGGTGCACTGGATTAGTAAGTTAGTCCAAATATGATCAAAAGTGTATGGAAGTGTATGAATATCATAGCAATATCACCCAAAAGTGGCATGGAGCAAGCAGCAATTATAGATACGTTTTGGACGTATCACCAGTCCCCGGGCCGGCTGCTAGGCTCCGGTGCCGGACAAAGGAATGAACAACACTCATTCACAGGCATAATTCTTATCATATAGATAAAGGGTTGGGCAGTCCCCGAGAACTCCTCGGGGGTCCCATTGGTTCTCAAAATAAAGTAGATAGCGCGACACATACTGTCTTTTAGCTATAAAAGCGAAGAAGTAGGTTTGCGTTCCACGGGCGCTCCGACTCCTTGCCCGAGTCGTCTCTCTTGCGTGCTCTTGGCTTCTGGGCATCGATGAGGTAGTAGGCATCATTGCGTAGTACCTTGATGATGATGAATGGTCCTTCCTAAGGAGCCGAGAGCTTGTGCTGGCCGGCTGTTCGCTGGATCAACCGAAGCACAAGGTCCCCCTCGCGGAAGGAACGTGGCTTGACTCGCCGGCTGTGATAGCGGCGGAGACCCTGCTGATAGATGGTGGACCGACTGAGTGCTACCAGCCTGGCCTCCTTCAGCAGGTCCACACCATCTTCTCATGCTTCTTTGGCTTCGACTTCTGTGTACATGGTGACGCAAGGCAAGTCGAACTCAACATCTGTTGGGATGACGGCCTCGGCCCCATAAACGAGGAAGAAAGGAGTGAAGCCGGTTGACTTGTTCGGAATTTTCCAGAGGCTCCGGAGGACAGATGACAACTCTTCGATCCAGCAGCCGGCTGATCATTCCAGGAGTTCGACCAGCCGGGGCTTGATGCCGGACATGATAAGGCCATTAGCGTGCTCAACTTGTCCGTTGGACTGTGGGTGGGCAACGGACGCTAAGTCCAGTCGGATGCCCTGTGTTGCACAGAAACGGGACAATGCGCCTTTGGCAAAATTTCTGTCATTGTCGGTGATGATGCTGTGCTGTATGCCATACCGGACTGTGATGTCTGCGATGAAGGTCACATCAGTTGGGCTGTTGAGTTTCTTGATTGGCTTCGCCTCGATCCACTTGGTGAATTTGTCCACTGCTACGAGGAAATGCGTCAGGCCGCCTCGGGCTGTCTTGAAGGGGCCCACCATGTCTAGCCCCTAGACGGCAAATGGCCAAGTGATCGGAATGGTCTTGAGTGCAGAAACCGGCAAGTGTTGCTTGGAACTAAAGCGCTGGTAGCCGTTGCACTTCTTTACCAAGTCTTTGCCGTCGTCCAAAGCAGTCGGCCAGAAGAAATCGTAGCGAAAAGCTTTGGCAACAAGAGATCTTGAGGCCGCGTGGTGGCCGCATTCCCCTTGATGAATGTCCTTCAGAATAGCCAGACCCTTTTCTGCTTCCACACAGCGCTGGAAGACGCCTGTTGCACTTCTTCTAACAAGCTCTTTGTTGACTATTGTGTATGCTGAAGCTCAGCGTTGAACTTGCCGTGCCAAAGTTTCGTCTGCTGGCAGCTCTCTTCTGAGCAGAAAGCTGAGGATCAGCTGTGCCCAAGACGGCACTGAGACTCCTGTTGTTTCTGCCAAAGAGACCAAGGTGGTTGGGCTGGGAGGCGGAGGGCTGGAGTGAGCCGCCTATTGTGCTTCTGAAGTCCCCGGACCGGCTGCAGCAGTCCCCGGGCCATCTGCTGGAGCTGACGCCTCTTGGCCACCTGCTGGAGTAGTCCCCGGGCCAGGAGCCAGCGCAGGGACTGTTGTGCCGTTTGCTGGAGTTGGAGTATCTAGGCCGTCTGCTGGAGCAGTCTCCGGGCCGGCTGCTGAAGTTGCCAGGCCGTCTGCTCCAGGATCGGCAGGTATGAAGATTGACTCCTATTCTCGTGAAGGCTTGATAGACGGCTTGCGTAGGCATTGGAGGGACACGCCGGCTGGTATTGCTTGGCGGGTGGAGCCGATTCGTGCCAAGGTGTCGGCTTGCATGTTGTCGGCTCGTGGCATGTGGAGGAACTCGCAGCCGTTAAAATGCCCACTTATCTGCTGGACAAGGAAACGGTAACTTGCCATATTATCGTCCTTGGCGTCCCAGTCCCCAGATGACAGTTGGACGACCAAGTCAGAGTCACCATAGCACAGCCGGCGGATGCCAATCTCTTTGGCCATCCGGAGCCCGTGAATGAGCGCCTCATACTCGGCCACATTGTTGGAGGCGACAAAGTGGATTTGCAGGGTGTACTTGAGCTTGTCGCCCTTGGGAGAGGTGAGGACGACGCCGGCTCACAAGCCAGTGTGCATCTTTGATCCGTCAAAGTGCATCCGCCAATGGGTTGAGTCTGGAGCAGGCGGCACATACTGGGTCTCGGCCCAGTCGACGAGGAAGTCGGCCAATGCTTGCAATTTGATGGTGCTGCGGGGCTGGTAGAAGATGGTGAAGGCGGCTAGCTCGATGGCCCACTTGGCTACTCTTCCTGAAGCATCTCTGTTGCCCATGATTTCAGCAAGCGAAGCCGTACAAATGACCGTGATCGAGTGCTCTTGGAAGTACTGCTTGAGTTTCTTGGCGGTGAAGTACACGCCATAGCACATCTTCTGGTAATGGGGGTAGTTCTGCTTGGAGACTGACATCACCTCGCTCAAATAGTAGACTGACCTTTGGACGAGCAAGGCTCTGCCGTCTTCTGGGCGCTCGACCACAATGACTGTGCTGACCACCCGGCTGGTAGCGGCTATGTAAAGGAACATGGGTTCCTTGTCTGTTGGCGCCGCTAGGACAGGCAGTGTGGACAACTATTTCTTGATCTACTGGAAGGCTTCCTCCACCTTATCGTTCCACTCGAAGCGAGTGGTTTTCTTCATCAGTTGGTACAGTGGGAGTGCCTTCTCACCCAGCCGGCTGATGAAACGGCTGAGGGATGCCAGGCACCCTGTGAACTTCTGGACATCTCATACATGAGTCGGCCGTTCCATTCTTTCAATGGCCTTGATCTTTGTGGGGTTGCACTCGATGTCGCGTTCAGATACCAGGAATCCAAGGAGTTGGCCTGCTGGTACCCCAAAGATGCATTTCTCCGGGTTTAGCTTGATCTGAAAGCGGCGCAGGTTTTCAAATGTTTCTTGGAGATCTTCCAAAAGAGTTCCCCTCTTCTCCGTCTTTACCACAATGTCATCCACGTAAACGTGGGCGTTTCTGCCAAGTTGCTTGAGGAGACACTTCTGCATGCAACGCTGAAAGGTGGCGCCGGCATTTCTCAAGCCGAACGTCATGGTCAGGTAGCAGAAGGCCCCAAATGGCGTGAGGAAGGCGGTCTTCAGACGGTCGGCCGGTTCGAGTTTGATCTGGTGGTACCCGAAATAAGCATCAAGGAATGACAACAACTCGTATCCGGCTGTGGAGTCAATCACTTGATCTATTCGCGGCAGAGCAAACAGATCTTTAGGGCATGCTTTGTTGAGGCTGGTGTAATCAATGCACATGCGCCATTTGTTGTTCTTCTTCAGCACTAGGACTGGGTTTGAGAGCCATTTTGGATAGAAAACTTCCATAATGAAGCCGGCTGCTAGCAGGCGGGCGACCTCTTCCCCAAGAACTCTTCTTTTCTCTTTTGACAGGCGGCAGAGCGACTGCCTGACAGGCTTTGCGTCTTCTCTCACATGTAGCTTGTGCTCGGTGAAATCCGTCGGGACACCTGGCATGTCTTTGGGGGACCATGCAAAGATGTCCCAATTCTCATGGAGGAAATCGACGAGCTCGCTTTCCTATTTGCTGGCTAGGTTTGATCCTATGACAGCAAATCGCTCTGGGTGAGATGGATCCAAGGCAATCTACTTTGTCGCCTTGGCAGGCTGGAACAAGCCTTGCGGCTCCGCCTCCCAGGGGTCGGCTGGTATGGCTGGCTGCTCGCCAGCCATTGCCACCAGCTGTTCCAAGCGGCGCTTTTCTTCAGCCACGACAAGGGACTCGGCCAGACGGCTGCTGGCAGTTGCACACGCGATGGACTTCTCATAGTCCCCGGCTATGGTGATTATTCCCTTGGGACCCGGCATCTTCATGATGAGGTAGGCGTAATGGGGTACTGCTAGTCTGCCATGAACTTTGCAAGAGCTGGCCGGCCCAAAATCACGTGATAGGGATTTCCAGGTTCACCACTGATACGTCCAAAATGTATCTATAATTTCTGCTTGCTCCATGCCTCTTTTGGGTGATATTGCTATGTTATTTATACACTTCCATACACTTTTGATCATATTTGGACTAACCTATTAACTCAGTGCACCCCAGTGCCAGTTTCTGTTTTCTGCTATTTTTCTATTTCAGGTTTCCCATTACGAGAACTGCCAGAAAAATCCCGGAAAAATTATATAAAAAATCAGCGTTCCAGAAGCTTCCCGGCACCCGAAGTACAGCCGGAGGGGGGCCACCAGGGCTCCAGGTGCCCTGGTGGCGCGGCCCCCCTCCTGGCCGCGCCGGGGGGCGCCTGGGCCCCCCGGGCCTCCGCTGATGCCCCCCTTTGGCATATATTTATATCGTGTCCCGAAACCCTCGAGACGGGAACCCTTTTTCGCGATCTCATCTCTGTTCCGCCGCCGCCGCGCTTCCAAGATCGGGAGCACCAGGAGAACTCTTCCCGGCACCCTGCCGGAGGGGAGGATCACCACCGGGAGCTTCTCCACCACCATGGACGCCTCCCGGATGAGTTGTGAGTAGTCTCCCTTGGACCATGGGTCCATGACCAGTAGCTATGTGATGTTCTCCTCCCGTTCTTGTGCTTCACTAATTAGTCCTCGTGAGCTGCCCTACATGATCGAGGCACATATGTAATCCTTATGCTGTTGCTATGATGAGTTTGCTGGGATTCGATGGATTGTGAGATTATGTTCAGATTGTGTTTGAGTAATATATTTGATTCACCTCTTTTATATTTATGTTCGTAAGTAATTCTTGCATGTTCTCCATTGTTATTTATTGCTTTGGCCAAGTAGTAGGTAGTGACTCCAAGAGGGAACGTTATGCTTGATTGTGGGTTCATGCCCCTCGATGACTAGCTTGAGTGACAGAAACATGAGTCTAGGGGATGTGTTGTTGCTACAAGGGGGAAAACAACGGTGCTTGTGCCCGCGGGTGCAAGGATTGTTTACTTTACGCAAAGTTCTTTTAATGCAGTTGTCTTTTGCTTTGAGTTTACACTATGGGTGAGACTCGCAACTTAATACTAGCGAGATGTTCTGGATAGATATCTCAAGGTGGATGATTAGTAGTAGATGCAGATGGATTTCGGTCTACTTGCCTTGGCGTACCGCCCATGCTTTGCACCTCTACCTTTCTTGCAACTTAGTTAGCATTGGTTTGCGCACATGGTCCTGGAAATTGCCCAGCTGTAATTCGTTTACCTCACATAGCTGTTTTATCGTCTTTTGGGAGAGAGACATCACTAGTGAACATCATGGGACTCCGGTCCATATTACCATCATTGATCACATCCGCTATTTACTTTCCGCTTTTTACTTACTATTGAAGCAATACCTATCACTATTATCACTTGCGTTTTATCCTTTGTAAACGACAAGGCCGGAGGGATTGACAACCTCTCTGTACTCGTTGGGAGCAAAGTTATTTGTATCTATGTGCAGGTCCACGTTGACTGCTAATATCTGGTGCCGTTAGCAGTTGACACCTTCTTGTTGAAACTGGGAGTCTCAGGGAACTCGATCCTTGGTATCTTTGCCAAGGGAAAACTTCCGCTACACTGCATCTCAAACCATCCACTTGGGGTAACCAACGAGGGGCGAGAAGCCATCAAGCAAAGTTTTCTGGCGCCGTTGCTGGGGACTCCACTCTTCAGGATAGGGGAGATGCACGCTATCTTTTACCTTTGATTTTTAGTCTTGTTTGTTTACCTTTCAGCTTTGCTTTAGTATCTTTTTTCGAAAATCACAAAAATAGTTATCTCATTCTTTAGTTGTCATTATGTTGGGTCCTTTTGTCTTTGGCAAGGCAGAAGTTCTCACCTTTAAACAAAGAGGTGGGGAAAGTTTGAAAGATGCTTGGTATAGAATTAATGATTCTCAAAAAAGAGCCACCAAGAAGCAATCTACTACTATCCTGCTTAGAAATTTTTATGTTGGAATTACTTCTTGTAATAGGTTTATTCTAGATACTGCTATCAATGGAAATTTCCTAGAGGCCCCAGTTTGGGAGTCTCTTAGTATTATTGAAAATCTTGTTGGGAATCCCCCTGTTGTTAGCATTCAAGAGGACATCACCCTAGCTCACATTATGAAAAAACTTGAAAAGATAGATCTAGAGATGCCAAACATTAATAAGATAAATGAGTTGGATCGTAAGATCCATGGGAATTTGAATAGGCTTGATAGCTCCATGCATAAAATTTTCAAAACTTTGGAGACCATCAGATCCCATGACTTGGACTCTTCTAGGATAGACAAGATTGAGGAAATATTTGATACTCTAGGAACTACTTTCTCCTCAATCAAAACCAAAAAGGTAGAAACTCCGGCAAAGAGGGAGCCTAAGTTCGTTCACGTTCCAAAGGCTCCCCGTTCTAAAAGTAATCCATCTATTGCCAAAGGGGTTGAAACTGTAAAGACTTTGGAAGAAACACCTCTCTTTGATGAATTTATAAATGAATCTTCCCTTGACTTTTATCCTTTTGGTCTTCTCCTTAGAAGTATCTCTATGAGGCCTTTATTTGAAAGTCCTCTTAAGACTAGTTGTATTATTGAAGAGCTTTTTGATGATCTTGATGATGGTTCAATTGATACAACTTGATCTCTATGCATTATGCCTAGCTTAAAGGCATAAAAGAAAGCGCTTTTGGGAGGCAGACCACATGAATAAAAAATTTATTTTTCTTTTGTTGTGTCTTGATGTTGTTACTACAGTAGCATCATCATTGTATCTTTGCTTTTCAATTTTGTGCCAAGTGTAGCCTCTGATTGCAAGAAAGTTCAAAAGTTGTGACGTGCTGTCCAGGAAACAGATTCTGTCCTTGGATAGAAAAATTCGTATAAAATCACCAGTTCATCTTTTTGGTCTGAATTTTTTCGACAGCGTGCTCTATATAATTTTCTTTCGTGCGTTTGTTTTGAGTTTTTTGATTAGAGTTGCAGAAGTGCCCCGAAAAAATCATTTACTACCTGCTGTTCTGTTTTTCACAGATTCTGTCCTGTTTTGCCTTTCCTTCATTTTGCAAACCTAGAGCTTGCTTTTTCTTTGCAAAAACCTTTTGGCAATCTTGAGAAATAGTAGACCTTCAAGAATATCCTTATTTCCAGCAAGGAACAAATATTTTATTAAGGGTACTAACCTCGCTAATCAGATTATGATGAGTTATGTATGAAGGGAGTTTTCAAGTGTGCGAGGGAAGATGATAAAAAGATCCAGGAGTGTCAAACGCTCAAGCTTGGGGATGCCCCCATGCACCCCCAAGAAATATTCAAGGAGAATCAAGCGTCTAAGCTAGGGGATGCCCCCGTGCATCCCCTTCTCCATCAACATTATCAGTTCGTCTTTCGTTCCACTATATTTTTATCACTTCATGTGTTATGTGCTATGCTTGGAGCGTCTTGCTTTTAGTTTTCCTTTTTAGTTTCTTTAGCTTTTCATAACGAGTCGGAACTCAGCTTTCTTTATGTGGGAGAGAAACACGCTCCGCTTCTACCTAGAACATAACATAGAATTTTCATGTATATCTTTGTTGTGTGTGTTCTTTGTCTTTCAATAGCTACTATCATGTTCAGCTCTTAGTTTTCATGCTTATCTTTTTAAAGAGCTTTTGTTTAGTTGGTTGCTTGAACTCTCTTTAGTTATCATGCTTATCTTATTAAGAGAGTTTGCTTCCGTTGCATTGGTTGATATGTCTATGATAAAGATGCTACGTGCATAATGGTGCTTAGTAGTTCATGTTTTCTTATGGTTAGTCTCAAATAGCTGGGGGGTTCCCAATGTGTTATTGGAATACGAACATGATTTGGTTTCCTATGATGTGGTATGGTTTAGTAATTTTTTCTTTCAAGAATTTACTTTGATTGACTTGGCGTATGCTCACGCGTATTTAAGACTGTAAAGAAAGTCTGTCAAGCCTTGATGATCTTTTGTTTCTAAGTAGCGATATAACTTCCATGCCTGATGCAATGTTGCTTTGTCGCTCTGCATGATTATGACCGTCATTGCTCTCTTAGTTGGTCGCTCCCAGTCTTTTGCTAACCTCCACCTGTACTAAGCGGACTGACTGCTTGTGCATCCAAAATCTTTTAAACCAGTTATGCTATATGAGTCCACCATACCTTCCTACATGGTATTTACCTGCCATTCCTAACGGAGACTTGCATGTACCATCTCGAAATTATTCAAAGAAAAGCATTCCTATTTTGTGCCTCTGTTTTAAGTTCATGAGGAAGTAGTGGTTAATTCATAATCTTTTTAAGTTGGACAAGCTTCACCCCGGGATTGCATGTATAATGTGCAAACCCATAATACAAGAAGGAACTGGCATTGAGTGCGCCCGGCTCAAAAATAATATAACAAACAAACCCTCCTTCACGCTTTGTTCATGAGAAATCAGAAAACTTTGGCAGTGATAAACAAAGGAGATTAAGAGGATGTGACCGTCCTCATTCGGGAGCCGTTCCTCGAAACCTGTCCATCTCAAGAAGTGATTGAGTTGTCTGCTAGCATTCATTGACGGAACATGCATAATCTAAAAAAAAAATTATATTATTACCTCTGTTTTTTAAACCAAGAGCTTTGGTACATGTTTTGTCTTTGTTCCCGACTACGGGTTTTC
Source organism: Secale cereale (assembly GCA_902687465.1). Lineage (NCBI taxonomy): Eukaryota > Viridiplantae > Streptophyta > Magnoliopsida > Poales > Poaceae > Secale > Secale cereale. The sequence continues at coordinate 788,604,314 of LR738713.1, read as the reverse complement.
AACCTTGCCAACAAAAGCCACGGTTCGAGAGTCTCCACCTTCTTTTAAAAGCACCGACTATTGAGAGCATGATTGTCATTCTGAGTGTAATGTGCATTGTCCCAAAGTAGCATTGTCTTTTGCATGATTGTGATATCGTTTATTTTGAAATCATTGTATCTAGTCATCACTTAAACCTTGGAGGTGCCCCTACATTTATGTTTTGCTTCACTAAAGGGGGCAAGCGAGATATCACTTTATTATATTTGCACACCATGCTCATTACAAATCTATTTGATGTTTCAGTATCATGTTGTGAAACTTTCAGTTCTTTGTGATTTTCTCACGAGGCAACTTAATTACTACAGATTCATTGTCTCAGTAAGCTTTTGTCATGTGACTATGAAAAAGTCCTATATGGTTAATAGCATGTCACCACAGAAATTATTCTTGTTATCATTTACCTACTCGAGGACGAGCAGGAATTAAGCTTGGGGATGTTGATATGTCCAAAACGTATCTATAATTTCTGCTTGCTCCATGCCTCTGTTGGGTGATATTGCTATGTTATTTATACACTTCCATACACTTTTGATCATATTTGGACTAACCTATTAACTCAGTGCACCCCAGTGCCAGTTTCTGTTTTCTGCTGTTTTTGTATTTCAGGTTTTCCCATTACGAGAACTGCGAGAAAAATCCCGGAACCCAAAGTACAGCCGGAGGGGGGCCACCAGGGCTCCAGGCGCCCTGGTGGCGCGGTCCCCCCTGGCCGCGCCG
>LR738713.1:788482974-788603493 GCA_902687465.1 Secale cereale | reverse complement strand
GGGGGGGGGGGGGCGCCTGGGCCCCCCGGGCCTCCGCTGATGCCCCCCTTTGGCATATATTTATATCGTGTCCCGAAACCCTCGAGACGGAAACCCTTTTTCGCGATCTCATCTCTGTTCCGCCGCCGCCGCGCTTCCAAGATCGGGAGCACTAGGAGAACTCTTCCCGGCACCCTGCCGGAGGGGAGGATCGCCACCGGGAGCTTCTCCACCACCATGGACGCCTCCCGGATGAGTTGTGAGTAGTCTCCCTTGGACCATGGGTCCATGACCAGTAGCTATGTGATGTTCTCCTCCCGTTCTTGTGCTTCACTAATTAGTCCTCGTGAGCTGCCCTACATGCTCGAGGCACATATGTAATCCTTATGTTGTTGCTATGATGAGTTTGCTGGGATCCGATGGATTGTGAGATTATGTTCAGATTGTGTTTGAGTAATATATTTGATTCACCTCTTTTATATTTATGTTCGTAAGTAATTCTTGCATGTTCTCCGTTGTTATTTATTGCTTTGGCCAAGTAGTAGGTAGTGACTCCAAGAGGGAACGTTATGCTTGATTGTGGGTTCATGCCCCTCGATGACTAGCTTGAGTGACAGAAACATGAGTCTAGGGGATGTGCTGTTGCCACAAGGGGGAAAACAACGGTGCTTGTGCCCGTGGGTGCAAGGATTGTTTACTTTACGCAAAGTTCTTTTAATGAAGTTGTCTGTTGCTTTGAGTTTACACTATGGGTGGGACTCGCAACTTAATACCAGCGAGATGTTCTGGATATATATCTCAAGGTGGATGATTAGTAGTAGATGCAGATGGATTTCAGTCTACTTGCCTTGGCGTACCACCCATGCTTTGAACCTCGACCTTTCTTGCAACTTAGTCAGCATTGGTTTGCGCACATGGTCCTGTCAATTGCCCAGCTGTAATTCGTTTACCTCACATAGCTGTTTTATCGTCTTTTGGGAGAGAGACATCACTACTGAACATCATGGGACTCCGGTCCATATTACCATCATTGATCACATCCGCTATTTACTTTCCGCTTTTTACTTACTATTGAAGCAATACTTATCACTATTATCACTTGCGTTTGATCCTTTATAAACGACAAGGCCGGAGGGATTGACAACCTCTCTGTACTCGTTGGGAGCAAAGTTATTTGTATCTGTGTGCAGGTCCACGTTGACTGCTAATATCTGGCGCTGTTAGCAGTTGACACCTTCTTGTTGAAACTGGGAGTCTCAGGGAAATCGATCCTTGGTATCTTTGCCAAGGGAAAACTTCCGCTACACTGCATCTCAAACCTTCCACTTGGGGTAACCAACGAGGGGCGAGAAGCCATCAACCACTTCAAACCAGACTGGCTCCCTTCGGAAATGCTTCTTGTCACCAAACAGGACATCAATCTTGGCCTTGCCGATTGGTGAGCAAGAGGGGCCTGGCACAATGCCGTGGAACACAGTCCTCGTAGGCTGAAGCTATTTTTCTTTGAGTCCCAACTTCTCCATGGTGTCACGGTACATGATGTTGATGTTACTTCCGCCGTCTACCAGTACTCGAGAGAAACGACAGGCCCACCTGTCGGTGGAGAGAGTTGCATCTAGAACCAAGGCATAAGCCCCCGGTGAAGGCATGGTAGCCGGGTGATCTTCACGGCTCTAGGTGATGGGCCTTTCAGACCAGTGCATGAATTTTGGGGCTTCACTGGCAACTATGTTGACTTCTCCGCGCTACTGGCGCCGGCTGTGCCTATCGTTCGCTTGGCTTGTGAAGACGACGTAGGCTCCGTTTTCTTCTGGGAACACGCCCTGGACCGGGCCACCCGGACGAGTAGCCGGTGGATTGGGAGGTGGATCTGCCTGGCCGGCAGGCGGTGGTGGCAGAGCTTCCCCCCTGGCAATCCGCGTGAGCCAATGACACTTTCGTGTGGTGTGATTGGAAGGCTTCACGCCGCTGTGAAACTTGCAGGGAGCATCCAGGGCTTGATCGAAGGAGAAAGCTGGATGCCAGGCTGGCTTGCCACCCTTCTGGCGCTTGGGTCCCGCTTGTGCTTCTGGCTGCTGGCCATCAACTGCTGCCACCAACGGGCTATTGGCAGCCGGCGCGTGGGTCTTGCGCTCGTGATCGTTCGGCTTCTGGAGTCGGCTGGACTCTCCAGCCGGCGTTTTGCGAGTTGGGGGAGTCATTTTTCCAGAAGCATCCACTTGCAGCTCATACTTCATGGAGGAGTCGGCCATGGCGTACTTGTCTGCTATGCTCAGCAGCTTGTCCAGCATGGCAGGCTCGTCGCAGAGGAGTTTGTGCTTGAGCAGGGTGCCTTCTCTGCACCTGGCCGTGAAATACTCGATGTCTTGTACCTCGTGCACCCTCTCGCAAGAGTTGTGCAGCTCTGTCCAACGTGTTAGGTAATCACAGGCTGACTCATCTGGGCCTTGAACACATAAGGAGAGATGGCGCGGCTTGGGAGGACGCTTGTAGGTGCTGGTGAAGTTGCCAGTGAAGGCGTTTGTGAAGTCCAACCAGTCGTTGATGCTGTTGGGTTTGAGGTTGTTCAGCCATGTTCGGGCCGTGCCCTGGAGCATGAGTGGCACGTACTTCACCGCTACACACCTGTTGCCTGTTGCTATGCTGACGGCTGTGGAGTAATCTACCAGCCAGTCCTCTGGCTTCACTGATCCGTTGTACTTGGGGGTATCTCTGGGGAGTGATAAGCCCTTGGGGAAAGGCTTGTTACAGATGCGGGGGCCGAAGCAGGCTGGGCCGAGGTCATCTTCTTCTTCGACCGCTTGGGACCGAGCCAGTTGGTCAAGGCGGTGGAGGGCGTCGTTCTCCCCGACTCCCTCGCGGCGGCCCAAGCGGACTGCTAGAGAGGGGTGGTCAACAGGCGGAGGAGACACATGCCTCTCCCGTCGAGGAGGATGCGGGCGTTCCTCTCGCCGCTCTAAGACCCTTGGACGGCCGTCTTCGTCGCGGTCGATGGTGATGCGAGTCTGTCGGCTGCGGCTAGCAGCCTGCTCTGAGTCACACCGGTTGGGGGCGCCGACTGTTGGAGAGCGGGACGTGGCTCCTTGCTCCCGCCGAAGGGGGCGGTTATCTGCCTGCGCGCCGACCGCTGATGCCCGGTCGACGGGCCTCCTGCTGTGCAGCAGACGCGTCGAGGAGCTAGCGGGCGCGCTGAGTCATGCAGCGAAGCTCGTCTCCCTCCAAGCGGCCCAGCTCACTGACTGCTGCCTGGTGATGGCTTCTCGCCCCTCGTTGGTTACCCCAAGTGGAAGGTTTGAGATGTAGCGTAACGACAAGTTTCCCTTGGCAAGATACCAAGGATCGAATCCCGTGTGACTCCGAGGGTCGACAAGAAGGTGTCAATGGCGCGAGCAAGTTTTGCTTGACAGGACCTGCACACAGATACAAATAACTTTGCTCCCAACGAGTACAGAGAGGTTGTCAATCCCTCCGGCCTTGTCGTTTACAAAGGATCAAACGCAAGAGATAATAGTGATAGGTATGACTGCAACTAGGAAATAAGAACATGAAGTAAATAGCAGGTGTGATCAGTGATGGTAATATGGACCGGGATCCCATGATGTTCACTAGTGATGTCTCTCTCCCAAAAGACGATAAAACAGCTAAGCGAGGTAAACAAATTACAGCTGGGCAATTGACAGGATTATGTGCGCAAACCAATGCTAACTATGCTGTAAAGAAAGGTAGAGGCTGAAAAGCATGGGCGGTACGCCAAGGCAAGTAGACCGAGATCCATCTGCATCTACTACTAATCATCCACCTTGAGATATCTATCCAGAACATCTCACTGGTATTAAGTTGCGAGTCCCTCCCAAAGTGTAAACTCAAAGCAACAGACGACTGCATTAAAAGAACTTTGCGTAAAGTAAACAATCCTTGCACCCGCAAGTACAAGCACCGTTGTTTTCCCCCTTGTGGCAACAGCACATCCCCTAGACTCATGTCCCTGTCACTCAAGCTAGTCATCGAGGGGCATGAACCCACAATCAAGCATAACGTTCCCTCTTGGAGTTACTACCTACTACTCGGCCAAAGCAATAAATAGCAACGGAGAACATGCAAGAATTACTCAAGAACATAAATATAAAAGATGTGAATCAAATATATTACTCACACACAATCTGAACATAATCTCATAATCCATCGGATCCCAGCAAACTAAGCAGAGCAACAGTATAAAGATTACATATGTGCCTCGATCATGTAGGGCAGCTCACGAGGTCTAATCGATGAAGAACAAAGAGGGGAGGAGAACATCACATAGGTACTGGTCATGGACCCATGGTCCAAGGGAGACTACTCACAAATCATCCGGGAAGCATCCATGGTGGTGGAGAAGCTCCCGGTGGTGGTTCTCCCCTCCGGCAGGTTGCCGGGAAGAGTTCTCCAGATGCTCCCGATCTTGGAAGCGCGGCGGCGGCGGAACAGAGACGAGATCGCGAAAAAGGGTTTCGTCCTCAAGGGTTTCGGGACGCGAGCAATATATATGCAAAAGGGGGTCACCAGAGGCCGAGGTGGGGCCCCAGGCGCCCCCTGGCGCGGCCAGGGGTGGGGCCGCGCCGGGTGGCCGCCTGGGCCACCCCAGGCTCCCCTCTGGCCCTGCCTTGGTTTTTCCGGAAGCTCCCGATACGCTGATTTTTCCTGTATTTTTCCCGGAATTTTTAGGGCACTTTTAAGATGGGGGAAACCTGAAATAGAAAAACAACAGAAAACAGGAACTGGCACTGTGGTGCACTGAGTTAATAGGTTAGTCCAAATATGATCAAAAGTGTATGGAAGTGCATAAATATCATAGCAATATCACACAAAAGAGGCATGGAGCAAGCAGAATTTATAGATACGTTTTGGACGTATCAACATCCCCAAGCTTAATTCCTGCTCGTCCTCGAGTAGGTAAATGATAAAAAGCATAATTTCTGTGGTGACATGCTATCAACCATATAAGAACTTTTAAGTAAAGTAATCAAGGCACGTAATCCAATTCAAGTCATAACAAGCAAGAGTCTTTATTAGCATTATAACAAGCAACATAAGAACATAAAGGTGCAAGAGCTCTCGCTGTCCGTGACTCGAATGTCTCCAAATGGTGTTTGCGTGCAAGAAAGGGGATAGGGATATATGAGAGAGTAAAACATAGTTTTTGTATTGTTGAGAACTTAATCTACTAAAGTTTCACACTTGGTCTTCTTTGGAATCTTATCTTGACTCATCCCCAGACCGTCAGCCAGGTACAAGTCAAAATGATCCACTCCCTTTCGATATTTTGAGCACTCATGCAATGGATGAGCGTAAGCAAGAAAGTCGACACTTAGGATGGCAAAGAGATAAATGATAGAGGGGGAAGACAAAAAAGGTGTGAAAGGCTCACATCAATGAGGACAATCATCGGCGAGAGAAAGCCAAATGATAGATATGATGTGAGGAGTAGGGATTGCCATGCAACGGATGCACATATGAGCTAAGGTAAGCTCTCCAATGGAACTAGTGGGGGTGCATCCAACTTGCTTGCTCAAGAAGACCTAGAGCTCTTTTGAGGAGGCTCATCATTGGAATATACAAGCCAAGTTCTATAGTGTAAAGGTCCCCACATAGCTATATGCATGAATGATAATCTCTATGGAGTACAAGGTATAAGCTGGAGTACGAGTGTGTATCTCTCAAAAGAAAATAGTAGTGTGCCCCCTTCTCTCTTTTTATTTCTTTTTCTCTTTTTTTTTCTATATATTTTTTTTTGTGGCCTCAATGGCTCTTTCTATTTATCTCTCATTTGTCCTCTTTGGGATCTTTTGATTTTGTCCTCTTTGGGATCTTTTGATTTGTCCTATTTGGGATCTTTTCCTCACTTTAGGGGCAACACTCTATGTATTACAAGAAGTATAGAAGATCTTTCACACTTTACAAAAGTACTCAACATAAGGAAAATGAAACTATCATGATGATGTATGCCTCTGCCAGTGTAGCAGGATATGCAATGATACTAGCGCGTCATGTAGCAATGATTAGGGCAAGGCCCAACTAGCATGCGGATCATCGATCAAGCAAAAAGCATGTATGACATGAAGATCAAGTCATGAGAAGATGGATGTTGCATGGCAATGTATCTCGGAAAGGCTATGGAAATGCCTTAATAGGTAGGTATGGCGGCTGTTTTGAGGAAGGATATAATGAGGCTTATGATGACAGAGCGTATCGTGCCAAGGATTTGGATGCACATGCGAAGTATGCGCCAACTCTCGAGGTGAGAAAGGGCAATGCACGGTACCGAAGAGGCTAGAAAAATATGGATAGGTGGAAGTGTCAACCTTCGAATACTCACATTAATCCGAAGAACTCATGCACTTATTATCGGTAACTCTCAATCTAATTAGGAGTTCACAGAGAGACAAGTACCCCGAGGAGGTGTGTATGGGGGTTTGGTTACCCTTGCGCATCCTCGACCCATGGTACGTGAGTGTACTCTAATATTCGACCCCTCCAAAGATTAGTGATCCATTTAGTAGCTAAAGTTCTCAACTATTTTGTAGGTTTTCGAAAATAAACACGGATTTCCCAAAATACGACATCTATCACTAATAGGCTAAAGCTTTTGACACCAAAAGTTCAGACATTACTCATGGCAATACCTCAAAACTATTGCAAGTTACTACCAAAATTAAATAGCAACCTCAATTACCTACTTTAAGTTAAGACACACAACTCAGTGCAATAGACAAACTCTCTTAACAAGATAAACATGAAAACTCAAGAGAGTTCAGCAACCAACTAAACAAAAGCTCTTTAAAAAGAAAAGCATGAAAACTAAGAGCTAAACATGACAGTAGCTATGAAAGACAAATAACACACACATCAAGATAAGCATGAAAATCCTATGTTGTGTTCTAGGTTGAAGTGGAGCGTGTTTCTCTCCCACACAAAGAAAGCTGGGTTCTATCTCGTTATGAACAACAAGCAAAGCTAAAGAAAACTAAAAAGGAAACTAAAAGCAAGACGCTCCAAGCATAGCACATAATGCATGAAGTGATTAAAATATAGTGGAATGAAAGACGAACTGATAATTGTTGATGGAGAAGGGGATGCACGGGGGCATCCCCAAGCTTAGACGCTTGAGTCTTCTTGAATATTTCTTGGGGGTGCACGGGGTCATCCCCAAGCTTGAGCGTTTGACCCTCCTGAATCTTTTTATCATCTTCCCTCGCACACTTGAAAACTCCCTTCATACATAACTCATCATAATCTGATTAGCGAGGTTAGTACCCATAATAAAATAACTTTTCCCTACTGGAAATAAAGATAATCTTGAAGAGCTACTGTTTCTCAAGATTTCCAAAAGGTTTTTGCAAAGAAAAAGCAAGCTTAAGGTTTGCAAAACGAAGAAAAGGCGAAACATGACATAATCTGTGAAAAACAGACCAGCAGGTAGCAAATAATTTTTTCGGGGCACTTCTGCAACTCAAATAAAAAACTCAGAACAGATGCCCGAAAGCCAATTGTATAGAGCACGCTGTCAAAAAAATTCAGACCAAAAAGATGTTCTGGTGATTTTATACGAATTTTTCTGTCCAAGGACAGAATCTGTTTTCTGGACTGCACGTCACAACTTTTGAACTTTCTTGCAATCAGAGGCTAAACTTGGCACAAAGCTGAAAAGAAAAGATACAATAATGATGCTACTGTAGTAACAAACATAAAGACACAACAAAAGCAAAATAAAATTTTATTCGTTGTGGGCTGCCTCCCAAAAGCGCTTTCTTTTATGCCTTTAAGCTAGGCGTAATGCAAAAAAGAGAAAATCAAGTTTTATCAAGAGTAAGAGAATAGCTAGCCCGTGTAACGGACTCAAAAGGCAACTTAATCTTCTTTCTAGGGAAGTGTTCCATTCCTTTCTTGAGAGGGAATTGGAATTTTATATTCCCCTCTTTCATGTCATTGATAGCACCAATGGTGCGAAGAAAAGGACGTCCCAAAATAATTGGACAAGAAGGTTCACATTCAATATCCATAATAGTAAAATCAATGGGAACATAATTGTCATTGACAATGATAAGAATATCGTCGATCCTCCCCAAAGGTTTCTTTACGGAAGAATCAACAAGACGAACACCAAAAGAACAAGGATCAAAAGGTTTCAATTTAAGTATATCATATATTCTTTTGGGCATAACGGAGGTACTAGCTCCAACATCACATAAAGCATAACAAGAGAAGTTATTCAACTTAATTTTAATCATAGGATCCCAACCATCTTCTAGCTTTCTAGGTATGGAGGCTTCTACCCTAAGCTTCTCCTCCCTAGCTTTGATAAGAGCATTAGTGATATGCTCCGTGAAGGCAAGATTAAGTGTGCTAGTGTGGGGATCTCTAGACATCTTGTGAAGGAAATCAATAACTTTAGAAAGGGTGCAATTATCAAAATCAAGGTCACTACTATCAAGTAAAGTGGTAGTGGTGTCCTTTAGGCTCACTTGTTTGGTAGCTTCTATGGTCATAGGAGTTTCTTCTTTTACGGTTGAGGTCATAGCATCACCATTAATAGGTCCAATGGGACCAGGAGTGCATTGGGTGCTAAGAGTTTGGATATCCTCAACAATTTGGATAGTAGCAACAGTGTGGTGGGTAGGAAGGCTCTTAATTCTATCTTCTTCCTCCTTTTCTCTAGCCCATCTCTCTTTAAGTTTAGCCATCATCCTAATGTTTTCATTAATTTGCACTTGAATAGCATTCATAGGAGTGGTCTTACTCTCCTCAAGAGGGGAAGTTCTAATTTTAAGCAATTCTACCTCATGGGCTAAATTGTCTACCTTCGAAGAGAGATTATCTAGTTTGGCTAGTTTTTCTTCTACACTCTTATTGAAGGCTTTTTGGGTAGTGATAAAGTCTTTAAGCATAATCTCTAGTTCAGAAGTGGAGTTCTTGGTGCTGGGATAAGCATTGTTGTTCCCATAGGAATTAGAGGGGAACGGTCTAGGGTTTCTAACAAAATTACTCCTATAAGCATTGTTATTTACATTTTTTCTAGAGATAAAGTTCACATCTACTTGATCTTGAGCAATCAAAGAATTCAAAGGAACATCATGAGGATCAATAGGAGATTGCTTGGAAAGTAGAGACATGATCAAGTCAACTCTTTCATTTAGGGAGGAAATCTCCTCGACAGAGTTTACCTTCCTACCTGTTGGAGCGCGTTCGGTGTGCCATTGGGAATAGTTGGTCATCATCTCATCGAGAAGCCTCGTGGCAGCACCAAGTGTAGTTGACATAAAGGCTCCTCCCGCGACCGAATCCAACAAGTTCCGCGAGGTAAAGTTCAAGCCTGCATAAAAAGTTTGGATAACCATCCAAGTAGTCAGACCATGAGTAGGGCAGTTCTTGACAAGAGATTTCATGCGTTCCCAAGCTTGGGCAACGTGTTCATTATCCAATTGTTTAAAATTCATTATGTTACTCCTTAGTTGGATAATTTTAGCAGGGGGATAGTATTTCCCAATAAAGGCATCCTTGCACTTGTCCCAAGATTCTATACTATTCCTAGGCAAGGATTGAAACCAGATTTTAGCTCCTCCTCTCAAGGACAAAGGAAAAAGCTTAAGCTTAACAATATCACCATATATTTCTTGGTACTTTTGCATATCATAGAGTTCAACAAAATTATTTAAATGCAAAGCAGCATCATCTCCAGCACCGGAGAATTGATCTTTCATAACTAGGTTCAGTAAAGCAGGTTTAATCTCATAAGAGGGTGCTGAAGTGGCAGGTGTAGTAATAGGCGTGCAGATAAAGTCATCGTTGTTATGACTAGTGAAGTCACACAACTTGGTGTTCTCGGTGGAACCCATAGCAGCAGCAAGCAGGATAACTATTTTTGTGATTTTTGGTAAGGGACACTAAAGCAAAAACTGAAAGGTAAACTAACAAGACTAAAAAGCAAAGATAAAAGATAGTGTGCAACTCCCCTATCTTGAAGAGTGGAGTCCCTGGCAACGGCGCCAGAAACTTTGCTTGATGGCTTCTCGCCCCTCGTTGGTTACCCCAAGTGGAAGGTTTGAGATGTAGCGTAACGGCAAGTTTCCCTTGGCAAGATACCAAGGATCGAATCCCGTGAGACTCCGAGGGTCGACAAGAAGGTGTCAATGGCGCCAGCAACTTTTGCTTGAAAGGACCTGCACACAGATACAAATAACTTTGCTCCCAACGAGTACAGAGAGGTTGTCAATCCCTCCGGCCTTGTCGTTTACAAAGGATCAAACGCAAGAGATAATAGTGATAGGTATGACTGCAACTAGGAAATAAGAACAGGAAGTAAATAGCGGGTGTGATCAGTGATGGTAATATGGACCGGGATCCCATGATGTTCACTAGTGATGTCTCTCTCCCAAAAGACGATAAAACAGCTAAGCGAGGTAAACAAATTACAGCTGGGCAATTGACAGGATTATGTGCGCAAACCAATGCTAACTATGCTGTAAAGAAAGGTAGAGGCTCAAAAGCATGGGCGGTACGCCAAGGCAAGTAGACCGAAATCCATCTGCATCTACTACTAATCATCCACCTTGAGATATATATCCAGAACATCTCGCTGGTATTAAGTTGCGAGTCCCACCCAAAGTGTAAACTCAAAGCAACAGACAACTGCATTAAAAGAACTTTGCGTAAAGTAAACAATCCTTGCACCCGCAAGTACAAGCACCATTGTTTTCCCCCTTGTGGCAACAACACATCCCCTAGACTCATGTTTCTGTCACTCAAGCTAGTCATCGAGGGGCATGAACCCACAATCAAGCATAACGTTCCCTCTTGGAGTTACTACCTACTACTCGGCCAAAGCAATAAATAGCAACGGAGAACATGCAAGAATTACTCAAGAACATAAATATAAAAGAGGTGAATCAAATATATTACTCACACACAATCTGAACATAATCTCATAATCCATCGGATCCCAACAAACTCAGCAGAGCAACATCGTAAAGATTACATATGTGCCTCGATCATGTAGGGCAGCTCACGAGGTCTAATCGATGAAGAACAAAAAGGGGAGGAGAACATCACATAGCTACTGGTCATGGACCCATGGTCCAAGGGAGACTACTCACACCTCATTTGGGAAGCGTCCATGGTGGTGGAGAAGCTCCCGGTGGTGGTTCTCCCCTCCGGCAGGGTGCCGAGAAGAGTTCTCCTGATGCTCCCGATCTTGGAAGCGCGGCGGCGACGGAACATAGACGAGATCACGAAAAAGGGTTCCGTCCTCGAGGGTTTCGGGACGCGAGCAATATATATGCAAAAGGGGGTCACCAGAGGCGGATGTGGGGCCCCAGGCGCCCCCTGGCGCGGCCAGGGGTGGGGCCGCGCCGGGTGGCCGCCTGGGCCACCCCAGGCTCCTCTCTGGTCCTGCCTTTGTTTTTCCGAAAGCTCCCGATACGATGATTTTTCCTGTATTTTTCCCAGAATTTTTAGGGCACTTTTAATATGGGTAAACCTGAAATAGAAAAACAACAGAAAACAACAACTGGCACTGTGGTGCACTGAGTTAATAGGTTAGTCCAAATATGATCAAAAGTGTATGGAAGTGCATAAATATCATAGCAATATCACACAAAAGAGGCATGGAGCAAGCAGAAATTATAGATACGTTTTGGACGTATCACCTGGGCAGCCCTTAGGTTCTCCGATGGAGTGAGGTACACGGGCCGTGGGGCCCCCAGCATGTCTGCCCGCACCCCGCCGCGATCGCGAACTGCACCAGCCCGGCTAGGCTCGCCAGCAGCCGGCGTGCCGCCTATGGCACGGTCCATCTCGCGGCGGTAGGTTTCAGTGAGGCGTCGGGAAGCGACCAACTTGTTGGCGCTGTCGAGGAGTGAGACGCGGAGTGCCTCCAGTGCCGCGCCGTCTGCCCCCGCCGTAACGGGTGCGGCTAGGCTCTGCAGGGCGGCCTGGAGCGGGTCTTGGCCCGACCCACCGGACGGCTCGTCGTGGCCGGTAGCGAGCACCTCTGTGACGGTGCTGACGATGATGCCGCCTACTGGAGCGGGGAGGGGTCGTCGATGATCACCACGTGCTCGAGGAAGGAATCGTTGGGCTCCGCGTCGAGGTCGATGATCATGTCAACTGGTGGGTCAGAGGAGCCCACTGACTCTACGTTAGAGGCGCACTCGTCGACGATGTGGAGCTTGTCGAGGAGCCCGACGAGCCAGCTCTCCGGAGCAACTGGCTCTATAGCCGGAGACGGCTCGTCATGAATGTGGATGCCGACGAGGAGGTCGGCGAGTCCGGTCGCGGCGCATGCGGCCTTAGCACCGCAAAGCATCCTGGTATCCACGCCTGCGGGCGTGCCAGGCTGGCTGTGCTCGCCAGGAAGGAACAAAGTTCCTGTCCAGAACATGTCTCCGGACGACGGTGCACCTTGCCCCATGGTGGGCCCCAAATGTCGGGTTGTTGGTGCGACATATGCCAACGGGTGGCTTATCATGCATGGGGACCATAGAGCTTCGCTGGGCCCTGGAAGTGGGATAAGGCGGAACTTAGGATGCCTACGAATCTTACCCAGGTTCGGGGCTCTCCGTGGAGATAACACCCCTAGTCCTGCTCTGCGGGGACTCTGCGTCATGACTAATGTCATAGGGTAACTACAAGGTTGCTCCTTGAGCTGTGTCGTCTAGAGGAGGAAGAAGAGCAAGGCTAGCTCTCTACCTTCGCTCTAGGGAAGTGGGATGATCCCTAGGGTTTCTCCCAATCTCTCCCTATGTGTCTCTCTTCCTTCTAGAGTTTAACTAACCAACCAACCCCTCCTCATGGAGGACCGTAGGGGGTTTATATAGGCCTACCCCCCAGGGGTAAAATAGTAATCTTGGCGGAATGTCCCCGAGTTGTCAGCGTCTTCGGGTGCCGTCCTCGCCGCTTGTCTGCTGGGACCTGCCGTCTGCGAGCCCATGTGATTGTCTTTCACTGTAGGCGTGCTTCTACTGACGGCAGCATCGTCAGGAGGGAAGTGGCTACAGTGCCGCCGTCTCCTGCCGTACATTGCCACCACGTCCTGTCTTGTCATCTTGATGAGGTTCAGACTCCTAATGTACGGTGAGCCGCCTGCTACCAGGCGGGCCGCCTCACCCGGCCGCCTGCCAGGGGCTGCTTATTTCTGACTCACCCACTGGCCGGTGATACGTCCAAAATGTACCTATAATTTCTGCTTGCTCCATGCCACTTTTGGGTGATATTGCTATGATATTCATACACTTCCATACACTTTTGATCATATTTGGACTATCCTACTAACACGGTGCACCCCAGTGCCAGTTTCTGTTTTCGGCTGTTTTTGTATTTCAGGTTTTCACATTACGAGAACTGTCAGGAAAAATCCAGAAAAAATATATAAAAAATCAGCGTTCCAGAACCTACCTTGCGCCCGAAGTACAGCCGGGGGGGCCACCAGGGCCCCAGGCGCCCTGGCGGCGCCCCCCCCTGGGCCGTGCCGGGGGGCGCCTGGGCCCCCCGAGCCCCGTCTGGTGCCCCCCTTTGGCATATATTTAGAGAGTCCTTCGAAACCCTCGGGACGGGAACTCTTTTTCGCGATCTCATCTTTGTTCCGCCGCCGCCGCCGCTTCCAAGATCGGGAGCACCAGGAGAACTCTTCCCGGCACCCTGCCGGAGGGGAGGATCATCATCGGGAGCCTCTCCACCACCATGGACGCCTCCCGGATGAGTTGTGAGTAGTCTCCCTTGGACCATGAGTCCATGACCAGTAGCTATGTGATGTTCTCCTCCTGTTCTTGTGCTTCACTAATTAGTCCTTGTGAGCTGCCCTACATGATCGAGGCACATATGTAATCCTTATGCTGTTGCTATGATGAGTTTTCTGGGATCCGATGGATTATGAGATTATGTTCAGATTGTGATTGAGTAATATATTTGATCTACCTCTTTTATATTTATGTTCATAAGTAATTCTTGCATGTTCTCCGTTGTTATTTATTGCTTTGGCCAAGTAATACGTAGTGACTCCAAGAGGGAATGTTATGCTCGATTGTGGGTTCATGCCCCTTGATGACTAGCTTGAGTGACAGAAACATGAGTCTAGGGGATGTGCTGTTGCCACAAGGGGGAAACAACGGTGCTTGTGCCCGCGGGTGCATGGATTGTTTACTTTACGCAAAGTTCTTTTAATGCAGTTGTCTGTTGCTTTGAGTTTACACTATGGGTGGGACTCGCAACTTAATACCAGTGAGATGTTCTGGATAGATATCTCAAGGTGGATGATTAGTAGTAGATATTGATGGATTTTGGGCTACTTACTTTGGCGTACCGCCCATGCTTTGAACCTCAACCTTTCTTGCAATGTAGTCAGCATTGGTTTGTGTTCGTGGTCCTGTCAATTGCCTAGCTGTAATTCGTTTACCTCACATAGCTGTTTTATCGTCTTTTGGGAGAGAGACATCACTAGTGAACATCATGAGACTCCGGTCCATATTACCATCATTGATCACATCCGCTATTTACTTTTCGCTATTACTTACTATTGCAAACATTATCTATCACTACTATCATTTGCATTTAACCCTTTGTGAACTACAAGGCCGGAGGGATTGACAACCTCTCTGTACTCGTTGGGAGCAAAGTTATATGTATCTGTGTGCAGGTCCACGTTGATTGCTAATATCTGGCGCCGTTAGTAGTTGACACCTACTTGTTGAACCTAGGAGTCTCTGGGGATTCGATCCTTGGCATCTTTGCTAAGGGAAAAACTTCCACAACACTGCATCTCACACCTTCCACTTGGGGTAACCAACGAGGGATTAGAGGCCCATCAAGGAATTTTTCTGGCGCCGTTGCCGGGGACTCCACTCTTCAGGATAGGGGAGGTGCATGCTATCTTTTACCTTTGCTTTTTAGTCTTGTTAGTTTACCTTTCAGTTTTTGCTTTAGTATCCTTTATCAAAAATTACAAAATTTTTTATTTTGCCTTCTTGTTAGTAGTCCTATCTGTTTAGCTAAACATGTTAGGATATGGTGCTTTGAGGGAATCAGAAGTTCTAGCTTTCCATCAAAGGGATGGAACACTTCCCTCGAAAGAAGATCAAGTTACCTTTTGAGTCCGTTGTACGGGCTAGCTATTCTTTTACTCTTGATAAAACTTGATCTATATGCATTATGCCTAGCTTAAAGGCATAAAAGAAAGCGCTTTTGGGAGGCATCCCACATGAATAAATTTATTTTGCTTTTGTTGTGTCTTAATGTTGTTTACTGCAGTAGCATCATCATTGTATCTTTGCTTTTCATATTTGTGCCAAGTATAGCCTCTGATTGCTAGAAAGTTCAAAAGTTGTGAGGTGCTGTCCAGGAAACATATTCTGTCCTTGGATAGAAAAATTCGTATAAAATCACCAGATCATCTTTTTGGTCTGAATTTTTTCGACAGCGTTCTCTATATAATTGTATTTCGTGCATATGTTCTGAGTTTTTTGATTTGAGTTGCAGAAGTACCCCGAACAAATCAATTACTACCTGCTGTTCTGTTTTTCACAGATTCTGTCCTGTTTTGCCTTTCCTTCATTTTGCAAACCGAGAGCTTGCTTTTTCTTTGCAAAAACCTTTTGGCAATCTTGAGAAACAGTAGAACTTCAAGAATATCTTTATTTCCAGCAAGGAACAATTATTTTATTAAGGGTACTCACTACTAGAAAAAAGGCTATAGGTAATATCACTGTTAGTGGCGCACCAGAGATGTGGTGCGCCACTACTATATAGCAGTGGCGCACCACAAACAGGTGCTCCACTAATAGTGACATTACTAGTGGCGCACCAGGTGTGGGGTGCGCCACTACTATGTTTTTGAACAGTAACCAGCCATGCCCAGGCTTACCAGTGGCGCACCAGGCCAAGGTGCGCCACTACTATTTTTGATAGTAGTGGCGCACCTTGCCCTGGTGCGCCACTGGTAAGGCTGGGCATGGTGGTCCAAAAAAAACCATAGCAGTGGCGCACCCCTTCACTGGTGCGCCACTAGTATTCCTGGCTACTAGTGGCGCACCAGTGAAGGGGTGCGCCACTACTAACATTTCTATCATTTTTCAGATTTAACGCATTTTCACCAAATGCACCACCCCCCGTGGACCGCCTTTTCAGTTTAAAAAAAAATAAAAGAAAATGATAGAAATGTCAAAAAAATAAAAAAAATAAGATTCCAATGTGATTTGTGGTCTAGTTGTTAGCAAAATTTACAAACATGAATTTCGACTTTTTTTGCAAAATCTCTCGAGAATTTGTAAAATGGGCATAACTTTTGCATACGAACTCCGATGAAAAAGTTTTTTATATGAAAAAGCATCTACTCGAAAAGTTACATCCGAATTCAACGGGGGTAACCCCGTTGAAGATTCTTAGAATCCCCAAAAAGCTAACCGAATAAAAGATACGGGGCTTTTAAGATCTAGAGGCAAAAAAATTCAAAAATAGTAGTGGCGCACCGTGGCTGTGGTGCGCCACTAATATAGTTTTTTTTTGATTTTTTTTTTGAAAAACTATTTTTTTTGGAATAAATATTTTTTTTTTGAAAAAATGTTTTTTTGGGGAAAAAATTGGTTTTTTTTGAAAAAATGTTTTTTTGAAAAAAAATAATTTTTTTGAAAAAAAATGGTTTTTAAAAAAAATGGTTTTTTTTAAAAAAATAGTTTTTTAAAAAAAATTCAAAATATGATATGTAAAATGACCGGGAAGTTTAAAATATTTTTTTAAAATTTCATCACACTCATGAACATGAACAAACTCCTAGACATCAACGAGGTTTAATAGGATTGATATGATAGATATATCAACAAGTGCCTGCTAAGTGAGCTGGTGCTGGGGTTGGATAGAACTCAGAAGTTAAGCGTGCTTGGGCTGGAGTAGTGTAGGATGGGTGACCTTCCGGGAAGTTTGACCACGGAGTGCGATTTGACCCGAGATTAAGCCATATTGACCCGAGATTAAGGAAAAAAAAATTCCCGCCAAAATTGAAAAAAAAATTTCTGGAAAAAAATTTGAAAAAAAAAATTGTTACTAGTGGCGCACCTGTTGCAATATCAGTGGCGCACCTGTAGCAATTCTGGAATAAAATTTGAAAAAAAAAATTCTGAAAAAAATCAGTGGCGCACCCTTATACTTAGTAGTGGCGCACCAGGTGGTGCGCCACTGATATCTGGATTAGTAATGGCGCACCTCTGGTGCGCCACTAATACACATTACTAGTGGCGTGGTAATAGTGGCGCACCAGAGGTGCGCCACTAATACCCAAAAGTGGTGCGCCACTAATGAGCTTTTTTCTAGTAGTGACTAACCTCGCTAATCAGATGAAGGGAGTTTTCAAGTGTGCGAGGGAAGATGATAAAAAGATTCAGGAGTGTCAAGCGCTCAAGCTTGGGGATGCCCCCGTGCACCCCCAAGAAATATTCAAGGAGACTCAAGCGTCTAAGCTTGGGGATGCCCCCGTGCATCCCCTTCTCCATCAACATTATCAGTTCGTGTTTCGTTCCGCTATATTTTTATCACTTCATGTGTTATGTGCTATGCTTGGAGTGTCTTGCTTTTAGTTTCCTTTTTAGTTTTTCATAACGAGTCGAAACTCAGAGTTCTTTATGTGGGAGAGAAACACGCTCCACTTCTACCTAGAACATAACATAGAATTTTCATGTCTATCTTTGCTGTATGTGTTCTTTGTCTTTTAATAGCTACTATCATGTTCAGCTCTTAGTGTTCATGCTTATCTTTTCAAAGAGCTTTTGTTTAGTTGGTTGCTTGAACTCTCTTTAATTATCATGCTTATCGTATTAAGAGAGTTTGCTTCCATTGCATTGGTTGATATGTCTATGATAAAGATGCTACGTGCATAATGGCGCTTAGTAGTTCAGGTTTTCTTATGGTTAGTCTCAAATAGCTGGGGGATTCCCAATGTGTTATTGGAATACCAACTTGATTTGTTTGCCTATGATTTGGTATGGTTTAGTAATATCTTCCTTCGAGAATTTATTTTGATTGACTTGGCGTATGCTCACGCATATTTAAGACTGTAAAGAAAGTCTGTCAAGCCTTGATGATCTTTTATTTCTGAGTAGCGATATAACTACCATGCCTGATTCAATGTTGCTTTGTCGCTCTGCATGATTATGAACGTCATTGATCTCTTAGTTGGTCGCTCCCAGTCTTTTGCTAACCTCCACCTGTACTAAGCGGACTAACTTTGCAATACATAGCTCATGGGAAAGTAGCTTAAAAACTATTGTGGTAAAGAATATGTTGCCTATGTATCTTATTTCTTATAAGTTGCTTGCTGAGCGGTAACCATGTTTCTGGGGACGCCATCAACTGTTACACTTTTGTTGAATATCATGTGAGTTGCTATGCATGTTCGTCTTGTCTGAAGTAAGGGTGATTTGCCATGGGTTGAATGAGTATGCATATTGTTAGAGAAGAACATTGGGCCGCCAACCAAAGCCATGTATCATGGTGGAAGTTTTAGCTTGGACATTAATCCTCAATCTCTTATGAGAATATGCTTAGGCATTAAAGAGGAGTCCATCATCTATTTTCTATGTTGTTCCGGTATGGATGTCCTCAAGTTGAGATCTATAAAAACGAGAAATCAAATGCGATTTATCTCCTTGGACCTTTGTAGAGGTGGCATAGAGGTACCCCTTTGTGACACTTGGTTGAAACATATGTAATGCGATGACAATCCATGGAAATCCGAGCTAATTAGGACAAGGTGCGAGCACTATTGGTATTCGATGCATGAGGCTTGCAACTTATAGGATGTCTTATGCATGACACATATGAAGTACTACTACCGTTGACAAAATTGCTTCTATGTTTTCAAAATAAAAAGCTCTAGCACATAACCATTCTTTTACTTTTTGAGTCTCCACCTTCTTTCCTCAAGCACCAACTACTGAGAGCATGATTGTCATTCTAAGTGTAACGTGCATTGTTCCAAAGTAGCATTGTCTTTTGCATGATTGTGATATCGTTTATTTTTAAATCATTGTATCTAGTCATCACTTAAACCTTGAAGGTGCCCCTGCATTTATGTTTTGCTTCACTAAAGGGGGCAAGCTAGATATCACTTTATCATATTTGCACATCATGTTCATTGCAAATCTATTTGATGCTTCAATGTCATGTTGTAAAACTTTCAGTCATTTGTGATTTTCTCATGAGGCAACTTAATTACTACAGATTCATTGTCTCCGTAAGCTTTTGTCATATGACTATGAAAAAGTCCTATATGGTTAATAGGATGTCACCACAGAAATTATTCTTGTTATCATTTACCTACTCGAGGACGAGCAGGAATTAAGCTTGGGGATGTTGATACGGCCAAAACGTATCTATAATTTCTGCTTGCTCCATGCCACTTTTGGGTGATATTGCTATGATATTCATACACTTCCATACACTTTTAATCATATTTGGACTAACCTACTAACTCAGTGCACCCGAGTGCCAGTTTCTGTTTTCGGCTATTTTTGTATTTCAGGTTTTCACATTACGAGAACTATCAGGAAAAATCCAGAAAAATTATATAAAAAATCAGCGTTCCAGAACCTACCTTGCGCCCGAAGTACAGCCGGGGGGGGGGGGGGCACCAGGGCCCCAGGCACCCTGGCGGCGCGCCCCCCCCTGGGCCACGCCGGGGGGGCGCCTGGGCCCCCCGAGCCCCGTCTGGTGCCCCCCTTTGGCATATATTTAGAGCGTCCTTCGAAACCCTCGGGACGGGAACTCTTTTTCGCGATCTCATCTCTGTTCCGCCGCTGCTGCCGCTTCCAAGATCGGGAGCACCAGGAGAACTCTTCCCGGCACCCTGCCGGAGGGGAGGATCATCATCGGGAGCCTCTCCACCACCATGGACGCCTCCCGGATGAGTTGTGAGTAGTCTCCCTTGGACCATGAGTCCATGACCAGTAGCTATGTGATGATCTCCTCCCGTTCTTGTGCTTCACTAATTAGTCCTCGTGAGCTGCCCTACATGATCGAGGCACATATGTAATCCTTATGCTGTTGCTATGATGAGTTTGCTGGGATCCGATGGATTATGAGATTATGTTCAGATTGTGATTGAGTAATATATTTGATCTACCTCTTTTATATTTATGTTCATAAGTAATTCTTGAATGTTCTCCGTTGTTATTTATTGCTTTGGCCAAGTAATACGTAGTGACTCCAAGAGGGAACGTTATGCTCGATTGTGGGTTCATGCCCCTCGATGACTAGCTTGAGTGACAGAAACATGAGTCTAGGGGATGTGCTGTTGCCACAAGGGGGAAAACAACGGTGCTTGTGCCCGCCGGTGCAAGGATTGTTTACTTTACACAAAGTTCTTTTAATGCAGTTGTCTGTTGCTTTGAGTTTACACTATGGGTGGGACTCGCAACTTAATACCAGCGAGATGTTCTGGATAGATATCTCATAGTGGATGATTAGTATTAGATATTGATGGATTTCGGTCTACTTACTTTGGCGTACCGCCCATGCTTTGAACCTCAACCTTTCTTGCAATGTAGTCAGCATTGGTTTGTGTTCGTGGTCCTGTCAATTGCCCAGCTGTAATTCGTTTACCTCACATAGCTGTTTTATCGTCTTTTGGGAGAGAGACATCACTAGTGAACATCATGAGACTCCTGTCCATATTACCATCATTGATCACATCCGCTATTTACTTTTCGCTATTACTTACTATTGCAAACATTATCTATCACTACTATCATTTGCGTTTAACCCTTTGTGAACTACAAGGCCGGAGGGATTGACAACCTCTCTGTACTCGTTGGGAGCAAAGTTATTTGTATCTGTGTGCAGGTCCACGTTGATTGCTAATATCTGGCGCCGTTAGCAGTTGACACCTACTTGTTGAACCTAGGAGTCTCTGGGGATTCGATCCTTGGTATCTTTGCTAAGGGAAAAACTTCCACAACACTGCATCTCACACCTTCCACTTGGGGTAACCAACGAGGGGTTAGAGGCCCATCAGCCGGTGGGGCCAGCCGCCTGCTGGCCCCGCTGTCTGTGGGTAGTGGGATCATGGCTTCCTCTGACCGAAGCTTGGTCACTAGCAGCATGGGTACAGTGATACGCCGCTTATGAGACGCCCATAGGGTACACATTCACTATAGCCACGCCCTTACAGATTCTCTAAGGACATGCTCAACTGTAGCCATGCCTCAGCTGTGTATTGGTCCCCCAGCATGCATCCCGAGGGAGAGGCGTAGGACCGTCTGCTAGCTGCTAGCTATGGGGCTGCTGCCTGTTTGGGCCCCTGCCGCCTACTGGCAGCCGGCTCCTGGGGTAAACTGTCCCAGGAGGCGGCCCGATGAGCAGACGGCTGGGGGATAACAGGCGGCCCCCAATTGTCTTGAAATACCATGGGTGGTCTATGAGGACACCCGTGGTCAATATCTCCGACACTCACTAGGGACATTGTCGGGGAAACTGATCGCCCACGAACACCTATGGGACCGGCGCCCCTTTTCGGTACGGCGGGGGGCGGAGGATGCACAAAGAGCGGATCGGGGCGAGCACATGAGCAGTTTACCCAGGTTCGGGCCGCACGGATGCGTAAAACCCTACTCCTGCTTTGGTTTGTATTGTGTTCTTGCTCGGGAGCGAGGAGAGCTACTGTGCACTCTAACCGCTTGCCAGACCGAGCGTGGAGAATGATCGATGTTCGGAACCCCCTCTACGTTGCGCATGGGCCACCTTTTATAGGTCAAAGGGGTCACCGACAGGTGGCAACACAGATGAGGGTAAAAATGTAAAAAGGGTGGTAGTTGGAACAGTGTTCCATACCTAACCCTGACGGCAGGGGACAAGGGCATTAAATGCCCGTCGCCGTCGCCCAAACAGTGCAAAAAGAGGCCGTCAGGGGCGCCGCCGTCCGCCACGACGGTGGCCTTGTCATCGCGGCTCGCCACCGTGTACCCTAGGCTGCGCAGCCTTCCGTCACGTGTGCCCTGGATGGTCCCAGAGCGACACGTGGGTGGATGCGCTGGAGCGCGGGTACTGAGTGGAAGCTTGCCACGGCAAGCGTCTTGATGTGGTTGCTATCTTGTCGCTTCTGGGAGCTTGTCGCTCACCGGGCTTTGCCGCGACGCGTGGTGTGCCGCGGCAAGTTCCTTGAGATGCCTTTGATTGGCCTCCCCGGCAAGCTCCTCTTGCCCGGGTCTTCTGTCTTGAGTGGTTTTGTGCCTTGAGTGGCCGTCCCGGCAAGCTCCTCTTGCCGGGGTCTTGTCTCTTTGGCTTAAATACTTTGTTCTTGAATGGCAACAAAGGAGCCATGGAGGACCTTGGCGGCCGCCTGGCAAGCCTTGCCGCGGGACGCTGCAACTGCCCGTGCACAAGTTCGGGATACTAAGGTACCCCTACTTTAGTACACCGACAGGAGCCCCCGGGCCTGGGCCATACACGATGTCGAGCGCTGTTGGGCCAGGCCCAAAACAGCGCACGGGCACGCGCGGCCTGCGGCACGCCGTATCCCACTCCGTATCCACCGCGCCCTCCCTTAACGACACGCGTTAAATGCGGCGTCGTGGGGGAGATCGTGGCCTGTTTCTTTAATTGGAAATGCGGAACGTCCGCCCCCTCCCCCCTTATAAGCAGGGGAAACAGGGGCAGTTCGTCCATCAGCCTGTTGCTTCTTCAATCCTCGGAAACCTCCGCTGCTCCCCTCCTTCCCAAAGGCCGAAAGAGAGCAACGCTCCGCCCTCCGTCGCCACCAGCACCACGAGCACCGTCAACTTCCTTCACCGCTTCCGTCATGGCCTCGAAAGGCGAGAAGGGGAAGACTAAGAAGTCAGTCGAGGCGCTGCGGCTCGCGGCGATGCGGAAGAAGAAGGCGGTCTTCCCGCCAAAGCTTGACGCGGAGGAGCTGAGAGATTCCTTCTACCTTTTCTGGTCGAGGGAGACAAAGGCGCATCCGCGCACCAAGGTACTCCCGGCCATCGCTTGCCAGATGTTCCCGACTGGCTACGCATTCTTCGCTCTGTTCTTCTACTGCGGTCTCTACCCGCCCTATTCTGAGTTCTTCTGCGACATCATGAACACCTACGGGTTCCACCTCCTTGACTTCACCCCCAACGCCGTTCTTACCATGGCCGTTTTTGCACATCTGTGCGAAAACTTTGTCGGAGTCTTCCCAAATGTAGCTCTTTTCCGCCATTACTTCACGCCTAGAGTTGAGAGGGGAGAGCCTCTGTCTAGCGGAATCTCTTGGATCTCTAGGACCCATAAGAAGGAAGCTTACTTATTGGGAGAGCTCCGCGGCAAGTGGGATGAGTGGAGAGCCAACTGGTGTTGGATCATAGAGGATGACCCGCAGCACTTTACTGCCCGGCGCCAAACCCCAGTAATACGCGGCGACGACTGGAGCGACTTGGCACCGGAAGATAGTAAATTGAATATTGCCACTACCCGGATCCTTCGCCTCAGGCTTGCCGGGCTGACCGTAGGCGCAGTTGGAGCAGACTTTCTCCGCCGCCGCATCGCCCCCTTGCAGGAGAGGAAGAGGCCCGCCTGGGAGTTGGAGAACGCGGCGGATATCATGAGGATGCGCCCGGGCCTCAACTATAACTTCACTGTCCTGGAGCTCAACGCGATGCTCTAGGCGTTGTTCAAGTACGACTCCGACCATCCCGAATGGTTCACTTTGCCGAGGGGCGTAGTTCCGCTGTGCAACAGCTCGTCGCTCAGCGCCATCCGCGCAGTGATGCCGCTGTGCGACTCCCACGGGATCGACCATACTTGGCAAGAGCCGTCCGACGAAGCTGTGCAGGGGTTCTTCGACAACTTGGTGGAACAACCAGTCAACTCCGACGAGAAGAAAGGCCTCACCCGCGACACCACTGACCAGGAGATGGCATATATTGCCACCAGATTGGGCGAGGCAGCGGCAGCCGCGGTCGCGGACGAGTTTGGGTACACAGTGGAGGAGGCGGAGGCAGCGGAGGCGACAAGCCTTGCCGAGCAGGAAGAGTTCCTCAAAGCGCAGAAGCTTGCCGGGAAGGTCGCCGAGACAAGTGAGCCCGCCGAGCAGGGCGTCGAATCGAGCGGGCCTGCTGAGCAGGGCGCCGAGTCGAGCGGGCCCATTGGGGACACGAGCGGCTCACTGGAGATCGGTGACTCCTCTTCCTCGTCCTCAGGTAGCTCGCCGCCACCAGCAGAGCCCTCGGCTCCGCGAAGGCGCCTCCGCAAGGCCGGGGACGTGACAGAGCGGCAGACGGGCCAACAGCCGCAGCGTCGTGCGACACGCGCCACCGCGGCAAGTAGGGCTGCCACGGGAGCGCCTCGTGCTTCCACGGCAACTGGAGCGGGATCTTCCCGGACTGGCGCCTCTGCTCCCGTCGCCCCTCGCGCTTCGGCGGCAACTGGAGCGGGGTCTTCTCAGACCTCCGTCCCTGCTCCCGCCAAGCGGCCAAGGGAGCCCACTCCTCCGCCTCCTCGCGCCGGGATGCGTGAGCCAGATTTTGACTTCTCCGCGCTCAGCTCCGACGAGGAGGAAGAAGAGTAAGTCTTCGCTGTTCTTGTATTTCTTCAATTTTCTGTTGCTGTTTCTTGTCTCGTATCTCTTTTGCCTAACTCTGAACCTGTCCTTTTTCAGAACTCTGGCCCAGAGGGCAGCGAAGAGGGCCAAGGTCCCGGTGATCGTCATCGAGGACGAGCCCACCGCGACAGCGGGGGGCGCGCCTGAGACAAGCTTGCCGGACCCGGCAACCGTTCTCCAGGGCAGCCCCCAACGCAGCCCCCAGCGTAAGTGTGGTTCACTTTCTGCTTGTCAGGGGCGCGTGGGTCTTCCATCTTTGCTGATATCTTGTTTGTTGACTTGTGTAGGAGCAGAGCAGCAGCATCAGGAGTGCCAGGAGACCGCCCACGACGTGCCGCACGCTTCGATCACACCGCCAAGGGGAGGCTCTCCGGCAAGGGCGAGTCCTCCGCCAAGGATGGATTCTCCGCCAAGGGTGAACACTTTGCCAAGGGCGAGCTCTCCGGCGAGGGATGGCGCTAGCGGCCCTCCGCCGGCGGGAGCTACAACCACGCCGCCGAGGGAGAGCTCCCCGGCAAGGAACCTCACCGAGGAGCCGGCCCGCGCAGGTAACCCCTTTGCTTCAGGCTTCCCTTGGATTTTCTTCTTTCAATTCTTCTTTTTGGATATTTGCTTGACTGTTTGTCTTTTCTTCTCCTCTGTCAGACCCGTCCGTAGCTGAGCCAATGGAGACGGAGGTCGTTGCCGACGACGCCGCTGTTGCCAAAGAAGCGGTCGGCGCAAACGATCCCGCTGGCGCAGAGGCCGCTGAGGCTGCCGCCGCAGCAACTGGCGAAGGGGCTGGTGGACATACTGACGGCCCTAAGGCCGCAGGAGTGTCAGGCGCTACACCGGCCACCGAGCCCTCCGCCGCTTCCGCAGCCCCCAGCTCCGACGAGCCCGAGCCAGGCGCCTATATAAAGGCCGGCGACGACATCTTCATCCAGCTCCCTTGGGCGTCCATGTCCAGGGCGCCAGTCGAGGGAGAGGTCTTCGATGGGGAAGTGCTTGCCTCCGCTGGGCTAAAACTTGTCGACGCGCCAAGCAGCAGCAGCGAGCCTGAGGAGGAGCGGCTGCTGCACAAGTTGATGTCGCTTTATCATGCCCGGCAAACCAAGCTGGAGTCTCGAGAGGCCCTGGCTGCTAAGGCAGGAGCCGATATCGAGAAGCGCGTGGAGGAGCTCCGGGCCATCAACCAAGCGGCTCTCCGGTCTTTGGTGGAGGAGCGGGAGCAGCTTGCCGAGGCGCAGCAGGCCTTCATCCTTGAGAAGGCAGAAGTGGAGGAGCAGCAGCGGCTCGTCGCCGAAGAGCTATCCAGGCGAGAAGGCGAGCTGGCGCAGCAGAAGGTCAACCTCGATGGCCACGAGGATGAACTTGCCGCGCGCGAGCAATCGCTTGGCGGAGCTCTCCAAGAAGCGAAGGGTGCTGCCACGGCTGCCGAGACCGCGAAGAGGGAGTTGGAGACGAGGGTGGCGCAGCTAGAGGCCAACCTCAGGATGAGCGGCGAGGAAGTTGCTGCACTCAAGCTCGAGCAAGAGAAGGACGCCCACAGCCACTCCGAGCTGCAGGTCCGCCTCTCCGAGAAGGGCAAGGAGCTCGCCGTCGCCAAGAACTCCATCGCCGATCTCGAGCTGAAGCTGGCCACCCTAACCCAGACGCTGGACGGCGCCAAGGAGCGGGAGGCGACCCTGAAGGAGGAGATCAGGGCCGAGAAAGCGCTGCTGGAGAGCGCTGCCATCACCCAAAACGTCTTCAAGGAAACCGTGGAGCATTGGACAGAAGGTCTTGTCAATGCTGCCGCGGATATCGACAAGGAGCTGGCGCAGCTGGGGGCGGAATATCTCGGGTACTCCACCGACTAGAACCTCCACTCCAGCGACAAGCTCACTCTTTTCTTTAGAGGCGTGGCGACGGCCCTCCAGCTACTCCGGGAGAAGATCCCAAAGCAGCTGGCAGACGAGTCGCGCAGGCTCTGCGCGGGGGCCCTGCAGAAGGTGTTGATGAAGGTGGCCTTGCGCAATCCAGGCCTCAATCTCACCAACGTCCTTAGGACTTTGCCGCCGGACGCCGACCAAGAGGCGTTCAAGGACCTTGTCGCGCCCATTGTGGATAAGGTGGGCGGCATCAAGAGGGTCGAGGGCGACCGCGCGGATTAGTCTTGTTTACTTTCTTCTTTTCCTTGTCGCTGTTATCCATGTTATGAAAACAGTCTATTAGAGCTGCGACAAGTTGCTTTGTAATATAACTTTATTTTGGGTAGTCATTGCAACGTTATTTCCTTTACTTGATTCCCTTTTGCTTTGTATGCTTCTACCATACGCTTTTAGGGAACTTGCCGGCGTAGGCACCCTTGCCGCGAGCGCTGAGTGCGGGACTTCAGCAACCTGCTGGCGGTGCCGTTGCCGACAAGCAACCTTGTCGCAACTAGTCGCAGCACACTTAAGCTGTTGAGCGAACTCGAAAACGAAGTAAGGGCGCGACACTAGTCGCAGCACACTTAAGTCGTTGAGCGTGCTCGAAACAAAGTAAGGGCGCGGCTAGCCACGAGTTGGTTCCTCCGTGCACAGGTTTTCCATACAAAGTGCAGTCGTTCAAGGAAGATAACTTAAAAAATTTAAAAATTTGACTGCTCAAACTTTGGTTACTTAGCTATTGAATTGTCTGCTTCCAGGGAAGGCAAGGCTTTCTTGAACGGTGATAACCCTCAACCGTAAGGGATCGAGATAGTCTTCGCGGGTAAGAATAACCCAATTTATTGATTCGACACATGGGGAGCCAAAGAGTATTTATAAGCTTTGACAGTTGAGTTGTCAATTCAACCGCACCTGAAATATACTTACTTGCAACAAAAGATAAATGGTAACAGTGATATGATAGTAATGATAGTGACAGTAAAAGTAAACAGCAAAAGTAAATAGTAAAGGTAAATGGCAAAAGTAGCAACTAGTGACAAGCAGGATTTAAAACACTGTAGGCTAGGGACATGATGGTTGGGTGCTGCATGGATGAGATATATCATGATTCTAACTTGGGGCACGGCACACGGAAAAGTAATGATCATCTAGGCAAATATCAAACATTAGGCATGTATCCCGTAGGTAGTTGGGCGTGCTTGCAATAAGAACTTGCACAACATCTTTTGTCCTACCATCCCGCTACGAACGGGGCCAAAAGGAACTTATGGAGATTAAGGTGCTCCTGTCAAAGAGCACCGGAACAAAGCAATGAACTCAATGGATACATGTAATCCTCAAACTACGGACCATCCCCTTTGGTGTCCCAAGCTGTCACTTTTGGGATCGCCGGTTCCGAACCATAATAGGTGCAAACAACTCATAGATAGGATCAAGAACACAAATATATTCACGCAAACACATATGGTTCAGATCTGAAATCATGGCACTCGGGCCCTAAGTGTCAAGCATTAAGAATAACAAGTTCAAGCAAAGATGATAAACACCATAGTAGATGATAGGCAACATGCCCCCAACGATCTGACAAACTATTACATGATCTAACTCATCCAATCCCTACCACCCCCTTCGCCTACAGCAGGGGATTACTCACACATGGAGGGAGAAGTCATGGAGGGATGATGGAGTGGTGATGATCATGACGATGGCGACGATCTCCCCTCTCCGGAGGCCAATTCAGCCTCCAGATTAGCCCTCCCGAAGAAGAACAGAGGGTGGCGGCGGCTCCGCGAGGAAAACTGCGAAAAGAACTTCCGATCTGGGATTTCTCCGTCACGAGCTAAAATACGAGTCAAGGTAGGGCACCAGGGGAGGTGGGGCCCACCCAGGCGACCCCCCGGCACGGCCAGAGGCTGGGCCGCGCCACCAGGGCGCCTGGGCACCCCCTGGCCCCCCTCTGGCCCCACTTCTGGTTCCAGGTTCCTTCGGTTACGTGGATTTTCTGTGATTTTTCGTGGATTTTTCTGAGATACCTAAAAATCCATTTTCCTGCACACAATAAAACCATACAGGCAGCTCTGCTGAAAACAGCGTCAGTCCGGGTTAGTTTAGTTCAAATCATGCAAGAATGAGGTCAAAACAATATCAAAAGTGTTTGGAAAAGTAGATACGTTTGAGACGTATCAACTCCCCCAAGCTTAGCATATTGCTTGTCCTCAAGCAATTCAGTTCAACGAACTGGACACGACAAAGAAAACTTTGACAAACTCTTTTGCTTCATTAGATGTATATAAGCATGTACTACGAAAAGAGTCTAGCAAGTATTGAAACAGTACTATGAGAACAATGCACGGAGCAATCCTTCTTTCAAGTGACCAATCACAAATACCTAAAAGTAAATAATATATTACTGAAAATCAAGACAAGATCACATTGCACATAGCTTGAGCATATTAGGGTGGTATCTCGCTAGCCTCCATGAGTGAAGCAAAACATAAATGCAGAAACTCCTCCAGAGTTATAAAGGAGACTAGAACTAAGAATTTCAGAATAAATCATATCATAAGCATGCAGAAGACAATGTAATACTTTGGGACAATGCACATTACACTCAGAATGACAATTATGCTCTCCTAGTTGGTGCTTTGAAGAAAGAAGGTGGAGACTCTCGTACCGTGGCTTTTGTTGGCAAGGTTGAAAACCCGTGATCGGAAACAAAAAGTAAACATGTACCAGAGCTCTTGGTTTTAAAAACAGAGGTAAAAACGTTTTTGAGAGGTGCATATTTCGTCAACGAATGCTAGCAGATAACTCAATCACTTCTTGAGCTGGACATGTCTCGAGGAACGGCTCCCGCATGAGGACGATCACATCCTCTTAATCTCCTTTGTTTATCACTGCCAAAGTTTTCTGATTTCTCGTGAACAAAGCATGAAGGAGGGTTTGTTTGTTGTATTATCTTTTATGAGCCGGGCGCACTCTATGCCTGTTCCTTCTCGTATTAGGGGTTTGCACATTAGACATGCAATCCAGGCGTGAAACTTGTCCAACTTAAAAAGATCATGAATTAACTACTACTTCCTCATGAGCTAAAACAGAGGCACAAAAAGAGAAATGCTTTTGATTAATTTCGAGATGGTACACGAAAGTCTTCGTTAGGAATGGCAGGTAAATACCATGTATAGGAAGGTATGGTGGACTCATATGGCATAACAGGTTTTTAAGGATTTTGGATGCACAAGCAGTCAGTCCGCTTAGTATAGGTGGAGGTTAGCAAAAGACTGGGAAGCGGCCAACTAGAGAGCAATAACGGCCATAATCATGCAGAGCGACAGAGCAACATTGAATCGGGCATGAATGTGATATAACTATTCTAAAACTCAAAGATCATCAGGGCAGAGCAGACTTTTTAGTCTCAAACATGTGTAAGCATGTGCCAAGTCAATCCAAAAAAACTCTAAAGGGAAATACCACCTTAGTATACCGAACTATGAACAGTGCAATGCATGTAGATCATTTCAATAACACATTAGATACTCTAGTTATTCGAGACTAGCCACAAGGAAAGCATGAACTACTGGAAGAGCATTGTAAACATAGCACTATGTCGCTTCAAGCTGGTCTCTAGATCATAAGTACAGGCATATGTACAAAAGTAGAAACAAGAAGAGTTCATACCGGTCTTCCTTGTTGCTTCCTTTTAGTCGATCTTCGTCATTACTGCTTGTCACTTGCACGATCGAACGTAGGAAATATAATTAAATGCCATCACGGACTCGAGCTGAACTCTGAAAACAAAGCAAACTAGAGAGAAAAAAAGGAAATCTTTTTGGATTATTTCAAAGTTTGAACGAAAGCAAAAGAAAGAGAAAAAATCTTTTTGTTGTTTTTGCAAAGAGAGAAATAAAGAAGAACGGGCAAAAACTTCGAAAAGATCAAAGGGAACAAAACGGATAATACAATGGAAAAGTGAGAGGGGCATGTACTCCCCCAAGCTTAGGCTTTTGGCCTAAGTTGGTAGCAGCTACTGCCCCCAGGAGCCTCCTGCTCCAGGGGTATGGTGGTGAGTCCAAGGGTCGTAGAAGGATGCCGGCGCGTATACCGAACTCCTCGGAGTCTCCCATGAGGAAGGGTCCGTACGCCAAGTAGAGGAAGACCGTTCACCAAACTCGGCGGCGGTATCTCCCTGAAAAGGTGGTAACTCACCGTGCTCCTCCTCGTCGGGCACAACCCGCTCCATGGGGTTATGAAACCGATGCTGGACCATGAACTCATCGAACTGGACAACATCAAAGGACCCTCCGTTCCTGCGAGAAAAATCAAACAAAAGAGGTGCAGGTAGACGGATCTCGCGTTCCGCGGTAGTTCCGAAACGCAAGATATAAACAAGATTATCCAGCTCAGAAGCCATGGTAACAAACTTATGTCTTTTCATAGCAGCAAGATCAAAGCTCAAATAAGTAAAAGGATTATCATCAGGGTGTGGGGTGCCTCCAAGATGTTCTAAGATAAGTGTGGCATAAATGCCACCATATAAGTCCCCCTTGTTACCGTTCATAGCAAGGCGTCGAGCAATTAAGGCACCCAGATTATAATCAGACCTCCCTGAGAGGGCGGCTGCCAGGATAGCAATATCCGGAGCAGAAATGCTGCTCGTGTTGTCACGAGCTAACACCCCTCTAGCAACATAATATGCAAAATACCTGAGGTGAGGAAATAAGATGCTGGAGATCTTCGACCGATGAATATCCCTCGTACCCATGCTGCAGAGAGAGTTGATGACGATTTTCAGCTCGGAGGGCTGAGTGGCCATCCTAGCCGTCCTCCCAACGTTTGGCACACCTATTATTTCACAAAACTTTCCCAAAGTCATGGTGATAAGATCATTGTAAATTTTAAACTCAATAGCACCTGAGTCAGGATTATATCTAAAACTGTTAATGAAACTGGAGGTGAGTTTTTGATATTGAGTAACACGGCACGTGACGAGCCGTGTCAAACCTGCATTAGCACAAAGATTATAAAACTCATCCTTGATTCCCGCAGCTTCAAGGAATTCATCACATGGAAACGTCATCGCGCGTGCTGGACTTGTGTCTTCCAACAACTCCAGGGGCACATGATCTTCATTATAGCTCACCCTAGCAGTCGAGGGCGAAGCTGCGGCTCTAGTAAGTCGATCGGAGTGTGCGGGCCTCCTCTTCTCAAGCCACCCTTTTGCCCTTCCTAACAAACTCATTTCTGAAATTTTTGGCAATTTACAAAAACAAGGAATAAAACAAGGTTGAGTTAAGGCAAACTACTCAACTCACTTGCCCAAGGCATAAACTTGCATCAAAACTTGGAAAATAACTTTCTACACATGCATGCAAGCTCATCTATACAACACCAAGAACTACTAAATACTCAGAAATAAGGCCGCCAATCCGAAATCTAATTGGAGGGGTGTAGGAGTCACATACCAGGGAGTATTTGTTCAAAATCTCAGCTCAAATGGTGGGCTGTAGAGAGAGATCGAAGAATCGCCTCCAAGAACAGCAAGAACACAAGAACAAGTGTAGAACTCACGTTTTTGGAGAAAAAGAGAGAGGGAGGAAGAAGACATACCTGGAGGGGGGCCATGTGGGCCACAGGCGCCCTGTGGGCGCGACCAGGGGCTAGGCCGCGCCAGCTGGCCGCCTGGGCCACTGGTGGGTCCCCCTGGCTGGCCCCAGGTCCCTCTGGGTCACTCCCGACGTGGAAATTTTTATTTTAATTTTTCTGGAATATTTCTGAAAACTTCAAAAAGCTGCGAAATTTTTCGAAGTTCAAAAAGCTGCGAAACTCTCTGAAAACTTGAAGCAGTGAGTAGTATTGTGAAGCTTCAAAACATAAATACTTGGTACAACAAGTAAAACAAAAACTAAAAACAAATGAAAACATAACAAGCTCAACTTTTTATCTATATAAAACATGTTTACTAGTAAGGTTGATCAAGTCTTACCAACAAACAGGCGATATATAGAGCAAAAAGTCCCACCTCTTACGAAGTAATCACTGAACCTTTACCTTGATGGACATTGTCCCCACCATGATAGTTTTGTATTTGTGAGGCACATCTAGTGGACAATCCCATTCTCCAATCTTCACGGTCTCGATATTTTCTGTAGAGTTGAGGCCATGCCTCCTATCGATCTTCTTTGGAAAATATACCGTGTGTTCTTTATCATTCACATGGAAGGTAACCTTCCCTTTATTGCAATCAATAATAGCACCTGCGGTGTTAAGAAAAGGTCTACCAAGAATAATGGACATGCTTCCATCCTCGGGCATGTCAAGTACAACAAAATCAATAAGAATCAAACAATTAGCAACTTCTACGGGAACATCCTCACAAATACCTATCGGGACGGCGGTTGACTTGTCAGCCATCTGAAGGGAGATATCTGTAGGAATTAGTTTCTCTAAACAAATCATCTCGTAAAGAGAGAGAGAGAGGCATAACACTCACTCCTGCCCCAAGATCACATAAAGCAGTTTTGACATAATTATTCTTTATGGAGCAAGGAATGGTGGGTATACCTGGATCACCGAGCTTCTCAGGAATCTTGCCACTGAAAGAGTAGTTAGCAAGCATAGTAGATATTGCTTCATTAGGAACTTTTCTTTTATTAGTGACAATATCTTTCATATATTTTGAATAATGAGGTAACTTAATAGCATCAGTCAAAGGGATATGAATAAAAAGAGGTTTAATCCACTCACAAAACTTATTGTAATGCTCTTCTTCTTTGGATTTGATGGACTTACCTGGAAAGGGCATGGGTTTCTGCACCCATTGTTCTCTTTCCTTCCCATGTTTTCTTGCGATGAAGTCTTCTTTAGTGTACCTCTTACGTTTGTCAGGTGCTTCTTCTTCTCGAACCTCAGGCGGATCATTCTTCTCATTATCCTTACCTTCAGGTTCAGCACCGTCTTCAGTCTCAGCATCGGAGATAGATACACTGTTTGCAGGCACGAATCTAAGGGGGGATAAGGGGGGGCTAGACCCCCCTCAATGAATTGTTCTTCTTCAATGGTAGTAGCTATTTCAGCCAAAATTTCCTACAATATCAAAGCTTTGCCCCCTCCATGAGCAGACTCGCCCCCTCCATGCATTCATCCTGGCTCCGTCCCTGACTGTTTGGATCAACAGCTGGCTCTTCATCTGCAATAGGATCATTAGAATTGTCAGCCTCCTTATGTTTCTTCTTCTTCTTTGGAGAGCCAACAATTTCTTCTTCCTGCATTTGAGAATCTTGCTCGATTCTCCTCGGATGCCCCTCTGGATAGAGAGGATCTTGAGTGCTAGTTCCTCCTCGGGTGTTAATCCCAAAAGCCTGCAAATTATCTTGTTTGGCATTGTTAGCAAGCAAATCTTTTTGCACATTAGAAATTTGGTCAAGCTAAGTTTGAACCATATGAAAATGCTTCACAAGACATTGAACATCATTAACTGTTATACCTAGAACATCAAGCAGACTTTTGATAGCAAGGGAATTATCATGCAACTGACTTTGTATCCTCTCATTAAAATGATTTTGTTTCATAATAAAATTATCAAACTCATCTAAACATTGATCAGGAGGCTTACCATGAGGGATGTCACTTGCATTGAAATCTAAAAGAAAGTGTACCTCTACCATAGGAGGGTGAGTGGTAGGCTCACACAGCTTCTCAATAGGGGGTAGATTCTTCACGTCTTCAACTTTAATACCTTTCTCTTTAATAGACTTCTTTGCTTCTCGCATATCTTCGGGGCTTAGAACAAACATGCCCCTCTTCTTTGGTGGTGGAGGTGGTTCAGGGACGGACCAATCTTCATGGTTTTTGGCAATCCTGCCAATCAAATCTTCTGCATCGTCCGGCGTCCTTTTCCTGAAAACACAACCAGCATAACTATCCAAATAGGACCTGGATTCATCAGTTAGACCAGCATAGAATATATCGATTAATTCGTTCTTAGGGACTTCATGTCCTGGTCTAGCTCGAATCAGACCGCAGTACCTCCCCCAAGCTTTAGGGAGGGACTCATCCTGCAACTGTTTAAAGTTATAAATTCTTTGTAAAGCAGCATGTTGCATGTGAGCAGGAAAGTACTTATCAACAAAAGAGTGAGCTAAGTCTTGAGGACTCTTAATGGAACCGCATGGAAGTGAATCATACCATGCTTTAGCACCTTCCTTCAAGGAGAAAGGAAGAAGCTTGGTAACATAAAAGTATCGTATCTTCTCATCTGTGGTAAACAGGCCACCCAACTCACCGAGTTTAGTCAGGTGTGCAATAGCATCATCATTTTCTCTGCCATAAAAGGGGTCAGCTTCAACCATAGGTATAAGTGAAAGATCAACAGAGAAATCATAATCAGGATCATCAATGCATATAGGAGATGTAGCAAATTCAGGATCAGGAACGGTTTTGTTCTTCAAAGAGTGTTTTTCAAACAGTTTCTTAATAACTTCAGGGTCAGAGCCAGAAAACACTGTCAGTTCCCTGCATAAATCTTCATCAAGCATATAGTAATTATCATCAAGGAGTCTCTCTTTGAGTTTACTCAAATCAGGATAATCATAAGTTTCACCAATAGGGTAGCGAGTAACAGGAATTTCAATTCCAGACTTTTTATCAGCAACAGCGATATGTTTCTCAAGAGCATAACCAAGGGAACTAATATCATCAACAGTAGTAGAAGCATCATCAAGAGTATCGGACATAGTAACAAATTCAGTAGGAGCATCATGTGGTGGTGGTGAGGCAAACTTACTCATAACGGAAGGTGAATCAAGTGTAGCACTAGTGCTCAAAACAGTACCTCTTCTTATAGTGGATAGTAAGATCGGAACCTTGGGGTCTCCTTTCTTACCCATAGCGGATGAAGTGCAGCAGGTAGGATACTTCAAGTAGACTTGTAAATATTGCTATGCTCCCCGGCAACGGCGCCAGAAAACGGTACTTGATAACCCTCAACCGTAAGGGATCGAGATAGTCTTCGCGGGTAAGAATAACCCAATTTATTGATTCGACACACGGGGAGCCAAAGAGTATTTATAAGCTTTGACAGTTGAGTTGTCAATTCAACCGCACCTGAAATATACTTACTTGCAACAAAAGATAAATGTTAACAGTGATATGATAGTGATGATAGTGATAGTAAAAGTAAACAGCAAAAGTAAATAGTAAAGGTAAATGGCAAAAGTAGCAACTAGTGACAAGCAGGATTTAAAACACTGTAGGCTAGGGAGATGGATGGTTGGGTGCTGCATGGATGAGATATATCATGATTCTAACTTGGGGCACGGCACATGGAAAAGTAATGATCATCTAGGCGAATATCAAACATTAGGCATGTATCCCGTAGGTAGTTGTGCGTGCTTGCAATAAGAACTTGCACAACATCTTTTGTCCTACCATCCCGCTACGAACGGGGCCAAAAGGAACTTATGGAAATTAAGGTGCTCCTATCAAAGAGCACCGGAACAAAGCAATGAACTCAATGGATACATGTAATCCTCAAACTACGGACCATCCCCTTTGGTGTCCCAAGCTGTCACTTTTGGGATCGCCGGTTCCGAACCGTAATAGGTGCAAACAACTCATAGATAGGATCAAGAACACAAATATATTCATGCAAACACATATGGTTCAGATCTGAAATCATGGCACTCGGGCCCTAAGTGTCAAGCATTAAGAATAACAAGTTGAAGCAAAGATGATAAACACCATAGTAGATGATAGGCAACATGCCCCCAACGATCTGACAAACTATTACATGATCTAACTCATCCAATCCCTACCACCCCCTTCGCCTACAGCAGGGGATTACTCACACATGGAGGGAGAAGTCATGGAGGGATGATGGAGTGGTGATGATGATGACGATGGCGATGATCTCCCCTCTCCGGAGGCCAATTCAGCCTCCAGATTAGCCCTCCCGAAGAAGAACAAAGGGTGGCGGCGGCTCCGCGACGAAAACTACGAAAAGAACTTCCGATCTGGGATTTCTCCGTCACGAGCTAAAATACGAGTCAAGGTAGGGCACCAGGGGAGGTGGGGCCCACCCAGGCGACCCCCCGGCGCGGCCAGGGGCTGGGCCACGCCACCAGGGCGCCTGGGCACCCCCTGGCCCCCCTCTGGCCCCACTTCTAGTTCCGGGTTCCTTTGGTTGCGTGGATTTTCTGTGATTTTTCGTGGATTTTTCTGAGATACCTAAAAATCCGTTTTCCTGCACACAATAAAACCATACAGGCAGCTCTGCTGAAAACAGCGTCAGTCCGGGTTAGTTTAGTTCAAATCATGCAAGAATGAGGTCAAAACAATATCAAAAGTGTTTGGAAAAGTAGATACGTTTGAGACGTATCAAACGGCGCTTGGTCCATACCACTATCTTCCTCCCCCCGGCAAACTTGTGCGCGAGGGAACTTTCTTCTCCTTGAGAAAAAAGAAAGAAGAGAGAATAGAGATATGGAGCCTTTGGGCCCGTTATTGCTTACCGGGGGTAGGTGTTGCACAAAGTGTCAGATAATACATGCAAGAAAAATAGAAAGCAAGAAATGACAAGTTGTGCGGGGCACATAAGCTTTACTTATGCACGGGGTCTGCGCCCGGCTTTGTACAAAGGATTACGTGCAACAGCGGCAAGACTTGTACAAAGGATTATGTGCAACAGCGGCAAGACTTGTACAAAAGGTGGTTGCCGGAGCGGATCACGGCAATCGCGCCTTACGGATAAAACTTACGAAGATGCTTGATGTTCCAGGAGTTGCTCACCGGAAAGCCATCTTCGGTTTCTACGCGGACAGCGTCGGGCCTAGTGACTCGTTTCACCCGATAAGGGCCTTCCCACTTCGGCGTCAACTTGTTGGAATTCTTGGCGGACTGAACGCGCCGAAGAACAAGGTCGCCTTCCTCGAGACTTCTGGCACTAACTTTGCGGCTATGGTAGCGGCGCAAAGCTTGCTGGTAGCGAGCAGCTCGCACAGCGGCCTGAAGACGGTCCTCCTCAAGGAGCAGCGCGTCATCTTGTCGCAGCTGCTCTTGCTCGAGCTCATCATAAGCGAGTACTTGAGGTGACCCGTATACGAGTTTCGTGGGGAGAACTGCCTCTGCTCCATAGACGAGAGCGAAAGGTGTCTGTCCAGTGGCTCAATTTGGCGTCGTCCAGATCGACCAAAGAGCCGCCGGCAACTCCTCGATCCAGTTTCTTCCGCACTTGTGCAACCTGTCGAAAGTTCATGTTTTGAGTCCGCGCAGCACTTCAGCGTTTGCTCTCTCCGCTTGACCGTTGCTCCTCGGGTGAGCAACAGAAGCGAAGCAGACCTTGGCGCCAAGGTCTTGAACGTACTGCATGAAGGTGCGACTTGTGAATTGTGTACCATTGTCGGTGATGATCCTGTTAGGGATCCCGAAACGGCAAACAATCGACCTGAAGAACTTGACTGCTGACTGTGCGGTCACCTTTCTCACCGGTTCCACTTCTGGCCACTTTGTGAACTTGTCGATTGCGACGTACAAGTACTCAAAGCCCCTGGCTGCGCGGGGAAAGGGCCCGAGGATGTCGAGCCCCCAGACCGAAAATGGCCAGGATAGAGGGATCGTCTGGAGAGCTTGAGCTGGTTGGTGTTTCTGCTTGGAATGGAACTGGCACGCTTCACACTTAGTTACTTGTGCAGTTGCATCCTGGAGGGCTTCTGGCCAAAAGAAACCTTGCCGGAATGCCTTGCCGGCAAGTGCTCTTGCGCCAATGTGGTGGCCACATATGCCTCCGTGTATCTCTGCCAACAGCTTCTGTCCATCTTCCCGGGGAATACACTTCAATTTCACACCGTTGAGTCTCCTTCTGTATAGTTCGTTGTCGACAAACTGGTACATACTTGACTGCCGGGCTACTCTTTCTGCTTCTTCTTGCTCTTCGGGAAGTTCTCCTGTCTGAAGGAAACGGACAATCTTCTGCGCCCATGCTGGAGCTTGTGGCTCGACAACAAGGACTAAAGACACTTGTGCTGTCGCGGGAACGTCCGCTTCTACGGCAAGAACCTGCGGTTCGGCCGGAGCTTGACATTCCCCGGCAAGCTTGCAGGAGCAAAACTTGTCGGGAGCGTCTGCTTCAACTGTACAAACCCTAGGGCTTGCAGGAGCAGACTGTTCATCAGCATTTTTGGTGTTGATCTTGGGGACTTTCTTGGCGGCGGCTTCGGGAAGCTCTGCCGGAAAATAGTCACCAGAAACCAACTTCCTCTTCTTGCTTTGTCCAATTGATGGTGTTACGGATGTTTGAGTCAGCTTGAGCACAAAGATTCCTGGTTCCACAGGTAACTTAAGTGCGGCGCACTTTGACAGGCCATCTGCGATGTCGTTTTGAGTTCTTGGAACGTGCTCCATCTGTAGGCCGTCAAAGTGTTCTTCGAGCTTTCTCACTTCGTCGACGTAGGCTTCTATCAACGGACTCTGGTAGTTCTTGTTTACTTGGCGGACGACAAGCTGTGAGTCACCCCTTACAATAAGCTTCTTGATCCCAAGGTCTGCCGCGATACTGAGACCGGCAAGCAAACCTTCATACTCTGCAATATTGTTTGTCGCTTGCTCCTTGGGAAAGTGCATCTGGACTATGTACTTGAGGTGCTCTCCAGTGGGTGCGACAAGCAGCATGCCGGCATCGGCGCCTTGCAGCGAGAAGGCACCGTCAAAGTACATTATCCACTCTTTACTCGCTTCCTTGATGGGGATGCTCGTCTCTGGAATCTCCTCATCTGGCGTTGGCGTCCACTCTGCTATAAACTCTGCCAATGCTCTGCTCTGGATGGTTGAAGTGCTTTCAAACATGAGGCCAAAGCTTGACAGTTCCAGTGCCCATTCCACAATCCTGCCCGTTGCTTCTGGATTCTGCAGTATCCTTTTCAGCGGAAAGCGGGTGACCACTGTTATCTCGTGTGCTTGGAAGTAATGGCGCAGCTTTCTTGAGGCCATGAGAAGGCCGAAAAGCAACTTCTGCACACCAGAATACCTTGACCTAGCTCCCTGGAGAAGGGAGCTGACAAAGTAAACTGGGCGCTGCACCATCTTCTTCCGTACTTCCTCTTGCATCTGCACAGATCCATCCTTGTCGGGACCAGAGCTTGTCGGGGAAGCCCCCTGCTTGTCGCCGGATACGCTTGCCGCAGTTGCTGACTCATCATCTGCCTCCCTCTCCGCTACTAACGCAGCACTAACCACTTGATTGGTCGCCGCTAGGTAAAGTAGCAACTTCTCTTGTGGTTTAGGTGCGACAAGTATCGGAGTAGAGGACAGGTACCTCTTCAAGTCTTGCAGCGCAGCCTCCGCTTCCGGAGTCCATTTCATTGGGCCTGCCTTTTTCAAAATTTTGAAAAACGGCAGGGCGCGCTCTGCTGACTTAGAGATAAACCTGCTGAGAGCAGCCACGCAACCGGCAAGTCTTCGGACATCCTTGACGCGCTTGGGTGCTTCGATCTGCTCAATGGCCTTGATCTTGTCGGGATTGGCTTCAATCCCCCTCCGGGACACGAAGAACCCGAGAAGCTTGCCGGAGGGGACCCCAAACACGCACTTCTCGGGGTTGAGCTTGAGCTGGATCTTGCGCAGATTTGCAAAGGTTTCATCTAAATCTTGGATCAGAGTAGTCCTGTCCTTGCTCTTGACCACTATGTCATCCATGTATGCTTCTACATTTCTGTGTATCTGTGGCTCAAAAGCAGTATGGACTACCTTTGCAAATGTTGAACCAGCATTCTTCAATCCGAAAGGCATGCGTATGAAACAGTAAGTGCCACATGGAGTAATGAATGCGGTCTTCTCTTTATCTTCTTCAGCCATGAAGATCTGGTGGTATCCTGAGTATGCGTCAAGAAATGAAAGCAGGTCGCATCCAGCCGTGGAGTCAACGATCTGGTCAATGCGCGGCAAGGGAAATGGATCTTTGGGACAAGCTTTATTCACATCGGTGAAGTCGATACGAAGCCTCCACTTCCCGTTCTCCTTGCGCACGACTACAGGATTGGCCAACCACATTGGATGGAGCACTCCTCTGACAAGGCCTGTCACTTCCAACTTCTTGATTTCTTCTGCTATGAACTCTTGGCACTCCACCGCTTGTTTTCTAACCTTCTGCTTGACGGGCCGCGCGTGAGGACAAACGACAAGCTTGTGCTCAATCACTTTCCTGGGAACACCGGGGATGTCAGATGGTTGCCATGCAAACACGTCGACATTCGCCCACAGGAAAGCAACGAGCGCGCTTTCCTATTTAGGGTCAAGCGTGGCACTGATGGTAAAAGTACCACCAGTGCCGTCCTCCTTGGCGGACACCTTCTTGGTCTCTGGTGGAGCCACCATCGTCTTCTTACACTTGCCGGTGGAGCTCGATGGTGCGTCCTCGACGGCAGCGCAGCACTCCGAAGAGGTGCGTTTGCCGGAGTGGGCCCCAGAGCTCTTGCCGTTCTTTGTCTTGTTCTTCCCTCCGGGAGCTTCAGCGGCAAGTGTGTTGCTATCTGTTGCGGCTGCTGCTTCCCGGTAGATCTTGTCGGCGCAGATAAGGGCATCCTTCTTGTCGCCAGGGACAGAGATGACGCTTATCGGGCCTGGCATCTTGAGCATGTTATAGGCATAGTGAGAGGCTGCCATGAATTTGGCGAGTGCTAGACGACCAAGTATCCTATTGTAAGGCAATGGGATATCGGCAACGTCAAAAGTGATCCTCTCAGTCCTGAAGTTCAGCTCGCCGCCAAATGTCACTAGCAGTGTGATCTTCCCCTTCGGCTTGCTCCTTCCCGGGTTGATCCCTTGGAATGTGCCGGTCTCTTCGAGCTCGCTGTCGGGGATTTGGAGTTTTCGACCACAGCGGAGCAGATCAAGTTTAGGCCGGCCCCACCGTCAACTAACATCTTAGTGACCTTGAGGTTGCGGATAGTTGGTGAAACCAACATCGGCAAACACCCGACCGCAGTCATGCGATCAGGGTGGTCCTCAATGTCAAAGACGATAGGCGTGCTGGACCACTTCAGAAGCTTGCGCGACTCGACGGGTGGTTCTGCTGCATTGACTTCCCGCACCCACTGTTTGAGTTGGCGGCGCGAAGTATGCAGAGATGCACCACCGTCAATGCACAAAACCTCTGTGGCTTTTTGAAACTCCTGTTCGTTGGTTTCCCCATCATCCATGTCTTCATCTTCGTCATCGTCTTCATCCTTGTCGTGGCCGCGGGGAGGTCTATCTCATTGCCGCTGCTTGGCCTTGCCGCGGCGTCCTCCCCGGCCTTTGAATGGCTGCTTCTTGCCGGATCCACCATCACCTCCTTGGGCCTTCTCCTTGTCGCGTCGCTCGTACTGATTAGCTTTTTGCTGCTCGACGAGGTACTCGACCCTTTTGCAGTTCTGGAGGTTGTGGCCCTTGGTGCGGTGGATCTTGCTGTACTGCTTGTCGGTGCCGTCCTGCTTGTCGGCGGCCGCCACAGCCTGGCAGTTGGTGCACGTGACAGTCTCCTTGCCGGAGCTTCCAACTTGGGCTTTCTTGGCGCCAGCCTCCTTGCCTGACTGCTCAACAACTAGCACTTCCTTGTTCTTCTTCTTCTAGTTGTTCTGCCGCCGGTTCTTCTTTGCCGGGGCGGCATCTTCACTGTCAGATCCCCCTGCTCCTGTATCCTCTCCGGGGAGCTTCCTCCCCTCTTCAGCGCGTGCACACTTGTCGGCCAGGGCGTACAGCTCGCTGACGGCCCTGATCTTGCACATCGCCATCTCCTCCCTCATCCTGCGGTTACGCACGTTCTGATGGAACGTGCTGATAACCGCGGCAGGGTGGACGTCTGGGATGTTGTGTTGCACGCGGCTGAACCTTTGGATATACTTGCGCAGGGGCTCTCCTTCCTTCTGGGCGAGCAGGTGAAGGTCACTCTCATGGCCATGAGGCTTGTGGCCGCCTGTGAAGGCGCCGACAAACTGATGGCACAGCTCAGCCCAAGAAGAAATGGAGTTGTCCGGCAAGTGCATGAGCCAGGACCTGACGTTTGGCTTGAGTACCAGCGGAAAGTAATTGGCGAGTATCTTCTCGTCTCGTCCCCCAGCAGCCTGCACCGCGATAGTGTAGATGCTGAGGAACTCCGACGGGTGTGTCTTGCTGTCGTACTTCTCCGGTACATAGGGCTTGAAGTTCTTCATGCTGGGCCACTGGACTTGCCGCAGCTCACGAGTGAACGCAGGGCAACCTACCGCGTACGGCAAATCGCCTGGTCCCCCTGGCGCTTGCATGTCAACAGGGGGCCCAGCGCGCTGGTCGGATTGACGCCGCGCTTCTCTCCGGCGCTCGATGCGAGTGCGAGCGTCTTCTTGTTGTCGATCGTCGAGAACTTGGCGCTGATTGCGGCGAGCTCGCGGATCTGATGACGCAGTGGAGTCGTCATCGATGTTGATCCGGTGAGTCGGCGATTTCGGCCTTCGGGGTACTGAGTGGAAGCTTGCCGCCGCAAGCGTCTTGCCGCGGTTGCTATCTTGTCGCTTCTGGGAGCTTGTCGCTCACGGGCTTTGCCGCGACGCATGGCGTGCCGCGGCAAGTTCCTTGAGATGACTTTGATTGGCCTCCCCGGCAAGCTCCTCTTGCCAGGGTCTTGTGTCTTGAGTCGTTTTGTGCCTTGAGTGGCCGTCCCGGCAAGCTCCTCTTGCCGGGGTCTTGTCTCTTTGGCCTAAATACTTTGTACTTGAATGGCAACAAAGGTGTTGGGGAACGTAGTATTTTAAAAATTTCCTACGATCACGCAAGATCTATCTACTAGATGCATAGCAACGAGAGGGAAGAGTGTGTCTACGTACCCTCGTAGACCGGAAGCGGAAGCGTCAAGTGACGCGGTTGATGTTGTCGAACTTCTTCGTGATCCTACCGATCAAGTACCGAACGTACGGCACCTCCGTGTTCAGCACACGTTCAGCTTGATGACGTCCCACGAGCTCTTGATCCAGTTGAGCTTCACGGGAGAGATTCGTCAGCACGACGGCGTGGTGACGGATATGATGTATTCACCGGCGCAGGGCTTCGCCTAAGCTCCGTGACGGTATGACCGAGGTGTGTTTCTATGGGAGGGGCACCGCACAAGGCTAAAATAATTCAACTTCTGTGTCTTTGGGTGCCCCCCTGCCCCCGTATATAAAGGAGCAAGGGAGGGAGGCCGGCCAACTTCTCCTGGTGCGGCTAGGGAAGGAGTCCTACTAGGAATAGGATTGCAATCCTATTCCT
Source organism: Secale cereale (assembly GCA_902687465.1). Lineage (NCBI taxonomy): Eukaryota > Viridiplantae > Streptophyta > Magnoliopsida > Poales > Poaceae > Secale > Secale cereale. Next base: position 788,559,780 of record LR738713.1, on the reverse strand, counting down.
AGTAGGATTCACCAAAAGAAAGAAGAGGGAAAGGAATAGGAGAGGTGGCGCCCCCCCCCCCAATCCTAGTCCAACTAGGAACCCTAGGTGGGGGCGCCGGCCAGCCCTATGGGCTGCCTCTCTCTTTCCCTTTAGGACCACTATGGACCATCCCCTCTCGTAGGGGGTTCCGGTAACCCCCTCCGGCAATCCCGATAAATCCGAAACTTTCCCGGAACACTTCCGGTGTCCGAATATAGTCGTCCAATATATCAATCTTTATGTCTCGGACATTCCGAGACTCCTCGTCATGTCCTTGATCTCATCCGGGACTCCGAACTACCTTCGGTACATCAATACTCATAAACTCATAATACCGATCGTCATCAAACGTTAAGCGTGCGGACCCTACGGGTTCGAGAACTATGTAGACATGACCGAGACTCATCTCCGGTCAATAACCAATAGCGGAACCTAGATGTTCATATTGGCTCCTACATATTCTACGAAGATCTATTATCGGTCAGAACCGCATAACAACATACGTTGTTCCTTTTGTCAACGGTATGTTACTTGCCCGAGATTCGATCGTCGGTATCTCTATACCTAGTTCAATCTCGTTACTGGCAAGTCTCTTTACTCGTTCCGTAACTCATCATCTCGTGACTAACTCATTAGTCTTTTGCTTGCAAGGCTTATTGTGATGTGTGTTACCGAGAGGGCCCAGAGATACCTCTCCGACACTCGGAGTGACAAATCCTAATCTTGATCTATGCCAACACCACGAATACTTTTGGAGACACCTGTAGAGCATCTTTATGATCACCCAGTTACGTTGTGACGTTTGATAGCACACAAGGTGTTCCTACGGTATTCGGGAGTTGCATAATCTCATAGTCATAGGAACATGTATAAGTCATGAAGAAAGCAATAGCAGTAAAACTAAACGATCATAGTGCTATGCTAACGGATGGGTCTTGTCCATCACATCATTCTCCTAATGATGTGATCCCGTTGATCAAATGACAACTCATGTCTATGGCTAGGAAACATAACCATCTTTGATCAATGAGCTAGTCTAGTAGAGGCATACTAGGGACTTACTGTTTTGTCTATGTATCCACACATGTACTAAGTTTCCGGTTAATACAATTCTAGCATGAATAAAAGACATTTATCATGATATAAGGAAATACAAATAACAACGTTATTATTGCCTCTAGGGCATATTTCCTTCACGTGCTTGGTCGACGCTACATATATACTACACATACGTATATGGAGGACTAGAGTCACGCTAGCTAGCTAGCTAGCTGCTAGCTATACTAAGCAAACGAAGGAACAGAAGATCTCGTATATATAATCAACATATATATATATATATATGCATACAGAGAGATGTAATATCGACCACCTCTCCTTCTCCGAGAGATTGGTCGAACAACAAGTTCTCGTATATCGTCTATCCCGACACTACCGGGCACATATATACAATAATTATCTCTTACAAAAATAATCTCCTAACACATGGATGCATGGTCCACATAGTATTCTCCGTCTTCAGCGATCACGTGTTCAAGGAAGAATGCCGCCAATTCCTCTTGAATTGCTCGCAGACGATCTGGTGTTAGGAGTTCATCCCGCATCCGAAACATCTAATTTGAAGTAGGGGGTCAATACATGAAATGATGCTATAAATTTGTGAATATTATTGATTGCTTACGCACTTCAAATTGTTCATCAGTGTAGCCCCGCTCACAGGTCGTGTGGCGGATGGACTCGCAAATGTAGTATCCACAATAATCATTCCCGGGTTCCTGCCACAACCACTTTACAAGAAATAGAGCTCAATCAAACTGATAAGCAAGAATGCCAAATTGGTATTGATGAAACTAGCGCTTGAATCAAGATATAGGAGATGCGCGTGCGGAACATGCTACTATATAGTACTTACTTTCGGGTATCTTCAATTGTAGCTTCTTCGGCAGTCCCGGAGCTTTTTTGATGAATTTTTTCCAAGCCCTGCCAGACAAAGGAAACAATTGTTGGGGAACGTAGTATTTTAAAATTTTCCTACGATCACGCAAGATCTATCTACCAGATGCATAGCAACGAGAAGGGAGAGTGTGTCTACGTACCCTCGTAGACCGGGAGCGGAAGCGTCAAGTGACGCGGTTGATGTTGTCGAACTTCTTCGCGATTCAACCGATCAAGCACCGAACGTACGGCACCTCCGCGTTCAGCACACGTTCAGCTTGATGACGTCCCACGAGCTCTTGATCCAGTTGAGCTTCACGGGGGAGTTTCGTCAGCACGACGGCGTGGTGACGGATATGATGTGAACACCGGCGCAGGGCTTCTCCTAAGCTTCGCGACGGTACGACCGAGGTGTGATTCTGTGGAGGGGGGCACCGCACACGGCTAAAACAATTCAACTTGTGTGTCTTTGGGTGCCCCCCTGCCCCCGTATATCAAGGAGCAAGGGAGGAGGGGCCGGCCACCTCCTATGGTGCGGCTAGGGAGGGGACTCCTACTAGGAATAGGATTGCAATCCTATTCCTAGTAGGATTCACCGAAAGGAAGAAGGGGGAAAGGAATAGGAGAGGTGGCGCCCCCCCAATCCTAGTCCAACTAGGATTCCTAGGTGGGGGCGCCGGCCAGCCCTATGGGCTGCCTCTCTCTCACCCTTTAGGCCCACTATGGACCATCCCCTCTCGTAGGGGGTTCCGGTAACCCCCTCCGGCATTCCCGATAAATCCGAAACTTTTCCGGTATACTTCCGGTGTCCGAATATAGCCGTCCAATATATCAATCTTTATGTCTCGGACATTCCGAGACTCCTCGTCATGTCCGTGATATCATCCGGGACTCCGAACTACCTTCGGTACATCAATACTCAAAAACTCATAATACCGATCGTCATCAAACGTTAAGCGTGCGGACCCTACGGGTTCGAGAACTATGTAGACATGACCGAGACTCATCTCCGGTCAATAACCAATAGCGGAACCTGGATGTTCATATTGGCTCCTACATATTCTACGAAGATCTTTTATCGGTCAGAACCGCATAACAACATACGTTGTTCCTTTTGTCAAACGGTATGTTACTTGCCCGAGATTCGATCGTCGGTATCTTTATACCTAGTTCAATCTCGTTTACCGGCAAGTCTCTTTACTCGTTCCGTAACACATCATCTCGTGACTAACTCATTAGTCTTTTGCTTGCAAGGCTTATTATGATGTGTGTTACCGAGAGGGCCCAGAGATACCTCTCCGACACTCGGAGTGACAAATCCTAATCTTGATCTATACCAACACCACGAATACTTTCGGAGACACCTGTAGAGCATCTTTATGATCACCCAGTTACGTTGTGACGTTTGATAGCACACAAGGTGTTCCTACGGTATTCGGGAGTTGCATAATCTCATAGTCATAGGAACATGTATAAGTCATGAAGAAAGCAATAGCAGTAAAACTAAACGATCATAGTGCTATGCTAACGGATGGGTCTTGTCCATCACATCATTCTCCTAATGATGTGATCCCGTTGATCAAATGACAACTCATGTCTATGGTTAGGAAACGTAACCATCTTTGATCAATGAGCTAGTCTAGTAGAGGCATACTAGGGACATACTGTTTTGTCTATGTATTCACACATGTACTAAGTTTCCGGTTAATACAATTCTAGCATGAATAAAAGACATTTATCATGATATAAGGAAATACAAATAACATCTTTATTATTGCCTCTAGGGCATATTTCCTTCTGTCTCCCACTTGAACTAGAGTCAATAATCTAGATTACAAAGTGATGATCCTCACACCCATGGAGTCCTGGTGCTGATCATGTTTTGCCCGTGGAAGAGGCTTAGTCAACGGGTCTGCAACATTCAGATCCGTATGTATTTTGCAAATCTCTATGTCTCCCTCCTTGACTAGATCGCGGATGGAATTGAAGCGTCTTTTGATGTGCTTTGTTCTCTTGTGAAACCTGGATTCCTTCGCCAAGGCTATGGCTCCAGTGTTGTCACAAAAGATTTTCATTGGACCCGATGCACTAGGTATTACTCCTAGATCGGATATGAACTCCTTCATCGAGACTCCTTCATTTGCTGCTTCCGAAGCAGCTATGTATTCCGCTTCACACGTAGATCCCGCCACGAGGCTCTGCTTGGAACTGCACCAACTGACAGCTCCGCCGTTCAATAAAAATACATATCCGGTTTGTGACTTTGAGACATCCGGATCAGTGTCAAAGCTAGAATCGACGTAACCGTTTATGACGAGCTCTTTGTCACCTCCATACACGAGAAACATATCCTTTGTTCTTTTCAGATACTTCAGGATGTTTTTGACCGCTGTCCAGTGATCCACTCCTGGATTACTTTGGTACCTCCCTGCTAGACTTATAGCAAGGCACACATCAGGCCTGGTACACAGCATTGCATACGTGATAGATCCTATGGCTGAGGCATAGGGAATGACTTTCATTTTTTCTCTATCTTCTGCAGTGGTCGGGCATTGAGTCTTACTCAACTTCATACCTTGTAAAACAGGCAAGAACCCTTTCTTTGACTGATCCATTTTGAACTTCTTCAAAATCTTATCAAGGTACGTGCTTTGTGAAAGTCCAATGAAGCATCTTGATCTATCTCTATAGATTTTGATGCCTAATATGTAAGCAGCTTCTCCGAGGTCTTTCATCGAAAAACTTTTATTCAAGTATCCTTTTATGCTATCCAGAAATTCTATATCATTTCCAATCAACAATATGTCATCTACATATAATATTAGAAATGATACAGAGCTCCCACTCACTTTCTTGTAAATACAGGCTTCTCCAGAAGTCTGTATAAAACCATATGCTTTGATCACCTCATCAAAGCGTATATTCCAACTCCGAGATGCTTGCACCAGTCCATAGATGGATCGCTGGAGCTTGCATACTTTGTCAGCACCTTTTGGATCGACAAAACCTTCTGGTTGCATCATATACAACTTTTCTTTGAGATATCCATTTAGGAATGCAGTTTTGACATCCATTTGCCAGATTTCATAATCATAAAATGCGGCAATTGCTAACATGATTCGGACAGACTTAAGCATCGCTACAGGTGAGAAAGTCTCATCGTAGTCAACTCCTTGAACTTGTCGAAAACCTTTCGCAACAAGTCGAGCTTTGTAAACAGTAATATTACCGTCTGCGTCGGTCTTCCTCTTGAAGATCCATTTATTTTCGATGGCTTGCCGATCATCGGGCAAGTCAACCAAAGTCCACACTTTGTTCTCATACATGGATCCCATCTCAGATTTCATGGCTTCAAGCCATTTTGCGGAATCTGGGCTCATCATCGCTTCCTCATAGTTCGTAGGTTCATCATGGTCTAGTAACATGATTTCCAGAACTGGGTTGCCGTACCACTCTGGTGCAGAACGTACTCTGGTTGATCTACGACGTTCAGCAGAAACTTGATCCGAAGTTTCATGATCATTATCATTAACTTCCTCACTGATTGGTGTAGGAATCACTGGAACAATTTTCTGTGATGTACTACTTTCCAATCCGGGAGAAGGTACAATTACCTCATCAAGTTCTACTTTCCTTCCACTCACTTCTTTCGAGAGAAACTCTTTTTCTAGAAAGGATCCATTCTTAGCAACGAATATCTTGCCTTCGGATCTGTGATAGAAGGTGTACCCAACAGTCTCTTTTGGGTATCTTATGAAGACACATTTCTCCGACTTGGGTTCGAGCTTATCAGGTTGAAGCTTTTTCACATAAGCATCGCAGCCCCAAACTTTAAGAAACGACAACTTTGGTTTCTTGCCAAACCATAGTTCATAAGGTGTCGTATCAACGGATTTAGATGGTGCCCTATTTAACGTGAATGCAGTTGTCTCTAAAGCATAACCCCAAAATGATAGTGGTAAATCGGTAAGAGACATCATAGATCGTACCATATCTAATAAAGTACGGTTACGACGTTCGGATACACCATTACGCTGTGGTGTTCCAGGTGGCGTGAGTTGTGAAACTATTCCACATTGTTTTAAATGAAGACCAAACTCGTAACTCAAATATTCTCCTCCACGATCAGATCGTAGAAACTTTATTTTCTTGTTACGATGATTCTCTACTTCACTCTGAAATTCTTTGAACTTTTCAAATGTTTCAGACTTGTGTTTCATTAAGTAGATATACCCATATCTGCTCAAATCATCAGTGAAGGTCAGAAAATAACGATACCCGCCGCGAGCTTCAACACTCATTGGACCACATACATCAGTATGTATGATTTCCAACAAATCTGTTGCTCGCTCCATAGTTCCGGAGAACGGAGTTTTAGTCATCTTGCCCATGAGGCATGGTTCGCAAGCACCAAGTGATTCATAATCAAGTGATTCCAAAAGTCCATCATTATGGAGTTTCTTCATGCGTTTTACACCAATATGACCTAAACGGCAGTGCCACAAATAAGTTGTACTATCATTATTAACCTTGCATCTTTTGGTTTCAATATTATGAATATGTGTATCACTACAATCGAGATCCAATAAGAATAGACCACTCTTCAAGGGTGCATGACCATAAAAGATATTATTCATAAAAATAGAACAAACCATTATTCTCTGATTTGAATGAATAACCGTCTCGCAATAAACAAGATCCAGATATAATGTTCATGCTTAACGCTGGAACCAAATAACAATTATTTAGGTCTAATACTAATCCCGAAGGTAGATGTAGAGGTAGCGTGCCGACGGTGACCACATCGACTTTGGAACCATTTCCCACGCGCATCGTCACCTCGTCCTTAGCCAATCTTCGTTTAATCCGTAGTCCCTGTTTCGAGTTACAAATATTAGCAACCGAACCGGTATCAAATACCCAGGTACTACTACGAGCATTAGTAAGGTACACATCAATAACATGTATATCACATATACCTTTGTTCACCTTGCCATCCTTCTTATCCGCCAAATACTTGGGGGAGTTCCGTTTCCAGTGTCCAGTCCCCTTGCAGTAGAAGCACTCAGTTTCAGGCTTGGCTCCAGATTTGGGTTTCTTCGTGGAAGTAGCAACTGTTTTGCTATTCTTTTTGAAGTTCCCCTTCTTTCCCTTGCCCTTTTTCTTGAAACTAGTGGTCTTGTTAACCATCAACACTTGATGCTCCTTTTTGATTTCTACCTCCGCAGCTTTGAGCATGGCGAAGAGCTCGGGAATTGTCTTTTGCATCCCTTGCATATTATAGTTCATCACGAAGCCTTTATAGCTTGGTGGCAGTGATTGAAGAACTCTATCAATAACACTATCCTCGTCAACTTTGCAACCAAGTTGAGTCATATGATTGTAATACCCAGACATTCTGAGTAAGTGTTCACTGATAGAACTATTCTCCTCCATCTTGCAGCTGTAGAACTTATTGGAAATCTCATATTTCTCAATTCGGGCATTTGCTTGAAATATTAACTTCAACTCCTGGAACATCTCATATGGTCCATGACGTTCAAAACATCGTTGAAGTCCCGGTTCTAAGCCGTAAAGCATGGCACACTGAACTATCGTGTAGTCATCAGACCGCGACTGCCAGATGTTCAAAGCGTCTACATTAGCGGGAGGGGGCTTGTCACCTAGCGGTGCTTCAAGGACATAATTCTTCTGTGCAGCAATGAGGATAATCCTCAGGTTACAGACCCAGTCCGTGTAATTGCTACCATCATCTTTCAACTTAGCTTTCTCTAGGAATGCATTAAAATTCAAAGGAACGGTAGCACGGGCCATTGATCTACAACAACATAGATATGCAAAAACTATCAGGACTAAGTTCATGATAATGTTAAAGTTTGATTTAATCATATTAAATTAAAGAACTCCCACTTAGATAGACATCCCTCTGGTCATCTAAATGATCACGTGATCGAAATCAACTAAACCATGTCCGATCATCACGTGAGATGGAGTAGTTTCAATGGTGAACATCTTATGTTGATCATATCTACTATATGATTCACGCTCGACCTTTCGGTCTCCAGTGTTCCGAGGCCATATCTGCATATGCTAGGCTCGTCAAGTTTAACCCGAGTATTCTGCGTGTGCAAAACTGGCTTACACCCGTTGTATTTGAATGTAGAGCTTATCACACCCGATCATCACGTGGTGTCTCGGCACGACGAACTTTCGCAACAGTGCATACTCAGGGAGAACACTTATACCTTGAAATTTAGTAAGGGATCATCTTATAATGCTACCGTCGTTCTAAGCAAAATAAGAAGCATAATAAGATAAACATCACATGCAATCAAAATATGTGACATGATATGGCCATCATCATCTTGTGCTTTTGATCTCCATCTCCAAAGCACCGTCATGATCACCTTTGTCACCGGCTCAACACCTTGATCTTCATTGTAGCATCGTTGTCGTCTCGCCAACTATTGCTTCTACGACTATCGCTACCGCTTAGTGATAAAGTAAAGCAATTACATGGCGATTGCATTTCATATAATAAAGCGACAACCATATGGCTCCTGCCAGTTGCCGATAACTTTACAAAACATGATCATCTCATACAAAACCGTATAACTCATCATGTCTTGACCATATCACATCACAACATGCCCTGCAAAAACAAGTTAGACGTCCTCTACTTTGTTGTTGCAAGTTTTACGTGGCTGCTACGGGCTTAGCAAGAACCGTTCTTACCTACGCATACAAAACCACAACGATGTTTCGTCAAGTATGTGCTGTTTTAACCTTCACAAGGACCGGGCATAGCCACACTTGATTCAGCTAAAGTGAGAGAGACAGACACCCGCCAGTCACCTTTAAGCAACGAGTGCTCGTAACGGTGAAACCAGTCTCGCGTAAGCGTACGCGTAATGTCGGTCCGAGCCGCTTCATCTCACAATACCGCCGAAGCAAAGTATGACATGCTGGTAAGCAGTATGACTAGTATCGCCCACAACTCATTGTGTTCTACTCGTGCATATCATCTAAGCATAGACCTGGCTCTGATACCACTGTTGGGGAACGTAGTATTTTAAAATTTTCCTACGATCACGCAAGATCTATCTACTAGATGCATAGCAACGAGAGGGAAGAGTGTGTCTATGTACCCTCGTAGACCGGAAGCGGAAGCGTCAAGTGACGCGGTTGATGTTGTCGAACTTCTTCGCGATCCAACCGATCAAGTACCGAACGTACGGCACCTCCGCGTTCAGCACACGTTCAGCTTGATGACGTCCCACGAGCTCTTGATCCAGTTGAGCTTCACGGGAGAGTTTCGTCAGCACGATGGCGTGGTGACGGATATGATGTATTCACCGGCGCAGGGCTTCGCCTAAGCTCCATGACGGTATGACCGAGGTGTGTTTCTGTGGAGGGGGGCACCGCACACGGCTAAAACAATTCAACTTCTGTGTCTTTGGGTGCCCCCTGCCCCCGTATATAAAGGAGCAAGGGAGGGAGGCCGGCCAACTTCTCCTGGTGCGGCTAGGGAAGGAGTCCTACTAGGAATAGGATTGCAATCCTATTCCTAGTAGGATTCACCAAAAGAAAGAAGAGGGAAAGGAATAGGAGAGGTGGCGCCCCCCCCCCCAATCCTAGTACAACTAGGAACCCTAGGTGGGGGCGCCGGCCAGCCCTATGGGCTGCCTCTCTCTTTCCCTTTAGGCCCACTATGGACCATCCCCTCTCGTAGGGGGTTCCGGTAACCCCCTCCGGCAATCCCGATAAATCCGAAACTTTCCCGAAACACTTCCGGCGTCCGAATATAGTCGTCCAATATATCAATCTTTATGTCTCGGACATTCCGAGACTCCGCGTCATGTCCGTGATCTCATCCGGGACTCCGAACTACCTTCGGTACATCAATACTCATAAACTCATAATACCGATCGTCATCAAACGTTAAGCGTGCGGACCCTACGGGTTCGAGAACTATGTAGACATGACCGAGACTCATCTCCGGTCAATAACCAATAGCGGAACCTGGATGTTCATATTGGCTCCTACATATTCTACGAAGATCTATTATCGGTCAGAACCGCATAACAACATACGTTGTTCCTTTTGTCAACGGTATGTTACTTGCCCGAGATTCGATCGTCGGTATCTCTATACCTAGTTCAATCTCGTTACTGGCAAGTCTCTTTACTCGTTCCGTAACTCATCATCTCGTGACTAACTCATTAGTCTTTTGCTTGCAAGGCTTATTGTGATGTGTGTTACCGAGAGGGCCCAGAGATACCTCTCCGACACTCGGAGTGACAAATCCTAATCTTGATCTATGCCAACACCACGAATACTTTCGGAGACACCTGTAGAGCATCTTTATGATCACCCAGTTACGTTGTGACGTTTGATAGCACACAAGGTGTTCCTACGGTATTCGGGAGTTGCATAATCTCATAGTCATAGGAACATGTATAAGTCATGAAGAAAGCAATAGCAGTAAAACTAAACGATCATAGTGCTATGCTAACGGATGGGTCTTGTCCATCACATCATTCTCCTAATGATGTGATCCCGTTGATCAAATGACAACTCATGTCTATGGTTAGGAAACGTAACCATCTTTGATCAATGAGCTAGTCTAGTAGAGGCATACTAGGGAGATACTGTTTTGTCTATGTATTCACACATGTACTAAGTTTCCGGTTAATACAATTCTAGCATGAATAAAAGACATTTATCATGATATAAGGAAATACAAATAACATCTTTATTATTGCCTCTAGGGCATATTTCCTTCAAAAGGAGCCATGGAGGACCTTGGCGGCCGTCTGGCAAGCCTTGCCGCGGGACGCTGCAACTGCCCGTGCACAAGTTCGGGATACTAAGGTACCCCTACTTTAGTACACCGACAGACATGTTTTGGTCTATCTATTCACACATGCATTACGATTTCCGGATAATACAATTGTAGCATGAACACTAGACAATTATCATGAACAAGGAAATATAATAATAACAATTTTATTATTGCCTCTAGGGAATATTTCCAACAGTCTCCCACTTGCACTAGAGTCAATAATCTAGTTACATTGTGATGAATCGAACACCCATAGAGTTCAGGTGTTGATCATGTTTTGCTCGTGGAAGAGGTTTAGTCAACGGATCTGCGACATTCAGATCCGTATGCACTTTACAAATATCTATGTCTCCATCTTGAATATAACTTCGAATGGAGTTGAAGTGGCGCTTGATGTGCTTGGTCTTCTTGTGAAACCTGGGCTCCTTGGCAATGGCAATAGCTCCAGTGTTGTCATAGAAGAGATTCATCGGGCTCGACGCGCTTGGAATAACTCCTAGGTCGGTGATGAACTCCTTCATCCAGACTCCTTCATGCGCTGCTTCTGAAGCAGCTATGTACTCCGCTTCACATGTTGATGCCGCCACGACGCTTTGCTTGCAACTGCACCAGCTGACTGCCCCACCATCCAAAATATACACGTATCCGGTTTGTGACTTGGAGTCATCCGGATCTATGTCGAAGCTAGCATCGATGTAACCCTTTAGGACGAGCTCTTCGTCACCTCCATAAATGAGAAACATATCCTTCGTCCTTTTCAGGTACTTCAGGATGTTCTTGACCGCTGGCCAGCGTTCCATTCTGGGATCACTTTGTTACCTCCCCACCAAACTTATGGCAAGGTTCACATCAGGTCTGGTACACAACATGGCATACATAATAGAACATATGGCCGAGGTATAAGGGGTGACACTCATCTTTTCTCTATCTTCTGCCGAGGTCGGGCATTGAGCTGTGCTCAATCTCATACCTTGTAACACAGGCAAGAACCCTTTCTTGGACTGATCCATATTGAACTTCTTCAATATCTTGTCAAGGTATGTGCTTTGTGAAAGACCAATGAGATGTCTCGATCTATCTCTATAGATCTTGATGCCTAATATGTAAGCAGCTTCTCCAAGGTCCTTCATTGAAAAACACTTATTCAAGTAGGCCTTTATGCTTTCCAAGAGTTCTACATCATTTCCCATCAACAATATGTCATCCACATATAATATGAGAAATGCTACAGAGCTCCCACTCACTTTCTTGTAAATACAGGCTTCTCCATAAGTCTATATGAACCCAAACGCTTTGATCACCTCATCAAAGCGAATGTTCCAACTCCGAGATGCTTGCACCAGCCCATAGATGGAGCGCTGGAGCTTGCATACCTTGTTAGCATTCTCTTAGGATCGACAAAACCTTCTGGCTATATCATATACAATTCTTCCTGAAGGAAGCCGTTAAGGAATGCCGTTTTGACGTCCATTTGCCATATCTCATAATCATAGAATGCGGCAATTGCTAACATGATTCGGACGGACTTCAGCATCGCTATGGGAGAGAAAGTCTCATCGTAGTCAATTCCTTGAACTTGTCGATAACCCTTAGAAAAAAGCCGAGCCTTATAGATGGTCACATTTCCATCCATGTCAGTCTTCTTCTTAAAGAACCATTTATTTCTTATGGATCCCCGATCATCGGGCAAGTCAACCAAAGTCCATACTTTGTTATCATACATGGATCCTATCTCGGATTTCATGGCTTCAAGCCATTTGTTGGAATCCAGGCCCGCCATCACTTCTTCATAGTTCGAAGGTTCACCGTTGTCTAACAACATGATTTCCAGGACAGGGCTGTCGTACCACTCTGGCGCGGAACGTGTCCTTGTTAACCTACGAAGTTCAGTAGTAACTTGATCTGAAGCATCATGATCATCATCATTAACTTCCTCTCTAGTCGGTGCAGGCACCACAGAAACATCTTCCTACGCTGCGCTACTTTCCGGTTCAAGAGGGGTTACAACAACCTCATCAAGTTCTACTTTCCTCCCACTTCTTTTGAGAGAAACTCTTTCTCCAGAAAAGATCCATTCTTGGCAACAAAGACCTTGCCTTCGGATCCGAGGTAGAAGGTATACCCAATAGTTTCCTTAGGGTATCCTATGAAGAAGCATTTTACCGATTTGGGTTCGAGCTTTTCAGGTTGAAGTTTCTTGACATAAGCATCGCATACCCAAACTTTTGGAAATGACAACTTAGGTTTCTTCCCAAACCATAGTTCATACGGTGTCGCCTCAATGGATTTAGACAGTGCCCTATTTAAAGTGAATGCGACAGTCTCTAAAGCTGTCACAACCCTAGTCCTGGTATGCACTAGGCTAGTCTTGATGTTTGCATCATGTTTAAAAGTCAAATGAATTTGAATTGAGGACATGTGAAAGCCTCAGAAATATTTTTGAAAATGACCCAGATAAAAATTGCTCCAAAAAGGTCCAAGAAAATGTTCATGTTGCTCTGAAAATATTGGTTAGAGATAAAAATCAAACCAATATTTTTAGGAACTCATAAATATTTATTTGGGGCACTTGGAATTAATGCAATAACTATTTGCATTGGATATATATATTATATTGTTTTAATATATGTCCAATAATTCTGGATTTTGTGTGGGGCTTTGGAATACTCCTTCTAGTCCCTACAAAAATTGTCAGAAGTTTTTAAATGATTTAGTTTAAATAAAAAAATGTGAAAAAATAGAAAAGAAAAATAAAAAGGGAAGAGCTTTACCTGTGCCACCCTGGTGGCCCAACTGCTTGGCCCAGCAGCCGGCCCAGGTGACTGACAGCCCCAGTCACCCCCAACCTTGCGCCAGGAGGCCAGGGGCGCGTGCCCGACGCGTGCGCCACTGCGCCGCGCCACCTCCTGCCTGCCTGCTCCTCTACCTCGACGCCTGGCTGCTTCTGGACGACGCCACGCACCCCCCAGGACCCTCGCACTCTCCCCCGTCCTCTTTCCCCTTCTCCGCTCTCTCCTCCGCTCGGACCCGGGCGCTACCGTCGCCGCCGTTCGCCGTTGCCGCGCCCACAGCCACGGCCTCGCCTCTTCGAGTTCTCCCTGAGCTCCGCCTTGACCTCCCCGTCCTCTCCGCCGATTCACTTGAGCTGGGAAGCACCGCAACATCGCCATCGCCGTCATCTTCACCGTCGTCCACCGGAGATCACCTTCGGCTGTTCGTCGCCGTTCGTGCCTCCCCCGAGCCGCCGAGCCTGCATCCGAGTTCTTTGTGAGCCCCCACATCGTTTCCCCCTACTCCCATGCCTTAATTCGAGCTCAATCATCTGTTTCATCGGAGACCGAAACGCGCCGCCGCCCGAGCTCGTCGCCGGTGGTGCTCCGGTGACCTTTTGGTCCCAGGAGTGCGTCTAACGTATTCACCGCATCGCGTAGGAGCCGTATATGCTAGTGCTGCCCCGCCTAGGCCACTACAACCACGAGCCCGATCTCGACCGAGCTCCGGCCGCCGCTGCTGAGGTCGCCGTCGATGATTCCGGCCACCCCAGGCCCGGAGACCACCACCATCCGACGCGGCGCATCGCCAGCGTCCTAGAGATGCCTTCAGCACATCGATCCAAGCCCTATGGAGGATTTCCGATCACCTCCAGTGTCTCGGGCCTCGCCGGCGGGTTTGACCCATTGACCGGCGTGGGTTGACTCCACTGCCCAGTTGACCTTCCCCTCTCTCTCACTGACATGTGGGCCCTGCCCAGCTAATTAGTTGTTAGGATTAGTGTTAGTGCTAATTAACTTAGTTAGGTTAGTCACTATAGTCACTCACTAGTGGGCCCTGCCCAGTTAGTTGGGGCTAACTAACTTAGTTAGTTTGCTGAGCCACTGACGTGTGGACCCCACACATCAGGTTTGACCTGAGTCAGCGTTGCTGACTTGCTGACGCAAGCATGACACAGTGCTGATGCAATAAACAATTTTCTGGAATTGTTTTTGTTTAGGAAAATCCAGAAAATTGTTTAAACTTCAAAAAATCACAGAAATTCAACCGTAGCTCAGAATGAAATAATTTATATATGAAAACTGATCAGAAAAATATAAGGAATCTGTTTATGGAATTTTCATGCATGTTAAACCAACTTATACTTGCTGTATAGGTGAAAACACATAAATGGCACTTTTAAATGTTAAATTTGGAATTGCATTTGAACCCTTGGTTCAAATGGACTTCCTTCAAATAGAATGCTAGTTGCATTAGCTCAAATAACATCACATCTTCATGCCATGTTCATGCATCATATTGTTGCATATGCTTGTGTTTGATTGTCGGCACCATTCTTCTCGATAGGTCCAGCTCCGGAGACCGTTCCAGAGTACCTGTTAGAGGAGCAGTGCTCTACACGTTGTTATACCAGGCAAGCAAACCCCCTTGTTCATTCCGATACAATCCCTCTCTCGCTCATGCTCTCTGTTATTGCATTAGGACAACAACAATTCAACTGCTACTTTGTGCTGCGGTAGTTGAACCCATTCCTCTGCATGACCTGTCATTGCCACAGTAAATAGTTGAAACCCACTAGCATGTGTAGGAGTTTATTGAAGCCATGCTGTGATCTTACCATGCCATGCCTGCTATTGCTTAGAGTGTGTCAGGTTTGATTCATTGGGAATGAATTGGAGTGCAGTGATATATTCTGATGCTGAGAGTCAAGTGTGTGAACACGTTTTGGTAAAGGTAGCGGTGAGAGGCCATGTCGGAGTACATGGTGGGTTGTTTCAATGGAACCGTTCTTAGGAACTGAGTTCTGTGTTTGTTGTCCAATGACTAGCTACTACCACACATTGGGTTCCGGTTCCCGTAACTCGACCCCTCTCGACTTATTAATCAACATGATCTCTTCTCTGTCCAGGAGTTGCAACTAGTTTCTTGTGTTTGTAGGTAGTGTTAGTAGTCTACCAAGTGGCACTCGGCTAGGTGGGCTTGGGACAGACTAGGCACCGTGGCACGGTGTACCAAGCGTAGATCCATCCGGCGAGGTGGGCTTGGGAACCCTGCGCACATCATTTGGGGCCGTGAGCGACACCCCGGCCGGATCTCCTTACGGATGGAACCCGAATAGGCGATAAACCTGGACTAGAGTCTTGTGTGGTTAGTCAGGTCGTGGCCGACACCCTCGTCAGGCTTCTGCTTGAAGGTTGCCGAGATACACAAGATGTACATGGCAGTAAGTGGCGAGAGCGTGTGTGAAGAAGTACACCCCTACAGGGTTAACATGATCTATTCGAATAGCCGGGTCCACGGTTATGGACTTCTTGGATGCTTACGTTGTACATAGACAACTTGAAGTGGATACTCTAAAATACTCAAGACAAGTGTGAGTGCTATGGACGGCCTTCTCGTAGGGAAACGGGGATGAATCCATAGTGGTGTATTGTGAGGTGCTTAGTGGACTCGTGTGCGCCACCTCAAAAGAGTTACCAGCAGTCGTAGTATAGGATAGCCACTGAGTCAAAGCTGGCTTGCTGCAACTAAACCCCACTTACCTTCTTGATACAAATGCATGTATGAAAGGATCTGATGTAAGTCTTACTGAGTACCTTTGTACTCATGTTTGCTTAGTTTATGTTTTGCAGATGAGATTGTTGTCTCACTAGTAGTTCCGCTTGGACTTCGAGAAGTAGCTTATTACCTCAGCTACGATCTTGGACGAGTGTTGTAGATAGTCAGACTCTCCAGCCTTTTTCATTTGTAGATGTCTGTACTCAGACATGTTGTGCTTCCGCTTGTTGCTTGTATGCTCTGAATGTTGGGTCATGAGACCGATGTTTGTAATATTTGGCTCCTCGGAGCCTAATGAATAAATACTTTGTTTCTTAGAGTCTTGTTGTGATGCCATGTTGTATTTGCACATATCGAGGATATTGTGTGTATGTTATTGAAATGCTTGGTATGTGTGGGATCCGACACCTAGTTGTTTACCCTTGGTAGCCTATCTTACAGGGCAATGTCTCCTAGTGCTTCCACTGAGCCTTGGTAGCTTGCTATTGCTCCGGAACACTTAGACTGATCGGCATGTGTCCTTCTTCGTTCCTGTGTCTGTCCCTTAGGGGAAATGTCACGCGTTGTTCCTTAAGTCCTTGTAGCTTGCTACGACTTGGGTTCATATGTTGATGACCGACACGTTCGTTGTTGGGTCATGTATGCATGTCTCTGTAATTTAGTGCCACTTTTGGTTTATAACTGGTCATGTCGGCCCAGGTTCTCTGTCATATGGATGCTAGCGACACTATCATATACGTGAGCCAAAATGCGCAAACGGTCCCGGGCCAGGTAAGGTGGCACCCGTGGGGATACCGTGCGTGAGGCCGCAAAGTGATATGGTGTGTTACATGCTAGACCGGTGTGACTTAGGATCGGGGTCCCTACAGCTTTGGTATCAGAGCCTGACTGCCTGTAGGATTACCAAGCCAAACTGGTCGAAGTTGAGTCTAGAAATTCTCTAGTTATATAAGGGAATTGATTGTGGAAGGGAACGTAAGGCTCTTTTTACTCCTTATACCCCATGTCATCTGATCTGAGTCATCCTACCTTTCCTACGGGGTTAAGGAACTAGGCTTTCTCTTCCGTCTATCAGGATCACGAGTTACTACTCCATAGTCCCATAGGATTGGTTGATCAAAGTCCTACTCCTGTTTTCAAGTTCTTCCAGTGTAGTTTGTTTTGTACTATCACAGAACCTTGAGTGATGATGTTGGGTTGTTATACTACCCCTTTTGTTAGCAGGATGTCTCATTCTAAGCATTTTACTGCCGTTATGCTGCCGGAATTATCCTAGTAGTTTGAGAGATACTAATTTCTTGTTCTACCTTATGCATCCTATAATTGTTGATGTTTCCGTCCTCGGTTTCGCTTCTCAGGATGTCTTCAGTTAAGCGAAGCTCAGCTGCTCGTAGACAGAACCACGGAGGTGGTAGGGATGAGGAGGATCCTCCCGACCCGCCTTCGTTGGCAGAATTAATGTTAGAGATGGAGAGAAACAAGCGTGAGTCTAACCGCTTGTTGGCACGTATGGAGGAGAACACCGCACATCAGTGAAAGGAATAAGCAACCATCCATGACTTCATTCGTCTGAAACCGCCCACCTTCCATCATCCCATTGAGCCACTCAATGCAGATGACTGGCTCCGTAGTATCACTCACAAGCTGCGTTCTGCGAACGTAGCTGAAGGTAACAAGGTCATCTATGCCACTTATCACCTGGAAGGTCCTTCTAGTCTTTGGTGGCGGAACTATGAGGCCATGATTCCAGCTGGCCAGATTCCTACCTAGAGAGATTTCACCGAGGCTTTTCGTGAGCATCATATCCCTCAAGCTCTCATCGATCGCAAGAGAGAAGAGTTCTGTAGTCTTACACAGGCTAAGCTGGCTGTTGATGCTTATAGTAGAGAGTTTGAGAACCTCGCCCGCTATGCTACAGAAGAAGTGTCCACAGACGCCAAGAAGCAGGCTAGGTTCCGGAAGGGTCTCGACCCCAAACTGCGTCGTGATCTCCACTTACATCATTGCAACACATTCCAGGCTCTTGTGAACAAGGCCATCAATGCAGAGACAACTCAGCTCACTTACGAGGAGTCTCGTAAGCACACCCTTGATTTGGGATCTTCCTCCGGTTCTAGTTCTCAGAAGCGCTGTATTTGGGTTCCGAACTCTGTTCTTCCACCCAGTTGTACACCGAGGCCATCTTATGTGGTACCTCTTCCAGTTCAGCAGTATGATCTACCCAGGCCTATTGGTGGACCGTCTACCAATGCGGGTTCACGATCTACCTCCAGGATTTGTTACAAGTGTGGAGAGCTAGGCCATATTGCCCGTATTTGCACTCAGACTCGTGTTGCTCCACCCCAGCCTGAGAAGTCTGTTGGCCATGGTAAGCCACCACGCAACATGATCAGTGTCAAGTCAGCTCACACCGAACATGGACGTGTGCATCACGTCTCAGCCAAAAACGCTTATGATGATCCAGATGTCGTTCTTGGTACACTCCTTGTCAATTGTCATCCGGCATCGGTTCTATTCGATACTGGAGCATCTCATTCTTTCAACACCGAAAGTTATGCCCGCTTACACGACATGTCATTTCGTGATATGCCCTCCCCACTACTCATTCAAACTCCTGGATCCAAATGGCAAACTTCTAGTGTAAGCCGTGAAAATGAAATCCTTGTCGACAGACTTGTGTTCCTTGCATCACTTGTAGTCCTCAAGTCTTCAGATATTAATATCATCCTGGGTATGGACTGGATGACAGCTCATCATGCCAAGATTGATTGTTTCACTAGGTCTGTTCAACTTATACACCCATCTGGCAAGATACTTACAGTCACCACTAGAGTTGCAAAGCGTCAAGTCTATTCTCATAATGCTAGTCCTCTTCCAGACCTTGAAGATGTTCCGGTAGTCCGTGACTTTCCGGATGTCTTTCCAGAGGAACTGCCAGGTGTTCCACCTGACCAAGATGTAAAGTTTGTTATAGATCTTATCCCAAGAACCGCTCCAATCTCTAGGAGACCTTACAAGATGGCACCCTTAGAACTAGCTGAGCTGAAGAAACAACTTGATGAGTCCTTGAAAAAGGGTTTCATCCGTCCTAGTTCTTCTCCTTGGGCTTGCCCCGTCCTCTTCGTCAAGAAGAAGGACGGTACGGATCGGATGGTTGTAGATTATCGTCCCGTTAATTTGGTCACGGTAAAGAACAAGTATCCGCTTCCCAGGATCAACGACCTGTATGATCAGCTCGTTGGATCCTCAGTCTTTTCCAAGATGGATTTGAGGTTGGGATACCATCAAATCAAGATTAGAAATGGGGACATCCCCAAGACGGCTTTTGTCACTCGTTATGGTCAGTACGAGTACACCGTCATGTCCTTCGGTCTAACAAATGCTCCAGCCACTTTCTCCCGCTTGATGAACTCGATCTTCATGGAGTACTTAGATAAGTTCGTCGTGGTTTACCTCGATGATATTCTTATTTACTCGAAGAACGAGGAAGAGCATGCCGAACATCTTAGACTTGTTCTAGAAAAACTCAGAGAGCACCACCTTTATGCCAAGTTCTCCAAGTGCGAATTTTGGTTGCCAGAAGTGACCTATCTCGGCCATGTAATCTGTAGTAAGGGCATTGCTGTCAATCCCGAGAGAGTTTAGGCCGTCCTTGATTGGACTCCACCTGAAACAGTTAAACAAGTTAGGAGTTTCCTTGGTCTAGCCAGTTATTGTCGCCGCTTTGTTGAGAACTTCTCTAAAGTGGCCAAACCTCTCACGGAACTTCTCAAGAAAGATAAAAAGTTTGAGTGGTCCCCATAGTCTGAGCACAGTTTTCAGGAACCGAAAAGACGCCTCACTTCTGCTCCCATATTTGAGCCACTGGATTTCACTAAGGACTTTTTTATCTACTGTGACGCCTCACGACAGGGACTAGGTTGCATTCTTATGCAGGATCGTCATGTGATTGCCTATGCATCTCGACAGTTGCATCCACATGAGGATAATTATCCTACACATGATCTAGAGCTTGCAG
This sequence comes from Secale cereale, assembly GCA_902687465.1. Lineage (NCBI taxonomy): Eukaryota > Viridiplantae > Streptophyta > Magnoliopsida > Poales > Poaceae > Secale > Secale cereale. Next base: position 788,539,411 of record LR738713.1, on the reverse strand, counting down.
CTGTAGTCTACGCACTTAAGACCTGGCGACCTTACCTTCTTGGTAACCGTTGCGAGATCTACACCGATCACCAGAGCCTCAAGTATGACTTCTCCCAACCAGATTTGAGCCTTAGGCAAATACGTTGGTTGGAGTTGATCTCAGATTACAACTTAGGGATTACCTACACCCCAGGCAAGGGAAATGTCATGGCTGATGCGCTAAGTCATAAGTCCTATTGCAACAATCTCATGTTGCAGCAGGGCCAACCACTTCTCCATGAGGAATTATGTAAGCTTAACCTTCACATCGCTCCTCACGGATTCCTTTCTACCTTGGTGGCGAAACCTACTCTTGTGGATCATATCATAGAAGCCCAGAAGCATGATACAGGGATTACCCGGATCAAGAGAAACATTGCCAAGGGTATTGCTGGTAGTTTTTCCATAGATGATCGAGGTGTTGTTTTCTTCCAAAACCGGCTGGTGGTTCCCAAGAAGCAACATCTTCGGCAACTGATCCTTAAGGAGGCCCATGAATCTCCTCTCACGATTCATCCCAGTAGTACTAAGATGTATCAGGACCTACGCCAGAGGTTCTGGTGGACTAGGATGAAGAGAGAAATCGCTCAGTTCATTGCTAACTGTGACGTTTGTCGTCGCGTTAAGGCAGAGCATCAAAGACCTCCTGGCACCCTTCAGCCTCTAGCTATTACTGAGTGGAAATGGGATAAAGTTGGTATGGACTTCATCACCGGCTTTCCCAGGACCAAGAGAGGGAATAATGCTATCTTCGTAGTCATTGATCGTCTATCCAAAGTGGCTCACTTCTTACCTGTTCGAGAGAGTATCACTGCTAGTCAGCTCGCTAACTTGTATATTTCTCGAATAGTGTCACTTCATGGTGTTCCACTAGAGATCAATTCAGACCGTGGTAGTCTTTTCACTTCTCATTTCTGGGAGAGTTTCCAGACTGCCATGGGCACCCATCTTTCCTTCAGTACCGCTTTCCACCCTCAGTCAAGTGGTCAGGTGGAACGGGTTAACCAAATTCTCGAAGACATGCTTAGAGCTTGCATTATCTCATTCGGTATGGATTGGGAGAAATGTCTTCCTTTCGCCGAGTTTGCTTATAACAATAGCTATCAATCCAGTCTCAAGAAAGCTCCTTTTGAGATTCTCTATGGACGAAGATGTCGAACACCTTTGAACTGGTGAGAACCTGGTGAAAGACAATTCTTTGGACCGGATATGATCCAGGAAGCAGAAGAGCAAGTTTGCATCATTCGTGAGAATTTGAAAACGGCCCAGTCTCGTCAAAAGAGCCAGTATGATCGTCATCATAAGGAGGTGGCTTATGAAGTTGGCGACAAAGCTTACCTTCGGGTTACTCCGTTGAAGGGTACCCATCGTTTCGGTATCAAGGGCAAGTTGGCTCCTCGTTACATTGGTCCTTTTCGCATTCTCGCTAAACGAGGAGAGGTCACCTACTAGTTGGAACTACCCCCACATCTTTCTCGAGTTCATGATGTCTTCCACGTCTCTCAACTCAGGCGTTGCTTCTCGGATCCCATCCGCGGAGTGGACCACGAAACGCTTGATCTCCAAGATAATCGCACATATCGAGAGTATCACGTTCGCATTCTGGATCAAGCAGAGCGTTTCACTCGACATCATAACATCAAGTTTCTCAAGGTTCAGTGGTCTCATCATTCCGAGAGAGAAGCTACATGGGAGCGAGAAAATCGTCTCCGACTGGAGTACCCCACTTTCTTTCCACCGACTCCTGAATCTCGGGACAAGATTCTTGTTTAGTGGGGGTGAGTTGTCACAACCCTAGTTCTGGTATGCACTAGGCTAGTCTTGATGTTTGCATCATGTTTAAAATTCAAATGAATTTGAATTGAGGACATGTGAAAGCCCCAGAAATATTTTTCAAAATGACCCAGATAAAAATTGCTCCAAAAAGGTCCAAGAAAATGTTCAAGTTGCTCTGTGAAAATAATGGTTAGAGATAAAAATCAAAACAATATTTTTAGGAACTCATAAATATTTATTTGGGGCATTTGGAATTAATGCAATAACTATTTGCATTGGATATCTATATTATATATTTTTAATATATGTCCAATAATTCTGGATTTTGTGTGGGGCTTTGGAATACTCCTTCTAGTCCCTACAAAAATTGTGAGAAGTTTTTAAATGATTTAGTTTAAATCAAACAAATGTAAAAAAATAGAAAAGAAAAATAAAAAGGGAAGAGCTTTACCTGTGCCACCCTGGTGGCCAACTGCTTGGCCTAGCAGCCGGCCCAGGTGACTGGCAGCGCCAGTCACCCCCAACCTCGCGCCAGGAGGCCAGGGGCGCGTGGCCGCCGCGTTCACCGCCACGCCGCGCCACCTACTGCCTGCCTGCTCCTCTCCCTCGACGCCTGGCTGCTTCTGGACGACGCCACGCACCCCCCCAGGACCCTCGCACTCTCCCCCGTCCTCTTTCCCCTTCTCCGCTCTCTCCTCTGCTCGGACCCGAGTGCTGCCGTCGCCGCCGTTCGCCGTTGCCGCGCTCACAGCCACGGCCTCGCCTCTCCAACTTGTCCCCGAGGTCCGCCTTGACCTCCCCATCCTCTCCGCTGATTCACTCGAGCTGGGAAGCACCGCAACGACGCCATCGCCGTCATCTTCACCGTCGGCCACTGGAGATCACCTTCGGCTGTTCGTCGCCGTTCGTGCCTCCCCCGAGCCGCCGGGCCTGCATCCGAGTTCTCTGTGAGCCCCCACATCATTTCCCTCCTACTCCCATGCCTTAATTCGAGCTCAATCCTCTGTTTCATCGGAGACCGAAACGCGCCGCCGCCCGCGCTCGTCGTCGGTGGTGCTCCGATGACCTTTTGGTCCCGGGCGTGCGTCTGACGTATTCGCTACATCGCGTAGGAGCCGTAGATGCTAGTGATGCCCCGCCTAGGCCACTACAACCACGAGCCCGAGCTCGACCAAGCTCCGGCCGCCGCTGCTGAGGTCGCCGTCGACGATTCCGGCCACCATAGGCCCGGAGCTCACCACCATCCGACGCGGCGGATCGCCAGCGTCCTAGAGATGTCTCCAGCGCATCGATCCGAGCCCTGTGGAGGATTTCCGATCACCTCCAACGCCTCGGGCCTCGCCGGCGGCTAAACGCCGGCGGGTTTGACCCGTTGACCGGCGTGGGTTCACTCCACTGCCCAGTTGACCTTCCCCTCTCTCTCACTGACATGTGGGCCCTGCCCAGCTAATTAGTTGTTAGGATTAGTGTTAGTGCTAATTAACTTAGTTAGGTTAGTCATTATAGTCACTGACTAGTGGGCCCTGCCTAGTTAGTTAGGGCTAACTAAATTAGTTAGTTTGCTGAGCCACTGACGTGTGGACCCCACACGTCAGGTTTGACTTGAGTCATCGCTGCTGACTTGCTGAAGCAAGCATGACACAGTGCTGACGCAATAAACAATTTTCTGGAATTGTTTTTGTTTAGGAAAATCCAGAAAATTGTTTAAACTTCAAAAAATCACAGAAATTCAACCATAGCTCAGAATGCAATAATTTATATATGAAAATTGATCAGAAAAATATAAGGAATCTGTTTCTGGGATTTTCATGCATGTTAAACCAACTTATACTTGCTGTATAGGTGAAAACACATAAATGGCACTTTGAAATGTTAAATTTGAAATTGCATTTGAACCCTTGGTTCAAATGGACTTCTTTCAAATAGAATGCTAGTTGCATTAGCTCAAATAACATCACATCTTCATGCCATGTTCATGCATCATGTTGTTGCATATGCTTGTCTTTGATTGTCGGCACCGTTCTTCTCGATAGGTCCAGCTCCGGAGACCGTTCCAGAGTACCTATCAGAGGAGCTGTGCTCTACACGTTGTTATACCAGGCAAGCAAACCCCCTTGTTGTTAGGACCGACATTTTGGGATGTAATTTTCCCAAAGGCGGACCTTGTGCTCACCAGCCCTAGGAATACTGTTAGCTGATGAGACACCTCTTGATACAGAAATTTCCAAGCAAAGGTACAAATATGTAGTACAAGACCATTCTGGTCTATAAGTACAACATGGGTTTTGTGGTAGATGATGGCGGAAGCGGTTGAGGTACGTCGGCGCTTGTGGGACTCCATTTCCCACGGGAATAGCTGACCGGGATAACTCCTATCTTCGCGGGGCTGCTATCCCAATAGTGTAGGCTCTGGGGTATCGCAAGGAATCTGGCCAAGACAATAGCCAGGGACAAGCCGGTGAGTACTTTGAATGTACTCGCAAACATTAAGAACATGGGTGAGACATAAACATGCTCAAGGATGATTTAGGATCACTTTGATAATAATGATGCGATAGGATATAACTTTAAGCAGGACGTTCGAGTAAAAGGGTATATGCAATCAGAAAGTAGTAATGAAATAAATAATAGGCATGCCACAGTCGGGCGTCTGAGCGAAACCACAGAAAGGGCTCATAGGGAAAGGAAAATAAAGGACAAGAATGCCACAGTCGGACGTTTGAGCGACATCACATAAAGGGCTAATAAATAAAAAGAATGCCACAGTCGGACGTCTGAGCGACATCACATAAAGGGCTTATAAATAAAAAGAATGCCACAGTCGGACGTTTGAGCAACATCACAGAGAGGGCTTATAAATAAAAAGAATGCCACAGTCGGACGTCTGAGCGACATCACAGAGAGGGCTTATAAATAAAAAGAATGCCACAGTCGGACGTCTGAGCGACATCACAAGCTTGTAAATAAAAGGAATGCCACAGTCAGACGTCTGAGCGACATCACATAAAGGGCTTATAAATAAAAAGAAATAACAGTGAGTATCCGGGAGGTGGAACCGTCCTGCGGATACTCGCTGTTTCAAGTAATATGAACGGTTAGTCCACGATAAAGATAAATCTAAATCACTACCTATCACGGGTCATAAATAATGTTCTGGCTTAAATGTTTCTCCTTCGAAGATCGACACTAAGACCGACACTCGACCCATCCCAGACTGTAGTCCTTAACCATGGACACGGCTATTCGAATAGGTTTTATATCTCTGCAGAGGGTGCACTCTTTACCCACGGATAACGGATTTTCTATAGCCCATCTGGACTAATTCCGTCTACGGTCTTTTAATTTGAAGACACACCTGACTACACACACCAGCCAAACTTACCGATGTCTGGAATCACCCACGACATTAGTTAAGCTAAACTTTAAGTGGGGAGGCTACAACCTCGACTAGCATGGGATCACAACAATTTATAATGCGCGCGAGAAACTGGGGACGCTATCCCATTCGGCTACAACCAAAACACCCATGCCCCCGGACTAGGTGGCCTGCGTACCGGATGCAGCCGGTATCTTCCACCGTGGCCTCTCTGTACGGTGTGTGATAGAACAGGGGTCGACAAATTTACTAAACCGTACCCTACCTGAAGCAGGGACACGCGGTAGTACGAAACAAGTATGGGGGTTACTAGAGCAAGACTCGATTCGTGGTCGACTTAGGAGGTTATATATATACTTTGCATGGTTAGAGCCACAATGATCTCACAGTTCCCTGACAGGGTCACTCTCCTCATGCTACAAGCTGCCTCACTGCACATCCTCGTCACAACGAGATGTCAGTCACGTGGTTGGTTCATCGAAACACAACCTCCCTTCGGACTCCATCCGAACTCTCACCAGGTAGATGGGGCATGAGGAGTAGTGGCTGTCACCAGTATCGCATACAAAACTGAAAAGAATTATCCACCTCATGATGATATGCAAGAGTATGCTTTCCACATGAAATAATGATGCTAAAATTTTGGCATATCAATGGAGTTCTTTGAGATTAAAGCAAACAACACACAGATGGTATCATCACAGGGTTCAAGATGCTTGCCTTCAAGTAGAGGGGAGGAGAAAAGCATTCCAAGAATTTTGGAAGCTTTCTCCCTCTTCAAAAACCTAAAAGAATTAAAAGCAAATCAATACATAGACTTAGAATATCCCCAAAAAGTTGTCTGGAAAATTTTCATATAAGTATGAAAATAAACTAGACAATATTTGGGAAACAACAGAAAAAGAATCAACTCATTTGGAGCTGTGGTTAAAAAGTTAAAGCTAGTCAAAGTTTGGTCAAATCTGGTATTTAAACTAAAACCGAAAGAGAAAACGATTCGGCTGAGAATACGTCTTCGAGCTAGGGGATACGTACTTCATGTTTTACGCCTCCACTTAAAAACGCGCGATGGTGACGCTGGGTCAATGACAGTGGGCCCAGGGGTCCACTAGTCAGGTTTAACTAGTCTTTCACCCCCTTCTCTTCCTCTGCTCGAACGGCAGCGGGGCTCCGGCGATCGTCGCCGGCGAACCAGGGTTCCTCGAGGGTCACTGAGTGCGGAAATGGATCCGCGGGCTTGGTGTGGTCCTTCCAGTAGTCGATTGGTCGAAAGGGGCGAAGGGAGTCGCCAGCGGCGAGCTCCGCGGCGGAGGGAGCTTCGGGCGTAAATGGGGATTCGGGCTGTGGTGAGTTTTGATCGTGTTGGAGAGGTCGGGCAGCTCCGCAAGGTCGAGGAGGAGGCGACGGTGGTGTTGGACGAGCGGGGGAGGCTCTGGTGGCGCCGGATTGCTCGAGGCCGAGGCGGCGGCTGTGTTCGCGGAGATGAAGAAGGAGGCTTCTCGGGATCGAATGGCTGCCACGGGGCTGCTCTACGGGGTGCCTAGGGAGGGTATGATGCTGCGGGGAGGCCCGGGTACCCTTAAATAGGCGAGCTATGGTGGTTCAGCTGTGGCAGCGGATAAGCTCGCCGGCGACCGTCGTTCTGTTGCAGCAGGGGGACGTGGCGGCGACGGGAGCTAGCGGACAACCAAGCGGATGATCTCGCACTGCTCCAGGGGGCAGCTGGCGAGCGCGGGTGGCTTGGGCGGCGCCGACCGTGGCAGAAAGCCGCTGTGCTCGCCGGCGTGCCGCCAGGAGTGCTCTGACGGCGGTGCTGTGGAGTCCTTGGTGCGGTTTGGCGTGTTCTTTAGCGCGGATAAGACTGGGCGTGGCTCTGCGAGCGAGCTGGGGCCAGGGGCGCGACGCGGTGGCCCGAGCGCACGCACGTGCAAAACGCACACTCTAGGCGCGCCCAGAGCACGCACGCAACATGCTCGGCGTTATGCCACGGCATGCTGATGAGCTCCAAACTGCAAGGGGGTCAGCAGGGTTAGGCTAAAGGTTGGGACAAACTCATGGGACAAGTTGGTTTAGCCAGGGAATCAAGTTCATAATATGAACCAAAAGCTAAGCCAAATATGGTCATGCACTCAGGGTGTTTGTCAAAATGCCAGGGGCATCTAGCAAGCTCTTGGGGTGGCCAAATTTATCAGATGGATGTCTCCTTAGATGAGTAGGGAGATAGTGAGGTTAGTTCATCAAAAGCAAGAACTTGTTAGTGCAAGTTTTGCAAGATTTCAGTTCTGGACAAAAAATGCAGAGCACTGTTCCATGAACCAAAACTATCCCATTAGGCCCACTTTTTTTGGACTTAAGGGTTTTGCAAGAGGGACTACAAGCATGAGGAATGTCACATCCCTAGTTAGCACTTGCTTTAGTACCTAGCTAGAGTGTGCATCATGTCTACTTTAAAAGAAACTGGAAATGGGATTAACAGAAACCCCAGCACCCCTCTCCTAACAACTAGGGTTTGTTAAAATATTTTCCAATGTACCCAAAATGCCCTTCAAATATGTTCATCATTTCTGCCTTGGTCTTAAATCTCTGCCAAAAATGGTGCACATTTTTCTAGGACACTCAAGGGCTTTGGATTAAATCATATGGTATTTGTATTTGGGCATTTAAATACTTTAAAATATTTTTAAATGCTCAAATAATCATGAACTATAATGTTTCCTACTGTTCATATTATATACAGTGGGCATGACAAGTTTCATGAGTTATAAAAATGTTTTGGCATTTTTATTAATTGAACAAAGCTGCAAAAGAAATGAAACAGAAAAGAAAATAGGAAAAAGAGAGAGAGAAGAAGCTTACCTGGCGCCCCACCCGGCCCACCTGCCGGCCCAGCCCAGCTACCGCTCCAGCGAGCTGCTTGGCTCGGCCAGGCAGGCAGGCAGGTGCTCGACGGCGACCGCACCGCGTGCACCGCGCGCCACGCAGCTGCCCGCCGCCCTGCTTCCTCCCCTCGCCGTCCTGGAGGGCTGGATTGGTCGTACACGTCGTCCCCGACCTCGCAGACACCTCCCCCTCTCCCCAGCTCCTCTCCCTCGCTCTCCCCACGCCATGGCCGACGCCGTCGTGCTCGCACCGTTGTAGAAGCCGCGCCCACCGTCGTCCCTGAGCCCCGCCTTGGTGTCCGTCGTCTCCGCCGTCCTCGACTACTTCGAACAGGCCGAGCCCCGAGCGCTCGCCCGCCCTGGAGACGCCCCCGACCTCTTCTTCCCCAACTCCGGCCGCGGAGATCCCCCTCGCCGTCCCGCTCAGCTCCGACCACCCCCGAGCTCGCTCCGGCGCCTCCTGCAACCCCTGTGAGCCTAGCTTCGTCCTCCCCCTCTCAGTTGGCTCTCTTCTGCCCTGGAACGCACCGCACGAAGCTCACCTGCACGTACCGCCGCCGTGCTCGCCGCCGGTGATGCTCCGATGACCATTTGGTCACTGGCACCCGTCCATCACACTCACCGCAGCGCGTAGATGCGATAGGTGCTATGCACGCATCGCCTAGACACCTGCAGCCGCATCTCCACACACGCCCGACGCCGGTCGCCGCGGTCGAACTTGTTGCCGTCGTCTCCGGCCACCCTAGGTCCGGCGACCACCACCATCCGACGCGCAAGGGCAAGAGCTTTCCAACGCGCCTAGCCGCAGCTCGAGCCGTGCCCCGTAGACGATTTCCGAAGCACGCCGCCGCACTTGGCCTCGCCGGCGTCACGTCGCCGGCGGGTTTGACCTGTTTGACCAGGGGGTTGACTACCCCTGGGTCACTGACGTGTGGGCCACCTTTTGCTAATTAGTTAGTTTAATTAAGTTTCTGGTAATTTAATTAGTTAATTAGTTTAGTCACTGACCTGTGGGCCCAGGCCCCACTGACAGCTAATTAGTTTTAGTTTAACTCTAATTAACTTAGTTAATTAGCTGTGACACTGACATGCAGGGCCCACATGTCATGTTTGACTTGGACTAGCTCCTGTTGACTGACTGACGTCAGCATGATGTCATGCTGACGCAGTAAAGGGTTTTCTGGGATTTTTAGATTTAAAAATAATTCAGGAAATTCCAGAAAATACCCAAAACTACTAAAAATCATATAAAATCAACCATAGCTCAGATGGAAAAGATTTATATATGAAAAATGATCAGAAAAATCCAATCTTTCCAATGGCACTGGTTTCATGCATGTTTCAACAAGTTAACTTGATGTATACATCAAAAACATGATAATGCACTTATTTAAATAATAGTTTGAACTTCAATTTGAATCTTTGATTCAAATAAGCTCAAACCCTTCTGGTTTTAGTTGCATTAGCCAACACACATGCATCTTGCCATGTCATGAGCATGCATCATATTGTTGCATTTGTTTGTTAATGATTGTATCGCCGGTATTCTCTGTGTGAGGTCCTGCTCCCGAGGATACTGCTGCGTATCCAGTTGAAGAGCAGTACCCGACAACTACCTTGTCAGGCAAGCAATCATTGATCATTCCGATACAAACCCACTAGCATGACCTGTCATTGCCACAGTAAATAGTTAAAACCCACTAGCATGTGTAGGAGTTGATTGAGCCATGTGATGTGTGATCCACCATGCTATTTGTTTATGTTGCCTGCTATGCCTAGAGTTGTGTCAGGTCTGGTTCATCTGGGTGATGGATCAGAGTGAAATGATCATACCGGTAAGGAGAAGGAAGTGTGGAATACGCTTGGTAAAGGTATCGATGAAAGGCCATGTAGGAGTACATGGTGGGTTGTTTCATTGGAATCGTCCATAGTACCTGAGATCTGTATGTGTGGTTCAAGTTGCAGTTACTACCATGCATTGGGCCCGAAACCAATGGACCCTCTCGGCTTATTAATTACCCTCGATCTCTGTCCAGGAGTTGCAACTAGTTTCTGGTGTTTATAGTTTACTGGAGGTCGTGCACAACGCTGACCCTCGGGGTGGGTTGTGTTGCGACAGGTACGTGGCACGGTGTACCGGTTGCCCGTTTGGTGACTCGGGAACCCTGTACACATCGTTTGGGGCCGTGAGCGAAACCCCGGCCGGATCTCCCCACGGATGGAACCCAAATAGGCGATAAACCTGGACGAGGGACTTGAGTAGTTAGTCAGGTCGTGGCCGACACCCTCGCTGGGCTTCCGCTTGAAGGTTGCCGAGTACACGCCGAGTAAACGACGATAAGTGGTGGAAGCGTGTGTGAAGAAGTACACCCCTGCAGGGTTATCAATCTATTCGAATAGCCGTTGTTCGCGGTACGGACTACTTGGTTACTCTTACAGTTCATAGACAAGTTGATGGATACTACTAAAAGCCTCAAGATAAGCGTGAGTGCCGTGGATGGCCCTTCCGTAGGATGACGGAAGAGGATCCTCGGTAGTGTATTGATGTGGTGAGTAGAGGACTCGTGTTTGTAATAACATCTTGTAATCTGTTGAGAGTTGTAGTATAGGTTAGCCAAGGTCGAAGCTGGCATTCTGCTTTGAACTCCACTACCCCCCTTTGATAATGTTGCATGTATGATAGGTTCTGTGGTAAGACTTGCTGAGTACCTTTGTACTCATGTTTGTTTAATAACTGTTGCAGAGGAGAACCCTGCCCCTGCTGATGGGTTCTACATAGACGTTGACGTCGACGAGTAGCTTGACACCCAGACGGAGATCTGGAGCTTGTGAAGGGCCTTGTAGATAGTCAGGCTACACCAAGCCTATTTTATTTTCTAAGTTGTCTGTACTCAGACATGTAGCTTCCGCTTGTGCCCGTATGACTGTATGACTTGAGTGTTGGGTCATGTGACCCCTACCTGTATGGATATGTTATGTATGGCTCTTGGAACCTTTTAAATAAAGTACTTTGAGTCATAGAGTTCTGTTGTGATGCAATGTTGTATTTGCACATATTGAGCATATTGCGTCTATCATTGAAATGCTTGGTATGTGTGGGATCCGACACCTAGTTGTTTTCCTTTGGTAGCCTACCTTACAGGGAAATGCCTCCTAGTGATTCCAATGAGCCTTGGTAGCTTGCTACTGCTCGGAACACGTAGGCTTGCCGGCATGTGTCCTTCTTCGTTCCTGTGTCTGTCCCTTAGGGGAAATGTCACGCGTTGTTACTTTAAGTCCATGTAGCTTGCTACGACTTGGGTTCATACGTTGATGACCGACACGTTCGTTGCTGGGTCATGGATGCCTGTCTCTGTAATTTAGTGCCACCTTTGGTTTATAACTAGCCATGTCGGCCTGGGTTCTCTGTCATATGGATGCTAGCGACACTGTCATATACGTGTGCCAAAATGCGCAAACGGTCCCAGGCCAGGTAAGGTGGCACCCGTGGGGTTACCGTGCGTGAGGCCGCAAAGTGATATGACGTGTTACAGCTAGATCTGTGTGACTTAGGATCGGGGTCCTGACAACGTTGGCATCAGAGCTGGACTGCCTGTAGGTTTCTCAAGCCAAACTGGTCGATGTTGAGTCTAGAAAAATTCTTAGTTATATGTAGGGGAATTGATTGTGGAAGGGAACGTAAGGCTCTTTTTACTCCTTTACCTTATGCCCTTCTGATCTGAGTCAGTCTATTCTTTCCTACGGGGATTTAGGACTAGGCCTCTTATCCTTACTAGGTTCACGTGTTACTAATCCGTAGACTCTTAGGATTGTTGGTTTCAAGCCTCAGTTCAGTTTCTATCCTTTTTAGTATGATGATTGTTGGACCGGAACCTTGATATGGATTGTTGAGTGGCTATGCTATCATTTGTATGATGTCTCAAATCTTTGTTTGAGCATTTATAGTTGTTATGCTGCCCGATTTCTTCCAGAAACACTAATGCCTTTGCATTATTTCGTGTTTCAGATGTCTGGCCGCATCCCTCACCAAGTGGTTCGTTTGACTCGGTGCATTAATGTGCCCGGTCACACGGCCATGCTAGTTCGTGTGCTGACCGAGACCGGTTATCGCTGGTATCCTGAATACACCGTGGAGGAGCAGTACCGGGATTTCAATCAGAGTCAGTATTTCTGCAAAGTCCGGATATACCCCTCATATCCCGGAGCTAACGATCCCATCCATTGGTCTTATGGACTCGGGATTACCATCGAGATGGCAGTGCAGGATGCCGCTTATTCGATGATGACCATTCTGCGTGCTAGGCATGCTCTGTTGCTGAACACTGAGTTCTGTTACATGCCAGCCTCACTTCCCGGAGAGGAAGGCTACTACACTGGTCTGTATACTGATGCTGCTCATGAAGAGCCACTGCTTCAGACCACGGATCAGATGTTGGAGGATAGGGACCGTGTGGTCCGTGCCCTCCGAATGGAGCTGTATAACACTCGAGCCGCCCACTGGACTACTTTGACACGGCTTGCACCTGCTGTGCACGCCGGATATCTGGACATGCGGGATTTGTACCCCGTGCGGACTCGTCTGCCTGATCGCATGGATTGGCGTGACGTTGGGGGTATTACACCTCCACGTGGGCTTCGGTTACCACCAGCATCGGGACCGAGACCACATCCATGTCCCTATGGTCCACAGCCTTCGAGTGCTCGCGAGTTTCAAGATCCATCTGTTCCACTTCCAGGCTACGGTGGTAATCTTTACGAGGATTACTACGCGAATGTCTGAGCTAGGCCGTGGTTGTAGTAGTATTGTAGTAGTTGTATTTCCACAGTCCTGCGCGTCTTGTGGAATATGACTTAGTGTGTACTGAGTTCCGGAGGTGTAGTTAAATAATGTATAGGAGCTTGGAATGCCTCTGATGGGATGTATTGTCTTTCACCGCAGTTGTACTTTAGCCTTGGCTTGTACTAAACTTTGTATGGTGTGTATGACCACTGGTGTATATATAGCAGTTCCTATATTACCATGTCGTACGGATGAACATCTTTGCATTCCGTGTCATCCATTACATTCTGCACTTCTATGTCAAATTTTTGCCATCCTTGTCTAAACCGTTGTGTTGTTTTCCTAGGATGGTCAACACTCGCAACACTCCTGCTGCTCAGGAGCAGGGTGAGGCTAGTGGGGCTAGAGATGGGAATCTGCCCCAGCCACCCTCCTTGGCGGAAGTTATGCTCGAAGCAGAACGGAACAAGAGAGAGAGACCAACCGTCTGCTGGAACGCATAGAGCAGAACACTGGGTTCCGTCAGAGGAATGACGTGGTGTCAATCCACGATTTTATCAAGATGTGTCCACCGAAGTTCCATCACTCCACTGAACCTCTGGATGCTGATGACTGGCTACGTAGTATCACCCATAAGCTACACTCTGCCCGTGTGGCCGAAGCTGACAAGGTTATCTACACCGCCTACCATCTTGAGGGCCCTGCCAGTCTTTGGTGGGAAAACTTTGAAGCTATGCATCCTGCTGGCCAAGTCACTACCTGGGTTGAGTTCAGTTAGGCATTCCGTGAACATCACATTCCGGAAGGTCTCATGGATCGCAAGCGGGAGGAATTCTGCAATTTCACCCAGGGCCGTTTAACTGTGGATAGTTATAGTCGCGAGTTTGGTAACCTGGCACGCTATGCACCTGAAGAAGTATCCACCGATGCCAAGAAGCAGGCGAGGTTCCGCAAGGGACTCAGCCCTGAACTCCGCCGAGATCTACGTCTGCATGAGTGCACTTCCTTCCAGAAGTTGTTAAACAAGGCTATCAGTGCTGAAACAGGCCAGACCGACTTCGAGGCCACCCGCAAGCATACTCGAGACTTTGGTTCCTCATCCGGCTCTGGCTCTCACAAGCGCCGTGTGTGGGTTCCTAACACTGCTCTGCCACCCAAGTACACACCGAGGCCATCCTATGAGGCGCCTCGCCCAACTCAACAGTTTGCACCTGCCAAGATCTATGGAGGACCACCTTCCAACTTTGCTCCACGCACTACCACTATGCCATGCTTCAAGTGTGGAGAACCGAGACACTACATGCGTGATTGTCCCCAGAACCAGCCAGGAAAAACCTTTGGCCGTGGCAAGCCAACCGGCAAGGTGAATTATGTCAAGCCAATCCCCACTACACGTGGTCATGTCAACTATGTCTCTTGCGAAGAAGCTTATGAGGATCCTAACGTCGTCCTTGGTACGCTTCTCGTCAACTACCATCCGGCATCTGTTCTTTTCGATACTGGAGCATCCCATTCGTTCATATCTGAGAGCTATGCTTGATTGCACAACATGACTTTTTGTGACATGCCTACTTCCATGGTTATTCAAACAACTGGTTCAAAGTGGCAAACCTCTAGGGTAAGCCATGGAAATGAATTCCTTGTCGATAGACTTGTTTTCCTAGCATCTCTAATCGCTCTCAAGTCCTCGGACATAAACATCATTTTGGGTATGGATTGGATGACAACCCATTACGCCAAAATTGATTGCTATACTAGGACCGTTCAACTTACACATCCATCCGGCAAGATAGTCAATGTCTTGACCCGAATGGCTGAGCGTCAGCTCTACTCTCTTAATGCCAGCCCTCTACCAGAACTCGAAGATATCCCGGTAGTCCGTGACTTCCCGGATGTTTTTCCAGAAGAACTGCCAGGAATTCCACCTGACAGAGATGTCGAGTTCGTGATAGATCTTATCCCAGGAACTGTCCCAATCTCTAGGAGACCTTATAAGATGGCACCACTAGAATTAGCTGAGCTAAAGAAACTACTCGATGAGTCCTTGCAAAAAGGTTTCATCCGTCCTAGTTCTTCCCCTTGGGCTTGCCCCGTCCTCTTCGTCAAGAAGAAGGATGGAACGGAGCGGATGGTTGTAGATTACCGACCTGTCAATCTGGTCACCATAAAGAATAAGTATCCGCTCCCCAGGATCAACGACCTATATGATCAGCTCGCTGGATCCTCAGTCTTCTCTAAGATGGATTTGAGGTTGGGCTACCATCAAATAAAAATCAAGAACGGGGACATCCCTAAAACGTCTTTTGTTACTCGTTATGGCTAATATGAGTACACCGTTATGTCCTTTGGATTAACCAATGCCTCAGCTACCTTTTCTCGGTTAATGAATTCTATATTCATGGAGTATTCGGATAAATTCGTCGTGGTATACCTAGATGATATACTCATCTATTCCAAGAACAAGGAAGATCATGCCGAGCATTTAAGGCTGGTATTGACGAAACTTCGAGAGCACCGCCTTTATGCCAAATTCTCTAAATGTGAATTTTGGTTGCCAGAAGTAACCTATCTAGGTCATGTGATCTCTGGCAAGGGTATTGCTGTTAATCCCGAGCGAGTTCAAGCCGTCCTTGATTGGACTCCCCCTGAATCGGTCAAGCAAGTTAGGAGTTTTCTTGGCTTAGCGAGCTATTGCCGACGTTTCGTCGAGAACTTCTCCAAGGTTGCTAAACCTCTAACTGAACTCCTCAAGAAAGATAAAAAGTTTGAGTGGACCCCACAGTGTGAGTCCAGTTTTCAGGAACTGAAAAGACGCCTGACATCTGCACCTGTACTGGTACCACCAGACTTTTCCAAGGATTTTATAATCTATTGTGACGCCTCGCGACAGGGACTAGGTTGCATTCTCATGCAAGATCGTCAAGTGATTGCATACGCATCTCGACAGTTGCGTCCACACGAGGATAACTATCCTACTCATGATCTAGAGCTTGTAGCTGTAGTCCATGCACTCAAAACATGGCGACATTTCCTTCTTGGTAATCGCTGTGAAATCTTCACTGATCATCAAAGTTTGAAGTATATCTTCACCCAACCAGATTTGAATCTCAGGCAAAGACGTTGGGTTGAGTTTCTCACCGACTACGACTTAGGAATCACTTATACCCCTGGAAAGGCCAATGTCATGGCTGATGCACTAAGTCGTAAGTCATATTGTAACAACTTAATGTTACAACAAGGGCAACCACTTCTCCACGAGGAATTTCGTAAGCTTAACCTTCACATTGTTCCTCGAGGATTCCTTTCCACCTTGGTGGCGAAACCTACCCTTATGGATCAGGTCATCAAAGCACAGAAGGTTGATCCCGGAATTTCCCGTATTAAGAGGAACATCAAGAAAGGAGTTGCAGGATGTTTCTCAATTGATGATCAAGGAGTCGTATTCTTTAGCAACCGTTTAGTGGTTCCTAAAGTACGAAACCTAAGACGTTTGATCCTTAAGGAGGCTCATGAATCTCCTCTCACAATTCATCCCGGTAGTACTAAAATGTATCAGGATCTATGTCAGAGATTCTGGTGGACTAGGATGAAGAGAGAAATCGCTCAATTCATTGCTAACTGTGATGTTTGTCGTCGAGTCAAAGCAGAGCATCAACGGCCTGCTGGCACCCTTCAACCTTTAGCTATTCCTGAATGGAAATGGGACAAAGTCGGTATGGACTTCATTACCGGGTTTTCCAGGACCAGGAAAGGGAATAATGCTATCTCCGTCGTTATCGACCGCCTCTCTAAAGTAGCTCATTTCCTACCTATTCGCGAGAGTATTACCGCTAGCCAGCTAGCAGACTTATATGTCTCTCGGATAGTATCACTTCATGGTGTGCCGTTGGAGATTAATTCAGACCGTGGAAGTCTTTTCACATCACGATTTTGGGAAAGTTTCCAGAATGCTATGGGAACTCATCTCTCCTTCAGTACCGCCTTCCATCCCCAGTCAAGTGGTCAAGTGGAACGAGTCAATCAAATTTTGGAACACATGCTTCGAGCCTCTGTCATTTCTTTCGGTATGGAATGGGAAAAGTGTCTTCCATTTGCCGAATTCGCTTATAACAATAGTTATCAAGCCAGCTTGGGCAAAGCTCCCTTCGAAGTTCTATATGGACGAAGGTGTCGAACACCTCTTAACTGGTCAGAGACCGGGGAAAGACAATTCTTTGGTCCGGATATGATTCAGGAAGCAGAAGAGCAAGTTCGCATCGTTCGTGAGAGATTGAAAACAGCCCAGTCTCGCCAAAAGAGCCAATATGATAGTCATCATAAGGCTGTGACTTTTGAAGTCGGCGATAAGGCTTACCTTCGGGTTACTCCTCTTAAGGGAACCCATCGCTTCGGTATGAAAGGCAAATTGGCCCCTCATTACATCGGTCCTTTTCGCATTCTTGCCAAACGAGGAGAAGTTGCCTACCAATTGGAACTACCTCCGAACCTCTCCAGAGTTCATGACGTGTTCCACGTTTCTCAACTCAGGCGTTGCTTCTCGGATCCTATCCGCGGAGTGGACCACGAAACGCTTGATCTCCAGGACAATCTCACATATCGAGAATACCCCGTTCGTATTCTTGATCAAACTGAGCGCACCACTCGACGCCACAATATCAAGTTTCTCAAGGTTCAATGGTCACATCATTCCGAGAGTGAAGCTACTTGGGAAAGGGAGGATCGTCTTCGACTTGAGTACCCCACCCTCTTTCCGGAGGAACCCGAATCTCGGGACGCGATTCTTTTAAGTGGGGGTGACTTGTCACATCCCTAGTTAGCACTTGCTTTAGTACCTAGCTAGAGTGTGCATCATGTCTACTTTCAAAGAAACTAGAAATGGGATTAACAGAAACCCCAACACCCCTCTCCTAACAACTAGGGTTTGTTAAAATATTTTCCAATGTACCCAAAATGCCCTTCAAAAATGTTCATCATTTCTGCCTTGGTCTTAAACCTCTGCCAAAAATGGTGCACATTTTTCTAGGACACTCAAGGGCTTTGGATTAAATCATATGGTATTTGTATTTGGGCATTTAAATACTTTAAAATATTTTTAAATGCTCAAATAATCATGAACTATAATGTTTCCTACTGTTCATATTATATACAGTGGGCATGACAAGTTTCATGAGTTATAAAAATGTTTTGGCATTTTCATTAATTGAACAAAGCTGCAAAAGAAATGAAACAGAAAAGAAAATAGGAAAAAGAGAGAGAGAAGAAGCTTACCTGGCGCCCCACCCGGCCCACCTGCCGGCCCAGCCCAGCTGCCGCTCCAGCGAGCTGCTTGGCTCTGCCAGGCAGGCAGGCAGGTGCTCGACAGCGACCGCACCGTGCGCCACGTAGATGCCCGCCGCCCTGCTTCCTCCCCTCGCCGTCCTGGAGGGCTGGATTGGTCGTACACGTCATCCCCGACCTCGCAGACACCTCCCCCTCTCCCCGGCTCCTCTCCCTCGCTCTCCCCACGCCATGGCCGACGCCGTCGTGCTCGCACCGTCGTAGAAGCCGCGCCCACCGTCGTCCCTGAGCCCCGCCTTGGTGTCCATCGTCTCCGCCGTCCTCGACTACTTCGAACAGGCCGAGTCCCGAGCGCTCGCCCGCCCTGGAGACGCCCCCGACCTCTTCTTCCCCAACTCCGGCCGCGGAGATCCCCCTCGCCGTCCCGCTCAGCTCCGACCACCCCCGAGCTTGCTCCGGCGCCTGCTGCAACCCCTGTGAGCCCAGCTTCATCCTCCCCCTCTCTGTTGGCTCTCTTCTGCCCTGGAACGCACCGCACGAAGCTCACCTGCACGCACAGCCGCCGTGCTCGCCGCCGGTGATGCTCCGGTGACCATTTGGTCACTGGCACCCGTCCATCACACTCACTGCAGCGCGTAGATGCGATAGGTGCTACGCACGCATCGCCTAAGCCCCTGCAGCCGCATCTCCACACACGCCCGACGCCGGTCGCCGCCGTCGAGCTTGTTGCCGTCATCTCCGGCCACCCCAGGTCCGGCGACCACCACCATCCGACTCGCAAGGGCAAGAGCTTTCCAACGTGCCTAGCCGCAGCTCGAGCCGTGCCCCGTAGACGATTTCCGAAGTACGCCGACGCACTTGGCCTCGCCGGCGTCACGTCGCCGGCGGGTTTGACCTGTTTGACCAGGGGGTTGACTACCCCTGGGTCACTGACGTGTGGGCCACCTTTTGCTAATTAGTTAGTTTAATTAAGTTTCTGTTAATTTAATTAGTTAATTAGTTTAGTCACTGACCCGTGGGCCCAGGCCCCACTGACAGCTAATTAGTTTTAGTTTAAGTCTAATTAACTTAGTTAATTAGCTGTGACACTGACATGCAGGGCCCACATGTCATGTTTGACTTGGACTAGCTCCTGTTGACTGACTGACGTCAGCATGATGTCATGCTGACGCACTAAAGGGTTTTCCGGGATTTTTAGATTTAAAAATAATTCAGGAAATTCAAGAAAATACCCAAAACTACTAAAAATCATATAAAATCAACCATAGCTCAGATGGAAAAGATTTATATATGAAAAATGATCAGAAAAATCCAATCTTTCCAATGGCACTGGTTTCATGCATGTTTGAACAAGTTAACTTGCTGTATACATGAAAAACATGATAATGCACTTATTTAAATAATAGTTTGAACTTCAATTTGAATCTTTGATTCAAATAAGCTCAAACCCTTCTGGTTTTAGTTGCATTAGCCAACACACATGCGTCTTGCCATGTCATGAGCATGCATCATATTATTGCATTTGATTGTTAATGATTGTATCGACGGTATTCTCTGTGTTAGGTCCTGCTCCCGAGGATACTGTTGCGTATCTAGTTGAAGAGCAGTACCTGACAACTACCTTGTCAGGCAAGCAATCATTGATCATTCCGATACAAACCCAATCTTCTCGCTCCTGCTCTCTTTTACTGCATTAAGGCAACAGCGTGTGAACTGCTACTTGCTGCGGTAGTTGAACCCTATTCCCTTGCATGACCTGTCATTGCCACAGTAAATAGTTGAAACCCACTAGCATGTGCAGGAGTTGATTGAGCCATGTGATGTGTGATCCACCATGCTATTTGTTTATGTTGCCTGCTATGCCTAGAGTTGTGTCAGGTCTGGTTCATCTGGGTGATGGATCAGAGTGAAATGATCATACCGGTAAGGAGAAGGAAGTGTGGAATACGCTTGGTAAAGGTATCGATGAAAGGCCATGTAGGAGTACATGGTGGGTTGTTTCATTGGAATCGTCCATAGGACCTGAGATCTGTATGTGTGGTTCAAGTTGCAGTTACTACCATGCATTCGGCCCGAAACCAATGGACCCTCTCGGCTTATTAATTACCCTCGATCTCTGTCCAGGAGTTGCAACTAGTTTCTGGTGTTTATAGTTTACTGGAGGTCGTGCACAACGCTGACCCTCGGGGTGGGTTGTGTTGCGACAGGTACGTGGCACGGTGTACCGGTTGCCCGTTTGCTGACTCGGGAACCCTGTACACATCGTTTGGAGCCGTGAGCGACACCCCGGCTGGATCTCCCCACGGATGGAACCCAAATAGGCGATAAACTTTGACGAGGGACTTGAGTAGTTAGTCAGGTCCTGGCCGACACCCTCGATGGGCTTCCGCTTGAAGGTTGCCGAGTACACGCCGAGTAAACGGCGATAAGTGGTGAAAGCGTGTGTGAAGAAGTACACCCCTGCAGGGTTATCAATCTATTCGAATAGCCGTTGTTCGCGGTACGGACTACTTGGTTACTCTTACAGTTCATAGACAAGTTGATGGATACTACTAAAAGCCTCAAGATAAGTGTGAGTGCCGTGGATGGCCCTTCCGTAGGATGACGGAAGAGGATCCTCGGTAGTGTATTGATGTGGTGAGTAGAGGACTCGTGTTCGTAATAACATCTTGCAATCTGTTGAGAGTTGTAGTATAGATTAGCCAAGGTCAAAGCTGGCATTCTGCTATGAACTCCACTACCCCCCTTTGATAATGTTGCATGTATGATAGGTTCTGTGGTAAGACTTGCTGAGTACCTTTGTACTCATGTTTGTTTAATAACTGTTGCAGAGGAGAACCCTGCCCCTGCTGATGGGTTCTACATAGACGTTGACGTCGACGAGTATCTTGACACCCAGACGGAGATCTGGAGCTTGTGAAGGGCCTTGTAGATAGTCAGGCTACAGCAAGCCTGTTTTATTTTCTAAGTTGTCTGTACTCAGACATGTAGCTTCCGCTTGTGCCCGTATGACTGTATGACTTGAGTGTTGGGTCATGTGACCCCTACCTGTATGGATATGTTATGTATGGCTCTTGGAGCCTTTTAAATAAAGTACTTTGAGTCATAGAGTTCTGTTGTGATGCAATGTTGTATTTGCACATATTGAGCATATTGCGTGTATGATTGAAATGCTTGGTATGTGTGGGATCCGACACCTAGTTGTTTTCCTTTGGTAGCCTACCTTACAGGGAAATGCCTCCTAGTGATTCCAATAAGCCTTGGTAGCTTGCTACTACTCGGAACACGTAGGCTGGCCGGCATGTGTCCTTCTTCGTTCCTGTGTCTGTCCCTTAGGGGAAATGTCACGCGTTGTTCCTTTAAGTCCATGTAGCTTGCTACGACTTGGGTTCATATGTTGATGACCGACACGTTCGTTGCTGGGTCATGGATGCCTGTCTCTGTAATTTAGTGCCACTTTTGGTTTATAACTAGCCATGTCGGCCCGGGTTCTCTGTCATATGGATGCTAGCGACACAGTCATATACGTGTGCCAAAATGCGCAAACGGTCCCGGGCCAGGTAAGGTGGCACCCGTGGGGTTACTGTGCGTGAGGCCGCAAAGTGATATGACGTGTTACAGCTAGATCGGTGTGACTTAGGATCGGGGTCCTGACAAGGAAGCTCAAAGGCTCTAGAGCAAAATAGACTAGGGTTGCTGTGCAAAACACCAAACTGAACCAGAATGGAAAAGAGGCTGTTTCACTCAAAACTTCCAAAGGACCAAGGTGGGATTTTGCATAAATATGGATAACATATTGCTATGAACCTTCTATAATTTTGGTGGAAGCATCAAAGGGATATTTAAAGGGGTTGTAGTGCAATATGGCCTACTGAACCAGATTGGCAAACATACTATGGAGACCAAAAATATTATATGTAATAATTATATTATTGCATAAAAGTGATTTAATAGCATCACTTGACATCTCCAATTTTTGGTTGAAATTATAAATAAATTTATCAAGTAGTTGCAGTTCAAAAGAGGCCTTAAAACTAGGTTTAATCATTTATATAGAGAAGTAAATTGTGGAGACCAGTATATAACTAAACCCGCTAATATAAGCAAAGTTCTAAAGGGGGCATAAGAGAATCTAACATTAACTGGAAGGTTTTGCTAGGGGCAAACATTCCAAAAAAAAATCAGAGCAAGAATTGTCCTGGAATCCAAAGGAACATTCAGCAGAAGGCAAAATTTTAATTTCACTGGCAAAATTTTAATTAATAAAACATTGCTAAATTTTTGGGGTGTTACAACACTACCCCTCTTAAGAAAAATCTCGTCCTCGAGATTTGTTAAGGGTAGCTATAAGGTCTGCTGCTGCCTCAAAAGATACTATCAAATTTTTACTGCTCTAATAATCCAAATAACAGCTACTACAGTGCAGGAGCAAACTGTGATGCAACTGGTGTGGCACGGGGAAAAAAAATCTACAGTCGTGGAAAACGATATATTTCCACTTTGGGACATAGTAAATTTAGAAATATTATTTTTCTAAATCTACAAATATGCCGGTTGCACCCGAGAGCACAGTGCTCTCACTGGCTGACAGGTGGCCTGGGCCCATTGTCAGCCTCTTCTTCTTCCTCCGGCTCTCTCTTCTCCTTCCTCCCGCGTGCTTTTCCCGCACTTTCACCACCGGCGACGGCTAGCCCGTAGGGCATCTAGGCCGTACTGCCGTAGTGCGCGGCGTGCTAGCTGCCGGTGCAGCGTGCACTCACCTCGCGGGCGAGCGTGCTGTCGGCACTGCTCGCGGATTCGCCTCCGAACACCGGCGATTGTGCGACGAGCGGTGCTGGTGGACTTCGCCCACCGTACACCGATCTCGAGCTATAAAACGGCCGAGGTGCTGCTTCTTCTTCCTCTCACCTGGCCTCTCCTTCTTCTCCTTTCTTCCTTCTCCTCCGTTTGTGTTTGCAGGAGCTCGGGACGAGGCTCTAACGGCGGAGGCAATGCCGGACTGGTGCATGGTTCTCATTAGTGTGGGGTCGGCGACATTGCTGGGGGTATCGGTGCTCTTGTGTGCGATGATCCTCGACGTTCGTCGTGATGCGGCGGCTCGAGTGCTAGCTCTCCGCGGTGGCGGCGATCACGGGGATTAGGTGAGAGTGGCAGGGCTAACGGTGGTTAGCGGGCGGTAGGTACTTAGTGCTCAAATAAATCCCCACGAGTTTCTTTTCAAGAAACTGTGGTGTGCAAGGAGGTGTTTGATGGAGCAGTTGTCGGCGGATTAGCAACTTAGTGTACTGTGTGGAGTGGCCGGAGTTGTATCATCGTTGTTGTGGTGCGACAAATGAAAAATCTATGTTATGCAGATGGGTAAGATGCAACAACAAGGGAAGAATTTATTTAACACACGATGCGTTACACAGTTTTCATAAAAAGGAACGATTACACTCACGCGGCGGTTATGTCTAAAATATAAACGGTAAATGAATAGGGTCCTGGGAAAAGGTTTCTGGTGCTGGGGGACACTCTTCTTCTATCGGTGGTAGTGGGTTGACCAGTCGGTGAATGTGCTTCTCCTGCGCAGGCCTCAATGGTCTGCCGATGGCGATCCAAGGATTTAAATCGGCGAGGCTCTGGAGATAACCCATTATCCGCTGGATCAAACGCTCTTGCGCGATCACATACTGCGTAAGGTTGGCAAGCACCGGGTCTCTCTCAATACGCCCACCAGGAAAAGATGCTGCTTCTTCGGGTGCTGCGCGGCTTGGAAAGTAGTAATATCCTCTCTCGCTGGCATAGGGCACCGTGAATCGCAGGCGAGCAATTGCTTCGCAGGCGGCAGCCTCTATGGCCATCTGAGGAGTTGGCATGGATTTCCCCATGAAGGAAACCTCTGTGGGGTCTTGGTTTGGGTTGGCGGGTGTGATGTGTACCACTGCCCAATACTTCGAGGTGTATGGTGTGATCCTTGCTTTGAGCAGCTCATACTGGGGTGGACGGGTAGCACTCATGGTACTGCAGGTAAAATCCCACAATATTTTCACGAAACTACCCAGGGATGCCTCGGGGGTTCTCAGATAAATGCTAGGGATCGGCATGGCGAAGGCAATGGCTGTGAGAGGAGAGCATCGGTTGAGGGATACAGTGTGGCCTATATAGAGTGGCCTGGCTGGTTTATAGGGTTATGGTGAGGGCATCTATATCGTCGGTTTCCCCTCTATGGGGTCGGGGTCAAAGCTACAGGTACTCACGTCTTGTAAAAGGACGTGTTTGCTGTAGGGGGTTGTCGGTGAGGTGCTATGGAAGCCATACCCAACGAAAATAGGCACTCGTACACTAGCCGCTATAAAGATAAGAGCGCAAATAGACTGTAGATACATATGGGCATACAGGTTACATGACCACGGGCGAGGGCAAGATAAGGCTTGGTACTGCTCGGGTGATTTAATCAATCTCGTTTATATCCAAGCGGCCTTGCCTTGAAGGTGCTGAAGCTTCTTCGGGAGCTTCCTCGTTGGGATTGGCTGGCGGTGGCTGAGGAGGTGCAGGGTCGGGGCAGGGATGATGACCCTCGCGAGGATTGTTGGCCACAATCCCGTTGGAGTGTGCGCCAAACAAGCGACGCATCACTTCTGGCGATACCAAAGCATTCTGGTCAATGACCGCGGCAGGCCTTGGGGACTCGATTGGTTGCCCGAACAGCACGACAGGGTTGTCGGTGCCGGACTCGCCTCGTTCTCTAGCTGGGGCTCGGCGAAGTAGTTCTCCACGAGCTGCGATCAGATCAAGGGTGATTTGATCGAACAGTTCCTCGAGTACACTAACATAGCGTACCAGATGCAATAATGCAGGATCCGTCTCGTTGTCTCCGTTTGCAACTCGGGGAGGCCTACCATACCCGTTACGACTGGGGTAGTATTAAAATGAGCGACAGTTAACCCTGGGCGACATGTTCCTGAGTTGAACTATAGCCTCCCGAGCAGTTAGTTGGATGGCTTGCGGCTCAAAGGAAGTTGTCCTTCCTGTGAACCTGTAGGGGCGTTCTGGCGTCAGACCCCTACCGTAGATGTGCACAGTGGCCCTGAATTGATGGCTTTCACCGCCCATGGTGTCTTGGTACACCACGTATTCTGGGGGCTCTTCCATCGCAAAAGCAGGACGGGTGAGGTTTGCGAGCACGGTCACAAAACCTCCAAGGTTGGTTGCTGTGGTTTCATTGTGGACGATGGGTCCTGGCATTTAGCTCGGTATGGGGGTAGAGGCTGTGTGGTGCTGGGTTTGGGGGCTAGCGTGCCCTATTTATAGGAAAGGACGGAGTCTTCCTCTGCAGGCTTGCGGATTCTTCCTTCGCACGCTTGCGGAGTCTTCCTTCGCACGCTTGCGGAGGGGAACTGTTTAGGTGTCGGTTACTGGCGCGTGATTGATAAGCTAGGCTGGTAGGTTGGGCACCGACTACCAAAGGCGTCGGTTCCACTGTATGGGTATCTTACGCGAGAAGCTTGGCTGGGGTTGAAATATAGTCTGGTGGGGGTGGTAAATCTAGGTTGTTGGACCTGGCTAAGATAGGATTAGCCAACGGTCAGCCTGGCTCTGATACCAAGGTTGTCAGGACCGGAATTTTGGGATGTAATTTTCCCAAGGGCGGACCTTGTGCTCACCAGCCCCAGGATTACTGTTAGCTGATGAGACACCTCTTGATACAGAAAATTCCAAGAAAAGGTACAAATATGTAGTACACGACCATTCTGGTCTATAAGTACAACGTGGGTTTTCTGGTAGATGATGGCGGAAGCGGTTGAGGTATGTCGTTGCTTGTGGGACTCCATTTCCCACGGGAACAGCTGACCGGGATAACTCCTATCTTCGCGGGGCTGCTATCCCAATAGTGTAGGCTCTAGGGTAGCGTCACGTCATTCCTTCCCTTGCAAGGAATCTGGCCAAGACAATAGCCAGGGACAAGCCAGTGAGTACTTTGAATGTACTCGCAAACATTAAGAACATGGGTGAGACATAAACATGCTCAAGGATGATTTAGGATCACTTTGATAATAATGATGCAATAGGATATAACTTTAAGCAGGACGTTCGAGTAAAAGGGTATATGCAATCACAAAGTAGTAATGAAATAAATAATAGGCATGCCACAGTCGGGCGTCTGAGCGACACCACAGAAAGGGCTCATAGGGAAAGGAAAATAAAGGACAAGAATGCCACAGTCGGACGTCTGAGCGACATCACATAAAGGGCTTATAAATAAAAAGAATGCCATAGTCGGACGTCTGAGCGACATCACATAAAGGGCTTATAAATAAAAATAATGCCACAGTCGGACGTCTGAGCGACATCACAGAGAGGGCTTATAAATAAAAAGAATGTCATAGTCGGACGTCTGAGCGAAATCACAGAGAGGGCTTGTAAATAAAAGGAATGCCACACTCGGACGTCTGAGCGACATCACATAAAAGGCTTATAAATAAAAAGAAATAACAGTGAGTATCCGGGAGGTGGAACCGTCCTGCGGATACTCGCTGTTTCAAGTAATATGAACGGTTAGTCCACGATAAAGATAAATCACAATCACTACCTATCACAGGTCATAAATAATGTTCTGGCTTAAATGTTTCTCCTCCGAAGATCGACACTAAGACCGACACTCGACCCATCCCAGACTGTAGTCCTTAACCATGGACACGACTGTTCGAATAGGTTTTATATCTCTGCAGAGGGTGAACTCTTTACCCACGGATAACGGATTTTCTATAGCCCCTCTGGACTAATTCCGTCTACAGTCTTCTAATTTAAAGACACACCTGACTACACACACCAGCCTAACTTACCGATGTCTGGAATCACCCACAACACTAGTTAAGCAAAACTTTAAGTGGGGAGGCTACAACCTCGACTAGCATGGGATCACAACAATTTATAACGTGCGCGAGAAACTAGGGACGCTATCCCCTTCGGCTACAACCGAAACGCCCATGCCCCCGAACCAGGTGGCCTACCTACCGGATGCAGCCGGTATCTTCCACCGTGGCCTCTTTGTACGGTGTGTATAGAACAGGGGTCGACAAATTTACTAAACCGTACCCTACCTGAAGCAGGGACACGCGGTAGTACGAAACAAGTATGGGGGTTACCGGAGCAAGACTCGATCCGTGGTCGACTTAGGAGGTTATATATATACTTTGCATGGTTAGAGCCACAATGATCTCGCAGTTCCCTGACAGGGTCACTCTCCTCATGCTACAAGCTGCCTCACTGCGCATCCTCGTCACAACAAGATGTCAGTCACGTGGTTGGTTCATCGAAACACAACCTCCCTTCGGACTCCATCCGAACTCTCACCAGGTAGATGGGGCATGAGGAGTAGTGGCTGTCACCAGTATCGCATACAAAAATGAAAAGAATTATTCACCTCATGATGATATGCAAGAGTATGCTTTCCACATGAAATAATGATGCTCAAATTTTGGCATATCAATGGAGTTCTTTGAGATTAAAGCAAAAAACACATAGATGGTATCATCACAGGGTTCAAGATGCTTGCCTTCAAGTAGAGGGGAGGAGAAAAGCATTCCAAGAATTTTGGAAGCTTTCTCCCTCTTCAAAAACCTAAAAGAATTAAAAGCAAATCAATACATAGACTTAGAACATCCCCAAAAAGTTGTCTGGAAAATTTTCATATAAGTATGAAAATAAACTAGACAATATTTGGGAAACAACAGAAAAAGAATCAACTCATTTGGAGCTGTGGTTAAAAAGTTAAAGCTAGTCAAAGTTTGGTCAAATCCGGTATTTAAACTAAAACCGAAAGAGAAAACGATTCGGCTGAGAATACGTCTTCGAGCTAGGGGATACGTACTTCATGTTTTACGCCTCCACTTAAAAACGCGCGGTGGTGACGCTGGGTCAATGACAGTGGGCCCAGGGGTCCACTAGTCAGGTTTGACTAGTCTTTCCCCCCTTCTCTTCCTCTACCCGAACGGCAGCGGGGCTCCGGCGATCGTCGCCGGCGAACCAGGGTTCCTCGAGGGTCAATGAGTGCGGGAATAGATCCGCGGGCTTGGTGCGGTCCTTCCGGTAGTCGATTGGTCGGAAGGGGCGAAGGGAGTCGCCAGCGGCGAGCTCCGCAGCGGAGGGAGCTTCGGGCGTAAATGGGGATTCGGGCTGTGGTTAGTTTTGATCGTGTTGGAGAGGTCGGGCAGCTCCGCAAGGTCGAGGGAGAGGCGACAAAGGTGTTGGACGAGCGGGGGAGGCTCTGGTGGCGCCGGATTGCTCGAGGCCGAGGCGGCGGCTGTGTTCGCCGGAGATGAAGAAGGAGGCTTCTCGGGGTCGAATGGCTGCCACGGGGCTGCTCTACGGGGTGCCTATGGAGGGTATGATGCTGCGGGGAGGCTCGGGTACCCTTAAATAGGCGAGCTATGGCGGTTCAGCGGTGGCAGCGGATAAGCTCGCCGGCGACCGTCGTTCTGTTGCAGCAGGGGGACGTGGCGGCGACGGGAGCTAGCGGACAAGCCAGCGGATGATCTCGGACTGCTCCAGGGGGCAGCTGGCGAGCGCGGGTGGCTTGGGCGGCGCCGACCGTGGCAGAAAGCCCATGTGCTCGCCGGTGTGCCGCCAGGAGCGCTCTGACAGTGGCGCTATGGAGTCCCTGGTGCGGTTTGGCATGTTCTTTAGCGCGGATAAGGCTGGGCGTGGCTCTGCGAGCAAGCTGGAGCCAGGGGCGCGACGCGGCGGCCCGAGCGCACGCACGTGCAAAACGCGTGGTCCGGGTGCGCCCAGAGCAGGCACGCAACATGCTCGGCGTTATGCCACGGCATGCTGATGAGCTCCAAACTGCAAGGGGGTCAGCAGGGTTAGGCTAAAGGTTGGGACAAAGTCATGGGACAAGTTAGTTTAGCCAGGGAATCAAGCTCATAATATGAACTAGAAGCGAAGCCAAATATGGTCATGCACTCAGGGTGTTTGTCAAAATGCCAGGGGCATCTAGCAAGCTCTTGGGGTGGCCAAATTTATCAGATGGATGTCTCCTTAGATGAGTTGGGAGATAGTGAGGTTAGTTCATCAAAAGCAAGAACTTGTTAGTGCAAGTTTTGCAAGATTTTAGTTCTAGACAGAAAATGCAGAGCATTGTTCCATGAACCAAAACTATCCCATTAGGCCCACTTTTTTGGACTTAAGGGTTTTGCAAGAGGGACTACAAGCATGAGGAAGCTGAAAGGCTCTAGAGCAAAATAGACTAGGGTGGCTGTGCAAAACACCAAACTGAACCAGAATAGAAAAGAGGCTGTTTCATTAAAGGGGGCATAAGAGAATCTAACATTAACTGGAAGGTTTTGCTAGGGGCAAACATTCCAAAAAAAATCAGAGCAAGAATTGTCCTGGAATCCAAAGGAACATTCAGCAGAAGGACATTGCTAAACTTTTGGGGTGTTACACTTTTTCATTTTGATACAATCCCTCTCTCGCTCCTGCTCTCTGTTATTGCATTAGGACAACGACGATTCAACTGCTACTTTATGCTGCGGTAGTTGAACCCATTCCTCTGCATGACCTGTCATTGCCACAGTAAATAGTTGAAACCCACTAGCATGTGTAGGAGTTGATTGAATCCATGTTGTGATCTTACCATGCCATGCCTGCTATTGCTTAGAGTGTGTCAGGTCTGATTCATTGGGAATGAATCGGAGTGCAGTGATATATTCTGATGCTGAGAGTCAAGTGTGTGAACACGTTCTGGTAAAGGTAGCAGTGAGAGGCCATGTAGGAGTACATGGTGGGTTGTCTCACTGGAACCGTTCTTAGGAACTGAGTTCTGTGATTGTTGTCCAATGACTAGCTACTACCACACATTGGGTTCCGGTAACTTGACCCCTCTCGACTTATTAATCAACATGATCTCTGTCCAGGAGTTGCAACTAGTTTCTGGTGTTTGTAGGTAGTGTTAGTAGTCTACCTAGTGCCACTCGGCCAGGTGGGCTTGGGACAGACTAGGCACCGTGGCACGGTGTACCAAGCATAGATCCATCCGACGAGGTGGGCTTGGGAACCCTGCGCACATCATTTGGGGCCGTGAGCGACACCCCGGCCAGATCTCCTTACAGATGGAACCCAAATAGGCGATAAACCTGGACTAGAGTCTTGTGTGGTTAGTCAGTTCGTGGCCGACACCCTCCCCAGGCTTCCGCTTGAAGGTTGCCGAGATACACGAGATGTACATGGCGGTAAGTGGCAAGAGCATGTGTGAAGAAGTACAACCCCTGCAGGGTTAACATGATCTATTCGAATAGCCGGGTCCACGATTATGGACTTCTTGGATGCTTACGTGGTACATAGACAACTTAAAGTGGATACTCTAAAATACTCAAGACAAGTGTGAGTGCTATGGACGGCCTTCTCGTAGGGAGACGAGGATGAATCCATAGTGGTGTATTGTGCGGTGCTTAGTGGACTCGTGTGCGCCACCTCAAAAGAGTTACCAGCAGTCGTAGTATAGGATAGCCACTGAGTCAAAGCTGGCTTGCTGCAACTAAACCCCACTTGCCTTCTTGATACAAATGCATGTATGATAGGATCTGATTTAAGTCTTGCTGAGTACCTTTATACTCATGTTTGCTTAATTTATGTTTTGCAGATGAGATTGCTGTCTCACTAGTAGTTCCGCTTGGACTTCGACAAGTAGCTTGTTACCTCAGCTACGATCTTGGACGAGTGTTGTAGATAGTCAGACTCTCCAGCCTTTTTCATTTGTAGATGTCTGTACTCAGACATGTTGTGCTTCCGCTTGTTGCTTGTATGCTCTGAATGTTGGGTCATGAGACCCATGTTTGTAATATCTGGCTCCTCGGAGCCTAATGAATAAATACTTTGTTTCTTAGAGTAGGTATGTGTGGGATCCGACACCTAGTTGTTTACCCTTGGTAGCCTATCTTACAGGGAAATGTCTCCTAGTGCTTCCACTGAGCCTTGGTAGCTTGCTACTGCTCCGAAACACTTAGGCTGATCGGCATGTGTCCTTCTTCGTTCCTGTGTCTGTCTCTTAGGGGAAATGTCACGCGTTGTTCCTTTAAGTCCTTGTAGCTTGCTACGACTTGGGTTCATACGTTGATGACCGACACGTTCGTTGCTGGGTCATGTATGCCTGTCTCTGTAATTTAGTCCCACTTTTGGTTTATAACTGGTCATGTCGGCCTGGTGTGACTTAGGATCGAGGTCCCGACAAAAGCATAGCCCAAAAATGATAGCGGTAAATCGGTAAGAGACATCATAGATTGCACCATGTCCGACAGAGTACTATTACGACGTTCGGACACACTGTTATGCTGAGGTGTTCTAGGCGGCATCAGTTGTGAAACAATTCCACATTTCCTTAGGTGTGTGCCAAATTCATGACTTAAATATTCTCCTCCACGATCTGATCGTAAGAACTTTATATTTCTGTCACGTTGATTCTCAACCTCATTCTGATATTCCTTGAACTTTTCAAAGGTCTCATACTTGTGTTTCATCAAGTAGACATACCCATATCTACTTAAGTCATCAGTGAGGGTGAGAACATAACGATAGACACCGCGAGTTTCAACACTCATTGGACCGCACACATCAGTATGTATGATTTCCAACAAGTTGGTTGCTCGCTCCATTGTTCCGGAGAACGGAGTCTCGATCATCTTGCCCAAAAGGCATGGTTCGCACGTGTCAAATGATTCATAATCAAGAGACTCCAAAAGTCCATCTGCATGGAGCTTCTTCATACGTTTGACACCAATATGACCAAGGCGGCCGTACCACAAGTATGTGGGACTATCATTATCAATCTTACATCTTTTGGCATTCACACTATGAATATGTGTAACATCACGTTCGAGATTCAATAAGAATAAACCATTGACCAGCGGGGCATGACCATAAAACATTTCCCTCATATAAATAGAAAAACCATTATTCTCAGATTTAAATGAGTAGCCATCTCGCATTAAACGAGATCCAGATACAATGTTCATGCTCAAAGCTGGTACTAAATAACAATTATTGAGGTTTAAAACTAATCCCAAAGGTAGATGTAGAGGCAGCGTGCCGACGGCGATCACATCGACCTTGGAACCATTCCCGACGCGCATCGTCACCTCGTCCTTCGCCAGTCTCCGTTTATTCCGCAGCTCCTCCTTTGAGTTACAAATGTGAGCAACTGCACCGGTATCAAATACCCAGGAGCTACTACGAGCGCTGGTAAGGTACACATCAATAACATGTATATCACATATACCTTTAACGTTACCGACCTTCTTATCCGCTAAGTATTTGGGGCAATTCCGCTTCCAGTGACACATTCCCTTGCAATATTAGCACTCAGTCTCAGGCTTGGGTCCATTCTTTGGCTTCTTCCCGGCAACTGACTTACCGGGCGCGACAACTCCTTTTCCGTCCTTCTAGAAGTTCTTCTTACCCTTGCCTTTTCTTGAACTTAGTGGTTTTATTCACCATCAATACTTGATCTTCCTTTTTGATCTCCACCTCTGTTGATTTCAGCATTGAATATACCTCGGGAATGGACTTCTCCATCCCTTGCATATTGAAATTCATCACAAAGCTCTTGTAGCTAGGTGGGAGCGACTGAAGGATTCTGACAATGACCGTGTCATCTGGGAGATTAACTCCCAGCTAAGACAAGTGATTGTGCAACCCAGACATTTTGAGTATATGCTCGCTGACAGGACTATTCTCCTCCATCTTACAACTGTAGAACTTGTCGAGGACTTCATATCTCTCGACTCGGGCATGAGCTTGGAAAACCATTTTCAGCTCTTGGAACATCTCATATGCTCCGTGTTGCTCAAAACGCTTTTGGAGCGCCGATTCTAAGCTGTAAAGCATGCCACACTGAACCAGGGAGTAATCATCACTACGCGACAGCCAGGCGTTCATAACGTCTTGAGTTGCAGGAAAAACGGGTGCTTCACCTAGCGGTGCTTCAAGGTCATATGCTTTCTTGGCAGCTATGAGGATGATCCTCAAGTTACGGACCCAATCCATATAGTTGCTACCATCGTCTTTCAGCTTGGTTTTCTCTAGGAACGCGTTGAAGTTGAGGGCAACATTAGCGTGGGCCATTTGATCTACAAGACATATTGTAAAGATTTTAGACTATGTTCATGACAATTAAGTTCATCTAAACAAATGAACTCCCACTCAGATAGACATCTCTCTAGTCATCTAAGTGATGCATGATCCGAATCAACTAGGCCGTGTCCGATTATCACGTGAGACAGACTAGTCATCAACGGTGAACATCTTCATGTTGATCGTGTCTTCTATACGACTCATGTTCGACCTTTCGGTCTTCCGTGTTCTGAGGCCATGTCTGTACATGCTAGGCTCGTCAAGTCAACCCTAAGTGTATTGCGTGTGTAAATCTGGCTTACACCCGTTGTATGCGAACGTTAGAACCTATCACACACGATCATCACGTGGTGCTTCGGAACAACGAACCATAACAATGGTGCGTAGTTAGGGGGAACACAATTCTTGAAAT
Source organism: Secale cereale (assembly GCA_902687465.1). Classification (NCBI taxonomy): domain Eukaryota; kingdom Viridiplantae; phylum Streptophyta; class Magnoliopsida; order Poales; family Poaceae; genus Secale; species Secale cereale. Next base: position 788,505,780 of record LR738713.1, on the reverse strand, counting down.
TTTAGTGAGAGATCATCTTATTTATGCTACCTTCATTCTAAGAAAATAAGATGTAATATATGATAAACATCACATGCAATCAAATAGTGACATGATATGGCCAATATCATTTTGCTCCTTTTGATCTCCATCTTCGGGGCTCCATGATCATCATCGTCACCGGCATGACACCATGATCTCCATCATCGTGTCTTCATGAAGTTGTCTCGCCAAATGTTACTTCTACTACTATGGCTAACGGTTAGGGATAAAGTAAAGTAATTACATGGCGTTTTCAATGACACGCGGGTCATACAATAAAATAAGACAACTCCTATGGCTCCTGTCGATTGTCATACTCATTGACATGCAAGTCGTGATTCCTATTACAAGAACATGATCAATCTCATATATCACATATATATATATATCATTCATCACATCCTTTTGGCCATATCACATCACACATCACATGCTGCAAGAACAAGTTAGACGTCCTCTACTTGTTGTTGCAAGTTTTTACGTGGCTGCAATAGGTTTCTAGCAAGAACGTTTCTTATGAAGGAAATATGCCCTAGATGCAATAATAAAGTTTTTATTTATATTTCCTTATATCATGATAAATGTTTATTATTCATGCTAGAATTGTATTAACCGGAAACTTAGTACATGTGTGAATACATAGACAAAACAGAGTGTCCCTAGTATGCCTCTACTAGACTAGCTCATTGATCAAAGATGGTTATGTTTCCTAACCATAGACATGAGTTGTCATTTGATTAACGGGATCACATCATTAGGAGAATGATGTGATGGACAAGACCCATCCGTTAGCTTAGCACTATGATCGTTTAGTTTTACTGCTATTGCTTTCTTCATGACTTATACATGTTCCTATGACTGAGATTATGCAACTCCCGAATACCGTAGGAACACCTTGTGTGCTATCAAATGTCACAACGTAACTGGGTGATCATAAATATGCTCTGCAGGTGTCTCCGAAAGTGTTCGTGGTGTTGGCATAGATCAAGACTAGGATTTGTCACTCCGAGTGTCGGAGAGGTATCTCTGGGCCCTCTCGGTAATGCACATCATAATAAGCCTTGCAAGCAAAAGACTAATGAATTAGTCACGAGATGATGTATTACGGAACGAGTAAAGAGACTTGCCGGTAATGAGATTGAACTAGGTATAGAGATACGGACGATCGAATCTCGGGCAAGTAACATACCAATGACAAAAGGAACAACGTATGTTGTTATGCGGTTTGACCGATAAAGAACTTCGTAGAATATGTAGGAGCCAATATGAGCATCCAGGTTCCGCTATTGGTTATTGACCGGAGATGAGTCTCGGTCATGTCTACATAGTTCTCGAACCCGTAGGGTCCGCACGCTTAACGTTTGATGACGATCGGTATTATGAGTTTATGAGTTTTGATGTACCGAAGGAGTTCGGAGTCCCGGATGAGACCGGGGACATGACGAGGAGTCTCGAAATGGTCGAGACGTAAAGATCAATATATTGGACGACTATATTCGGACATCGGAAAGGTTCCGAGTGATTCGGGTATTTTTCGGAGTATATGGGCCTTATTGGGCCATACGGGAATAGAGGAGAAAGGCCAAAAGGAAGGAGGCGCGCGCCCCCCTCTGATCCGAATTGGACAAGGGGTGCAGCCCCCTTTTCCTTCTCCCTCTCCACCTCTTTCCTTCTCTCCTACTCCGGAAAGGAAAGGGGAATCCTACTAGGACTTGGGAGTCCTAGTAGGACTCCCCACACTTGGCGCGCCCCCTCTAGGGCCGGCCTTTCCCTTGCTCCTTTATATACGGGGGCAGGGGGGCACCCTAGGACACACAAGTTGAATTGTTTTACCCATGTGCGGTGCCCCTCTCCACAGAAACACACCTCGGTCATACCGTTGCAGTGCTTAGGCAAAGCCCTGTGCCGGTAGATACATCATATCTGTCACCACGCCGTCGTGCTGGCGAAACTCTCCCGTGAAGCTCAACCGGATCAAGAGCTCGAGGGATGTCATCAAGCTGAACGTGTGCTGAACGCGTAGGTGTCGTACGTTCGGTGCTTGATCGGTTGGATCGCGAAGAAGTTCGACTACATCAACTGCGTCACTTGACGCTTCCGCTCCCGGTCTACGAGGGTACGTAGACACACTCTCCCCCTCGTTGCTATGCATCTAGTAGATAGATCTTGCATGATCGTAGGAAAATTTTGAAAATACTACGTTCCCCAACATCTTACCTACGCCAAAACCATAACGTGATATGCCAATTACTATTTACCCTTCATAAGGACCCTTTTCATCGAATCCGATCGGACTAAAGTGGGAGAGACAGACACCCGCTAGCCACCTTATGCAACTAGTGCATGTCAGTCGGTGGAACCTGACTCACGTAAGCGTACATGTAAGGTCGGTCCGGGCCGCTTCATCCCACGATGCCGCCGAATCAAGATAAGACTAGTAGCGGCAAGTGTCGTGGAATTAACACGGCAGATGTCCGGTTTAGCGGACTTAGTGGTGAGGCGCGCATCTATGTAGTAGCTTGAGAGGGGTTGAGCGGAGTCGAGGGACGCGATGCAAGACACGGATTTAGACAGCTTCGGGCCCCGGGAAACATCATCTGGTAATAACCCTACGTGCTGTTTGAGGCTAGATCTCATTATGACCCTCGTGGTGTCGCCGGTAAACCGGCTCTTTGTGTCTAACCCTAGAAACTGTTTCTTCTAACTTGTCTAAACTTGTCTAACTTGTCTTTTTGGGGAGCCCTGCCCCTCCTTATATATGCCGAAGGGGCGGGTTACATGACTAGTCCTAGTAGGACTAGGATTGATCTATTACAAGGAGTCCTAGTCTTGCTTCCTTTATGGAGAATATTCCTTGCCTTTATTCATAAACCGGGCCACTATTAATATGAATCGGCCTTCTGGGCCTTGGGCCTTATCATCCATGATCCACCTGCCGGGTCACCAGTAACTTGCCAAATATAAACCGTCTTAAGTAAAATACCAAGTCCGGCCGGGTTATAATTCCGGCCGGTTCATACCGCGGGGTATATCCCCAACATTAGCCCCCAAGTTTAGCTTGGATTTATCCATGGTAAACTTATGCTGCAAAATAACCACAAGAACAAATTTGATAGGTTGTGCTCCGGGTTAAGAATTCTTGTAAACCGGCATCTGACCATCCTTAAGTCCTTGTCCTTTCCTTCTTCTAGAAAATCCGGGTCAACAGACCAGCTCCATAATCAACTTGCTTGCATAGAAATATTGTAAATCCAGAATTCATTCGAATCAGCCTTTCAATGCTCTGACTTGACAAAAAATATTGATCTTCAAATATTTAATTGATATCCAACCAGTTTGGAAATGTAGAACTTGCCGGTTTATGACTACCACCATTGTCGGGTTATAAAAATTGATAATTCCGGGTCATAACTGTTTATAAATGTCGGGTTATGATTGTTGCAATCGCCGGGTTATGATTGATCTTCCGGATTTATCCAAAACTGATAATTTGAAGATGTTCCTCCTTTATATGCATATTACCTGTTTTATATGCATATTACCTGTAGCCCCCAAGTGCCGGGTCATTATGTAATAATGAGCAGGGACTTTGTACAAACTTCATTGAAAATAGCCTTGTATAATCTTGAAGAAATCCGGATCATTCATCCCAATCACTATGAAACTGAATATTCCATATTTATGTAGCCCCCAAGTGCCGGGTTATTATGCAATAATGAGCCGGGACTTTGTAGATATAATCATTGAAGACAACATTATATGATATAACTTCCATCGTGGGGTTTGAACCCACGTCCACAAGGTTAAGAGCTTTTGTGCTTTACCAACTGAGCAGTGGACCCTTCAATATAATGAATGAATACTTGTGTACCTTGAATTGTTGACAGGAGCGATTGGTAGCCCACAAGTTCCGGTTTAGCTACATTTAGAAGGTGAACCGGTACTTCCAGATGAAGCAAATGATCTTTCCATTAGCCCCCAAGTGTCAAGTAGACAACTTGTTTGTGTGCTTGAGACTTGTGTATTTGATGTAATCTCAGTCTGAATAATATAGCCCCCAAGTGCCGGGTTGTGAGCCTGCAGCGACTCGGGACTTTTCCTTTGTAGAATAAATCACTTCCATCGTTGAAATAATACCCATTGCGCTTTAAAGCGACTTTAAAGACCTCAATCATAATATTGATAACCATAATAGGAATCCAGCCATGTTTGGCTATTGAAGAATATAATCCGGTTTGAAGACCGGTTCCAATGATGTTTGATCACAATCGGGCCGGGTTAATGAACACCGGTCATCATCTTATCTCATACTGGCGACTTATAGTCAAAAGCTAGGCCCGTTTTAATAAACACCAGTCATTAAAATTGATCATGTACTGCCAATATGTATTTAAAAATAAAACACTTCATACCTGTGATTAAATATGCTTGATATCCTTAATCCGGCGAAATTTGCAATTTCTTGAGGAGCCTTTGATAGACCCAATAATAATCCCGGGTTTGGTAAAAGACACCGGTTTATATCATTTTGAAACTTTGCCCAGAAGTTTGTAGCTTGTTGCCTAATGGATTATCCGGGTTATAATGAACACCGGTTTATTCATGCTGGTATTCATGACCCAGACTTTTCACTTTATAGATATGTGGTCAGCTTCTGTAGCTGTTCCACTCCGGTTTAAAGAGTTATAAAACATAAACACCAAAGATGCAAATTTTGCAAATAAAACCATGTAGTCGAGGCTTTTTAAGAGCTGCCAGGCTCAAAGCAAGGTTCAGCCAATCACTGGATGTGGATTATCCATCTTTCCAGAGGGCCTAGCCAATCACTAAATGTGGATTATCCATCTTTTCAGAGGGCCGTTGGAACCGTAAGAAAATTTTTAGCCAATCACTGGATGTGGATTATCCATCTTTCCAGAGGGCCTAGCCAATCACTGAATGTGGATTATCCATCTTTTCAGAGGGCCGATGTTGTGGATTATCCATCTTTCTACTTGAACCATCATAAACAATTTAGCCAATCACTGGATGTGGATTATCCATCTTTCCAGAGGGCCTAGCCAATCACTGAATGTGGATTATCCATCTTTTCAGAGGGCCGATTGATGGATGCGGGTAAACCCGACTGTTCATATAGTTTTCCCTGGCTCCATGGAATCATGGGTAGATCTTGAAGCGTCCTCTCTTGAACCGGATGTGACCTCATGCTCTTCAGAGAGTTTTTATTGTTTTTGAGTATATATTTTCTGCACAACCAGATAAACTGATCAAAGCATCTTATTTTCTTAATAAAAAAATGATATATAACAAGAGAAATAATACTGTAGATGGATATCACCTGAGTGAATTTGAACCGGTATGTTGAATAGACCGGATCATAGGGTGGACAGTAAAACGACCGCAGTATCAGAGGCGGCTCAAACAATTAAACCGGCTGTGGGGTTGTAAACCGGTGTGGAAACGAGCAAGTTGTCTTCCTGGTGGTAAACCGTCGCGGTTGTGGAAAACGGCCATAGCGTTGTAAACCGGTGTGGTCGTGAGAAACGGCCATAGCGTTGTAAACCGGTGGGGGAGTCTGTTTACGAACATGCCTCCGTGGCATACCTTGATGATCACCTGGCTGTCTTTTTTAATAGTCGTCCTACGTAAAAAATATTACAAGCCAGAGTAACCGTTGTTGGATGAATCAAAATATACCGATAAAATACATAAGAAAAATAACACCTGGTATTTTTTGCCGGACGAAGACGGATACATAACGCTGCTTTTTCAGCAGAAGAATTGATTGCTTCTCTTGTTTTCAAGTGCCTGAGGTCTCCACGTATGTGTGCTTTATCCAATTTACACAGACTGCCCTCTGAAGAAAATTAATCCAATACAGATTACCAATACTAGTCACCACACGGGAAACTGATATGAGTAAACCATCTTTTAGCCATTGGAAACAGTGTGTATACTGTTGCGTTGTAATCTCCCGTCAAGCGCTAGCACCTCATTTATAAAAATAGACATTGGACTGGTTCTTGTAACTTTGTAGTAATAATATTCCATCTGACTTGTTCTGTCACTGCTTTTGAGTATGTCTGACTCTCCAAAACTTATATACTGTAGCTGCAGCCATGTAAGACCAACAAATGCATCTTCAGATTCAATGACGGGGCCAGTATTTCCTTGCATTAAGCTAGCTCCGCCCCTTTTTAACTTGCAAACGGTGATCTGCGAGGGTGGCTCTCAGGCAGCAAAAACGAGCGGCGTTGGCCCAAGCGTGGCTGTTGACCATAGCGGCAGAAGTATGGCCAGCCAAAGGCCGTGGCGACGGAGGCACCGGCGAGGCGGGACCGTAGCTCGCGGAAGCCCTGGTGAAGCCGAGGCGTCTCGCGGACAACATCACGAGGCAGGGCGCTCCACGGCGGGTCAGAGGTGCAGGGTGGTTCTCCGGCAGTTTAGCTGGGTAACTCGGTATCTCAAGGTGGACAACGGCTCGTCGTGCGGTTACTTGCAGCAAACGAGGCAGTGGCGCTTCGCCGTAATGGTTGCGACTGAGGAGGCCCCCGGCTGGTGGACCACGGTGTAGCAGAAGCAGAGGCAGACGGCATGGTGACTCCTGTGGCGACTGAACAAATATAAGCTGGAGCGCGCGGGACGGCCCTCTGACGGGAACGAGGGGAGACTTGGTGGCTTAATAGAGGCGCGACGGGCGGCTCAGCGGAGAAGCGGCTTGAGGTCCTGGCGGATTGAGGCGGCAGCCTGCACCGACGGTGACTCGGGGCCGGTCTGTAGTCGGAGCGGTATGTGCGTCAGACGGCGGAACACTGCCGCGGCGGAGGTGGCTTATTATCAAGGCGAGCGAAAGTAGTTCAAGGCCACATCGGCGGATCAACACCTGCCCGACAGCGCGAGGCCGAGGCGGGTCGAGGTAGGAGGTGCCAAAGGATCAAAACGACCATGCGGGGCAGAACCGGCGTCTGTCTTAGGCGGAGGTGATCCGGCGAGAGGCGGAAGAAGGGATCACGGAAGGCGGCTCGTCCTTGGCGGTTTTGAAGATGGCCAGCAAAAGCATCCCGTGGCGGAAGAACCCAGTAGCTCTAGGCAGTACAGCCGGTCTTGAGGTCATCTGTGACCACAGCGAGAGCGGAGCTGGGCCACGGTAGCGTTGGCAGCTGAAAGCAGTAGGAGGGGCGGTTCATGAGTACGGCGACTCAGCCAATGCAAGGCCGTCTTGGTCTGAAGGCAGCTGGAAGAGGCGACGGCGAGCGTCGGGAGCGGCAGTTTAACGCGGCAGAAGACCGTAGACCGGCGCCGGCGGCGAGGCGGGGCAACGTCCAGCGAGGAGAAACAATACCGGGGAATCTCGGTGGCGGCTCGATGATTGATATAGTTGCCGGCGAGGAGGCTCGCGGCCGGGCGGGTTATGATGGCGGCTCGGCGAAGGCAAATCCGAGTCGGCTTAGTGAAGGCAAATCAGGGTCATGGCCGGTGGATTCCTGTCCGAGTCCTTTGCCATACCCTTCTTTACTTTTTTTTCTTCTTTTTCCTTTCTTTTTGACCCCGTCCAAGAATATAGCAACAGAAGGTCTCTTTCAAACATATAACTGCAGTGCGTTCTTTGATCTTGGCGACTTGTATGCATAAAGAAACTCCTGTCGGTCTCGGCCTTTTGTAGCGGCGTTTTCAAACATCGATCCGGCTTCGGATTGATGGCATTGTTGGGCCGCATCGGCGGCGGCTCATAGGATGCTGCAACCTTTAATTTCTCTGACTGCGAACTTCTCGAATCCAAAAAACGATCCCTTCAAGAACTCAACACCACTGTGCGGAGGCCCCACGGTGGGTGCCAACTGTCGTGGAATTAACACGGCAGATGTCCGGTTTAGCGGACTTAGTGGTGAGGCCGCGCATCTATGTAGTAGCTTGAGAGGGGTTGAGCGGAGTCGAGAGACACGATGCAAGACATGGATTTAGACAGCTTCAGGCCCCGGGAAACATCATCCGGTAATAACCCTACGTGTTGTTTGAGGCTAGATCTCATTATGACCCTCGTGGTGTCGCCGGTAAACCGGCTCTTTGTGTCTAACCCTAGAAACTGTTTCTTCCAACTTGTCTAAACTTGTATAACTTGTCTTTTTGGGGAGCCCTGCCCCTCCTTATATATGCCGAAGGGGCGGGTTACATGACTAGTCCTAGTAGGACTAGGATTGATCTATTACAAGGAGTCCTAGTCTTGCTTCCTTTATGGAGAATATTCCTTGCCTTTATTCATAAACCGGCCCACTATTAATATGAACCGGCCTTCTGGGCCTTAGGCCTTGTCATCCATGATCCACCTGCCGGGTCACCAGTAACTTGCCAAATATAAACCGTCTTAAGTAAAATACCAAGTCCGGTCGGGTTATAATTCCGGCCGGTTCATACCGCGGGGTATATCCCCGACATTAGCCCCCAAGTTTAGCTTGGATTTATCCATGGTAAACTTATGCTGCAAAATAACCACAAGAACAAATTTGATAGGTTGTGCTCCGGGTTAAGAATTCTTGTAAACCGGCATCTGACCATCCTTAAGTCCTTGTCCTTTCCTTCTTCTAGAAAATCCGGGTCAACGGACCAGCTCCATAATCAACTTGCTTGCATAGAAATATTGTAAATCCAGAATTCATTCGAATCAGCCTTTCAATGCTCTGACTTGACAAAAAATATTGATCTTCAAATATTCAATTGATATCCAACCAGTTTGGAAATGTAGAACTTGCCGGTTTATGACTACCACCATTGTCGGGTTATAAAAATTGATAATTCCGGCTCATAACTGTTTATAAATGTCGGGTTATGATTGTTGCAAACGCCGAGTTATGATTGATCTTCCGGATTTATCCAAAACTGATAATTTGAAGATGTTCTCCTTTATACGCATATTACCTGTTTTATATGCATATTACCTGTAGCCCCCAAGTGCCGGGTCATTATGTAATAATGAGCAGGGACTTTGTACAAACTTCATTGAAAATAGCCTTGTATAATCTTGAAGAAATCCGGATCATTCATCCCAATCACTATGAAACTGAATATTCCATATTTATGTAGCCCCCAAGTGCCGGGTTATTATGCAATAATGAGCAGGGACTTTGTAGATATAATCATTGAAGACAACATTATATGATATAACTTCCATCGTGGGGTTTGAACCCATCGTTACTGGCAAGTCTCTTTACTCGTTCCATAACACATCATCCCTTGACCAAATCCTTAGTCACATAGAGCTCATTACGATGATGTCTTACCAAGTGGGCCCAGAGATACCTCTCCGTCATACAGAGTGACAAATCCCAGTCTCGATTCGTGCCAACCCAACAGATGCCTTCGGGGATACCCTTAGTGTACCTTTATAGCCACCGAGTTACATTGTGATGTTTGGCACACCCAAAGTACTCATACGGCATCCGGGAGTTGCACAATCTCATGGTCTAAGGAAAGGATACTTGACATTGGAAAAGCTTTAGCATACGAACTACACGATCTTGTGATATGGTTAGGATTGGGTCTTGTCCATCACATCATTCTCCTAGTGATGTGATCCTGTTATCAATGACATCCAATGTCCATGGTCAGGAAACCGTAACCATCTATTGATCAACGAGCTAGTCAACTAGAGGCTCACTAGGGACATGTTGTGGTCTATGTATTCACACATGCATTATGATTTCCGGATAATACAATTATAGCATGAACACTAGACAATTATCATGAACAAGGAAATATAGTAATAACCATTTTATTATTGCCTCTAGGGCATATTTCCAACACGGATTGCCTGGTTTTCGAACATATCACGTGTTTTAACACGGGTACAGTATTCGGAAGCACTCCGGCCTTTGGGTTTATGGAGGTTAAAGCAGATGGTCGGCCATGACAAACTTTATATAAATTCGGCTCGAGATAAGTTTGATGGTAAAAGTACATTAATACATAGAATCAAACGACTACTCATTCTCTATTCCCTCTATAAGGCTGTCTAGTTTACAGTCCTGTTGGGAAATTTTGGCAGCTATCTCTACTTGGTTGTATACCAAATGCGGAGGAATTTCTTGTCCATCGGGCCCTCGAGGTTCCACGTGGGCCATATGATTTGGATCAAGGCGAGTATAGCGTGTCTTCACCATGGCCCAGGCTTCTCGAGCACCCATGAGACACGCTGATGCTTTCCACGGTTCGAAGCGGCGTTGAGCCCCTTTGAACAAGTCTGCCAAGTCCTCCATAGTTTCTAGAGGAGAGTCCCCCGGCAATAAGGCTCTGGCCATACTCTTCATGGCCTTCCGAGCTCACTCGTGGACTCTGGAAAGCTCTTGCAGCACGTCACCCTCAAAACCGGACACTCCTCCTTCGAACTGCCCAGTTAACAAACCTGCAGGAAAAGTTCTATAAGAAACTTTCAAAATAAGAGACTGTAAGGAAAGCTAGGTATAAGCGACATACTAAACATGCCGCTTTTTAGCCTTCGGTTCTCATCCAAGGCGCTTGCGAGTTGGGCCCTTACGCCCTTTAGCTCCTGTTTGAGCCTAATACTTTTATCCTGCGCTTGATTCCTTTTTCCATGGCTTGCGCCAGTGCGCACTAGCCAGCGGCTGTTTCCCCTTACGCCCTTTAGCTCCCTCTCCAGTTGGTCGGTCGATTATGTGGCTGTATTACAAATTAGTACATACATAAAACCATCGTGATCAGCAAAACAATAATAGTATCCAGACACAATTGTTCTTACTACCAGCATCCTTTCCGGATTCCTTCGAATTTTCCAATTCGGCGAGCTGGGTCCGGCATTCTACAAGCTCCTTGGATAAAGAGTTATTCTTTTCCCGAAGCACCTATAAAAACATAAGGATCCTCAAATCAATTGTACCAACTGCTTTAAGTATCGGGGGCTACTGGCATGGGAACACCAAAATTTGCACTCACACGCATATCTTTTGAAAGCCGGTGAGGGGCTCCAAAGAGTCCGTCTTGAGCGGCTCGGATATAGGCATTCGCAGAACTGAGGGCGTTAAACGCCTCCTCGGAAAAGATGGGGTCACGCATGGCGGCTTTCCATCGCCGATGAACCATCGCAACCTCCACTTCGGAATTAGTAACGGACATTCCGTATGAATCCTCCTAGAGAGGACAATCCGGCACGGAATCAGCATTAACCCCTAATGGTCCTAATGCCGGAATGGCTGGAGCTTTGCCTGCATTATCTCCGGTGACAGTCCGATGCGTGTTCCTCCTAAAAGGAAAAAAAAAGACAAAACCGAAAGTTATCATACCGATTTCACCATCCTGCGCGTGTCAAAACAAACGTAGCTTTTTGAAGGTCCGCTGGTGTTTGCGGTCCTATTTTGCTTCAAAGCCTCACCCGACGCGGGTGTCACCCTCTGGGTTGACAGTCTTCGCATAGTTCAGCGTGAGGAGCGTCGTCCCTGTTCAAGTATGATAAAATACAGTGGGTAAAGCACATTAGGAAACTTCTCCTTAATGAGATATGTCCTAAAGTACTTACACGTGAAGAAGGAATGAGGCCTAGGTAATCGGCTACTATAGCCACCAGGGGACCCTCATGGAAGGCTTGGTAGAAGACTCCATCTTCTACCTCTATAACTTTGTCCGGATCTTCATCATATTCGGGGCCCGCATCCTGAAATCGGTCCTCTGGTTGTAGGGTGAGACTGTTAATCCCCTCGATAACCTTCCTCCACTCCTGTTGGGAGAACCCGAATTCAATTCGGTCAATACATCATAACGAAGGAAAATTGGACGGTCAAGAGAGAGACTTACCCAGTCGGGAGGATTGTACATAGAAAAATCCTCCCGGCATGTTAAACAGATGAAGTCTTGTTTCTCTCCTTTATAGAGGCCTTCCAGGACAATGGCTAGGGTGCAGGGTCTTCTAGGACAAGGCGTAAGCAGTGCGAGGCATCATCCTGGCCATTATTGTGCCACATTGGAAATTTTGTGGCTTGAAGTGGCTGCACACATCGCTTTATTGAAATGGCCATCACTTCGTTTATAGATAATCCGGAACTGGCGAGCAATCTGATTTTGCCGACCAGACTGCTAACCTCCGCTCCTCTTCTTCTCAAGGACTGTGGGGACGCCAGTTGAAAAGCTTCCTCGGTGGAGCACTGGAATGCTTGGGGAGGCCTTGCCGAACTGGATCCGGCAGTGCAACGTCCTCGATATAGAACCACTCCGAAGGCCACTCTTCGGATGCCTTCTTCAGAGTACCGGGCAGATAGCCTGTCCCGACTATGCGCCATACTTTGGCGCCTGTCGGGGATATACCACGCGGTATGAACCGGCCGGAATTATAACCCGGCCGGACATGGCGGTTTACACTTGGTGATTCACTGGCGATCCGTTATCACCATACGGTTTACGAGCAACCTGCCTAAATAATATTATTCACTGGTAACCCGGCGTACGGATCACGGATGACAAGGCCCAAGGCCCAGAAGGCCGGTTCATGTTATAGTGGGCCGGTTTATGAAGAAAGCATAAGGGATATTCTCCTACAAAGGAAGCAAGACTAGGACTCCTTGTAATAAAGCAATCCTAATCCTACTAGGACTCTACATGTAACCCGCCCCTTCAACATATATAAGGAGGGGCAGGGCTCCCCAAAGAGGAGGAGAAGTTTAGACAAGTTCTCACAAGTTTTTAGGGCTAGACACAAAGAGGCGATTTACCGGCGACACCGTGAGGATCATAATGAGACCTAGCCTCAAACAGCACGTAGGGTTATTACCGGATGATGTTTCCCGGGGCACGAAGCTGTCTAAATCCGTGTCTTACATCGCGTCTCTCGATTCCGCTCAACCCCTCTCAAGCTACTACATAGATGCGCGACCTTACCACTAAGTCCGCTAAACCGGACATCTGACGTGTTAATTCCACGACAGCGCCCCAACTTCAAATATGGATCCCTTTTCTGAACAAGGGACCAGGCAAAAGAACTTTCGCCACAGCTCGAAGTGAGGCTCGCAGCCCAAGAACAGATCGCATAAAGCGACAAAATCCGCATTATGCAGCATAGACCCCGGTGTAAGATCATGCATTTGGAGACCATAGAACTCTAGGACTCCCCTAAGAAAGGGGTGAACGAGGAACCCAACGCCTCTTAAAAGGAAGGGGACGAAACATACCCACTCTCCATCGGAGGGGATGGGAAAACTCTCTGCCAGGGCTTGGTTGTCGATAGACGTTAGTCCGGCCTGGACAGGGACTAGATCCTCTGGGTGTAGATATCCTTGCGCTTGAAGTATCCTCAGACGCGCATGAGAGATAGAGCAGCTTTTCCAAGACTACAAAAAAACGACACGTCCGTGACATTTTGGGCTGAACAATTTTTTTTCTGTCATACTTATGACACTTCTATGACAATAATTGTGACAAAACACGGTATCATCATAGATGTGGTGGGGTCCTACTTCTATGACAAAAAATCATGACAGTAAATGGGATTTTCGTCCTGGGCAGGCCGGAGACGCAGCTGCATGACATTCTTTGGGCCGTCCATGACAGAAAAAACCGTGGTAGGAGCGAGGGCGAGCAAAATATCAGGGTGTTCCCGATTACGGTGGGTGGTCGGGGCCGAGCGATGCGCGTTTCTCTCGTGCACGCACGCGCGTGGGTGCAAGGCATTGGGCTCTAACTGAACCCGAGCGAGGCGTTGGGCTCTAACTGAACCCGAGCGATTGCACTGCAGGCTACGCGTTACGAAACCCGAGCGATCGATCGATGGCTGTTAACTGAACCCGATCGAGCGATTCCTTTGCTACTACTGCTAACTGAAGCCGATCGATGCTGCCTCTGCATGAACAGTGAGCGTTGCTGGGGGGTTTGGATGAACAGTTCCCGGTGGGGGTGGATGAACAGGACCCCGTGGTGTTGCCTCTGGATGAACAGGACCCTAATCGATCGAGCCGGTTGGGGCTGCATGAACAGGACCCCGTGGAGGGCTGGATGAACAGGACCACCCCGTGGAGGGCAGGATGAACAGTAGATGGTGGAGGGCTGGATGAATAGTAACCCGTGCTGGGGTGGTTGAACAGGAGCCCGCGGAGAGGGCTGGTTGAACAGTGCCGGTGGAGTAGCGCGTGGTGGAGGCTGAACAGTTGCAGGTGGAGGCACGAGGAGGTCGACGGTGGATGAACAGTAGCCCATGGAGGCTGGAGGGGGTCGACGGCGGAGATGAATAGTATCCCGTGAAGTCCCGTTTTGCGGTACGCCACACCCCTCCCAATCAACAGGACCCCCGTTTCGACCGTAGGAGGTCCGTTTCCTCCGTTTTGCGGTACGCCAGACCCCTCCAGATGAACATGATCTCGTTTCGACCATGGCCGGTCGAACACAAGGCCGTTTCCTCCGCTCTGCGGTACGCCAGGCCTCGTTTCCATCGGCTGTTCCGTCCAAGCCCTCTCGATGATCACGACGACGCATTCCATTCCGAACCAGCCGGTTTGCTCCCCATGAACACGACGACGACGTTGTTTCTCCGTTCTGACCCAGCCATGTACACGAGCCATGGTCATACGTACGCGCGAGTAAGCGTTCGAGACCCAGCCCGTATGTACGTACGTGGCCGTATTTTCTTTCTTACACACTTGCTGCTGTACGCACGTGTACATGCTACGTGCGCGCCTCTACTACGACACGTGTGCGCCTCTACATCAACCAGTATGTATGTACACGTTCGCGACCAGAATGACAACGCTACCTACGCTTCGACCAGGTGGGTCCCGGTTGTCAGGCACTTCCGCGTGCGAAGATGTAGCTAGTGGGTCCCAGCAGTTAGGGGGCGAATCATTTTTTTGCCCGGACGCACTTCCTTGCATGCGAAGATGTAGCTGGTGGGTCCCAGCAGTCAGGGGGAAACGTTTTTTTTTCGCAAAATACGGTGGCCCGTCCGGTGGGTCCCTGCCGTCAGGTGGAGGAATCATTATTTTCCGCGTAATAAGGAGGCACTTCCTTGCTGCCGTCGTGGACCCAGCTGTCAGCCTCTCCACGTACAGTCCATGTCCGATGGAAGCCGTTCCTTGACCACGTTGACCACGCCGCGCCGAGAGCACCAGGGCGGTGGACGACGGCGAGGCCTAGGAAGGGGACGACGCGGAGCCAGGGAAGACACGGTAGTGGAAGCCCGCGCAGAGAGGAGTACGAGGGTTCACTGGTTCGACTGTGGTGTGATGCTGCCGTCGTCGTAGGGCCTGGCCAGCGGTGGGAATAGTAGGGGGCGGTGAGGCCTCCGCGGCAGCACAGCCGGCCACAGGAGGCAGGAGCATGCAGCACAACCGGCGCTGCTTTGGGCGGCTGGAGCAAGAAGACCAGAGGTTGAAGAAGCACTACGGCAGTTAGATGGACATCGTACGGTCACTGGATCTAGAATCGTTCATATTGACTAAGTTGACAAAACACTCTGTCCCCGTCAACTTAGTAGGCCAACAAGTCAGCCTCCCACCAAGGTGGGTCCCAACTAGCAGGGGGAGTATTCATTTTTTTTGTGCGTAATAAGGAGGCACTTCCTTGCGTGCGTAGATATAGCTGGTGGGTCCGACCTGTCAGCGGTGGGAACATTTTTTCGTGAAATACAGAGGCCCTTTCGGTGTGTCCCAGCTGTCAGGTGGAGGAATCATTATTTTGCACGTAATAACGAGGCATTTCCTTGCGTGCGGTCGTGGACCCAGCTGTCAGCCTCTCCATGCACAGTCTACTTCCGATGGTGTCGTTCGTTGACCACGTTGACCACTCCGCGTCGAGCGCATCTAAGGTGGTGGACGACGGCGAGGCCCCGGATAGCAACGAGCCGGAGATGGGAAGACGCGGGAGTAGAGTCGCAGACGGAGAGGTTTACGAGGGTTAACTGGTTCCGATGCGGTGTGGTTCGGCAGTCGGTGGAGAAGAACAGGAGGTGTGGAGGGGTGGAGTGATGGCCTGGCCAACGGTGGAGCAGTGCTTCACAGCGAAGCGTGCTAAGCAGAGCTGCTAGCAGCAGGAGGCGTGAGCAGGTGGTCTCGGCGGCGCTGGAGGAAGAAGACAAGAGATTGAAGATGGATGTCGGTCGTTGGATGTAAATCCAACGGCTAACGATGTCAGAATCATTTGTTGACTAAGTTGACAACGACTTGCATTGGCTTCGGCCTATTGGCCCACATTTCAGCCTCCAAAAATGTGGCACGTATTCAACCCGTTGTTTCAGAATTTACGGTCTTTTTTTTTGGGTAGAATTTATAGTCCGTTTGATCTTCTTTTTTTGAATTATAGCCCATTAGCTGGGCTGGGTGAACAAATAATGTAGCGTCCATGCAGGCCATTTATATTTTTCCTAAAAAATTACAGGCCATTTGCACTTTCTCTAAATACACGATTTTGATGGGCTGATTCTAATTATAATATTGGGGTGGGCACAGCAATGTTATCAAAATGCTCAGCCCTTGTTTATATATAGCAAAATGCTTAGCCCTTGTTTATTTTTTGATAATTATAATAAAACGTTGGTCGAAATGATCCAAATGATACACCGTTGGAAAGATATCGTCGAGATGCTACTTTTTCATGTAGAACATCCCCTCTAATTCATTACGGTTTAAGAGCAGTTTTGAAATTACAAAAAGTGGAAACTCTGTTTTTCGCGACACCCAAGTCGACGCGTTTTTTTTGTGCTTCTGAACTGCACAGATACTGCAACACAGAGACCAGTGAACTGCATGTTTAAAAAAACTATACGTGTTGTTTTTTCGGTACCTTTTTTGATCTAGTTTTTAACCATTTATCGGAATAATGCGTGTAATATATCGTTGAAAAGCAATGGAGTAGACGCAACTTCGCCATATTGAACACTTTTCGAGATTCCGCATGGTTTAAGAGCAGTTTTGAAAACGGTGAACTGCATGTTTGAAAAAAATTGTACATGTTGTTTTTTCGATACCTTTTTTGCTCTAGTTTTTTAACCGTTTATCGGAATTATGCATGTAATAGACCGTTGAAAAGCTATGGAGTAGATGCAACTTCGCCATGTTGAACACTTTTCGAGATTCCGCACGGTTTAAGAGCAGTTTTGAAAACGGTGAACTGCATATTTGAAAAAACTGTACGTGTTGTTTTTTCGGTACCTTTTTTTCTCTAGTTTTTTAACCGTTTATCGGAATTGTGCGTGTAATATACCGTTGAAAATCTATGGAGTATACGCAACTTCGCCATGTTGAACACTTTTCGAGATTTCGCACGGTTTAAGAGCAGTTTTGAAAACGGTGAACTGTATGTTTGAAAAAACTGTACGTGTTGTTTTTTCGGTATCTTTTTTGCTCTAGTTTTTTAACCGTTTATCGGAATTATGCGTGTAATATACCATTGAAAAGCTATGGAGTATACACAACTTTGCCATGTTGAACACTTTTCGAGATTCCGCACGGTTTAAGAGCAGTTTTGAAAACGGTGCGACCGACGAATAATGGCAGCGAGCGTTTTTTTGCGCTTCCGAACTGCACAAGAAAACCGCACTGCATCAGGGTAGGAGCCGGTGCGACGGTGCTGGGGGAACGAGGCAGGGCGGCAGCGCGGGGGTAGGAGGCGGGGCAGTGGTTGCTGTCATCGGGGCGCTGCGCGCTAAAAACCTATTTAAGTGGGGGTGTTATGAGAATAAGGTTTTTGTTATGAGAATAAGGTCTTAAGGATATAATAAGTGATTTATTATTACATTGGTCCTTAATCTTACCAAGCTTTTGTACACAATCACCAGGATTATCGTTGCCAAAAAAATCCAGGATTTTATTGTTAAGAAATTATTTTTATAAGTTAACAATATGTGGGATATTGTTTTCTTACTTATGTAAGTATCTGTTAAATATATGATGACAATAACAATAATATATAATAATATACAAAATAATTTAAATATATATAATATAGTTAGAAGGGAAACATAAGTTGGACTAGGCGTTCCTATTCTTATATAGAAAAATAGAACAGACCTCTGCGTTTTCTTCAAAAAAAAAATACATAAATTGGGCTGCCGATGTTTCAGGAAAAATAAAACCTCGGATGGGAGGTCCATAGGATGGTCGATACATGATGGCCCTCAAGAAAACACAAACAGGCCTATGGACCTCCCATCCGAGGTCGTGGGTTGCGCGTGTTAAAAAAGAAAGCCTAGACGGGGGAGCCCAAAACCCAGCTGATACTTGCTGCCCCAGTGATAATAAATGATACCTGCCACCTCCCCGGGTTCGTTGTGAATTTATCTCCTATAGTAACTATGTTGAAGCACCTAAAAAATGTAACTATGTTGACAAACCCGTGGGCCCCAACGTCAGTATAGCATTAGGAGGAAGTATTTTTTCGATGAGGCACTTGCTTGCGTACGGCCGTAGACCTGGTGGGTTCCGACTGTCCACCTCTCCACGTACAGTCCTCTCCAGATTCCTCTCGTTTGTTCAGCATGTTCACAACGGCACACAGCGGCGTCGCGGTGAGCGCACAAAGGCGCAGGAGGAGATCCGACCACCTGAGGAAGTGCCTTATTAGTAACGAAACAACTGAACTAGCCCAGTGGCCGAGTAACACCACCCGACAGCTATTCCGCCCGGGTTCGATTCCACCTGTGCAGAGAAAATATCTCCAAATTTTTTGCCTCTGCCTTTATTGACATGTGGATCCCAATTGTCATCTACGCACACCACGTCCTACACTTGCCAAAACTTCGTCCCTCGTTTTCTCTGTTTTTCGCACACTCGACATTGTGTGGGCATTTTGAAAATAGCATATATTTTTTACTGTGCATCATATCAAGATGTGCTATGCATGAATGTTGATCAGCATTATGTTAACTGGCTGGTAGTTCCAGTTTCGACCATGAATAAAACTTCTAGCATGATATTAACACTGTTTGAAAAGGTCGTGTTAATATAAATGCTCTGCCTCTGAAAGTTGCAGTTTCTTATCTGAAACTGAACTTGGAGTTTCTTATCTGAAACTGAAACTTGCAGTTTCTTCTCTGAGAATCACATTGTCTGCCCTTTTATACTCCTATGAAACAACATTTTTTTAAGTGCTAAAAATATATCTCTAGAATTCATAAAATACTCATATGCTCAATACTGCAAATCTGAAATTCAAAAGACGTTCATATCTTAAAGTACTCTCAAAATACACAACACAAAACACAATTCACAACCTGCAAATACTAACAACCCTAAGCTCCTCCTGACAATTCACAACCTGCCCGACTATTGGTCTGGGGGGGGATCCGTCCTAGTCCTCGGCGGAAGGCAGCCGCCCCGTGAGACGATGTGAACGGCGAGGGAGAGGATGGCGGGGAAGCGTTGTTGGGCCAACTGTTTTTCTCCTCTTGCAGTTGGGTTCGATCGACGAAGACTCCACCGGCTCGCTCTGGCACGACACCCTCACAAACGGCACACTTTATATGCTCGATCCTTCAAGCTCTGGTGGATACTCCATCTGGGATCGATACTCCACAGTGAGCGCCACACATCCCACTGATGGTGGTGGATGCCAATGCCGGTTCCATCCGTACATTTGTGTAGTTCCACCAAAATGCAGCTGAATAACCCTGTTTTCAAAGATAGTGAAAAGGCGTGATTAGATTATAGTGGCACTAGTTGATGAAACATACACTAATAGACAAAAGATAATATTACATCATACTGGAAATCGACCCAAGTCTCCCCGATACACCTTCTGCCAGTGATGAACATCAGTGTACAGCGGTAGTACAAGGAGGGGCCTTGAGACATTCAAATGTCTATTTTTGTGCAGATCAACTAAAATTAAGCACCCTAGTTTGCAGAAACGCTTAAACATTAGCAATGGGACTAGTTGATGAAACATACATTAACAAAGAGAAGCACTTTCTTTATCTACATTGAAAATGAAATGATAGAGAGGACACTCGTTCTATTTTAACTTTATTATTACTTCGTTTTATCGGTGACACTAGGGTCGAGCAGGTGGCAAACGAGGTGTACCGTGCGTCGCAAGGATGAAGGCTAGGGGTGCTTAGACTGGGATGCTGAAGCTGGCTCTTTTAGTCCCTATCTTCCCCCTGATGTTTCTGTGGTAGCATTTGGGTTGTAATCCAAACTTGGTCGACCTGGTGCTGCGTCCCCCTACCTGCCTAGCTTATGTGGCGAACTTGTCTCCTGCTAGTACTCAGTCTGTTCTAGTAGTAGTTGCTAACTGCCCGTTTACACTGAGATGTTATCGGATAATGGTTCTCTATGGTTGGGTTTCTTTAATGAAATCGGAGGGAAGCCCCTCTTTCGATATATAAAAAAATAGTGGCACTAGCGGTGCCAAAACATTGCCTCAAATTAATAGTGCCACTAGATTAAGGTGCAAAATAATAACACTACTGCTTTATCATGGTAGTGCCAAAACAGTAGCACAAGAGCAGGATCAACATGCAGGATCTTTGGTAAACGGTCAGACGAAAAAGGAACATCCCTCGTGATGGGAACCATATCTTCAGTCAACGCCATCGTAGAAGGGATGACACTAGTCACCAACATGGATGATTCAATCCATGGGACCTTTTGGTGCAGTTCATCTAAAATGAAGCAATGTCCCATGAGCTAGCAGCTACTTCTTCTTCTTTTTTTAAGAAAAGGGCTCCAGCCCCGGTTCCATTTCCATCAGAAAACGAAAAGAAGCAACTTATCTTAATGAGAAATTTAGCAGGACATGAAAAAAAGTGCCATTGATTCATATTACTGGAGGCATTACATTGAAAACAACATTGGTTTAATGTGTCCTTACTTTTAACTGTGCGACTTCTACATTTTACCAGTGGCATTACATAAGAGCGACTTGGGGCAACAAACATCAGAAGAGGATATCTGGGTTGGTCCCATTTTTGTTTGGTACATAGCCACCTTATACTGTGTGAGGCTAGCAAATCTAGTGCTGGACTTACTCTGTTGACTTGTCCCCCAGTCCCCACTTCCTTTCCTTTTTCAACCAATAGATCAGGTTTATATTGAGTTTGTACCGCGTTCCCTTTATTTCCCTATTAGACCTAGAGACTAGTTGGATAGCCAGTCTCTGCTACTTTTCGCCCCCATTATTTCCTCTTTCGACCAAGTCCTAGATTCAGGTAACAAATCTTCCCCCACCCCCACCCCCTTTCTGTTTGAACCAAGTACTACTAGATTCGAGTGCATGAACTAGTTTTACCTCTTAACAGTAAAAAATTAGGTGCTTTTCGAACAGCCGATCGATCCTATCTACACGAGGGGGCCTAAGAAATAGTAAAAGATACAAATGCAGCGACGTCAGGAGCTCGGGAAGTAGAGCAAGGCCGGCTTCGAAGGAAGTTATACCTGAGGGTCGCCGGGATGTTGCTAGGTGGGTGGCGGGAGGCCGGATCTGCCCACACTACGGCAGGAAGGAAGAAGGGGTGGGAGGCCCTCCCTCGCCAGCGATGCTTGGGAGAAATTGATGGGCCTCGAACCCCTCGTTGGTTACCCCAAGTGGAAGGTGTAAGATGCAGTAAGTAGAAGTGTTTTCCCTTAGCAAAGATGCCAAGGATCGAATCCCCAGAGACTCCTAGGTTCAACAAGTAGGTGTCAACTGCTACGGCGCCAGATTAGTAGCAATCAACGTGGACCTGCACACAGATACAAATAACTTTGCTCCCAACGAGTACAGAGAGGTTGTCAATCCCTCCGGCCTTGTAGTTCACAAAGGATTAAAGGCAATGATAGTAGTGATAGATAGTGTTTTGCAATAGTAAATAATAACGAAAAGTAAATAGTGGATGTGATCAATGATGGTAATATGGACCGGAGTCTCATGATGTTCACTAGTGATGTCTCTCTACCAAAAGACGATAAAACAGCTATGTGAGGTAAACAAATTACAGCTGGGCAATTGACAGGACCACGAACGCAAACCAATGCTGACTACATTGCAAGAAAGGTTGAGGTTCAAAGCATGGGCGGTACGCCAAAGTAAGTAGACCGAAATCCATCAATATCTACTACTAATCATCCACCTTGAGATATCTATCCAGAACATCTCGCTGGTATTAAGTTGCGAGTCCCACCCATAGTGTAAACTCAATGCAACAGACAACTGCATTAAAAGAACTTTGCGTAAAGTAAACAATCCTTGCACCCGCGGGCACAAGCACCGTTGTTTTCCCCCTTGTGGCAACAGCACATCCCCTAGACTCATGTTTCTGTCACTCAAGCTAGTCATCGAGGGGCATGCACCCACAATCGAGCATAACGTTCCCTCTTGGAGTCACGACCTACTACTCGGCCAAAGCAGTAAATAACAACGGAGAACATGCAAGAATTACTTATGAACAAAAATATAAAATAGGTGAATCAAATATATTACTCAAGATCAATCTGAACATAATCTCATAATCCATCGGATCCCAGCAAACTCAACATAGCAACAACATAAGGATTACATAGATGCCTCGATCATGTAGGGCAGCTCACGAGGACTAATTAGTGAAGCAAAAGAACGGGAGGAGAACATCACATAGCTACTGGTCATGGACCCATGGTCCAAGGGAGACTACTCACGAGTCATCCGGGAGGCGTCCATGGTGGTGGAGAAGCTCCCGGTGGTGATCCTCCCCTCCGGCAGGGTGCCGGGAAGAGTTCTCCTGGTGCTCCCGATCTTGGAAGCGGCGGCGGCGGCGGAACAGAGATGGGATCACGAAAGGAGTTTCTGTTCTGAGGGTTACGGAGGACCCTTTAAATATATGCCAAAGTAGGGCATCGGGGGAGCTTC
>LR738713.1:788465746-788482881 GCA_902687465.1 Secale cereale | reverse complement strand
CCCCCCCCGGCGCAGCCCAGGGGGGGCGCGCCGCCAGGGCGCCTGGAGCCCTGGTGCCCCCCCCCCAGGCTGCCCTTCGGACGCAGTGCTGTTTCCGGAACGCTGATTTTTTATATAATTTTTCTGGATTTTTCTGGGCAGTTCTCGAAACATGAAAACCTGAAATACAAAAATAGCCGAAAACAGAAACTGGCACTGGGGTGCACTGGATTAGTAAGTTAGTCCAAATATGATCAAAAGTGTATGGAAGTATATGAATATCATAGCAATATCACCCAAAAGTGGCATGGAGCAAGCAGAAATTATAGATACGTTTTGGACGTATCAACATCCCCAAGCTTAATTGCTGCTCGTCCTCGAGTAGGTAAATGATAACAAGAATAATTTCTGTGGTGACATGCTATTAACCATATAGGACTTTTTCATAGTCATATGACAAAAGCTTACTGAGACAATGATTCTAAAGTAATTAAGTTGCCTCATGAGAAAATCACAAATGGCTGAAAGTTTTACAACATGAAACTGAAACATCAAATAGATTTGCAATGAACATGATGTGCAAATATGATAAAGTGATATCTATCTTGCCCCCTTTAGTGATGCAAAACATAAATGCAGGGGCACCTTCAAGGTTTAAGTGATGACTAGATACAATCATTTCAGAATAAACGATATCACAATCATGCAAAAGACAATGCTACTTTGGGACAATGCACATTACAATCAGAATGACAATCATGCTCTCAGTAGTTGGTGCTTTAACATAAAGGTAAAAGAATGGTTATGTGCTAGAGCTTTTTATTTTGAAAACATGGAAGCAATTGTGTCAACGGTAGTAGTACTTCATATGTGTCATGCATAAAACATCCTATAAGTTGCAAGCCTCATGCATCGAATACCAATAGTGCTCGCACCTTGTCCTAATTAGCTCGGATCGCCATGGGTTATCATTGCATTACATATGTTTTAACCAAGTGTCACAAAGGGGTACCTCTATGCCACCTGTACAAAGGTCCAAGGAGATAAATCGCATTTGATTTTTCGTTTTTGATAGATCTCAACTTGAGGACATCCATACCGGGACAACATAGAAAATAGATGATGGACTCCTCTTTAATGCATAAGCATATTCTTATGAGAGATTGAGGATTAAGGTCCAAGCTAAAACTTCCACCATGATACATGGCTTTGGTTGGCGGCCCAATGTTCTTCTCTAACAATATGCATAGTCATTCAACCCACGGTAAATCACCCTTACTTCAGACAAGACGAACATGCATAGCAACTCACATGATATTCAACAAAAGTGTGACAGTTGATGGCGTCCCCAGAAACATGGTTACCGCTCAACAAGCAACTTATAAGAAATAAGATACATAAGCAACATATTCTTTACCACAATAGTTTTTAAGCTACTTTCCCATGAGCTATGTATTGCAAAGATAGTTTGCTTAGTACAAGTGGAGGTTAGCAAAAGACTGGGAGCGACCAACTAAGAGAGCAATGACGGTCATAATCATGCAGAGCGACAAAGCAATATTGAATCAGGCATGGAAGTTATATCGCTACTCAGAAATAAAAGATCATCAAGGCTTGACAGACTTTCTTTACAGTCTTAAATATGCGTGAGCATACGCCAAGTCAATCAAAATAAATTCTCGAAGGAAGATATTACTAAACCATACCACATCATAGGCAAACAAACCATGTTGGTACTCCAATAACACATTGGGAACCCCCCAGCTATTTGAGATTAACCATAAGAAAACCTGAACTACTAAGCACCATCATGCAAGTAGCATCTTTATCATAGACACATTAACCAATGCAACGGAAGCAAACTCTCTTAATGAGGTGAGCATGGTAATTAAAGAGAGTTCAAGCAACCAACTAAACAAAAGCTCTTTGAAAAGATAAGCATGAATACTAAGAGCAGAGCATGATAGTAGCTATTAAAAGACAAAGAACACACACATCATAGATAGACATGGAAATTCTATGTTATGTTCTAGGTAGAAGTGGAGCGTGTTTCTCTCCCACATAAAGGAATGCTGGGTTCCGACTCGTTATGAAAAACTAAAAAGAAAACTAAAAGCAAGACGCTCCAAGCATAGCACATAACACATGAAGTCATAAAAATATAGCGAAACGAAAGACGAACTGATAATGTTGATGGAGAAGGGGATGCACGGGGGCATCCCCAAGCTTAGACGCTTGAGTCTCCTTGAATATTTCTTGGGGGTGCACGGGGGCATCCCCAAGCTTGAGCGCTTGACACTCCTGAATCTTTTTATCATCTTCCCTCGCACACTTGAAAACTCCCTTCATACACAACTCATCATAATCTGATTAGCGAGGTTAGTAACCTTAATAAAATAATTATACCTTGCTGGAAATAAGGATATTCTTGAAGTTCTACTGTTTCTCAAGATTGCCAAAAGGTTTTTGCAAAGAAAAAGCAAGCTCTTGATTTGCAAAGTGAAGGAAAGGCAAAACAGGACAGAATCTGTGAAAAACAGAACAGCAGGTAGTAATTGATCTTTTCGGAATACTTCTGCAACTCAAATCAAAAAACTCAGAACAGACGCACGAAAGACAATTATATAGAGAACGCTGTCGAAACAATTCAGACCAAAAAGATGAACTGGTGATTTTATACGAATTTTTCTATCCAAGGACATAATCTATTTCCTGGACAGCACCTCACAACTTTTGAACTTTCTAGCAATCAGAGGCTATACTTGGCACAAATATGAAAAGCAAAGATACAATGATGATGCTACAGCAGTAAACAACATCAAGACACAACAAAAGCAAAAAAATTATTCATGTGGGCTGCCTCCCAAAAGCGCTTTCTTTTATGCCTTTAAGCTAGGCATAATGCATAGAGGAATCAATAACCATCATAATAATCGGAGTTATACATTGCTTCAAATGGTTCCTCAACAAGTTCGTTCTTGTTCCTTCTAGGAAAGGGGTACACACCTTTTGCCTTCCCGCGTAAGCGGATTTGTCCCTTACCTATATCAATGAAGCCTTTAACTGCTCGGAGGAAGTCCCTTCCAAGCACTATATTTCCTTGGTTTGGCTCCACGATGAAGAAATCAATCATTGCAATCCCTTTAAGGAATTTAACTGGCACGTCTTTATTTTTCCCTGGATTTCAGAAATATCTCCATTAGTGTGTTCACGATAAGATGGTAATCTATCTATGTTAAATTTTAAAGAATCATGAACAATTTTTGGCATAGTAGAAACCATAGATCCAATATCACAATAAGCAAGGAAGTCTTGATTAGAGATGCTAATCCTAACAAAAGGCTCCCAATCATTGTCTATTTCCAAAATGTCTTTCTTATTGGGTTTGGGTTTCTCTACCTTCATCAAGTCTAGAGCATTCAATCTCTTTTCAATGGTAGCAAGTCTATCTATGACAGTATCAAAGTTATGATCATAAACAAAGTAACTAGATAGACCATGTATAATTTCAAGAGCTCTAGCTTCATCACATTCTAAGAAATCTCCCTCAGCTATAATGTCAAGGGAGTGTTTACACCATTTAAAAAGACCATGGTAAAAATTCCTAAGCACAATTTGTATAGGTAACCAAGGCATAATTCTCCTATGTGCATCAGAAATTCTGTCCCATGCCTTCTTCATATTTTCTCCATCCCTTTGATGGAAATCTAGAACTTCTGATTCCCTCAAGGCACAAAATCCTAACATGTTTGGCTAAACAGAAAGGACTACTAACAGAAAGGTAAATAATTTTTTTGTGTTTTTTGATAAAAAGGTACTAAAGCAAAAATGAAAGGTAAACTAACAAGACTAAAAAGCAAAGGTAAAAGATAGCATGCAACTCCCCTATCCTGAAGAGTGGAGTCCCCGGCAACGGCGCCAGAAAATACTCCTTGATGGGCCTCGAACCCCTCGTTGGTTACCCCAAGTGGAAGGTGTAAGATGCAGTAAGTAGAAGTGTTTTCCCTTAGCAAAGATGCCAAGGATCGAATCCCCAGAGACTCCTAGGTTCAACAAGTAGGTGTCAACTGCTACGGCGCCAGATTAGTAGCAATCAACGTGGACATGCACACAGATACAAATAACTTTGCTCCCAACGAGTACAGAGAGGTTGTCAATCCCTCCGTCCTTGTAGTTCACAAAGGATTAAAAGCAATGATAGTAGTGATAGATAGTGTTTTGCAATAGTAAATAATAACGAAAAGTAAATAGTGGATGTGATCAATGATGGTAATATGGACCGGAGTCTCATGATGTTCACTAGTGATGTCTCTCTCCCAAAAGACGATAAAACAGCTATGTGAGGTAAACAAATTACAGCTGGGCAATTGACAGGACCACGAACGCAAACCAATGCTAACTACATTGCAAGAAAGGTTGAGGTTCAAAGCATGGGCGGTACGCCAAAGTAAGTAGACCAAAATCCATCAATATCTACTACTAATCATCCACCTTGAGATATCTATCCAGAACATCTCGCTGGTATTAAGTTGCGAGTCCCACCCATAGTGTAAACTCAATGCAACAGACAACTGCATTAAAAGAACTTTGTGTAAAGTAAACAATCCTTGCACCCGCGGGCACAAGCACCGTTGTTTTCTCCCTTGTGGCAACAGCACATCCCCTAGACTCATGTTTCTGTCACTCAAGCTAGTCATCGAGGGGCATGAACCCACAATCGAGCATAATGTTCCCTCTTGGAGTCACTACCTACTACTCGGCCAAAGCAGTAAATAACAACGGAGAACATGCAAGAATTACTTATGAACAAAAATATAAAAGAGGTGAATCAAATATATTACTCAAGATCAATCTGAACATAATCTCATAATCCATCGGATCCCAGCAAACTCAACATAGCAACAGCATAAGGATTACATAGATGCCTCGATCATGTAGGGCAGCTCACGAGGAGTAATTAGTGAAGCACAAGAACGGGAGGAGAACATCACATAGCTACTGGTCATGGACCCATGGTCCAAGGGAGACTACTCACGAGTCATCCGGGAGGCGTCCATGGTGGTGGAGAAGCTCCCGGTGGTGATCCTCCCCTCCGGCAGGGTGCTGGGAAGAGTTCTCCTGGTGCTCCCGATCTTGGAAGCGGCGGCGGCGGCGGAATAGAGATGGGATCACGAAAAGAGTTTCTGTTCTGAGGGTTACGGAGGACCCTTTAAATATATGCCAAAGTAGGGCATCGGGGGAGCTTCGGGGGGCCCAGGCGCCCCCCCGGCGCGGCCCAAGGGGGCGCGCCGCCAGGGCGCCTGGAGCCCTGGTGGCCCCCTCAGGCTGCCCTTCGGACGCAGTCTTGTTTCCGGAACGCTGATTTTTTATATAATTTTTCTGGATTTTTCTGGGCAGTTCTCGAAACGTGAAAACCTGAAATACAAAAACAGCCGAAAACAGAAACTGGCACTGGGGTGCACTGGATTAGTAAGTTAGTCCAAATATGATCAAAAGTGTATGGAAGTATATGAATATCATAGCAATATCACCCAAAAGTGCTATGGAGCAAGCAGAAATTATAGATACGTTTTGGACGTATCAGAGAACGGCAAGGCACGCTGATCAGGATGCACCGGCAGTGGGTAAGAGCCGTCGGCGAGGACGACCATGTGAACGTTGCACCTTCTCACCTTCCCCAGCGGAGAGGATCCGGCAAGGTCTGTGACCAGCGGTGAGTAGAGAGAGAGTGTGTGGCCACCGCTATCGTGTTTAGATCTGGAGAGGACGAGACAGTGTGAAGAGAGCAACACTAGCAAGCAAGCGCGAAGGATCCTACCTATATAGTGGAGTACTAGTTTTCTTTTGTCTACCGACCGGAGCCGGCTTGACCTCGGCATTGACTGTCGAGAAGTATTCATGCACGTGCCCCGGAGGCGTAGTTGTCGTCATTTTTATCTGAAGCACCGGATTATAACATATAACACGAAAAATGCCACATGACAAGAAATCATAACCTCACTGCCCAAAGGAGACAAGATGAATCCCGACGGACAAACCAGATGAGGATCAAAGCTCAAATTAAAGATAAACTCGTAGAAAAGGGGTCCGTCGATAGATGTCCTAATTAACATAGCCGGCTTGACCTAGATGGAAGCCGAGTAGTCTTCGTGCATGTGCCCCCAATGACTAGCCCAACTCAGTTGTCGTTATTTAACCATCGCAGTTATCCGAGAACATGACACCTAATTTTGCGAGATGACAAGAAACCTTTTTTTAGATTTCTCACCAGAACTACAGCCCTGTATAACACAGCCTGCACGATATGTAGGCGATAGCCAATCCAGGCATGTCTGCTGGAGTCTGGTCACATGCATGGATGAACTGATCTTCCGTGTCTTGCAGGGATCGTCCAGGTACCAGCGTATGTACTTCTATTAACTCACCCGACTTGCGAGGCCGGGGAGTGTGCCTATGGTCGGTTCTCAATTGTGGTCCCACATGTGTGTGCAAACGCAATGTGACGCGCGTTCCATTCGGAGAGCGGCGTGCCAGACAGACCGACTATCTGGGGTGCGACGCGAACGCGACTGGCGTGATGTATACTCCTTACATGTGTACTGCTGTTTTCTTGAGGCTTTGCTCGATGGTGCAATCTAGGGATACAAAATTAGTATATTGTAGTACTATTTAAAAGTCGAGGGTGGGGCTTTTCCCGCGCAGTAGGCGGGGCAGTTCCGCCTAGTTGGTTCAACAGAGACGCGGGAAGATGAGGGAGTAGGCTGCTGCAAACGTAGGGCTGTGTGATTTGACAGTGAGTTAGTGCTGGACAAGTGGGTCCCGGTGATTTGACTTGCCATTATCATTTTAACTGCCAAGCCGGATTCCTGACCACCTCCGCCTCTCCCGATGCTCCACCATGTAGAGGCTGGCTCTTGCTTGAGAGCCCACTCCTCCACTTTTCCTTGCCTCTTTCCCCCACATATGCAAAATGCCATGTAAAGCGGGCTTATATCCCACTATTGTACTTGATCCTACAGGTACTAAGCCTGCCACATAGGCATAAAGTCTGATGTGCCAAGTTATTAAGAAGAGAGAGACTAGTTTGGTGACCTCAGGAAGAAATAGTGATAAGCGTGTGTACCTAGATGAAGCAAACTTAGCAACAAAAAACTAAGCACCTATGCATTGGGGACTTGAGTTGCTAAGCCATTTAATGCCCATAGCACCTCATCTAAGCACCATTTCATTGGAAGAGGTCACTCCTTGGCAGATGCAATAAATACTACGAAGAAAGAGATATAGAGAAGTAAACAAAAATTACTCTTATAGCCAACCTTATAGCTAACCTTGTTGTATGAGTGACTAAGGCTATCTGTAATGGTAGTATCATACGTAGTATCATGCATGCCAACTAGGCAGTTTTGATGAGGTGGCATAGTATTTAATGAAGTAAGAGAGGGTTGAGTATCATATCATGATACCGTATCATATTAAATGATGTGCTACTATGTGTCATGCATGGCAATAAATGAACCATTCGATGATACCAAATATGATACTATGCACTATGAATGTAGTATCAAACACTAGTATCATATGCATGATACTAGTATATGATACTCCCCACTACGACCACCCTAAGTGATGACTACGTATGACATGCCAACATCAGATAGCCTAACGCACCGTGTTAAATCTTCAAGGGCGCGACCGCGTGAGCGAGGTGACGGTCGTGGTAGGCGCGACCATGATACGGGCTGCTGGCAGCCCTTGGATCTGAGATCGAACGATCGCATGCTAAGTTGCTGAAAATTTGCAGACTAACCCTCCAGGATAGGATATTCACCCATAGGTCTAGAATCACGCCATGCAACCGTTCGATCTCAGATCCAAGGGCCCTCGGAAGCCCATATCATGGGAGAATGGAAAGCTTCATATCAGCTGTAATTTTCCCGACGCTTGACATGACATCGAAAGCCATTTAATTGGGTGTCGAGTAGACATGACATCTAATTGGGCCCCCATAGTACTGTGCATGAATAAATTTATCCACCAGGCAAGCCACTACCCTGCCGTTCGCACGCCCCCCCCCCCCACTCGACATTTTTACAATCGATAAACCACTCCTAGTCGTCCCGTCCTTTCACATTACGGCAGTTCCACTAATCCTAACCCTCCTCCCAAATCCATGGCGTCCCAAATCTCCATGATCCGCGGTGAGTGCAAGGTTAGAACCATCACCAGCGATGAGTTCGACGTCATCTACACCCGTTCTTCCGCAATGGTGAAAGAATGCCTTGCTCGCTTCAAACGCATGTTCAAAAACTCAAATGATGAGTGGGTCGCTGGGCTAGATGTTGAATACACCACAGTCCTGGGAAGCGAGAAGAAACTAAAGGATGCAGAGAAGAAGAAGCCCGTTGTGATCCAGGTTTGTGTGCATGACTTATGCTTGGTCTACCACATATGCCATGCCGATGTTGAGTGCAAAATTTAAGAACTTCCTCAAGGGCAACCGAGTCAAATTCGTTACTGTAGACTTTAGGAACGACAAGGAAGTCCTGGGTTGGTAGGCCTCGTTGTAGGCGACCCCTTCGACCTCCAGAAGGAAGGGCTGGTGCCCTCCCTTGACCAGCCTTCAATGCTGACCCTAGCGGGAGCCATGGTTCATCCTATGTACGTTGAACTGAAGAAAGCTCCGCACACATTTCATCGTGCATGGCAGTGGACTGTACTAGATATAGACCACATCCACTACGCTGCAATGGATGGCTACCTTTGTTTCAATATCTACAAGGGTTGGATGAAGAGCAAGAGACAAGTGTGCGGTTCAAGCAAAGAAGTATCGCCCAAGAGGAAGAGGGACAAGGACGAAGTCGAGGACATGGACGAGGACTCCGAGTAAGGTGGCAGTGTCGTTGCTCATGGTGGTTCTAATGCAGTGTCTACCGGATTAGTTGCTTAGTTTAATTTCTGGTGTGCTTAGTTTTATTTGAGGGGTGTGTTGTGCTGAACCCCCAGCAGAACTATGTTATGTTTCTTCTCGTTATATTTCGTACATTTCATCTTTTAGTTGGTATAGTACTACCACTCGTTTCTTGACATTATATACGTACAATATATATATATGGCCAACATCATATAGCCAGCAGTTTAGTTGTCAAAGAATTTCAGGGTGCTCAGTTTTGTCAAAGAATTCCAGGGTGCATAGTTTTATTTGAGCGGTGTGTTGTGCTGGACACCATTAACTTATCATTGTGAGAATCGGCTTATTTTTGACATGTAACATGGTCAATGGGTTTGACGTGAAAATAACAATGTCTAATGGCATTTCTGAGCAAACATCTAACTTAATGATGGCATTTTTTAGATATCTAATTGCATTTTTGAGCAGGCATCTCACGGATCGATGGCATTTTTTGAGTAGTTGTAACTTCTAATGGCAAAACTGAGTAGTGATACACAACTAGTGGCATAAATAATAATATCCCAAGAATTAAGCACGGCTAATTTCTTTATTTCTGTATACCTTTGTGTGCAAAACAATATACGCTACCTCCCGCCAGATTTTCTTTACAGAGGCAACATAGAACTATATGAGTGACTTGTTAAATTTTGGAATTTTTCCGGGTTCGTTTGTCCTTTTTATACATTAATTGAGTTTCTGGTTATTTAATGTGCATAATTCAAATTTGAACTACAAGCACATGCTCCCGTGCACCAAAGTTGACTGAAAAATCACATGTGTGTCCTCGGGTGAATTTCTAGGTCCCATGCAAGAAATGTGAATGAAATTCAAACATCTGGGCATCGTGGTTCGGCCGAGAACATTGAGAAGCTTGGTTTTAAAATTCTTGTAAATCCAAAACACGCCTGAAAATCCTGAAACTTGGCATGGTGTCATGTCATGGTACTACCATGTTGTGGTAAAACAAATTGCAGAATAAGAACAAGTTTTGGTATAAGTTTCTTGCAAACTGGAGCTTCTCTCAAGAAGGCTCCTGGTTCTGAGAGGGAATGTGTCGCCTTTGTGTGCATAATTCAAATTTTAAATACAAGCACATGCCCGAGTGCACCAAAGCTGGTTGAAAAATCACATGTGTGTCCTCAGGTAAATTTCTAGGTCACATGCCAGAAATGGGAATGAAATTCAAACATCTTGGTGTCATGGCTCGGCTAGAAACATTGAGAAACTTGGTTTTTTAATTCCTGTAAATCCAAAACACGCATGAAAATCATGAAACTTGGCTTGGTGCCATGACATGGCACCAACATGCTGTGGTAATTTTGTTGTCCGATTTGCGAAGGCTCACACATTAACAATCAACAAAGTCATTTTGGAACAAGTGTTGTCACGTTACAATCGGAAACACACGTATTATTGAAACCGTGGGCGTTCTATTTACCATATATGTGCCGCCACGCGTCACTAGTAGATAAAGGGACATCTGCCCCGGTTCGTTAGGGCCTTTAGCCCCGGTTATTGAACCAGGACTAAAGGGTCGGTACTAATGCCCTAGACCTTTAGTCCCGGTTCAATCTAGAAACGGGGCAGATGGGTCTCCACGTGGCCTGTGCGCGGAGCCCAGGCAGGAGGGCCTTTTGTCCCGGTTGGAGGCACCAACCGAGACCAAAAGGCATCCACGCGTCAGCATTTCTGTGGCTGTGGTTTTTGTTTTTTTTTGAAAGGGGAGGGGGGTTGGAGGTTTGGGGGGGTTAATTTAGGTGTTTCATATATTGTGTTGGCTAGCTAATTAATAGAGAGAAGTGTCCTCTCTTATGTCCGTGCTTGGTCGACGCTACGTACTACACATATGTATAGAAAGGACTAGACACGCTAGCTAGCTAGCTAGGAAGCAAACGAAGGAAACAGAAGATCGTAATCAACATATATATGCATACAGAGAGAAGTAATATCGACCACCTCTCCTTCTCCGAGAGATTGGTCGAACAACAAGTTCTCGTATATCTATCCGACACTACCGGGTACATATATACAGTAATTATCTCTTACAAATATAATCTCCTATACGATGGACGCATGGTCCACATAGTATTCTCCGTCTGGCGCGATCACGTGTTCAAGGAAGAATGCCGCCAATTCCTCTTGAATTGCTCGCAGACGATCTGGTGCTAGGAGTTCATTCCGCATCCGAAACATCTAATTTGAAGAAGGGGGTCAATATATATATATATATATATATATATATATATATATATATATATATGAATAAATGAAACTCAACACAAATAATGGTAATGAAATAAAATTGTGAATATTATCAATTGCTTACGCACTTCAAATTGTGCTTCAGAGTAGCCCCGCTCACAGGTCGTGTGGCAGATGGATTCGCAAATGTAGTATCCACAGAAATCATTCCCTTGTTCCTGCCACAACCACTTTATTAGAAATAGAGGTCAATCAAACTGATAAGCAAGAATGCCAAATGGTATTGATGAAACTAGCGCCTGAATCAATATATAGGAGATGCGCGGAACATGCTACTATATAGTACTTACTTTTGGGTGTCTAAATTCCAGCTTCTTCGGCAGTCCCGGAGCTTTTTTGGTGAATTTTCTCCAAACCCTGCCAGACAAAGAAAACAATTACTTGATATCAGAAATGAACAAAGTTGCTGATATGCATGGTGGATAATGATCGATTTAACTTACTTCTCGAGCATTTGAGTCATGTCCGCATACTCCTTGGGATCTTTTCGTTTAGAGTCCAAGACAGTTACTACTCCCTGCTCAAGCTTAATCTCTAGGAGAATATAGTGGAACCTGCGCACGCATGCATGAACTTATCAATTACATTACTATAACCTTGACTAATATATAAGGGAAACCAAATATGGACAAGACAGTAACACTCACTTGAAGTTGTAAGGAAAGAGTATTATATATTTGTTTTCATTTATCACCAACGATCATAGCAAGTTGGCCTCGGTATCTGAGGCACGAAATTCAACCTCGGTTGCATCTATGAGATATGTGTTAATGAACCCTATATCACCGACTTGTTTTTTCTTCAATTCGACAATCTTCAATCTGCATAATATAGTGAGGATAATTATAAATACATGCAATGAAAGAGCTGAGCTATATAGAGAGACTTAAAGACAGAAGTAGTACTACTTACAGACAGTAGCAGGTGACCGTTGCTTTATCGAGGGCCAATTGATTGAAAAACTGATAGAGCTCCTCAAATGGAATAGACAACAGTTCAATTCCAACGAGGTCATGCTCCGGTTTAACTCTCACATACAAACTATCCCTCCCCCCAGACTCTCTGCAGATTTTCAAGTACCAATCATGCAATCTTCGCATATTCGTTGATAGAGATCTTTCATCTTTGACGAGAAGCTTCCCGTACTTGTATCTTTGTATCTACACCTCCAAGAAATCATAATGTACATCATCGGACAGGTAATCTCCAAGATTGCTATAACTAGGCACCATCCTCGGATCATTAGCGACCATGTCGCTAGACACCTTGAGCGGGGGGCACGATTGGTCCGCTTGTTCGCCGAGCTGGGCAATTTGTTTCCCAGCTCGTCCTTCTGCTAACCTTTGATCACTTTTAGTACTTCCCGGCCGCTTCGCTTCGTGAAATGACTTTTCAATAATGCGGTCATAGTTGTCCTTCGGCTGACTTTTCGCTGGTTTCTTCAGGGCAGCAAGAGTGCGCTTTGCTTTCACCGGATCTATCTTCTCCTCCGGAGGTGGATGTCTCTGTGCTTTCAACCCTTCAAGCCAGTCCTTCACTTCGCCTTCAGCGATCTTCATGTTTTCCTCGTCGAACCTCTCGTATGGTAACTTCTCTAGAGGCGTGAGAGAAGAACCGAATCTGTATTGCCTCCCGCCTCTGGCTGTACTGCTAGACGTCGGCAGACCAGACGAAGCGGTTGTCTTCTTTCCTTGCTTACGCGCCAGAAAAGGAGCAGCCGGAGCGGCGGCAGATCTCTTCCGCCCTTGCTAACTAGGCGGAGAAGGAGGAGGCTGGCTGCTCGGGCGCGCCGGCGCAGGCGGAGAAGGAGGCGGAGTGTCGCCACGCGCCGGAGAAGGAGCCGGAGTGCCCTGATCGTCACTCACCGGAGGAGGAGGCGGTGGAGGAGGTGGAGTGCCCTGACTCGCCGGAGGAGGAGGAGGAGGCGGAGGCGTCCAGTTCAGAATGTTGATGAGGTCCTTCCGCCATAGGCATGGAGTCTTCAGTGAAGAACCCAACCGAGTATCCCCTTCACCGGTAGGGTGGTCAAGCTGGAGCTCCTCAAATCCCTCCGTTATTTCATCCACCATCACCCTAGCATATCCTTCTGGAATCGGCCGGTAGTGAAAAGTTGCGCCGGCTGCAGTAGGATAAACAGAGCCAGCAGCCGCCTTGACCTTCATATTTATCCACTGCGTCATAAGGTGGCAATTTTGTACCTCCGTGATAACATCCACGGGATAGCTGACAGTAGCCATCAAGACATACTCCGGCGGGGTAGCTTCGGGGGAAGCTTCGGCAGTTCTTTTGTCCAGATTTGCTTCTCGTTCCTCTATCGCTTGTATTCTGGCGCGCAGCGCCTGCAGTTTGGTCTGCTGCATTTTCTTCCTCCTCTCGTGGCATTTGTAACCGCCTGCGTCCGGAAACCCAACACTCCACGGAACGGAGCCTGGCGCGCCTCGTGTCCGTCCAGGGTGCTCAGGATTCCCGAGGGCCATTGTGAGCTCGTCGTTCTCTCTGTTGGGAAAGAATGTCCCGTGCTGCGCTGCTTTGATATAGAAACGAAGCTTCTTGAGTGGTATTTCCAATTGCTTGTCCGTCCAAATGCACCTCCCTGATACAGGGTCCAAGGTTCCGCCAGCCCCGAAGAACCAAGTCCGGCAACGGTCTGGCCAGTTCATTGTCTCTGGTTCGATCCCTTTCTGAAGCAGATCATTCTCAGCCTTGGCCCACTTAGGCCGGGCTCTGAGGTAGCCACCTGACCCCGTGCGATGGTGATGCATTTTCTTCGCAGCATTTTTCTGGTTTGTTGCCGACATCTTCTTACTCTTTTCCGATGTCTTATAGGCCACAATTGCGGGCCATTCATCTCTAATCTTCTCATATATGCCCACGAATTTTGGAGTCTCTTTTTTGCGGACAAACTTATTCAATTTTTTCTTCCACGCCCTGAATAGTTCTGCCATCTTCGTAAGAGCAAAAGACTTGATTAAATCCTCTGTAACTGGCTTCGCCGGATCAGCCTCTGGCGGTAGGGTGAAATTTGACTTCAGCTCAGTCCAAAGATCTTCTTTCTGCATATCAGTGACATAAGACACCTGAGCGTCTTCTGCAGCCGGCTTTAACCATTGATGGATGCTGATCGGGATCTTGTCCCTGACCAGAACCCCGCACTGATTAACAAATGCATTCTTTGTCCGGATGGGTTCAATCGGTTCGCCGGTGCGCGAGATTTCTGTGATCTCAAACTTTTCATCCGACCTCAACTTTTTCTTCGCGCCTCGTCTCTTTACCGAAGATTTGCTCGATCCGGAGGGCTAGAAAAAAGAACAAAGACGAGAGTTAATGAATGCATCAATTAACTAGTCAGCACAGGCTTAACTAATATATATACCTGCTGGCCGGACTTGTTTCGGTCACCGGAGCCATCATCACGGTCTCCTTCTTGCACCGGCATTGGGTCACCGGAGCCGTCCTCACGGTATACTTCTTCCATGTGCATTAGGTCACCGGAGCCATCAATATCATAGCCTAGATCTTCCTCTCTTTCCAGCAGCTCATTGGTGTCGTTGAGAAATGACAAGATGGCATCTTGTCCATCTGCGATTATGTCCAGCAACAACGCTTCTTGTGCTTCGTCTCGGCGGTTGTTGTCCATAGTTTCTACAAATATTTACAACATGCCAATTATTATTCAAACATGACAGATGGATATATTAATGGCAAACGTAGAACTAGCTAGCTAATCATAGTAAGGAATCATATATATTAATTTTTGGCCTCGACGCTGCTTCTCTAGGGTTTCGGGTGGCCTCGACAACGCTTCAAGGGTTAGGGGTGGCCTCGAGAACGCTTCAAGGAGGGGGGTAATATCGAAGATTTCAAGAAAACCATGACTTCATCATTAGCCGGAAATGACAGGCGCATAATGGTACGAGAAGCTCTTCAAAGTTGTTTTGGATGGAGTTCCCGATAGAATAATTTTCTTTTTAGTACCCTCAACCCCTGGACGACCATCGGCCCTCGACTGCTCGGCGATCCACAACCCTAGACCCCCTCATGTCACATTTTGTCTAGTGTCAAAGGATTCAACAAAACCATGTCTTCATCATTACGCGAAAGTAACAGGCGCATGATGGCACGAAGCTCTCCAAAGTTATTTTGGAACGGAGTCCCAGATAGGATAATTCGTAACAAAAGACGGATTATCATATCAGGAACTCCGTTCCAAAATAACTTTCCAGAACTTCGTACCAACATGCCCCGGTTACTTCTGGCAAATGATGAAGGCATGGATTTCTTCAATACTTTGACACTAGGCAACCTCACGACCCCTCGACCCTCGACTGCTCGACGATCCACAACCGTAGACCCCCTCATGTCACATTTTGTCTAGTGTCAAATGATTCAACAAAACCATGTCTTCATCATTAGGCGAAAGTAACAGGCGCATGATGGTACGAAGCTCTCCAAAGTTATTTTGGAACGGAGTCCCAGATAGGATAATTCATAACAAAAGACGGATTATCCTATCAGGAACTCCGTTCCAAAACAACTTTCCAGAACTTCGTACCAACATGCCCCGGTTACTTCTGACAAATGATGAAGGCATGGACTTCTTCAATACTTTGACACTAGCTAGGCAACCTCTCGACCCCAAGACCCTCGACTGCTCGGCGATCCACAACCCTAGACCCCCTCATGTCACATTTTGTCTAGTGTCAAAGGATTCCACAAAACCATGTCTTCATCATTAGGCAAAAGTAACAGGCGCATGATGGTACGAAGCTCTCCAAAGTTATTTTGGAACGGAGTCCCAGATAGTATAATTCGTAACATAAGACGGATTATCCTATCAGGAACTCCGTTCCAAAATAACTTTCCAGAACTTCGTACCAACATGCCCCGGTTACTTCTGGCAAATGATGAAGGCATGGATTTCTTCAATACTTTGACACTAGCCAACCTCTCGACCCCTCGTCGATCCTCGACCCTTGACGACCCTCGGTCCCTCGACGACCCTCGACCCCCCCCCCCTCATGTCGAAGTTATCGGGGAGGGGGTATATCGACAACGACATACCCGATAAAAAAAAGAAGAGGAAGAAGAAGAAAAAAAAGAGGACAAAAAGAAAGGAACAGCTAGAGGAGAATATCAAAGAAAAAAAGGAGAAGAAGAAAGGAATAGAGGAGAAGAAGAATTCTTCTTCTCCTCTTATTTTTCTTCTTTTTTCTTCTTCTTATTTATTTCTCCTCTTCTTCCTCTCCTCTTCTTCTTTCTTTCCTCTTCTTATTTTCTTCTTTCCTATCCTTCTTTTTCTAAATTTGTAACTTTTGCATATATAAAACTTTTCTACAATTGTAACTTTCTATATATGAACAAAAATCTTTCTATGAAAAAAAAAACGTTCTTCTCCTCTATTCCTTTCTTCTTCTCCTCTTCTTTTTCTTCTTTTTTCTTCTTCTTATTTATCTCTCCTCTTCTTCCTCTCTTTTCTTCTCCCCCCCAACACGAGAACATTTTAACTTAGTAAATTTATCGAGGAGGGGGTATATCGACCCCCCTCATGTCGAAGTTATCCGGGAGGGGGTATATCGACCCCCCCCCCTCATGTCCCAGTTTCTCGCTTATTTTCCTTCTTACTCGACGACCCTATCCCTAAACAATACAACTAACAACGACGAAAAAAATCATATCTATCAACAATAAAAAAACATCATATGATATATCAATAAAAAAACATCATATATATGCAGAAAAAAACATCATATATATATGCAGAAAAAAACATCATATATATATATACATCCATACATTAACATATATGCATCCATACATTAACATATATATATACATCCATACATTAACATATGTACATCAACATATATGCAAAAAAACATCATATATATATATATATATATATATATATATATATATATATATATATATATATATATATATATAT
>LR738713.1:788444687-788465277 GCA_902687465.1 Secale cereale | reverse complement strand
CCCAAAGGGCGGGAAGGAGAGACCTTTGGTCCCGGTTGGTGCCACCAACCGGGACTAAAGGAGGGCATTGGTCCCGGTTGGTGCCACGAACCGGGACCAATGCCCCCACTTTAGCCCCGGTTGGTGCCACCAACCGGGACCAAAGCCCTTGTCCTGCCCCGCGGCGAAAATCTTTAGTCCCACCTCGCTAGTTGACAGGGGCTGGGAGTGGTTTATAAGCCCCACTGCGGTGGGTGTATTGAACTCCTCTCTAATGCAGGCTTCTGGGCCTAACTCTGCGCGCTGCCTTGTGAGCTTGCTGGGCCTTATAGTCCAGCTGCATCCTGGGCTGTAGGCCTTGCAAGCTCACTGGGCAGCGCCCATTTTTTTTTATTTTTTTCCTTTTCTGCTTTATTTATTTCTAAGTTGTTTTTTGCTGTATTTAGAGTTTCTTTGTGAATTTTATTGCTTTAGGTAAAACCAATTACAAACTTTCTGTTAGTGCAAGTAGTATTCAAATTTGAATAGTTTAAATTTGAAATTATTTGTTTTCTTTGTTGCTTTATTTATTTTATTTTGTTTCTACTTACAACAAAATAATTATTGTTGCCATTTTTATTTTTTTGCAAGTTTTATTGTTTTGTTTTCTGCATTATTTATTTTCTTTTGTTTTTTGCTTTATTTTTTAATTCTTTCTGTTAGTGCCATTAGTTTTAGAAAAATTATAAACTTTCTGTTAGTGCAATTAGTTTTCAAATTTGAATAATTAAAATTTGAATTCTTTGAAATTTGCGTGAATCACAAGTTTGTGGTTAACTTTACTAAAAAAATGAACATATATGCACCTATAGAGAAAATTCGACCTAAATTCATAGTTTTCAAATGAACTCTGAAAAAGTTGGCATAGCATGTGCATGTACAAAACGGACAATGGTATCATACTCGTCTGTTACAAAGGGACCTTAAAATCATGTCCGTACTGTGGGTCTTCACTTTTTCTTCGCTTGTGTCATTTGCTTATTGCGCCGTAACCATGGATAATCTTCATCGTTTATCAGGATGCTTGGGTCAGCCTTGACTTTGAAGGGAGGAATTTCATGAAACTTTTCATAATCTTCAGATATGTCTGTCTTGCCCTCCACTCCCAGGATGTCCCTTTTTCCTGAAAGAACTATGTGGCGCTTTGGCTCATCATATGATGTATTCGCTTCCTTGTCTTTTCTTTTTCTCGGTCTGGTAGACATGTCCTTCACATAGATAACCTATGCCACATCATTGTCTAGGACGAACGGTTCGTCAGTGTACCCAAGATTTTTCAAATCCACTGTTGTCATTCCATACTGTGGGTCTACCAGTACCCCGCCTCCTGACAGATTGACCCATTTGCACTTAAACAAAGGGACCTTAAAATCATGTCCGTAGTCAAGTTCCCATATGTCCACTATGTAACCATAATATGTGTCCTTTCCCCTCTCGGTTGTTGCATCAAAGCGGACACCGCTGTTTTGGTTGGTGCTCTTTTGATGTTGGACAATCGTGTAAAATGTATTCCCATTTATCTCGTATCCTTTGTAAATCAATACAGTCAAAGATGGTCCCCTGGACAACAAGTACAACTCATCACAAACAGTGTTGTCACCTCTGAGAGGTGTTTCCAACCAACTGCTGAAAGTCCTGGTGTGTTCACATGTAATCCAGTCGTCGCACTGCTCCGGGTGTTTGGAGCGCAGACTGTTCTTGTGTTCATCGACATACGGGGTCACCAAGGTAGAGTTCTGTAGAACTGTGTACTGTGCTTGAGACCAAGAATATCCGTCCCTGCATATTATTGAGTCCCTTCCAAGCGTGCCTTTTCCAGTCAGTCTCCCCTCGTACCGCGATTTAGGGAGACCTATCTTATTAAGGCCAGGAATGAAGTCAACACAAAACCCGATGACATCCTCTGTTTGATGGCCCATGGAGATGCTTCCTTCTGGCCTAGCGCGGTTACGAACATATTTCTTTAGGACTCCCATGAACCTCTCAAAGGGGAACATATTGTGTAGAAATACGGGACCCAGAATGACAATCTCGTCGACTAGATGAACTAGGACGTGTGTCATGATATTGAAGAAGGATGGTGGGAACACCAGCTCGAAACTAACAAGACATTGCGCCACATCACTCCTTAGCCTTGGTACGATTTCTGGATCGATCACCTTCTGAGAGATTGCATTGAGGAATGCACATAGCTTCACAATGGCTAATCGGACATTTTCCGGTACAAGCCCCCTCAATGCAACCAGAAGCAGTTGCGTCATAATCACGTGGCAGTCATGAGACTTTAGGTTCTGGAACTTTTTCTCTGGCATATTTATTATTCCCTTTATATTTGACGAGAAGACAGTCGGGACCTTCATACTGAGCAAGCATTCAAAGAAGATTTCTTTCTCTTCTTTCATAAGAGCATAGCTGGCAGGACCTTCATACTGCTTCGGAGGCATGCCATCTTTTTCGTGCAAACGTTGCAGGTCCTCCCGTGCCTCAGATGTATCTTTTGTCTTTCCATACACGCCCAAGAAGCCTAGCAGGTTCACGCAAAGGTTCTTCATCACGTGCATCACGTCGATTGAAGAGCGGACCTCTAGGTCTTTCTAGTAGGGTAGGTCCCAAAATATAGATTTCTTCTTCCACATGGGTGCGTGTCCCTCGGCGTCATTCGTAACAGCTAGTGCGCCGGGGCCCTTTCCAAAGATTACGTGTAAATCATTGACCATAGCAAGTACATGATCACCGGTATGCATGGCGGGCTTCTTCCGGTTATCTGCCTCGCCTTTGAAATGCTTGCCTTTCTTTCGACATTGATGGTTGGTCGGAAGAAATCGACGATGGCCCAGGTACACATTCTTCCTGCATTTTTCCAGGTATATACTTTCAGTGTCATCTAAACAGTGCGTGCATGCGTGGTATCCTTTGTTTGTTTGTCCTGAAAGGTTTCTGAGAGCGGGCCAATCGTTGATGGTCACGAACAGCAACGCCTTTAGGTCAAATTCCTCCTGTCTGTGCTCATCCCACGCACGTACACCGTTTCCATTCCACAGCTGTAAAAGTTCTTCAACTAATGGCCTTAGGTACACATCAATGTCGTTGCCGGGTTGCTTAGGGCCTTGGATGAGAACTGGCATCATAATGAACTTCCGCTTCATGCACAACCAAGGAGGAAGGTTATACATACATAGAGTCACGGGCCAGGTGCTGTGATTGCTGCTCTGCTCCCCGAAAGGATTGATGCCATCCGCGTTTAAAGCAAACCATACGTTCCTTGGGTCCTTTGCAAACTCCTTCCAGTACTTTCTCTCGATTTTTCTCCACTACGACCCGTCAGCGGGTGCTCTCAACTTCCCGTCT
Source organism: Secale cereale (assembly GCA_902687465.1). Lineage (NCBI taxonomy): Eukaryota > Viridiplantae > Streptophyta > Magnoliopsida > Poales > Poaceae > Secale > Secale cereale. Next base: position 788,461,911 of record LR738713.1, on the reverse strand, counting down.
TTCTTACGGTCCTCACTGTGCCATCGCATCAACTTGGCATGCTCTCCATTTCTGAACAAACGTTTCAACCGTGGTATTATAGGAGCATACCACATCACCTTCGCAGGAACCCTCTTCCTGGCGGGCTCGCCGTCAACATCACCAGGGTCATCTCGTCTCATCTTATACCGCAGTGCACCGCATACCGGGCATGTGTTCAGATCCTTGTATGCACCGCGATAGAGGATGCAGTCATTAGGGCATGCATGTATCTTGTGCACCTCCAATCCTAGAGGGCATACGACCTTCTTTGCTGCGTATGTACTGTCGGGCAATTCGTTATCCTTCGGAAGCTTCTTCTTCAATATTTTCAGTAGCTTCTCAAATCCTTTGTCAGCCACAACATTCTCTGCCTTCCACTGCAGCAATTCCAGTACGGTACCAAGCTTTGTGTTTCCATCTTCGCAATTGGGGTACAACCCTTTTTTGTGATCCTCTAACATGCGATCGAACTTCAGCTTCTCCTTTTGACTTTCGCATTGCGTCCTTGCATCGACAATGACCCGGCGGAGATCATCATCTGGTTCCTCTTGATCTTCAGCAGCTTCACCCGTTGCAGCATCATTGGGCACATCGTCTGGTTCCTCTTGATCTTCACCAGCTCCCCCCATTACAACATCACCGTATTCAGGGGGCACATAGTTGTCATCATACTCTTCTTCTTCGCCGTCTTCCATCATAACCCCTATTTATGCATGCCTCGTCCAAACATTATAGTGTGGCATGAAACCCTTGTAAAGCAGGTGGGAGTGAAGGATTTTCCGGTTAGAGTAAGACATCGTATTCCCACATTTAGTGCATGGACAACACATAAAACCATTCTGCTTGTTTGCCTCAGCCGCATTTAGAAACTCATGCACTCCCTTAATGTACTCGGAGGTGTGTTTGTCATCGTACATCCATTGCCGGTTCATCTGCGTGCATTATATATAATTAAGTGTGTCAAAAACCATTAGAGAACATCATAAATAGATAATTAAGTGACCAAATTAATAGATGTTCATCATCACATTAAAACCAAAGTACATACATAGTTCTCATCTAACAACATATAGCTCTCCATACACATTGAAACTATATAAAACATTTCAATGCGAAAACAAATGCGGTCATAATCGCAACCAAGGTAACAGTTGATCCAACGGCATAATGATACCAAGCCTCGATATGAATGGCATATTTTCTAATCTTTCTAATCTTCAACCGCATTGCATCTATCTTGATCTTGTGATCATCGACGACATCCGCAACATGCAACTCCAATATCATCTTCTCGTCCTCAATTTTTTTTTATTTTTTCCTTCAAGAATTTGTTTTCTTCTTCAACTAAATTTAACCTCTCGACAATAGGGTCCATCTTGATCTTGTGATCATCGACGACTTCCGCAACATGCAACTCCAATTCCATCTTCTCCTCCTCCATTTTTTCCAATTTGTTCTTTAAGGAAATGTTTTCCTCTTCAACTAAATTTAACCTCTCCACAAGAGGGTCGGTTGGAATTTCCGGTTCAACTACCTCCTAGACATATAAAAACATCTATGCATGTCAGGTTGGTCGGCATAATTGTCATAAACACTAAAACAAATAGTTATAAATTAAAGATAATATACCACATCTGAATCGTAGACAGGACGAGGGCCCACGTGGGCGGATATCAAAACCATTGCACTATATAATAACAAGCAATAATAAACGTAAGAAAATTAGACAAATATCTATCTAAACCAATAATAACAAGCAATAATAAAAGTAAGAAAAGCATGGACATAACAAGAGGCTCACCACGGTGGTGCCGGTGATGAGATCGGCGGGGGCGATCGACGGCGGCGAAGACGGGGACGGGACGTGACGGACCGCTAAACCTAGACAAATCTCGGAGAAAATAGAGCTTCGAGAGGACAAAAGCTTAACTAGTGTGGCTCGGGCATTCCATCGAACACGTTGTGTGCATAGGAGGTGAGCTAGAGCACCACCAAGCCCTCTCCCCCTCGACCAGAAAAAACAGAGCAGTGTGCTCTGCTCTTGGGCGAGGGGCTATACATAGGCACCTCATTGGTCCCGGTTGGTGATACGAACCGGGGCTAAAGGGGTGCCTTTAGTCCCGGTTCGTCGCACCAACCGGGACCAATGGTGGTGGGCCAGGAGCAAGACCCATTGGTCCCGGTTCGTCGCACCAACCGGGACCAAAATGTCCAGACGAACCGGGACCAATGGCCCACGTGGCCCGGCCGCCCCCTGGGCTCACGAACCGGGTCCAATTCCCCCATTGGTCCTGGTTCTTGATTGAACCGGGGCTAATGGGCTGGACAGGCCTGGACCAAAGCCCTATTTTCTACTAGTGCGTCCCCTTTTTTTATTAGCTAGGAGGCGCCGTGCTGGGTAGCTATTTGAGTATGGGAGGCGTGCGATCAGACCCCTACGCGTGCTTATCGGGAGGAGAGCTCTTTGACCTCCATCTGTCGTCCACCTCTCTCCCAAGGTCTCCATTAATGGCGCCCAAGCATCTTTTTAATGGGGTGGAAATGTCTCACTCGACTGAGATTTATCAGAGAGAAAAGAAAATCTGAAAAGAAAATTTTGCACGGATCTTGATGTAAGATTCGATGGACCTATATAGCATCTACTGCGACTTATAACAAGACTGATGAATATATATAAGGACGACGAGAGTGGATATTAATTTTCTTACATAATTAGGAAGATAATTAGAAAAGCTACATGTGGCTACGCCCGAAATACACAAGGGCAAAAGAAGAAGGAAGACGCATACAACGATATGGCTCGCTCATCTCTACTTTCTTTATGCGCTGCAGGTCGCGGAGACTAGTTCTCGCGGCGGGCGATGATCTCTTTAACCAGTTTCATGTCCTTAATATGCTACTTGGCAGCATCCATGGATTCCTCCACCAGCCTGTTGCGCTCGATGCGGAGCATGACATTCTCGTCCATAAGTTTCTGGATGATGACGCCCGTCGTCTGCAACACGGCAGCGGTCTCCTCCTCCTGCTTCACCCTTCCGGCGATCTTCGCCCTCAGCAGGTCGCGCTCGCCCCGGAGCTTCGCATTGCCCTCCCCCAGTTGCCGGATGACATCGGTAGCCTCGTCCTGCATCCTCGCCCAGCTGGAGATCTGATCCATCTGGCTATGGACAATCGCATGCATGCGCCTGTAAGAGTCCTCGCCTGCCCACGAGAAACTTTCCCAGGCCGCCGCGGCGTGGCGGGACATCCCTGCTGCTTTGGCGGCGCGGTGGGACATCTCTCCTGCTTCCGCGGCATGGCCGACCAGTCTGCTACATCGACGGCGCGGCGGGACCTTCCTGTTGCTTCGGCGGCGCGATGGGACCTCTGTAATGCTACTGCTGCGCGGCTGGACATGCCGGCTGCTTTTGCGGCGAGGCGGGAAATCTCGCGTGCTTCCTCTTCCATGCTCACTGATACGTCTCCAACGTATCTATAATTTTTTATTGTTCCATGTTATTATTTATGAAGTCTTGGATGTTTAATTGGCTTTATCATTCACTTTTATATCATTTTTGGGACTAACCTACTAACCCAAAGGCCCAGTCCAGATTGCTGTTTTTTGCCTATTTTAGGGTTTTGCAGAAAAAAAATATCAAACGGAGTCCAAACGGAATAAAACCTTCGCGAGAGATATTTTTGAAGGAAACCATGCACAGGAAACTTCAGGACCATGTCAGGGGAAAGAGGGGCTGCCCTCGAGTGTGGGGGGCGCGCCCCCCTTCCCAGTGCGCGCCCCCCTGCCTCGAGGCTCCCTCGTGTGGCCCCCGGTGCCCTCCTTCTTCCTATATATATCCACGTACCCCAGAAACTCCATACATAGAGGGAAAACCATAATAACACTTCCGTAGCTTCTGTTCCCGTGGAGATCCCATCTTGGAGCCAATTCCGGAGCTCCACCCGAGGGGGATCCATCACGGAGGCCTTCATCATCATCATCATCATCATCATCGTCATCATCATCATCATCATCGCCCTCAACATGAGTTGTGAGTAGTTTACCACAGACCTTAGGGTCCATAGCTAGTATCTAGTTGGTTTCTTCTCTCTCTCTGGATCTCAATACAAAGTTCTCCTTGGTCTTCGAGGAGATCTATTCGATGTAATCTCTTTTTGCGGCGTGTTTGTCGAGATCCGATGAATTGTGAGTTTATGATCAAGGTTATCTATGAAAGATATTTAGTTCTTCTCTGAACATTTTATGTGTGCTCATAATATCCTTGCAAGTCTCTTTGAATTATTGGTTTGGTTTGGCCTACTAGATCTATAGTTCTTGCAATGGGAGAAGTGCTTGGCTTTGGGTTCAATCGTGCGATGTCCTTTCCCACTGATAGTAGGGGCAACAAGGCATGTATTGTATTGTTGCCATCGAGGATAAAGAGATGGGGTTTACATCATATTGCTTGAGTTTATCCCTCTACATCATGTCATCTTGCTTAAAGCGTGTTACTCTGTTCGTATGAACTCAATACACTACATGCATGCTGGATAGCGGTCGATGTGTGGAGTAATAGTAGTAGATGCAGAATCGTTTCGGTCGACTTGTCTCGGACGTGACGCCTATATACAATGATCATGCCTAGATAGTCTCATAATTATTTGCTTTTCTATCAATTGCTCGACAGTAATTTATTTACCCGCCGTAGAATATCTCTATCATGAGAGAAGCCATTAGAGAAAACTATGGCCCCCGGGTCTATTCTCAACATATCAATCTACATCTACTTTACTTTTACCGCTTTGATTTGCTGTTTTATTAAACCAAAAATACCAAAAATATAAACTATCATCTCTATCAGATCTCACTCTCGTAAGTGACCGTAAAGGGATTGACAACCCCTTATCGCGTTGGCTGCGAAGTTCTTATTTGTTTGTGTACGTACGAGGGTCTCCTACTGGATTGATACCTTGGTTCTCAAAAACTGTGGGAAATACTTACGCTACTTTGCTGCATCTCCCTTTTCTCTTCGAGGGAATACAACGCAAGCTCAAGAGGTAGCAAGAAGAATTTCTGGTGTCATTGCCGGGGAGGCTTACACAAAAGTCATATACTAAGTACCTATCACAAACACATCCTTAGCATTACATTTATTTGCCTCTTGTTTTCATCTCCCCCACTTCACCCTTGCCGTTTTATTCGCCCTTTTTCCACCGTGTGTTTATCGTTCGCTTGCTTCTTTTTTTGCTTGTGTGTGTTGCGTGCTTGCTTGCCCTCATGTCTGAGATGGGGGACGATTTTATCGAGAAGGGTAGCAATGCCGAGGGCAACATTCATATTGACCCCCCGGATGAAGCTACCACTTTACATATTAAGAAGTTCCGGGTTGGTAGTGGTAATATTATTGGAAAAGGGGTTCTTCAAGACTTCTTTACTTGTGCCGGTGCTTTGCCCACCATGGGTGGCTCTATTCTTCACAGAACTAGTAGCCTTGCGGATGCTGTATCCATGCTCATAGTAGAAATTGAAAGGCAATTTATCCATATGCATTCCTATATTTAGAGAGTATTTTTGGAGTTCTCCAATATTGAGCATTCTTCCATTAAGCGTGCAGCTACTATCTTTTTGGCTCATAAATTTAGATATATCATGAAAGAGGCCAGAGAAATCTTTGCTCATTACGGAGTAGATGCCGGTTGACCTCCTATAGAGGCTATCTTGTTCAATCAAGAAGACCTTATGCGTTTGCGATCTCCTGATCATGTTGCTTTTAATGAAAACCTTAGAAAAAAGGTTCCTGTTGAGATCTTAATTGATAGAATTTCTGAGATAAATGAGGACTTTGCTGTTCAAAATAATGGGTTAGGCTTCTCCCTTGAACGAAGGCTTATGGCCTTCTGCCAAAAGAATGCATATAATGATGAATTGGTCATCCACTACAAGGGGCCAAAGGAGGAACCTGTTCCTCCCGAGATTGATGTGGGGGACTTTTGTCCCATTAAATTTAGACCTTTTGATTACTTTTGCTTGCCACAAAGGAAGCTTGCTGCTGAACGTAGCGAATATGAGATGAGCTTTCGCGACATATCGTACCACTATGGCTATCCCTAGATATATCTTGTATCATGCCTAGCTAGGGGCGTAAAACGATAGCGCTTGTTGGGAGGCAACCCAATTTTATGTTTTTTTTGTTGCTGTTAGGGAATAAATATTGCATCTAGCCTCTGATTAGATGTGGTTTCATGTTTTGTTTAGTGTTTGTGCCAAGTAGAACCTTTGGGAAGACTTGTGTGAAGTTTATATGATCTTGCTGTGAAAAACAGAATCGTTAGCGCTCGCTAAAGTAGTCGTGGGATTTTACTGGAGCGTGCTTTTTAGTTGATTCTTTTTGCTGCTGATTGGTAGACAAATTGCGGAAAGTTACCAATTTAGTTTGAATTTTTTTGGAGTTCCAGAAGTAGGAGAACCCTGCAGATTACTACAGACTGTTCTGTCTTTGACAGATTCTGTTTTTCGTGTGTTGTTTGCTTATTCTGATGCATCTATGAGTAATATTGGAGGATATGAACCATAGAGAAGTTGGAGTACAGTAGGATTAACACCAATATAAACAAAGAATGAATTCATTTCTGCACCTTTGAGTAGTGGTTTGCTCTCTCATACTAACGGAGCTCACGGGAATCTTTGTCTAAGTTTTGTGTTGTGAAGTTTTCAAGTTTTGAGTATTGCTTTGATGGACTATGGAACAAGGAGTAGCAAAGGCCTAAGCTTGGGGATGCCCATGGCACCCCAAGGAATTAAAGATAATCAAAAGCCTAAGCTTGGGGATGCCCCTGTAAGGCATCCCCTCTTTCTTCTTCATCCATCTGTAACTATACTTGGAGCTATATTTTTATTCGCAACATGATATGTGATTTGCTTGGAGCGTCTTGTATAATTTGAGTCTTTGCTTGTTAGTTTGCCACAATCATCCTTGATGGACACACCTATTTGAGAGAGTTAAATATGTCCTAGGAATTTTTAGAACACTCTATGTGCTTCACTTATATCTTTTGAGTTGAATAGTTTTTGCTCTAGTGCTTCACTTATATCTTTTAGAGCGTGGTGGTGGTAATATTTTGTAGAAATTGTTGAACTCTCATGCTTCACTTATATCTATTTGAGAGTCTATTAAAACAGCATGGTAATGTGTTTAGGCCAAAGAAACTAGTCTTCACATGATAAACATCCAATATCAATGTAGTAAAAAATTCACATCAAGTGTATTTAATAGAATGAGATGTTGGATACTAGATAATTGTTTTGAGACATGAGGATAATGATATTAGAGTCATGCTAGTGGAGTCATTATGAAATTGAGAAATACTTGTGTTAAGGTTAGTGATTCCCGTATCATGCACGTATGGTGAACCGTTGTGTGACTAAGTTAAAGCATGATGTATTTGTAGAGTGTCAACCTTTGTATGGAGGTCGGGGGCGCGCGATGGTTAACTCCTACCAACCTCCCCCCCCCCCCTAGGGGCATGCGTTGTTTGCTTTGTTTTGATGACTCATATATTTTTGCAATAAGTATATGAGTTCTTATGACTAATGTTGAGTCCATGGATTATACGCACTCTCACCCTTCCACCATTGCTAGCCTCTCTTGTACCGCGCAACTTTCGCGGGTGCCATAAAACCACTATATATCCTTCCTCAAAACAGCCACCATATTGTTCCTCAAAACAGCCATCATACCTACCTATCATGGCATTTTCATAGCCATTCCGAGATATATTGCCATGCAACTTTCCACCGTTTCGTTCTTATGACACGCATCATATTGTCATATTGCCATTGCATGATCATGTAGTTGACATCGTATTTGTGGCAAAGCCACCATGCATATTCTTTCATACATGTCACTCTTGTTTCATTGCACATACTGGTACATCGCCGGAGGCATTCATATAGAGTCATACTTTGTTGTTGTAGTATCGAGTTGTAATGAAAGTGTGATGATCATCATTATTAGAGCATTGTCCCATGGGAGGGAAGGCTGAATCTATAAAGCCCCTCCGCAAAAAAAAGGCCAAAGAAAAAAAGAAAGGCCTAAAAAAGAAAAAAAGGGACAATTGCTACTATCTTTCTCCATACTTGTGCTTCAAAGTAGCACCATGTTCTTCATTGTAGAGAGTCTCATGTTTAGTCACTTTCATATACTAGTGGGAATTTTCATTATAGAACTTGGCTTGTATATTCTAACGATGGGCTTCCTCAAATGCCCTAGGTCATCGTGAGCAAGCAAGTTGGATGCACACCCACTAGTTTCTTTTGTTGAGCTTTCATTCATATTTAGCTCTAGTGCATCTGTTGCATGGCAATACCTACTCACTCACATTGATATCTATTGATGGACATCTCCATAGCCCGTTGATACGCCTAGTCGATGTGAGACTATCTCCGTCCTTTTTCTCTTCTCCACAACCACCTCTATTCCACCCATAGTGCTATATCCATGGCTCACGTTCATGTATTGTGTGAAAGTTGAAAGGTTTGAAAAGATAGAGTATGAAAACAAATGCTTGGCCGAAATCGGGGTTGTGCATGATATGAATATTTTTCTGTGATAACAATGGAGCATATCCAACACTATATGATTTTGTAGGGATAACTTTCTTTAGCCATGGTATTTTGAGAAGACATGATTGCTTTGTTATTATTGCTAGATGTATTGTTATTTCTTATGTCAATATAGACTTTTATCTTGAATCTTTCAAATCTGAACATTCATGCCACAATTAAGAGAATTACATTGAAAAACTATATTGGTTAGCATTTCACATAAAAAAATATTTCTTTATCATTTACCTACTCGAGGACGAGCAGGAATTAAGCTTGGGGATGCTTGATACGTCTCCAACGTATCTATAATTTTTTATTGTTCCATGCTATTATTTATGAAGTCTTGGATGTTTAATGGGCTTTATCATTCACTTTTTTATCATTTTGGGGACTAGCCTACTAACCCAAAGGCCCAGTCCAGATTGCTGTTTTTGCCTATTTCAGGGTTTTGCAGAAAAAGAATATCAAACGGAGTCCAAATGGAATAAAACCTTCGCGAGAGATATTTTTGGAGGAAATCACGCACAGGAAACTTCAGGACCAAGTCAGGGGACAGAGGAGCTGCCCTCGAGGGTGGGGCGCGCCCCCCTTCATAGGGCGCGCCCCCTGCCTCGCGGCTCCCTCGTGTGGCCCCCGGTGCCCTCCTTCTTCCTATATATATCCACGTACCCCAGAAACTCCATACGCAGAGAGAAAACACTAATTCCACCGCCGTAGCTTCTGTTCCCGTGGAGATCCCATCTTGGAGCCTGTTCCGGAGCTCCACCGGAGGGGGATCCATCACGGAGGCCTTCATCATCATCATCATCGCCCTCACCATGAGTTGTGAGTAGTTTACCACAGACCTTTGGGTCCATAGCTAGTATCTAGATGGCTTCTTCTCTCTCTCTGGATCTCAATACAAAGTTCTCCTCGGTCTTCGAGGAGATATATTCGATGTAATCTCTTTTTGCGGTGTGTTTGTCGAGATCGGATGAATTGTGAGTTTATGATCAAGGTTATCCATGAAAGATATTTGGTTCTTCTCTGAACTTTTTATGTGTGCTCATAATATCCTTGCAAGTCTCTTCGAATTATTGGTTTGGTTTGGCCTACTAGATCTATAGTTCTTGCAATGGGAGAAGTGCCTGGCTTTGGGTTCAATCTTGCGGTGTCCTTTCCCAGTGACAGTAGGGGCAGCAAGGCATGTATTGTATTGTTGCCATCGAGGATAAAAAGATGTGGTTTACATCATATTGCTTGAGTTTATCCCTCTACATCATGTCATCTTGCTTAAAGCGTTACTCCGTTCGTATGAACTCAATACACTAGATGCATGCTAGATAGCGGTCGATGTGTGGAGTAATAGTAGTAGATGCAGGCAGGAGTCGGCCTACTTGTCTCGGAAGTGATGCCTATATACAATGATCATGCCTAGATAGTCTCGTAATTATTCACTTTTCTATCAATTGCTCGACAGTAATTTGTTTACCCGCCGTAGAATATCGCTATCATGAGAGAAGCCACTAGAGAAAACTATGGCCCCCGGGTCTATTCTCAACATATCAATATACATCTACTTTACTTTTACCGCTTTTATTTGCTGTTTTATTAAACCAAAAATACCAAAAATATAAACTATCGTCTCTATCAGATCTCACTCTCGTAAGTGACCGTAAAGGGATTGACAACCCCTTATCGCGTTGGCTGTGAAGTTCTTATTTGTTTCTGCAGGTGCAAGGGACTGGCGCGTGGTCTCCTACTGGATTGATACCTTGGTTCTCAAAAACCGAGGGAAATACTTACGCTACTTTGCTGCATCTGCCTTTCCTCTTCGAGGGAATACAACGCGAGCTTAAGAGGTAGCACTCACCTCTCCCTGGTGGAAATCTCTCGACCCAGAACTCACGCTGGCTATGGCTTGAATACCTTGATTGTTTTTTGTGGATGAGGAGTTGAGGAGGAATGTGCAGTCATCTTGTAATCGAGTGCTACTAATACGCTCCTAAGTGGGAAACCATTTAGGTTGTGATCGGTGTGAATAGGTTTGCAATTAAATATAGCTTGGTAGTAGTAGTAATTTGGAATGTGACGTGACGCGCCCCCTTACTAGGCACCCACCCCCTTACTAGGCACCCATCTATCTTGCTTTCCCTCTTCCGAGTCATGAGACCTTTTACCGCTCCAACAGGATGCCTGTTATAACTCGTACGGGTACCTCTACCCAGCAGCCTGAAGCCGGAGCATCCGCTCAGTCTGAGGCAGGCCGCGACCAAACCAACGACCAAGCTCCACCACCACCACCTCCTCCGATCATGGACATGGCTCAGCTTCTCCAAGCTTTCCGAGAGGAACGCCAAGCCAACACTGCAGCCCTCCAGCTGATTGCTCAAGCTGTCACCAACAACCGCCAGCCGGCGGGGAATGGCAATGGACGTTCCACGTTGGCAGAGTTCAAGAAGCATGCACCGCCAACTTTCATTGAGACTGCTGAACCCCTGGATGCAGACGACTGGGTCCGTTCCATTGAGGAGATACTGGAACTAGTCGGATGCACCGAAGACCGCGAGAAGGTGGCTTATGCAGCCCACTGCCTCGGGGGGACTGCTAGAGCTTGGTGGGATGGATTCAAGGTCATGCATGCTGAGCAAGACATCACTTGGGTTAACTTCAAGGCAGAATTCCGCAAGGCCCACATTCCTTCCGGAATCATGGCTATCAAAAAGCGTGAGTTCCGAGCCCTGAAGCAAGGAAGTGGCACTGTCAAGGAGTACATGCAGAAGTTCAGTATACTGTCAAGGTATGCCCCCTGAAGATGTCAGCACTGATGCTGCAAAAAGGGAGCGCTTCATGGAAGGCCTCAATCAGACTCTGCAATACTCGCTTGTCGTGTGCGACTGCCCATCCTTCCCTGACCTGGTGAACAAGGCACTTATGCTTGAAGACAAGCGGCATGCTTTGGAAGACACTCGCAAGCGCAAGATGGTCAGCAAGGGAAGTTCCAGCAACCAGAAGCCTCGTCCGTGGCAGTCAGCCCCGGCCAAGCCAACCTATCAGCAACCAAGAGCTCCTGCACCTCGTGCCAACCCTCAGCCTCAGCAGTATGCCAACCCCAGGCCAGCCTTCAACCCCAATACTAGTGGTAGCAACAAGATCAATCCAAACCAAGTCACTTGCTTTGGATGTGGTCAGCCCGGACACATCTCAAGGGTGTGCCCCAACAAGAAGCCTGATGCCCCGCGCCCCAATGCGCAGAACCAGGGACAAGGCCGCGGGATGCCACCAAGGAATCCAGCTCATCGCAATCCACCTAACCAAGGGAAGGGGCGTGTGAATCACGTCACTGCTGAAGAAGCCCAGGAAGACCCGGACGTCGTGCTGGGTACGTTCCTTGTCAACTCAGCACCTGCAACTGTCTTGTTTGATTCTGGAGCAACGCATTCATTTTTCACTCAGAGATTTGCATTAAAAAGTGGCATGACCCCTACACCCCTGAATAACCCTATTGTGGTACAAACCCCCGGAGCCGAGATGAGAGCCAAGATAGGCTGTAAAGGAGTCAGTATTACCATTAATGGTGTAGACTTCCTAGCAGACCTTATCATCCTGAGATCGCAAGGCTTGGATGTGATCTTAGGGATGGATTGGCTCAGTAAGAACCAAGGCTTGTTAGACTGTGCCAATCGGACAGTCACTGTAACCAATGACCAAGGAGTCGAAGTCAAGTTTGCTTCCAACTCCTCTTCCACTCAAGCCGCTAAAGTCAACTGTCTGTCTGAAGTTGGGCTAGAGCAAGTACCGGTGGTATGTGAGTATCCTGATGTCTTTCCGGATGAACTACCGGGAATGCCCCCTGACCGTGACATTGAGTTCATCATCGAGCTCGTGCCCGGAGCAGGACCCATCTATAAGAAGCCTTATAGAATGGGGACGGAAGAATTAGTTGAGTTGAAAAAGCAGCTGGAAGAACAGCTAAGGAAGGGATTTATCCGCCCAAGTGCCTCCCCTTGGGGATCTCCTGTTCTGTTTGTGGCAAAGAGGGACGGTACCATCCGCTTATGCATTGACAATCGTTCCCTCAATGAAGTTACAATCAAGAACAAGTATCCACTTCCCAAGATCGAAGATCTATTTGATCAGCTCAGCGGAGCCAAGGTATTCTCCAAGATCGACCTCAGATCTGGGTACTACCAGTTGAAGATCAGACCCCAAGATATTCTGAAGACGGCATTCGTAACCAGATATGGCCTGTACGAGTGCACAGTCATGTCCTTTGGGTTAACCAATGCCCTAGCTTACTTCATGTATCTCATGAATAAAGTCTTCATGGAATATTTGGACAAGTTTGTTGTCGTCTTCATTGATGACATTCTTGTGTTCTCGAAGTCGGAGGAAGAACACGAGCAGCATCTGAGGATGGTCCTAGACAAGCTTCGTGAGCACCAACTATATGCCAAATTCAGCAAGTGTGAGTTCTGGCTGCATAAAGTTGGATTCTTAGGTCATGTCTTGACCGAGGAAGGATTATCTGTTGATCCCGCAAAGATCGAAGCTGTGACTCAATGGCAATCTCCAACGACCGCCAAGGAATTTAGAAGCTTCCTCGGACTAGCGGGCTATTACCACAAGTTCGTGGAAGGATTCTCTAGCATTGCACGGCCAATGACTCAGCTGCTCAAGAAGGACAAGAAGTTCGAGTGGACGCCAAAATGCGAAGAGAGCTTCCAAGAGCTCAAGAAGAGATTGACCACCGCCCCTGTTCTGGCAACACCTGATATTCACAAGGAGTTCGTGATATATTGTGATGCCTCTCGAACCGGATTGGGAAGCGTTCTGATGCAAGAAGGCCGCGTCATAGCATACCTCTCCAGGCAGCTACGACCCCATGAGGAGAACTACGCTACTCACGATCTTGAGCTAGCGGCAGTAGTTCATGCCTTGAAGACATGGCGGCATTACCTCCTAGGGAAACGGTGTGAGATCTACACACACCACAAAAGTCTGAAGTACATTTTCACCCAAAAGGAATTGAACATGAGGCAGCGAAGATGGTTGGAACTCGTCAAAGACTATGACCTCAGTGTTCAATATCACCCCGGGAAGGCTAACGTGGTGGCCGATGCCTTAAGCAGGAAGGCTTGCTCTTTGAATGCCGTTATTCAAGAGAGGCAGCCAGCCTTGTTTAAGGAGTTCGAACAATTCAGTTTGGAATTGGTCACCCCTGGATTTCTGGATCATTTAGAAGTCAGACCGACCCTGATGGACGAAGTCAAGAAGGCTCAAGATGGACACGCAAGCATTGAAGGCATCAAGAGGAAGATGAAGCTGGGCAAGGCCCCAGGATTATCCGAAGACGAGCACGGGGTTGTTTGGTACAAAGGTCGCATCTACGTACCAAACAACACAGAGCTGAAGAACCTGATTCTGCAAGAAGCCCACGACCCTCCGTATTCCATCCACCCCAGAGGAACCAAGATGTATCAAGACTTAAAGGCACGATTCTGGTGGCACGGGATGAAAAGAGAGATTGCAACCTATGTTGCAAAGTGTGATGTGTGCCAAAGGGTCAAGGCTGAGTATCAGCGACCTGCTGGATTGCTTCAACCACTCAAAGTTCCTGAGTGGAAGTGGGATAAAGTCGGAATGGATTTCATCACTGGATTACCGAGGTCGAATAGAGGACATGACTCTATCTGGGTCATAGTCGATCATTTGACCAAGGTGGCCCATTTCATTCCTGTCAAGACCACTTATGATGGCAACCGGCTGGCAGCTCTCTACATCGACCGAATCGTAAGTCTTCACGGCGTTCCCAAGGAGATTGTGTCAGATCGAGGAACCCAGTTCACCTCAAGGTTCTGGAAGAAGTTCCAAGAAGCCTTGGGAACCAAGTTGTCTTTCATCACGGGTTTTCACCCACGGACCGGAGGTCAGACAGAGCGAGTCAATCAGATTCTCGAAGATATGCTCCGAGCCTGTGTCTTGGCATATGGGGCCAAGTGGGAAGATTGTCTCCCTTTTGCCGAGTTCTCCTATAACAACAGTTACCAGTCGAGCCTTCAGATGGCACCATTTGAGGTGTTGTACGGACGCAGATGTCGCACACCCCTCAACTGGTCAGAGACTGGAGAAGGACTAGTCTTTGGGCCGGATATTCTCCGCGCAGCAGAAGAGCAAGTCCAACTAGTCAGAGAATGTTTGAAGGCAGCCAAGTAAAGGCAAAAGAGCTATGCTGACACTCACCGTCGGAACATGAGTTTCCATGTCGGGGACCATGTGTACCTGCGGGTAACTCCTCTGAAGGGAACCAAGCGTTTCCACGTCAAGGGGAAGCTCGCGCCAAGGTTCATTGGAACCTTTGAGATCACTGCACGACGAGGAGAAGTGGCTTACCAGTTGGAACTACCACCTGAGCTATCCGATGTGCACAATGTATTCCATGTGTGGCAACTCCGGAAATGTCTCCAAGTTCCAGACAAGCCTAATCTCTACAAGGATGTTGACCACCAAGCCATTGATCTGCAGCCTGATTTGACCTACCGCGAGAAGCCCATTCGTATTCTGGATGAAGCAGAACGACGTACGCGAAGCCGTACCATCAAGTACTTCAAGGTCCAGTGGAGCAATCACACCGAAGCAGAAGCAACCTGGGAACGAGAAGACTATCTTAGATCCGAGTTTCCCGATCTCTTTTAAGACCTAGTTTAGGAATCTCGGGGACGAGATTCTTGTAAGGGGGGTAGGTCTGTCACACCCTGCATTTTGTAACATGTTATTTGTACCTTTGAAGCATGAAAATTTGGACCAGCAAAAAATTTTGGCATCATGTGACTTTTATTTGGAATTGAGTTTTCTTCATATGCTTTTTCTTGTGCTCATTAAAGTCAACTATGACCTCTTATAGAATTCATCTCCATACCCAAAACTTCTACCCAATGATCATGCCAAGTGTTATATAACAGTATAGTATTTTCTTACAAAATTTATTTGGCCAAAATGTATTTTATAAATTTAGTTTTTCAAAAACCCCTGAATTGAGATTTGCACTGCAAGTACTTGATTTAGGGTGAGAAAATTATTTCAAAAGGTTTATTTGAGACCTAGTAGTCATAGGACTCCCAGAAACCCCAAAAGTATAATTTTAAAAGCTATTTTCCTATTTTATTTAAAAGCTTTTTCTTAAGGCCAGAAATGGTCTTTAATAGGGGAAAATTATTTAACTATTTCAAAAATATTTGCCAAAATTCAGGGAGACTCAGAGGACATATATTGTCCATATATAAGAGTTTCAGCACTTGGTCATGTTCAAAATAATGGGCTAATCCCTCTAAAACCCTTTCTTGATATTTCAAGCTTTTGAAATATTTACAAAGGAATTTTTCTCCAAAAATTCCAGGGAAACTATCATGTCATATATGACATATTTGATGATCTTGCCAAGTCCCATGCCTTGGGAAGCAAGAAAACATCATCTAATCCCCTCAAAACCATTCTGTCCATATTTGAAGTTTGAGCAACTCTACATTGCCAAACTTGTCCAAATGCTCTCAAACTTGGTGCACATGCTAGAAATGCCTAATGAGGCATCTAGACCAAATGGCACAAGATTTGAAATAGAGCAACTTGATCAGATCACCCCAAAACCCTTTCTGTTCAAATGCAAATTTGAAAAACTTTACATTACCAACTTTTTACCTGGAGCTTCAAACTTTGTGGACATGATCATAACCCCAAATGATGATGCTACACCAAGTGGTGCATCAAGGGGAGATGATTAGCTTGACTCAATCAAGATGAAGTTGTTTCTGTTGATTTCTAGGGTTCGCCAAAGTTACATTGGCCAGTTTCTTCAAATGAGCCCAAATTTGGTGAAGCACCCTATTTTCACATGTTATTCAATCCTGTTAAGTGCCATGTCAAGTGGAGGTCATTTGCTTGACCAAACACTGATCAAACACCTTCTGCTGATTTACTAAAACCTTCATCTTGATCACTTTTACTCTTCTCCATGGCCTCAACTTGTTACCACATGTTCATTCAGTTACTGGCTACCCCCAGTAACTTCCCCAGCACCCCAGCTCCATGATTGTGGGGTAAGAACCCTAGTTTACCCTGCTGGACAACAAATTTTCACCAAGTCACCAGCATCCTCTCTCTCTCTCAGCATCTCCAGGGCATCCAAGGCCTTAGGCCATCTCTTTACTCCTCCCTTGACCTTCTAGACACTCTTGGGCACGTTGGACTTGACCAGAGCGGCGGGGGCACGAAGGTGCCAGCCATTCGGGCGCTCTGGAGCATGCTACAGTGCGCCACCGCACTGTAGCTCCAGCCAATCAGCCACCCCCGACAGCCTCGGGCCACTCCCTCGCGCCAGTCGATGCTCCTCGACGTCCGCGACCGCCCCGGCGCTGTCCCCCCTCCTCCTGCGCCCTCCAGTGATCATCATCGCACGCGCAACGGCCGCCCGCAATGGCCACTCTTCTGCCTCGCACGCACGCACGGTCTAGAAGCTCCCCCGCTCCTCCTCTCACCTCAGCTGGACGTGGAGCTCGTCCAGCAACACCATGGACTCATTCCCATCGCTCCCCGTGCGCTGTAGCGTCGAGCCGGAGCTCGCCGGCGCACTGGACCACGGGGCTCCGC
>LR738713.1:788412591-788423123 GCA_902687465.1 Secale cereale | reverse complement strand
CACCACCCATTCCTCCCCAGGAAGTCCCAGTGCTCGGGATCGACCGGAGCTCCGCCGCGTCGGGCCGCCGGTGATCTCGCAGTACGGGCCTCCCCTGCCCCTCCTTTTGCCCGATTTGGAACCCCCTCGCCTCACTGACCATTTCCCCTTTGTTTCCCCCTCTTGTTGCAGTCGGAGACGACCGGAGCGACGACCTCCCGTAGCTCCTCCGCCGTCCCACCTCGCCGCCGGCGAACCCGACCTCCCCGGCGTGCCGCACCACCACCCCTACATCCGCCACTCGACGCTGGACCCATCCCTACCCTCCGTTGCCGTCGCCGTGGCCGGAAACCTCGCCGGTGAGCTCGCTGTCGCCGTGGCCGTGAGGTTGGAGATGACAGGCGGGCCCCGCCTGTCATCCCCACACCTCTCTCCCCCTCCTCTCAGCCACTGACCGCCGGGCCCCGCCCGTCAGGTTTAAAAACCTGACGTGCGCGCGCAGGCACCCGTGCGGCTGGGCTGGTCCGCCCTGGGCCGTGCACTGTGGCCTCTCTGGCCTAGTTGCACAGGGCGTTTTCTCTTTTTCTTTTCTGTAAATAATTCAAACATTTTTACAGAAAAGAATATTGGTCCAAATAAAATAATTCCAACTCCTAAATTCTTATAATATTCCAACCTATTTAATGGTACCACTTTCACACACATCCATGTTACTTTCCTGTTATGTTCAAATTTAAATTCAAATTTGAGCAGTAAAACTCATGTTCTAAAATCAATAGAATCCATTCTGTAACTCCAAAACTCCAACTAAGATTTTACCCCACCTTAGAAATTCCTCTAGTATTTAACAAAAATAAGTTGACATTTTTTTGAGCACTTTGATTTTTCTGTTTTATTTGTGGCCTTATTTTCCCGTGGCTATTATGCGACGTATAGATCCCGTATTTAACGAAGTTGCTGAGGAAGGAGAAGGAGAAGGATTTGAAGACTTTGAAGACCAAGCCAATCCAGGCAAGCAGCCCTTTGACCATGATACACTTGTTCTCCGGAACTCGTTTGTTTCCGATGCATGATGATAGGGTTACGGTGGTGACCTAGTTGGAACCACCACATGATGCATGCTTGATCTTGATCTTGCTAAGTGCTAGATGACATGCAAATAGTTGGTCATGATGCTTAAATGATGCATGTGTGATTTGAACCTTCGTGGTTAAAAATCTTTGCATGAACCCGTCGGGTACCCCTAATGCCCGAGGGTGATGTCGTGTTAAGTCATCACTTGAGTAAGAAGTGATGTGCCGATAAATCTTGTGCATGGTGAAATGATGGATTAGATTTATGTGTGACTACCGTCCCAACCAAACATGTGCAACCACACTACCCCTTATGGGACGGGGCTTTATTGATTACTTAGGTCGATACTAGCATGGTGCCCGCATTACTAGTGACGGGAAGACTTGAGGTCTTTCCCGGGACGGGGTCGTGCTTGGATAGACGGCCATGACTGTTTTTACAGGGCACCGGACACACCGTTGGTCCCTTCGGGTACGCGTGACATTGAAATTAGGGCAAGTCCCGTGATCTATTGTTTGTACCCGAGGGCCGTGTACCAACGAGTGGACTCTATGTTAGTGTCGTCTAAGGAAAGATAATGACCGGGTGCTTACCCCGGGTACTTGAGGTACCGCGGGTCGTGGATGACACGAAAGTTCCCCGGGTCTTGTGGGTAAAGTGTACAACCTCTGCAGAGTGTAAAACTATTCGAATAGTCGTGTCCACGGTCATGGACAGTTGGGTGGTGCTACTTAAACTATGTCCAGAATTTTACTTCATCGGTGAAAGTATGTGTGTGATGAGTCAAGGTGGTGACTTGACTCGATGAGTTGAAACATATCCATGTTGATATCAGTAACCTGCCTTCGAGGTTACGCGAGATTACTGATGCATAAACTTGATGGTAGTATATTCCTTCTAGCCCATTGCTAGATTGTTCATTATTATTCAATTGCACTGTTACTTTGAACCACATCATGGGTTGCTTGCGAGTACATTCAAAGTACTCATTGGCTTGCCACTGGTTATTTAATTGGCCAGGCATGGAAGAACAGGAATTTGAGGAAGATTTCTTTGGAGACGATCATGCGAACTAGGACGCTATCCCAGTCAGAATGAATGTACGGTTAAGGCAGATGGCATGGGTTCTACCCGTTATCGAAGACTTCCGCTATTTGAGTTATTTGCTATTCAGCCCGTGAGGCTCTACCTATGTAAGACTTGGCCATAATAGCCTTAATTCGTGTAAGACTATTTGTATGGATGTAAGACTCTTGTTATTTCAGCTTCTGTGTGTTCAGTGAGCATTGATCTCTGGGATCACTGTACACGTGCATTCGGTGATCTCGACTTCTAAGTCGGGGTCCCCACAGATATTCTACGACGGGTAAACAAATTACTGTCGAGCAATTGATAGAAAAGCGAATAGTTATGAGACTATCTAGGCATGATCATTGTATATAGGCATCACGACCGAGACAAGTAGACCGACTCCTGCCTGCATCTACTACTATTACTCCACACATCGACCGCTATCCAGCATGCATCTAGTGTATTGAGTTCATAAGAACAGAGTAACGCCTTAAGCAAGATGACATGATGTAGAGGGATAAACTCAAGCAATATGATATAAACCCCATCTTTTTATCCTCGATGGCAACAATACAATACGTGCCTTGCTGGCCCTACTGTCACTGGGAAAGGACACCGCAGGATTGAACCCAAAGCCAAGCACTTCTCCCATTGCAAGAACTATAGATCTAGTAGGCCAAACCAAACCAATAATTCGAAGAGACTTGCAAGGATATTATGAGCACACATAAAAAGTTCAGAGAAGAACCAAATATCTTTCATAGATAACCTTGATCATAAACTCACAATTCATCAGATCTTGACAAACACACCGCAAAAAGAGATTACATCGAATAGATCTCGTCGAAGACCGAGGAGAACTTTGTATTGCGATCCAGAGAGAGAGAAGAAGCCTTCTAGATACTAGCTATGGACCCCGAAGGTCTATGGTAAACTACTCACAACTCATGGTGAGGGCGATGATGATGATGAAGAAGAACTCCGTGATGGATCCCCCTCCGATGGAGCTCCGGAACAGGCTCCAAGATGGGATCTCACGGGAACAGAAGGTACGACGGTGGAATTAGGGTTTTCTCTCTGTTCACGGAGGTTCTAGGGTAGGTAGACTTATATAGGAAGAAGGGGGGCACCAGGGGACGCTCGAGGGGCCACGAGGCAGGGGGCGTGCCCCCACCCTCGTGGGCCACCTCTTGATCCCCTGACGTGGTTCTCAACCTCCGTGTGCGTGATTTTCTCCAAAAATATCTCTCGCGAAGGTTTCATTCCGTTTGGACTCCGTTTGATATTCTTTTTCTGCAAAACCCTAAAACAGGCAAAAAACAGCAATCTGGACTGGGCCTTTGGGTTAGTAGGTTAGACCCAAAAATGATATAAAAGTGAATGATAAAGCCCATTAAACATCCAAGACTTCATAAATAATAGCATGGAACAATCAAAAATTATAGATACGTTGGAGACGTATCAAGGATCCGTCGTCGATCTGGTCGTCCCGCCGGTTCAGCCACCCCGTCCTCCACCTCCAAGGAGCTGCCCCGACGTTCTCCTCGTCTTTCGCTCCACCTCCATTCCCACACCGCTGTCTTCACCTGCACCACCGGAAGAGCATCATCATCACTGTTTCCTCGGATGAAGCTGCATCCTAATCGGCGCCACCAAAGAGGTTGTACATTAATCGCCACATTTTCTTCTTGATTCGATCTCACGGTGCTGCCGGCGCTCGGTCCCGAGCCGACACGGGGCGGCTCCATCCATGACGGCATCGCCGGACACTTCCTCCACGGTGTCGCTGTTGGGGAACGTAGTATTTTTAAAATTTTCCTACGATCACGCAAGATCTATCTACCAGATGCATAGCAACGAGAGGGAAGAGTGTGTCTACGTACCCTCGTAGACCGGAAGCGGAAGCGTCAAGTGACGCGGTTGATGTAGTCGAACTTCTTCGCGATCCAACCGATCAAGTACCGAACGTACGGCACCTCCGCGTTCAGCACACGTTCAGCTTGATGACGTCCCATGAGCTCTTGATCCAGCTGAGCTTCACAGGAGAGTTTCTTCAGCACGACGGCGTGGTGACGGATATGATGTATCTATCGGCGCAGGGCTTCGCCTAAGCACTGCGACGGTATGACCGAGGTGTGTTTCTGTGGAGGGAGGCACCGCACACGGCTAGAACAATTCAACTTGTGTGTCTTTGGGTGCCCCCCTGCCCCCGTATATAAAGGAGCAAGGGGGGAGGGCCGGCCGGCCTCCTATGGTGCGGCTAGGGATGCAATCCTACTAGGAATAGGATTGCAATCCTATTCCTAGTAGGAGTCCACCAAGAAGGAAGAGAGGGAAAGGAAAAGAGGGAGAGGTGGCGCCCCCCAATCCTAGTCCAACTAGGATCCCCTGGTGGGGCGCCGGACAGCCTCTATGGGCTGCCTCTCTCCTTTCATCAAGGCCCACCATGGACCATCCCCCCTCGTGGGGGGTTCCGGTAACCCCCTCCGGCAATCCAGTTAAATCCGAAACTTTTTCGGAAAACTTCCGGTGTCCGAATATAGTCGTCCAATATATCAATCTTTATGTCTCGGACATTCCGAGACTCCTCGTCATGTCCGTGATCTCATCCGGGACTCCGAACTACCTTCGGTACATCAAAACTCATAAACTCATAATACCGATCGTCATCAAACGTTAAGCGTGCGGACCCTACGGGTTCGAGAACTATGTAGACATGACTGAGACTCATCTCCGGTCAATAACCAATAGCGGAACCTGGATGCTCATATTGGCTCCTACATATTCTACGAAGATCTTTATCGGTCAAACCGCATAACAACATACGTTGTTCCTTTTGTCATCGGTATGTTACTTGCGTGAGATTCGATCGTCGGTATCTCTATACCTAGTTCAATCTCGTTACCGGCAAGTCTCTTTACTCGTTCCGTAACACATCATCTCGTGACTAACTCATTAGTCTTTTGCTTGCAAGGCTTATTATGATGTGTGTTACCGAGAGGGCCCAGAGATACCTCTCCGACACTTCGGAGTGACAAATCCTAATCTTGATCTATGCCAACACCACGAATACTTTCGGAGACACCTGTAGAGCATCTTTATGATCACCCAGTTACGTTGTGACGTTTGATAGCACACAAGGTGTTCCTACGGTATTCGGGAGTTGCATAATCTCATTGTCATAGGAACATGTATAAGTCATGAAGAAAGCAATAGCAGTAAAACTAAACGATCATGGTGCTATGCTAACGGATGGGCCTAGTCCATCACATCATTCTCCTAATGATGTGATCCCGTTGATCAAATGACAACTCATGTCTATGGTTAGGAAACATAACCATCTTTGATCAATGAGCTAGTCTAGTAGAGGCATACTAGGGACACTCTGTTTTGTCTATGTATTCACACATGTACTAAGTTTCCGGTTAATACAATTCTAGCATGAATAATAAACATTTATCATGATATAAGGAAATATAAATAACAACTTTATTATTGTCTCTAGGGCATATTTCCTTCAGTCGCTCCCTCTGCGGTGACGTCCACATCAGTAGGAGTTGTTGCTGCTTTAGCTCTCACGCGCGCTGTTGCTCTGCTCTTATTCTCGGTCCCCTACCTGGTCTGCTCTTGCTCTTGCTCTTGCTCTTGCTCGCGTTGCTGCTCTCGCTCTTGCTCTTGCTTGCGATGCTGCTCCGATTTAGCTACACTTCAGTCGACTGAATCAACTTTTAGGTCAGTCGATTTTCAGGGGGTGGGTGGCTCTCCGGAGTTAAGGAAGAACTAGCCGCAGCGGGGAGGGGGGCTCGCCGGATAGGTACCCCACTATCTATCTTAGGGTTCAGGGTGGGGGCGGTGGTCGCCGGCGGTGGTGGGGCGGTGGCGTGGGGATCGCCGGAGAAAAAGCTCGGCACGGGGGGCCTACAGGGATGGCCGAGGCGACGGTGGACCTGCGGTGGGGAGTGTTTTCGGGGCAGGCGGGGCGGCACACCGCCGGCCGCAGGTGGCGGGGGCGGCTGTTTGGCCGGTGGTGCCTAGCGGCTCAGGGGGGTGGAGGTTGAAGATGAACTGCAGGCCCTTGATTTCGTATCCAATGGCTGCAAAATCAACTGACCAGAGATGAAAAATTCAGTCGACTGACGTGTAGCCTCACCTCTAGTGCGTTCAGTTTCGACGGTAAAATTCAGTTTCGACAGCAAAATTCAGTTTCGATAGTTCAGTTCAGTTTCTACAGTTAAATTCATTTTCAACAGTTAAGTTCAGTTTCGACAGTTAAATTCAGTTTCGACAGTTAAGTTCAGAGATGTGCGGTTGATGTATACATCTAGCACTTTGTGGTTATGTATTTTACGTCATCTATTGGATATGCTATTAGAATTCCACTCAGGTTAACGTTGTCTCTCTTGTCCTGCTTCAGCCTCGGCGTCATACAACTCACCGGAGCTGCTCCAACGACGAGCCCTCCATCACAGCGGAGCAGTACCTCGGGCTCCATCTCCAAATGTCTAAGATCTTCTTCCCCTCCTCCGGCAGCCAAGTCAGCCGGAGCATCCTCACCGGCCAACCCAATCATGCTAAGATCGACATGGCTTCGCCAAAGAGGTTGTACACTTCTTGTGGTTTGACTTAATCTCACCATGCTTCTTTGCATCCTGTGATCTTCCAATTCTTGTGAACCAAGCACCTAGATTGGCAGAAATCTAGTGTTTTTCAATTTTGTGTTTTGCACGTGCATTCCTATCCTATTCCTGTCTATTTCCTATCCCTGCATTGTTAGAATCATCAAATTCAAACAAGCCCTTACACAATTACTTCTGTTACAGATATGTGTCAAAGAAAACCTTGTGTGGTTTGTCCTGCTCCTGCGGTGCTGTGTTCCACCCCAGCTCAGCTGCTCTAACGACGGAAGGGTTCACCACAGCAGGAATCGGCTCTCCAGACTATCTTTCGTCGCCTCAGATCTTCTTCCCCGCCGCCGGCAGCCACGACAACTGCATTACCATCATCAACTGAGCATATGACCTTGAGGACTACACGGGTCCGCAAGAGAGGTCGCACTCTTCCGTGTCTGCTTACGTTATGCATCGCTTAATATGATGACATGCTACTTTATCATCGTGTTCACCTATTAGACTCCGACTCAGGTCCAAACTTATGTTGAAACTTGAGTTTTTAAATGGTTGGGGGTACATATTGGGGCAACAATCAGTACTATTTGTCTACTATCTGGTTAATCTCGGGTGTCTACTATGAGTTTCATGTTGGGTGCAAATAGACATTAAAGGAGCCATTATCTGTATTTTTTAAATAAAGCTATTATCTGCCTACTATCATTGGTTTTGTGTCTATCCATAGTTTGCTACCTTCACTCTGGATTTGTGCATGCACTCCTTACATAGTCTCACTATGTTTTATTCCTATGCATGCCAGTTATTGTACACAATGGAACTGAACATGTAGAGCAAAGGAGACGAGCCTTGCATGGCAATAAAATTTCGTGCAGACGTCGCTCCATGGTCGGCGCAACGGCAGTTGCCCCTCCACCCATTTCGGATCGTAATCAAGAGGAAGATAACTCCTTAGAGGAGGATTCAGAGACAGATGACCAGTCCTATTCCCCCCCCCCCCCGAGGTGCATGCTCTAACTTGGCAGGGTTATCTTGCTCATATCGTGTGTATGGTATCTTGCATTGCTATGTCATTTGCTTAGTTTAGACATGATTTGTGTGAATGCCACCTGTTTAGTGTCTAACTACCAATATATGTGAATTATGCAATGCCATATTTTTGCAAGACATTATATATGTGAATTATGCAATGCTATCTTGTTGCAAGGCATTATATATTTGAATTATGCAATGCCATGCTGTTTAGCCAAGCATCATATATGTGAATTATATCATGTCGTCCTTTTTTGTATTTCTCATTGCTTTTGTCGACAATGTTTGTATATTCAACTGCTCTTCCTGTGCATCAGCCATTTGAATTGGTGATGGAGAAATCTGGAGTGAAAACAAGGTCTTCTGAGCAGACAATGCTACCTGGTGAAGCAGATATGTTGCTGGTTACAGATAGCTCTTCAGAGGAGGATTCAGAGGCAGATGACTAGTCCTATTATCCCCCTGAGGTGTATTCTCAAACTTGGCAGGGTTATATTACTCATATCATGCATATGTTGTATTGCAATGCTTAGTTTTTACATCATATACACGATATTGAATGCCATCTCCTTAGTTGACACATCATATATGCGATTGCCCTCTACTCACTTCCTTAGTATATAAATCATATATTTTAATTATATCATGCCATGATGTTTACATAGACAACATGTATCTAAATTATGGCATGCTAACCCATTTTCTAAAGACATAATATAGTTATATCATCTCATCCTATTCACATAGTCATCATATTTTGAATTATGTCATTCTATCCGTGAATTATCATGCCATCATGTTTCCATCGACGGCATGTTTGTGATTTTTGGCATGCCAACCACTTTAATGGACACATCGTATAGTTATATCATGTCATCATGTTTACATAGTCATCATATTTTGAAGTATGCCATTCTATCCTGTTTAGTTAGCCATCATACATGCGAAATTGTGTCATGCTATCCTGTTTAATTAGCCATCATATATTTGAAATTATGTCCTGCTATGCTGTTTGGTTAGACAACATAAATGTGAATTATTTCATGCCCTGTTTTCTTCCCTACTATCCATTGCACCTGTCTATCTTACAACATCCGTACATTCAAATACTTTTCTTGTTTATCCGCCATTTCAATTGGAGGGGGTGATGGCAGTATCTGTGGGAGTAAAAACACGGTCTTCAGAAAAGATCGTGCAACCTGTTGTGACGCCCCGAGACCGATGCGCCAGGTGTCAGCCAGTTATTTGTCGCCGTTGCCATGGCATTTGCTTGCGTGTTGCATTTTGTCATGACATCATGTGTATTTCATCAGCATGTTTTCAAAACTTGCATCCATTCGTAGTTGCCTCGTCCTCTCCGTTTTCCGTTCTGAGCCAGACACACTCGCACACGCCCGCTGCACCTCCGGATATTTATTTTATAAGTGACCGGAAAATGTTCTCTGAATGGGATTAAAGTTGGCATGTGGTCTTATTATAGTGTAGACAGACCGCCTGTCCAATTTCGTCGCATTCAAAGTTTGTTTGATAGCCCAACCGTTAAACATATAGCGGCACTATAGCCAGTAAAGCGTCGGACGATTTCGGTGTTCCGGAAAGCTATGCCGGGTTGCTTCTTCTCTCTCTTCTCGGTCCAACCACGCAGTTGTCCGCGACCGCCTAACATCACTGCACAGCGCACAGACCCCATCACGCGTGTCCGAAACCTGCCCGAATCCGAACTGCTCTGTCAGTACCGATGGGTCCGGATCATCCCCAAACATCCCTAAAACATCACCGTTTTCTTATTTGGACTCTCTAACCTTTTTATCTCGACCGTCGATTTTAATCGCTAGGTCCAATAGCCCCTACCAGAAATCCTCTTGATATTTAAACTAACCAACCCTAAAACATAGGGACTTGTCCCATCCACTCGTCGTCGCCGCCACTCCACCGAATCCACATCGGGATCTCCTCCCGCAGCAAACATCTCTCCACCTCGTCTTCAACGTCGGGCCAAGCAGCGCTCGCCACCCACTCTCCCTCGATTTCACCACCGCAGCCGCACCTCCCGCTCCCTCCTCGATCCAGATCGAGAGGAGCTCGACCCCGAGCCTCCCAACGAGCTCATCCTTTCCGGTGATTCCCCGCCGGAGGTTCCAACCATCAGCAACAACGTCCAGGCCAGTTCTGTTGCTTCGTGCCTTCTTTTCTCCCGCGCTTCCACATCGTCTCACCTCTCTGTCTCTTTCACCCCGTTCAAGAAGGAGCGCTCCCGTCCTCGACCCCGTCTCCGTCCAGCCGACAACGAGCAGCAGCTCACCGGAGTTGAGCTCCACCGGATCCGCCTCCCTCTGCCGTTGCTGGCGCTCGCGTTACCGTCAGCCACCCGTCGTCGGGGTTCCTCGCCGGCTCGCATGACAACCTGCAAGGACCAAGGCATCTATCTCCACCACCGCTGCCCTGATCCGGTCACTTCGCCTTGGATCCGGCCGGTTCCGCGTCGCCTCCCCATGCACGAGAGCCTGCGCCCGTCATCTTCCTCGCCGGGGCGCCCCGCCAAGTTTCCTCTGCTGCGTCGCCCGCCTGCGTCCTCCTCTGCTTCGAGCCACTTCCTGCATCGAGCGAACGCTCGTCCTCGAGCGTTGACCGCTCCTCCTCCACCTCCTCGTTCGATCCAGCAAGGCCCGAGCCGCCCTCTTCGTCAGTCCAAACCGCAAGCCTGCTACCTCTCCACCGAATTGGGCCTGGCCCAGCTGGGTGAGGCCACCC
>LR738713.1:788377374-788412555 GCA_902687465.1 Secale cereale | reverse complement strand
CCCCCCTATTTTTTCTCTTGTCAGGCCAGCCAGTTTCGGCCCAGCATGTTTTTCCCCTTTCTGCGAATTTAGCTATTTTCCAGGAAAAATAGTTTTACAGTTTGACCCTCCATGTTCATGCATTTAATAACTCCACAACCGTGCATCGGAATTAAACAACTTTTACATGTAAATTGTTTAGAATTCTGTGTAGATTCATAATAACCAACTTTCACGTAAAATGTTAAACTTGTTGTTTGCATTTTTTGCTTAAATAAAATGCTAAAATGGTTTATTTCATAACTAAATAATAGTAGCTCCAAATTTAATAAACTTTATATGTAAATGAGGTAGAAAAATGTGTAGAATAACTTGGTGCCTTTACTTTTGCGGTTTAACAACTTTAAAATGAAGTAATATGCAGAACAGTACCAAATTCACAATATGCACATGGGGATTTTCCGAAATTGTTGTTTGTCATTCCGGCCTCATTTAAACATGCCTAAATAGGTAGTTTGCTTTTGCTTCACCTCTTGCCATGTTAACAAACATTTAATCTTGTCTTGTAAATAAACGAGGGTCAACTAAATAAATAAAATGTAGTGTTTCGTCAATATGCAACTCGTTGCATATTGAGCTCCACTTAACTTGTAGTATTGCTTGTGCACCTTGCCATGCCATGCTTATTTAAACCGGACATGCATCATATTTTTTTGTGCATCATGCCATGGTTATGATATGTGTGTTTACCATGTTGTTTGTTTCTTATTGGTATGCTTCTATCGTTAGCTTCGGTTTCGTTCCGGAGTTGTGAGGATTTGTTGAACTACTTCTTGGACCTATTCTTCTTCTTTGCGGAATCCCAGGAAAGATGACCATTCCACAATATCACCTCTATCTTTGCCTATGCTAGTTGTCTCGCTCTTTAGATATGCCTCGATGCCTATTCCTGTTTGTCAGCCTCCTATTGTTGCCATGAAACCTCTAACCTTTGACACCTTCCCAGCAAACCGTTGTTTGGCTATGTTACAAGCTTGCTCAGCCCCTCTTATAGCGTTGCTAGTTGTAGGTGAAGATGAAGATTGCTCCATGTTGGAACTTGTTGTTGGAATATCACAATATCTCTTAAATATATTAACACACCTATATACTTGGCAATGGGTGGAAGGCTTGGCCTTTTGCTCGGTGTTTTGTTCCACTCATGCCACCTTAGGACTCGATAAACCGGTGTTATGTTCCTTGATTTTGCGTTCCTAACACGGTTGGGGTTTATGGGCCCCCCTCGATAATTCGCACTGCTTAAAGCTTTTCCAGCAAGGCCCAACTTTGGTTTTAATTTTCCTCATAATAAAAAACATAATTAATTAATTGCATAGGGGGTCATGTCCCCGGGTTCTTAATTCTACATAACAGGGGGGCAGTGCCGATGGTGCTGGTCCCAAACGGGCAGACTGCAGGGCCACCACGGGGAAACTCGAGGTCTGGTATTTTCCTGTAGGCTGACCTATCCGGTCGTGGCCTGAGACGAGATACGCGCGGCTACTATCAGGGTGTCGGCACGCCGAGAGGTCTTGCTGGATTAGTTTTACCTTTGTCCAAATATCTTGAGCACGGGATTCCGAGAATACTCGGGTCTTCCCACCTTGGAGTTGCGACTCCGCGGGTCGTGAGCTTGTGATGGGCTAAGTTGGGACACTGTTGCAGGGTTTGATCTTTCGAAAGCCGTGCTCGCGGTTATGTGGCAGATGGGAATTTGTTAATATCTGGTTGTAGACAACTTGACACCTTATTCATAAGAATACACTACATATGTGAGTAACCGTGATGGTCTCTTTCCGAAGGGCTTCGAAAAGTGAACACGGTGGGGTTATGTATGGACGCGAGTAGCTAGGATCACTTCTTGATCAACTTGGCGACCATTGGCACTTGTTCTCTTCTCGCTCTAAGCTCGTAGGCTAGTGCTTAGTGCTTGCTGCAACCCATGTTTACAGCCTTTTTCCACACCTAAGGCTTTGTTAGTTTTGATACCCGGGAACGGGATTGCTGAGTCCTCTGTGGCTCACAGATTCAACACACACCAGATGCAGGTACTATTGAGCACAGTGCAGGAGATGGACAAGAACTTCATTGGGAGTTTGATGAAGAGCTTGGCCGTATGTATGTGACCTTTTCAACGATCAGTAGTGGTTCCTACTAGGGGCGATCAGGCCTTGTGTTTATGGTATCTTTCTCATTTGGATTTTCGTCTGTAGTCGGACCCTGTGTTTTGGATGTTGTATGTTATTGTATTCATTGTGTGACGTCGTGATTGTAAGCCAACTATCTTTTCTATTTCATCCCTGAATTTCATGAGATGTGCAAAGATACCATACTTGAGATCATTCTAGTATGCGATTATGTCTTTAAGTCGTGCCTCGACACATGGGAGACATAGTCGCATACTGGGCATTATAAGTTGGTATTCAAAGCCTTCTCCGACCTAGGAGCCCCCTGATTGATCGAACCGCTCACGGTTGAGTCTAGGCACATACACAAATGTTTTGAGTCATATATATATATATATATATATATATATATATATATATATATATATATATATATATATATATATATATATATATATATATATATATATATATATATATATATATATATATATATATATCGGAGAGTAGGATTTCTTTTTACTCCTCATCCCCTTCGTCGCTCTAGTGAGGACTCCTGACGTTGTTCTATCTCCTCTATTCTCAGAATTTCACCAGAAAAAATTTAGGATCACGCGGGTATTGTTTGGATTGTTCTGATATCTTTGTGACGAGAACATTGTTCTCGATGCCTCCTGTCATTTAGGGGTTGTGGCAGTGTCCCGGGGAGTTCAGCTCCGAGGTGTTGTCATCACAAATGTATCGTTGCGGTTCTAGAATACCAAAGGCGGCCAACATCGAAAACTCTTCTATGCGGTTAGTGGTGAGATAACCCCGACGTCACCCAGTACTGGCGGGATAGTTCGGGAGTATTGCCACAGCTAGTATAGCGGATGTGTTCGAAGGTCCGAGGTAAATAGTTTCTGAGGATGACTGGTTATGTGTTGACGGATGGATACAGCTGGATGTAGGTTTAGAGTTGAGTGTGCGGTGCTTCCCCTGTATCCCCAACACCAGATTGCATAACCGGGAAGCTTCGATAATTAATAGGTGGGTTTCAAGTAGCTCGTAGGTAATCTTCCAACGGGTGCATGATATGAGGTTTGGGGTTCAACATCTAGTGAAGAGGTTTCATGGGCGTTGTTCCAATTGGGAGTTGCATCTTAAAGGATCCTTGGCTATGCTGATCCGGGGATTGCAAGGCCCTTTGTAACACGTGCCATGGGGCATTCAGCACGAACATGTGGGATGAAACTTATATTATGTATTTATTCCATCTGTACCTTGTTGTTTTATTTTATCTTTTGTTTCCCAAGTAGCTTCTCGTCAAGTTGATGTACCATTAAGCTATGGAATTCATTCGTTCAATTCTCTATTCGAATGATATTGTGAAGATTATGTTGCAACTTATCTATCCTTTGTTTTGTTTTGATTCTGGTATTCGAATTGCTTCGATGTTAAGTGTTGATTCCATACCTTTCCTAATCGGTGTTCTCATATTTCTATGGGAGTGCTAATCCTTCTTGATCATCAAGATTGTCATGTTAAATTCTTTTCAACCGGCATGCTTCTCTTCAAGTTAACCTGATCCTTTCAAGTTGCGCAAGACCAATTCTTGGTTTTTCTCAACGGTGTCTGTTTCATTCATCCCAAGTTGTCTTTGTTTTTCCCCACCCTCCCACCCTTTTTCTTTATGGAGCCTGAGTCCTTAATCAAGTGTCCTTATATTCATGTGATGTTTCTTCATTCTTTCGTTCAATTTCATTATCCAGTGATTTCTCGGGAAGATGCTAAGGAAGCTTGAAGTTATCGTTCTTCGTTCTCCTTTCTTCCCTGATGGACTAAATTCAAGTTCCGATGTTAATCATATCTTTTCCTCTTGTTTCACTTGTTTTTTCCCATGTTGAATTTCTTATTCGAAGTCTCTCTTGCCTATTCAACTCTCTAATTCTTCTCCGGAGTGCTGAAGATATCTCAGAAGATTCGTGTTTCAATTCTTATTTCGTTCAAGCTATTTTGAGGATTGTCATCTTATTCAAGCCATTTAATTCAGTCGGTGCAATATCTCTTAAGCAATGTTTTTCAACGGTGATTTCTTTAGTGGGCCCTAACCCACAGGTCTTTTTCCAGGATCTTACCTGACTCTTTTAATTTTTCGGGAGTAATACTCAAATTCTTTTCAAAGTGTGACGTACGAATGATTTCCATCAGTCACATACCTTCTCCAAGATTGTTTTCAATTATTTTCATCTTTAGCTCCACATTCCTCTTGTCATTCGTCCGGAGTATCTCAAAATTCTTCATGGCATTTCTCCTCTTCATTATCAACACTTGAAGACCATAGAAGAATTTCTCTTAAATCTTAGCCCATTCTCTTGAGGATTCGTGGTTCTAGCTTCATGCCATCCTCATTATTGTTCTGATTGTGAGGAATTCTTTTTATACCCATCCGAAGCATTTCATGAGTTCTTTCCATTGTGATCCTCCGAAGGCCATCATTTCAGAAGATTTCTTCATTCTTAGTTTTCAACTTCGTCCGCAAAATATTCTTCATTGATGCCTCTTCGTTCGTCTCCATATTCTTACGGTGGTTCATTCACGTTTAATCTTGCATTGTATCGTATCAATTCATTTGTTATTTTCATAATCCTACCGGTGGTTCGTTGAAGATTTTCCCAAGTTTGTGCGAGATCTCTCTTTAATTCTTTGCAACGAGAATAAGTAGTATGCCAAATCCATTGGTTGTCGTCAATTTAAATTGGTGAAGGATAAGCATGACATAATTCTTATTCTTATTTCTTCAAGGTGGTTTAATTCCTTTGTCTGAAGTTCGTTCATGATATCAAATTATTGGTTGTTCATCTTTTCTTTCCGGAGTTCCAAACTCTCTAAATTATCTTGTCACGAAGCAATATCTGAATCATCGCAGGCCTTGAATCTTATTCTTTTCATCTTTCACTTCTCATCCTTTTATTACCAGAGTTCTTCATGGTGGTTCACCATGATTTAAATCATCCTCGAAGTATTCATCAAGATTCTTGTTGGAGTTCAAGCATTCTTCTTGCATCCTGAAGTGCAATTCTTGCTCCCTTATCTTTTGAGGTGGTGGTATGTCATTCTTGACAATTTCCCTTCATGTTTCATGATTCACAAGTTGTCAGGAATGAGATATTTAAACCCATCATTTTATTTGTTCAGAAGATCTTTTCAACCCTTTAATTTATTCGTTGGAGTAATATTGGGTGGTATTTCACCTAAAAGCTTTCCCTAAGGATTGTTGCTATTTATGGTGCTTATAAATGACCCAAGTTCTTCATTTATCCTCCCGATGAAATAAGTTTTTCGTCTCCTTGTTGATCTCAATCCAATCAATTGTTTTCCATTAGTGGCCGGTTGTCACCTCATAATTTTGAGATGTTTTCCATAAGCCCACAACAAGCTTATTCTTTTGTTGTTGAATTTCCAACAACTCCGTTCAAGGATTCTTTCTAAGGATGCTTTCAAAATTCATTTGTGCTAGAAGTTGTCATGTTCTTCTACTTTCTTTTCTTCCTTTGGTCTAGTTTATATTCTTTCGTTTTGGAGGCTTTGTGATATTGCTCTCTTTGAACCATCATATTGTCATATCAAGATCATGTTCTTTTCCCTTCTCGATCATTTAACAGGAGTGTCGTGTCATCCATTCAAGTTCTCTCATCCTATCAAGTTTGTCCTCTCTTTTCGACCGGAGTGCTGTCTGAAGCCTTTCTTACCCCTTGTGCCATTCGTTCAATAGTTTCGGAGGCAGTGTGTTGTTACTTTCATCAAGTATCGTCCCAACTTGGGAAGTTCCTGTTCAATTCCTTCCATTTACAGTCGGAATGCTGTCCAAATTATTTCGTTCTTATTCCTTCTCCATCTTGTTTTAACCGGAGTGGTTTTGAAATTCTTTCGTCATCCGTGAGCTCTTGTTCATGTCTTTTAACATACAAGGTTCTCGTAATGTACCTTGTTCCTCTTTTCTAACGGAGTGTTTTCATCTTCGTTCATCTTCGTTCATCTTCATTGTATTCTTCTTTCAATTTGTTCAACCTCTCAAGGTTCGTGGTTTCACTCGTTTGTCGAAGAAGCAACTGTAAGGGCATGTTTCTCCCTAATAGTTTTGGTGATTGATGACAATACTCTTGCGGACTGATCGTGTGATGTAAGCTCATACAGGTATATCTCCCTTATGGCACAAGACGATTGCTTGCCCCTCGGATTCTATGAAGGACGGTGTTTTCTTTTTGCTCCCTGTAGGTGGCATTGAGTAATAGGAAAGCCGTACTATTAAGAGGGGGTCCGCGTCGGAAAGGTTTGGGTAGAATCAACACGTACACATCTTTCTCCCACACTTCCTTTCCTTGCTTCTCTGGAGGTCCAACAGATTTTTCTTTCGTTGAGGCAATTATGTGGCTTCTGTACTGATCTTCTGCCAAGCATGCGGTAGTACCGCTCTGCCAAGCGGTAGTACCGCACAGGTACACGGTAGTACCGCTTGCCGACACGGTAGTACCGCTCCCGCGGTAGTACCGCGTCCCCAT
Source organism: Secale cereale (assembly GCA_902687465.1). NCBI lineage: Eukaryota > Viridiplantae > Streptophyta > Magnoliopsida > Poales > Poaceae > Secale > Secale cereale. The sequence continues at coordinate 788,405,870 of LR738713.1, read as the reverse complement.
GCGGTAGTACCGTGTATCTGGGCCAGGCGCTGAAGTCTAAGTATAAGAAGTGGATGCGGAAGTAATTTTTTACTTCCGCATACCGCGCGGTAGTACCGTTTAGCTTAAGCGGTAGTACCGGATTTTGCTACTTCCGTTTTCCCCTGTGGATGTAGCCACGGATGTAATTTATTTCATCTGTGGCTGTATCAGGTCTCGATTTTTTGCCTTGGCGGTAGTACCACTTCCCAAGCGGTAGTACCGCTCAGCCTGCAGTAGTACCGCTCATGAGTTGCGGTACTACTGCTCTCTGCGGGCTGAAACCTCAAATAACGGTTGGATTTGTCCCCCCACTATATATAGGGGGTCTTCTTCTCCAAGGAGACTTACCTCTTCCCCCACCACTCCATTGTTGCTCCAAAAGCTCCATTTCCGCCCGATCTCTCTCCCTAGCCAATCAAACTTGTTGATTTGCTCGGGATTGCTTGAGGAGGCATCGATCTACACTTCCACCAAGAGATATTTGATTCTCCCCACTAATCCCTTGCGGATCTTGTTACTCTTGGGTGTTTGAGCACCCTAGACGGTTGAGGTCACCTCGAAGCCATATTCCATTGTGGTGAAGCTTCGTGGTTTGTTGGGAGCCTCCAAGTTGTGGAGATTGCCCCAACCTTGTTTGTAAAGGTTCGGTTGCCGCCTTCAAGGGCACCACTAGTGGAATCACGGCACCTTGCATCGTGTGAGGGCGTGAGGAGAATACGGTGGCCCTAGTGGCTTCTTGGGGAGCATTGTGCCTCCACACCGCTCCAACGGAGATGTACTTCCCTTCAAAGGGAAGGAACTTCGGAAACACATCCTCGTCTCCTTCGGTTCTACTTGTGGTTATTTCTTACCTTTACTCTTGCATGCTTTACTTGTTTAATTCCTATAGCATGCTTGTGTAGTTGTTGGGCTTATTTACATTAGTTGTCTTCATAGTAGTTTATCTAGACAACTTATTTTGTCGCCTAATTTTAATTGGTTAAGAAAAGCTAAAAATTGTTAGTTGCCTATTCACCCCCCCCCCCTCTAGTAAACCATATCGATCCTTTCAATTGGTATCAGAGCCTCGTCTCTTTTTAAGGACTTTACCGTCCAAAGAGTATGGTTGACAACGTAGTCGAGACGGAGGACCATTCCGATGGAAATCCGTCCTTGCCTACGGTAGATGGGGGAGCCTCCGTCACTCGTGAGGAGTTCAATGTGGCCTTGACCACATTGAAAGAATCACTAGCGAGCGAGGTCAAGGGCATGTTTAAAGAAATGTTTGAGGGGCTTAAATTATCCACCTCACCGTTGGATGTGGGTCGTCCCGCTACCAACGTGTCAGAGGCTAATCCCGACAAGGGAGAAGCTAGTAGTGAGCAAGCCCCGGTCACTAAGCATGGTAGTGGGAAATTTGCCCAATCTCCTCCGCCTACTCACTATGGAGGACCCGTCCCCACACCGCATTTAAATTCCGTCGGGCCCCCACCGAAGTTTGTTAAAAATACTGATTTTGCTACTTGGGTGTTTCGTTTCAAACGTCATATTAATCATTGTTCCACTAACCTCTGGAGAATCATTGAGCAAGGTTTTTATCCGTATGATCCCGACAACATGACTCCAAGAGAAACTGCCGATCATCAGTTCAACGAGTCCGCACTTTGCATTCTTCAAGACTCAATCCCTCCTGAAGACATTGCTCATCTTCGTCCATTCACTGTGGCCAAGGAAGCATGGGAGCATGTTGGCACAATGTACAAGGGAAGCACAAGCATTCAACGCTCCAACTATGAAGTAGTGCAAGATGAAGCTGATGAGTTTGCAATGATCGAGGATGAAGATCCTCGTGAACTTTATCGAAGATTAACCATTCTTGCAGTGTCTCTTCGAGACCATGGCAGTAAGGACACGGATGACAATTGGATCAAGCGCAAGTTCCTCAAGGCCATGATGCCCTATCACAAGGCCATGTCCTCTGTGATTCGTCAGAGACCGGACTTCCACACTTTATCCTCAAACGAAGTGTTGGATGAATTTGTTGCCATGAGGATCCTTGACGTTACCGCCGACAATGCGGTCCTAAGAGCTCAACGATCCAAGAATCCTAATCTTGCCCTGAAGGCCAAGGCTTGTGTGGAAGAGGAGGAAGTTGAAGATGATGATGAGTGCTGCCCCGAGGACACCAAATATGCCTATCACGAGCACATGGCTCTTGCTTCTAGGCAATTCTGGGGCAAGAAGAATTCAAGGTCCAACTTCAACAGGAACAACTCCAGTGGGAACAAAGGGAAGCAACGAGTAAGGACATGCTTCAACTGTGGAAATGTAAGCCATTTCGTTGCGGATTGCCCATATGAGAAGAGAGAAGACTTTGGAGGCAAGCTTATTCGGAAGGACAAGTCAAAGTCCTATCCCAACAAGAACAACTTCATCAAAAAGACTCCTCCGAAAGTGTTGGTGGCTCAAGAAGAATATGTGGAGGATGATGACAATGATGAAGAGGATGAGGTGACCACTATGGCCACAATTGCAATTGCTACCACTCCGCACTCATCTCTATTCAACTCACCGAACGAAAACATCACCGCCAAGTGTCTTATGGCCAAGGCCACCAACAAGGTAACTCCGATCATCAACTCTACTATCTCTTCTAACCCCTCATTAACTAATTGTATTGATGAGGGTGAGGGTAGTAAGGAGGGAGAAAATGAATTTGATGTGTTCATAAAGAATCTCAAGGGTAAATCCAAGAAGCATGTGGTTGCTCTCTTGGAACAACTCGGTGAGGCAAATGACATTATTGAGGCACACGAGGAAACCATCACTAAAATGGAAGGGCATAGTCGAGACTATGCCGATGAGATATCGGATCTCTCTAACGCTCTAGAGGAGGAGCGTGGTCTTCGTTTGGCTCTTGAGGAGTCACACAACGTTGATCATGCTAAATTAAAGAAAGATCTTGATCATGCTCTAGTTGTCTCTCGTGTCCTTAACTCTGAGAAGGCAAAACTTGCGGTTGATCATGCTAAACTCAAAGAGTAGTTTGACATACTTGACAAGGCTCACAAGGCCTTGAAAGGAATGCATGCTACTCTCAAGGAGTCTCATGATCAACTCCAAGTTTCGCTAACCAAGGAAAAGGCTATCTTTCCTCGCATGGTTCTAATTGATAATGCAAATGCTACTAACCCATGTTGTGAGCATGTGCATCTTGTTGAAGAGAATGCCGAGTTGAAGAAGCAACTTGAGAAAGGCCTTGTGACTTGCATACAAGGTGAGAAGAACCTCAACGCCCTTTTGAGCAATCAAAAGGAAGTTGTGGCAAAGGAAGGAATTGGGTTTGCTCCTAAGCCCAAGAAGAAGAAGAATGACAAGACAAAGCAACCACCCCCTCTCCGACAATCCTTTGTGAAAGAAGGAGAGGGCACCTCTACCAAGAAGAAAAGTGGTGGGGTCAAGAAAAACTCCACCACACCCTCAAACATGGCCGGCGATTTTAATCCGTCATATGTTTTATGCCGTGCTAGTGATGGCCATGTGTTTGCTAAATTTGTTGGTTCTTCTTATGAGTACATTGAATGGTCCATTTGGGTTCCCAAGACCCTTGTCACTAACCTCAAAGGACCCATTACCAAATGGGTACCTAAATCCAAGCATTGATCTATTGTAGGGGTTTGCTTCCGGTGGGGGATCATGGTTGCTCGATAGTGGAGCCACAAATCATATGACCGGAAGCAAAGACTTGGTGGTGGACGTGCATCTCGGTTCATCTATGGCCACCAACGTCGAATGGGGTGATGCTTCATCTTCTAAGGTATTGGGACTTGGCAAGGTGGTTGTCTCTCATGATCTCACGATCGAGAAAGTCATGCTTGTTGAGTCCCTTGCATACAATTTACTTTCTGTCCGCCAACTTGCACTCATGGGCTTTGCTACATTCTTTGACATTGATTCTGTGGCCCTCTTGTGGAGCAAGACTCTTAAAGTAGCCTACGTTGGGCATGTCGAGAACGGCCTGTATGTGGTTAACTTCTCGAAGCAACCCACGAAGGTTGCGACATGCCTAATGGCTAAAGTTGATGTGGGATGGCTTTGGCATCGCCGTTTGGCCCACGTCAATATGAGATCTTTGCAAAGTCTTCTCAAGGGGGACCATGTCCGAGGACTAACAAATGTTAGCTTTGCCAAAGATCGTGCTTGCAGGGCGTGCATTGAAGGAAAATTACATGAGAAGGCTCACCCTCCCACGACTATCATCTATTCAAAGAGACCTCTAGAGCTCCTCCACATGGATCTCTTTGGGCCTCCCACTTTTGATAGTCTTGGGGGTAGAAAATATTGCTTGGTGATTGTGGATGATTACTCAAGATATACCTGGGTATACTTCTTCAAGAAGAAGAGTGAGACCCAACAAACTGTCATCAACTTTGCAAATGAAGCTCAACGACAACATGAAGCAAAGATTTTGATGATTAGAAGTGACAATGGCACCGAGTTCAAGAACTACACCTTGGATGAATTTCTTGGTGATGAGGGGATCAAACATCAATATGCCGCCCCATATACCCCTCAGCAAAATGGTGTTGCGGAGAGAAAGAACCGAACTTTAATAGATGCTGCAAGAACCATGATGGCTGAATTCAACTCTCCATACAACTTTTGGGCCGAAGCCATCAACACCGCTTGCCATGCATCAAATCGTCTCTATCTTCGCAAAGGCTTGAACAAAACTCCGTATGAGATTCTTACCGGTAACAAGCCCAATCTCAAGTACTTCCGGGTGTTCGGGTGTAAGTGTTTCATTCTTAAGAAAGGTGTTCGGTTGTCTAAATTTGAATCTAGAGCTCATGAGGGCATATTTGTTGGTTATGCTACAAACTCTCATGCTTACCGTGTCCTCAATAAGTCCACTGGACTCATAGAGGAGACGAGTAACGTAGAGTTTGATGAAAATAACGGCTCCCAAGTGGAGCAAAGTGGTACTTGTGATACAGGTGATGAAATTCCTCCTCAAGCCATAAGAAGAATGGGTATTGGATACATCCTACCCGTTGAGGAACCCCTTGTGGCCGAAGGAGAAGGACAATGTTCCACTCAAGTGGAACCATCACCAACCCAAGACCCACACGCTTCCGAAGAACAAAATGAAGGCCCTCAACCGGACGAACAAGGCCAAGTGCGAGATCAATCACAAGATGGTGGGGATCCACCAAATGATGCACAAGGCCAAGTTCTCTCCTCCGAGCAAGATCAAGGTCAAGAGGAAGCTCAAGATCAAGATCTAGCTCCTGACGTCGCTCAAGATGACCAACTCAGTGCTCCTCAGTTATCTCTTGAAGAGCAATTGGAGCGTCGTGCTGCAAAAGTTGCCTCCAGGCTTGCTTCCAGAGAACATCACATGGAGAATATCCTAGGAAGCATCAAAAGGGGGGTAAGCACTCGTAGACAATTAGCAAACTATTGTGCTCATCAAGCTTTTGTCTCCTTTGTTGAACCTAAGAAGGTTTATGAGGCTCTCGAAGACCCCGACTGGCTCAATGCCATGCATGAAGAACTCAATAACTTCGAGCGCAACAAAGTGTGGCATCTGGTGCCAAGACCAACGGAGAACCATAATGTCATTGGAACCAAATGGATCTTTAAGAACAAGCAAGATGCCCATGGCATTGTTATCCGCAACAAGGCACGTCTGGTGGCTCAAGGCTACTCCCAAGTCGAGGGTATCGACTACGGTGAAACCTTTGCCCCTGTTGCTCGTCTTGAATCTATTCGTTTGTTGCTTGCCTATGCTTCCCATCATAACTTTAAATTGCAACAAATGGATGTGAAAAGTGCATTTCTTAATGGTCCCATTAACGAGTTGGTATATGTTAAACAACCCCCGGGGTTCGAGGATCCTAAGTTCCCCAATCATGTGTATCAACTTGATAAGGCACTCTATGGCCTTAAACAAGCCCCACGAGCGTGGTATGAGCACCTTACCGAGTTGTTACAAGATCGTGGGTTTGAAATTGGGAAAATCGACCCCACTCTTTTTACTAAGAAGGTCAAAGGGGAGTTGTTTGTATGCCAACTATATGTTGATGATATTATCTTTGGTTCTCCTAACAAAGCTTTCAATGATGAGTTCGCCGCACTCATGACCACTCACTTTGAGATGTCCATGATGGGAGAGTTATAGTACTTCCTTGGATTTGAGATCAAACAACGAAGAGAAGGCATCTTCATCAAACAATCCAAGTATACTCAAGACATGCTCAAGAGGTTCAACCTTAGTGATGTCAAGCCGGCTACTACTCCGATGCCAACCAAATGCCAACTTGACATTGATCCCAATGGTAAAGCGGTGGATCAAAAGGTATATCGCTCTATGATCGGATCCTTGCTTTACCTTTGTGCATCTAGACCGGATATTATGTTGAGTGTGGGAATTTGTGCACGGTTTCAAGCCTCACCTAAGGAAAGTCACTTTGTGGCTGTCAAGCGAATCTTTCGATATTTGGCTCATACCCCAAACTTTGGCTTATGGTACCCAAGAGGAGCGAACTTCAACCTTGTTGGTTTTTCTGATTCTGACTGGGCGGGAGACAAAGTGGATAGGAAGTCCACCTCGGGAGGGTGCCAATTTCTTGGTTGCTCTCTTGTTAGTTGGTCTTCCAAAAAGCAAAGTTGTGTATCTCTCTCGTCCACTGAAGCAGAATATGTGGCCGCTGGCAGTTGTTGTGCTCAACTCTTATGGATGAGGCAAACTTTGAAGGATTACGGTGTCATTTGTGACAAAGTGCCTCTTTGGTGTGACAATGAGAGTGCCATCAAGATTTCTCTCAACCCGGTGCTTCACTTCAAGACGAAGCATATTGAGATTCGGTATCATTTCATCCGGGATCACATAAGGCAAGGAGAGATCGAGCTTCACTACGTCAACACTCATGATAACCTTGCAGATATCTTCACGAAGCCATTGGATGAAGCTAGATTTCGCGAGTTAAGGCATGAGCTAAATATCATCGATTTGAGCAATGTGGTTTGAGTCTGTGCACACACACCCCTAACACTCAACATAGCTATCTTGTCTAGATGTAGGCATGGACATAGGGGGAGTATTGTTCTCTCAATGAACTGTTCCTCCCCCCATTATGCATAAACTAACCAAGTCTTTATCATTTGCCATACATATTTGGTTTAAATGTTTCAAGTCGAGTTTTGGATCATGGGCCCAAGGATAATTCTTCGCGGTGCCATATCTATATACTCAAACATAGGTGGCCTCGGCCACCGCCCTCCTCTGAGGAGTTGTGTTGTTTCACTTTGCGTGTGCGTGCATTTGTTTTTCTCCTTTTTCTTTGCTTAAAGCCTCTTGTCAAACATGCTTGTTCTTGGAGGAGCGGTACTACCGTGCAAGCTTACGGTACTACCGCAGATGGGGTTACGGTACTACCGCTCGGCCAGCACGGCAGTAATTTTTTACTGCCGCTGGTAGAGCGGTACTACCGCTTGACGAGCGATACTACCGCGCCAGCGGTACTACCGCAATGACCGCGGTACTACCGCACTTATCAAAACGCGTGGGGGTTATAAGCAGGCAGGGGGAGTTCCATCTCCCCCATACCCATTCACTCCTAACCCCCACGTCGTCCCTGTCTCTCTCTCTCTCAAGAACGCCGCCGGAGGATCTCGCCGGATCTCCTCCCTCGGCCACTCGTTTCACTTTCCGTCCGGTGGGATCGTTCCCCACCACGTCCTCTTGCCATGGATGCAGGTTTTTCCCCTTTTCCCTTCTTATTTTTGCCTTGTCTAAGTTTTTAGGGTTAGGGGAGATGCTTAGTGCTTTCTTGTGTTCTTCGTGATCTTATCCATGGATGCTTAGGTTGTGGGAGAGTGTTTGTGATCCGGAAATAAGCTTAGAGTTGTTGCCACGAAGTTACTGATCAGCCGTAGTACCGTGTGAAGATCGTGTTGGTAGTTTCTAATTGTTTATCTTCTCAGATCTGTTCCGTGCGGTACTACCGCTGGAGAACCACGGTACTACCGCACGGTGTAAACCAGATCCGATCTGACCTGAGCGGTACTACCGCTGTCCCTAGCGGTACTACCGCTCGAGCGGAAGTAAAATTTTAGTACTGCTTGCCGAACGGTACTACCGTGTTCCGATGCGGTACTACCGCTCCGCATGCAGCACTAATATTTTAGTTCCGCCCCCTCGGGCGGAAGTAAAATTTTAGTACTGCATGCCGAGCGGTACTACCGCGTCCCTACGCGGTACTACCGCTCCGCATGCAGCACTAATATTTTAGTTCCGCCCCCTCGGGCGGAAGTAAAATTTTAGTACTGCATGCCGAGCGGTACTACCGCGTCCCTACGCGGTACTACCGCTCCGCATGCAGCACTAATATTTTAGTTCCGCCCCCCTTGGGCGGAAGTAAAATCTTACTACCGTAAGGCATGCGGTACTACCGCATGTGCCACGCGGTACTACCGCTTGCCCTCCGGTACTATTTTTTTACTTCCGCTAGGGTCAGCAGTACTACCGCTTGGCTCACACTAGCTTCGTGGCATGTTCTCTTTTCTATTTCCCTTGGTTTCTTGTGTCTTTCGAGGCTCTGGCATTGATTCTTCTCGCGTTTGTTTTGCTGTGGTTTTGTGTTTGTATTTTTAGGTGGTGGCTCAGGCTTTGCGGGTCGTCGTACCAACCCCGTTCGTGACACCGGTTCCAAGCGCATGCGTACCCCGAGCGATGTGCCAGAGGGCTCCAACCCCAATCCTCAGCGCCGGTACAAGACCTCAGCCAACAAGCGCAAGGAATCATCCATGTCTATGGAGGAAATGCCTGCTGGTGAGTTCATGGCTAGACGGAAGATCAACCCATATGGGGAACCTCGTGAGCACTTCCCTGGTGATGATGTCTTCTGGACCAAGCAACAATATCGCATCTATCATGAGGTGCTCAAGACCAAGGCCAATCTGTATGTGGATGCTCACTGGATCGATGTGGAGCACATGAGGAAGGATACCAACAGGGCGTATTTTGCAGAAGCCCTTGACTTGATCGAGCAGCTGGGTCTGGAACATATCATGACTTTCCAGAACGATTTTGATCCTGAGCTCATTGCACAGTTCTATGCCTCTGTCAACTTTCAGGCCAAGGAAGATCGTCCCATGACTTGGATGACTCATGGTCACAAGATGACCGCCACTTGGAAGGAGTTCATGGATCTTTTTCAGCTTCCCGATGAGGGTCTCCACAACCCTATTGGTTTTCGGCCTCACGCCAATCCTGAAGCAGCCAACAAGGACAAACTTCTTCCTTTCTATGAAGCAAAGACCCTTGCTAGTGGCAAAACAACCTATGTGCTGAATCCCTTCCTGGACATTATGTATCGGATTTTTCGCAACACACTGTTTCCTCGTGTTGGCGACAAGGACAAGGTTCACGCCTATCTGGTGGATATGCTTCTGATGTGTCAAGATGCTCGCTCCGCTCAGGCTGCTCCTCTGGACATTTCCCACATCATGTGGAATGAGCTCCGGTTTGCTATCTACACTCGCAAGGTACCTATCTATGGTCCTTTCTTATATCTGCTTATCTCCAAGACTTGGGCGAAATTGTATCCCGAGGAGGAGTTGGTGGCCGACTGCTACCGCCATGATCCTATCAAGCTTCGCGTCAAGACTCGTTGGGCCAACACCACTACTCGCGCTCAGGCTGCTGCTGCCCAGATGGGCACTGAGGATGAGCCTATGGAGGAGCCTGCCGATGTCCGCTCAGGCAGATTCGCCCCCTCTTCTTCCTCTACCGTAGAGAAGCCGTCGTGGGCCAAGAAGCTCCAGCAGAAGATGAAGGCTCTCTTCTGCATGCAGGCTCAGGGGCAATACCGTGCCCATGTGACTGACAAGAAGACTCGTCAGCGGGACAAGAAGATTCTGTCCTTGTATGGTGAAGAGGTCTCAAATGGATCGGAGGACATCATCACTCCAGAGGCTACCTGGATGGCTCGCCAGGGATACCAGTGGACAGATTCTGATGATGAGTATCAGCCAGAGCAGCAGGGATCTGATGAGGACTATCAGGAGGAGCAGCAGCAGGGATTTGATGACGAGTATGACGACTGAGCTTCTCCCGGGCTGCCACCCATCTTCGTTTCCTCTCTTTCCCTTTGTGGTGTCTCGATGACAAAGGGGGAGAGTGATTTGCATTTGCCGTCTTGTGCCGTCTTGTGTGTGTGTTTCTTTTCGTTGAACTTGGTTTTATTGTGCGTGTTTGTGTGAGACAATCATATGGTGTAAGACATATGCCCCCGTATCGTTAAACTTATTATCATGTCCTCATGCTTATCCTATGCAGTCAAATGTTATATAGAGTATCGCATGTGTAGATTATAGGGGAGCGCCATACCTAGTATGTGTGCAGTGCAGTCCAAAGCACAATCATATGTAGGCATACATACAGGGGGAGCTCACCTATACTCTAGGGCTTATATTGCTTTCTCTATTATTTCTTCTCTGTGCAAATCTCGTGTTGTCATCAATACACCAAAAAGGGGGAGATTGTAAGGGCATGTTTCTCCCTAATAGTTTTGGTGATTGATGACAATACTCTTGCGGACTGATCGTGTGCTGTAAGCTCATACAGGTATATCTCCCTTATGGCACAAGACGATTGCTTGCCCCTCGGATTCTATGAAGGACGGTGTTTTCTTTTTGCTCCCTGTAGGTGGCATTGAGTAATAGGAAAGCCGTACTATTAAGAGGGGGTCCGCGTCGGAAAGGTTTGGGTAGAATCAACACGTACACATCTTTCTCCCACACTTCCTTTCCTTGCTTCTCTGGAGGTCCAACCGGTTTTTCTTTCGTTGAGGCAATTCTGTGGCTTCTGTACTGATCTTCTGCCAAGCATGCGGTAGTACCGCTCTGCCAAGCGGTAGTACCGCACAGGTACACGGTAGTACCGCTTGCCGACACGGTAGTACCGCTCCCGCGGTAGTACCGCGTCCCCATGCGGTAGTACCGTGTATCTGGGCCAGGCGCTGAAGTCTAAGTATAAGAAGTGGATGCGGAAGTAATTTTTTACTTCCGTATACCGCGCGGTAGTACCGTTTAGCTTAAGCGGTAGTACCGTGTCGCATTTTGCTACTTCCGTTTTCCCCTGCGGATGTAGCCACGGATGTAATTTATTTCATCCGTGGCTGTATCAGGTCTCGATTTTTTGCCTTGGCGGTAGTACCGCTTCCCAAGCGGTAGTACCGCTCAGCCTGCGGTAGTACCGCTCATGAGTTGCGGTACTACCGCTCTCTGCGGGCTGAAACCTCAAATAACGGTTGGATTTGTCACCCCACTATATATAGGGGGTCTTCTTCTCCAAGGAGACTTACCTCTTCCCCCACCACTCCATTGTTGCTCCAAAAGCTCCATTTCCGCCCGATCTCTCTCCCTAGCCAATCAAACTTGTTGATTTGCTCGGGATTGCTTGAGGAGGCATCGATCTACACTTCCACCAAGAGATATTTGATTCTCCCCACTAATCCCTTGCGGATCTTGTTACTCTTGGGTGTTTGAGCACCCTAGACGGTTGAGGTCACCTCGAAGCCATATTCCATTGTGGTGAAGCTTCGTGGTTTGTTGGGAGCCTCCAAGTTGTGGAGATTGCCCCAACCTTGTTTGTAAAGGTTCGGTTGCCGCCTTCAAGGGCACCACTAGTGGAATCATGGCACCTTGCATCGTGTGAGGGCGTGAGGAGAATACGGTGGCCCTAGTGGCTTCTTGGGGAGCATTGTGCCTCCACACCGCTCCAACGGAGACGTACTTCCCTTCAAACGGAAGGAACTTCGGAAACACATCCTCGTCTCCTTCGGTTCTACTTGTGGTTATTTCTTACCTTTACTCTTGCATGCTTTACTTGTTTAATTCCTATAGCATGCTTGTGTAGTTGTTGGGCTTATTTACATTAGTTGTCTTCATAGTAGTTTATCTAGACAACTTATTTTGTCGCCTAATTTTAATTGGTTAAGAAAAGCTAAAAATTGTTAGTTGCCTATTCACCCCCCCCCCCTCTAGTCAACCATATCGATCCTTTCAGCAACTTTGTTTTACCTCTTCCTTTTTCGTTTTATCCGGTGCCATCTCCAGGATCTCAGGTCGAGATCCTCTGTTAGTGTGGGAGAGTTGTGACGCCCCGAGACCGATGCGCCAGGTGTCAGCCAGTTATTCGTCGCCGTTGCCATGTCATTTGCTTGTGTGTTGCATTTTGTCATGACATCATGTGTATTTCATCAGCATGTTTTCAAAACTTGCATCCGTTCGTAGTTGCCTCGTCCTCTCCGTTGTCCGTTCTGAGCCCAGACACACTCGCATGCTCCCGCTTCACCTCCGGATATTTATTTTGTAAGTGGCCGGAAAATGTTCTCTGAATGGGATGAAAGTTGGCGTGTGGTCTTATTATAGTGTAGACAGACCGCCTGTCAAATTTTATCGCATGAGGAGTTCGTTTGATAGCCCAACCGTTAAACATATAGCGGCACTATAGCCGGTAAAGCGTTGGACGATTTCGGTGTTCCCGAAACCTATGTCGGGTTTCTTCTTCTCTCTCTTCTCGGTCCAACCACGCAGTTGTCCGCGACCGCCTAACATCTATGCACAGCGCACAGACCCCATCACGCGCGTCCGAAACCTGCCCGAACCCGAACTGCTCTGTCAGTACCGATGGGTCCGAATCATCCTCAAACATCCCTAAAACATCACTGTTTTCTTATTTGGACTCTCTAACCTTTTTATCTCAACCGTCGATTTTAATCGCTAGGTCCAATAGCCCCTACCAAAAATCCTCTTGCTATTTAAACTAACCAACCCTAAAACGTAGGGACTTGTCCCATCCACTCGTCGCCACCGCCACTCCACCGAATCCACATCGGGATCTCCTCCCGCAGCAACCATCGCTCCACCTCGTCTTCAGCGCCAGGCCAAGCAGCGCTCGCCACCCACTCTCCCTCGATTTCACCACCGCAGCCGCACCTCCCGCTCCCTCCTCGATCCAGATCGAGAGGAGCTCGACCCCGAGCCTCCCAACGAGATCATCCTTGCCGGTGATTCCCCACCGGGGGTTCCAACCAGCAGCAACAGCGTCTAGGCCAGTTCCGTTGCTCCGTGCCTTCTTTTCTCCCGCGCTTACCCATCGTCTCACCTCTCTGTCTCTCTTACCCCGTTCAAGCAGGAGCGACGCCATCCTCGACCCGTCTCCGTCCGGCCGACAACGAGCAGCAGCTCGCCGGAGTTGAGCTCCACCGGATCCGCCTCCCTCTGCCCGTTGCTTGCGCTCGCATCACCGTCAGCCGCCCGTCGTTGGGGTTCCTCGTCGGCTTGCGTGACAACCTGCAAGGACCAAGGCATCTATCTCCACCACCGCTGCCTTGATCTGGTCGCTTCGCCTTGGATCCGGCCAGTTATGCGTCGCCTCCCCATGCACAAGAGCCCGAGCAACCATCTTCCTCGCCGGGGTGCCCCGCCAAGTTTCCTCTGCTGCGTCGCCCGCCTGCGTCCTCCTCTGCTTCGAGCCACTTCCTACATCGAGCGAACGCTGGTCCTCGAGCGTTGACCGCGCCTCCTCCACCTCCTCGTTCGATCCAGCAAGGCCCGAGCCACCCTCTTCGTCAGTCCAAACCGCAAGCCTGCTACCTCTCCATCGAATTGGGCCTGGCCCAGCTGGGTGAGGCCACCCCCATTGCAAACCCCCCCTTTTTCTCTTGTCGGGCCAACCAGTTTCGGCCCAGCATGTTTTTCCCCTTTCTGCGAATTTAGCTATTTTCCAGGTAAAACAGTTTTACAGTTTGACCCTCCATGTTCATGCATTTAATAACTCCACAACCGTGCATTGGAATTAAACAACTTTTATATGTAAATTGTTTAGAATTCTGTGTAGATTCATAATAACCAACTTTCATGTATGTTTCAAATGTTAAACTTGTTGTTTGCATTTTTTTGCTTAAATAACATGCTAAAATGGTTTATTTCATAACTAAATAACCGTAGGTCCAAATTTAATAAACTTTATATGTAAATGGGGTAGAAAAATGTGTAGAATAACTTGGTGCTTTTACTTTTGCTGTTTAACAACTTTAAAATGAAGTAATAGGCAGCACAGTACCAAATTATAATATGCACATGGGGATTTTCCGGAATTGTTGTTTGTCATTCCGGCCTCATTTAAATTTGCCTAAATAGGTAGTTTGCTTTTGCTTCACCTCTTGCCATGTTAACAAACATTTAATCTTGTCTTGTAAATAAACAAGAGTCAACTAAATAAATAAAATGTGGTGTTTCGTCAATATGCAACTCGTTGCATATTGAGCTCCACTTAACTTGTAGTATTGCTTGTGCATGTCGGGACCCCGATCCTAAGTCACACCGGTCTAGCATGTAACACCCCATATCACTTTGCGGCCTCACGCACGGTATCCCCACGGGTGCCACCTTACCTGGCCTGGGACCGTTTGCGCATTTTGGCTCACGTATATGTTAGTGTCGCTAGCATCCATATGACAGAGAACCCGGGCCGACATGACCAGTTATAAACCAAAAGTGGCACTAAATTACAGAGACAGGCATACATGACCCAGCAACGAACATGTCGGTCATCAACGTATGAACCCAAGTCGTAGTAAGCTACAAGGACTTAAAGGTACAACGCGTGACATTTCCCATAAGGGACAGACACAGGAACGAAGAAGGACACATGCCGGTCAGCCTAAGTGTTCCGGAGCAGTAGCAGGCTACCAAGGCTCAGTGGAAACATTAGGAGACATTTCCCTGTAAGATAGGCTACCAAGGGTAAACAACTAGGTGTCGGATCCCACACATACCAAGCATTTCAATAACATACACACAATATGCTCAATATGTGCAAATACAACATGTCATCACAACAAGACTCTAATAAACAAAGTATTTATTCATTAGGCTCCGAGGAGCCAGATATTACAAACATGGGTCTCATGACCCAACATTCAGAGCATACAAGCAACAAGCGGAAGCACAACATGTCTGAGTACAGACACCTACAAATGAAAAAGGCTGAAGAGCCTGACTATCTACAACACTCGTCCAAGAACGTAGCTGAGGTACAAGCTACTTGTCGAAGTCCAAGCGGAACTACTAGTGAGACATCAATCTCATCTGCAAAACATAAATTAAGCAAACATGAGTACAAAGGTACTCAGCAAGACTTACATCAGATCCTATCATACATGCACTTGTATCAAGAAGGCAATGTGGGGTTTAGTTGCAGCATGCCAGCTTTGACTCAGTGGCTATCCTATTCTACGACTGCTGCTAACTCTTTTGAGGTGGCGCACACGAGTCCACTAAGCACCACACGATACACCACTATGGATTCATCCCCGTCTCCCTACGAGAAGGCCATCCATAGCACTCACACTTGTCTTGAGTATTTTAGAGTATCCACTTCAAGTTGTCTATGTACCGCGTAAGCATCCAAGAAGTCCATAACCGTGGACCCGGCTATTCGAATAGATCATGTTAACCCTGCAGGGGTGTACTTCTTCACACACGCTCTCGCCACTTACCGCCATGTACATCTCGTGTATCTCGGCAACCTTCAAGCGGAAGCCTGGCGAGGGTGTCGGCCACGACCTGACTAACCACACAAGTCTCTCGTCCAGGTTCATCGCCTATTCGGGTTCCATCCGTGGGGAGATCCGGCCGGGGTGTCGCTCACGGCCCCAAATGATGTGCGCAGGGTTCCCAAGCCCACCTCGCCGAGTGGATCTATGCTTGGTACATCGTGCCACGGTGCCTAGTCTGTCCCAAGCCCACTGGCCAAGTGCCACTTGGTAGACTACTAACACTGCCTACAAACACCAGAAACTAGTTGCAACTCCTGGACAGAGATCATGTTGATTAATAAGTCGAGAGGGGTCGAGTTACTGGAACCCAATGTGTGGTAGTAGCTAGTCATTGGACAACATACCCGGAACTCAGTTCTTAGGGACGGTTCCAGTGAGACAACCCACCATGTACTCCTACATGGCCTCTCACCACTACCTTTACCAAATCGTGTTCACACACTTAACTCTCAGCATCAGAACATATCATTGCACTCCAATTCATTCCCGATGAAACAGACCTGACACACTCTAAGCAATAGCAAGCAAGGCATGGTAAGATCACAACATGGCTTCAATCAACTCCTACACATGCTAGTGGGTTTCAACTATTTACTGTGGAATGACAGGTCATGCAGAGGAATGGGTTCAACTACCGCAGCATAAAGTAGCAGTTGAAGTCGTTGTTGTCCTAATGCAATAACAGGGAGCAGGAGCGAGAGAGGGGTTGTATCGGAATGAACAAGGGGGTTTGCTTGCCTGGTAAAACAACGTGCAGAGCACTGCTCCTCAGACAGGTACTCTGGATCGGTCTCCGGAGCTGGACCTATCGAGGAGAACGGTGCCGACAATCAAACACAAGCATATGCAACAATATGATGCATGAATATGGCAAGAAGTTATGATGTTATTTGATTTAATGCAACTAGCATTTTAATTGGTTGAACTCCATTTGAACCAAAGGTTCAAATGCAACTCTAGAATAAGTATTTTTAAATGCCAAATATGTGTTTTCATATAAACAGTAGGTTTAACTTCATTTGTCATGCATGAAAATGGTACAGATGGATAGATTGAATTTTTCTGATAATTTTTCATATATAAATTATTTCATTCTGAGCTACAGTTGAATTACTGTGATTTTTTGAAGTTTAAGCCAATTTCTGAAATAAATAAATCATTTAAGATTTATTTAAATACCAGAACTGGATTACTGCGTCAGCATGACACAAGCATGACGTCAGCAGGTCAAAAGGGCTGGTCCAGAGTCAAACCTGACAGTGGGGTCCACTGGTCAGTGACTCAGTTAATTAACTGAGTTATTTAACTCTAAACTAATCCTAACGGAAATGTCAGCAGGGCAGGGCCCACATGTCAGTGGCTAAACTAATTAACAAAACTAATTAATTAAACTAAGCAGTCAACTAACTAAAAGGGGTGGGGCCCGCCTGTCATTGACCTAGGGGGTCAAATCCCGGTCAAACCGCAGCTAACACGCCGGCGTTGAGCCGCCGGCGGCAGCAAACGCGGCGGAGGGCAACGGGATTCCTGTTCCGGGGGTCTTTTGCGCAGCTGAGATCATCTACGGAGAGCTGGAGCTCGTCCGCGTCCATTCCAGCCAGCGGCAGCAGCTAGGACGGCCGGAGCTCGCCGGAAATGAGCTCGCGGCGGCGCCAGAGTTCGGGCCTCGTCGGGGTTGGAGCTACGGGGCACGGGGAGGCTAAAGGAGAGGTGCTACGGGTTCCTGGTGAAGCGGCGGATGTAGTGACACGCTCAGTTTGGAGCTTGCGTGGCTGTGGCCACGGCGGCGGCATCGCCGGCGACGGTGAGGTCGGGCATCAGCGGGGGTAGGACCTAGAGGTCGCAGACGACGGCGAGGACAGGAGGGAAAGATCCGGGAGCTCACCGCGGATCTGTTGAGGGTTCAAAGGACTCGGGGAAGCGTCGGAGGCGGCGAATTCTTCGCCGGCGTCCGGTGGCCGTGCGAAGAAGAAGAGCTCGGGGCGCGATCTCGGGGCGTCCGGGGTCCTGCAGAGCGGCGTAGAAGTTCACGGCGGTGGGGCGGAGCTCTGAGGCTCGTCGGAGAGTTTAGGGAGAGGCAGTGGCTACGGTGGTGGCGATCGGCGGCGACGACGGCGCTCGGGAGTTGCGAGAGAGAGCGAGGGAGAGGAGGGGAGAGGTCCAGGGGAGTGCGAGAGGGTCGGGGGGTGCGTGGCTCGTCCAGAAGCCACCAGGCGGCGAGGGGGATGAAGCAGAGAGGCAGGAGGTGGCGCGGTGCGGCGGAGCACGCGTCGGGCACGCGCCTCGGCCTCCTGGTGCGAGGTTGAGGGTGAGTGGCGCTGCCAGTCACCTCGGCCGGCTGCTGGGCCAGGCAGGTAAGCCAGGTAAGTTCCTCCTCTTTTTTTTCTTTCTTTTCTATTTTTCTGACATTGGTTTTGATTTAGTTTCTAAGCTAAATCAATTATTTTCTTCTGACATTTTTATTTTGCAGGGACCTAGGAATTAATCCAAGCCCCTCAAAATAAAGAATTAGAATTTTGGACATATATAAAATATATAATAAATATATATCCAAGCAAATAACTATTGCATTAATTCCAAATGCCCAAAATAAATACTTATGAGCTCCCAATGATATTGGTTTGATTTTTATCTCTGACCAATATTTTCAGAGGGCCACATGAACATTTTCTTGGACCTTTTTGGAGCAATTTTTATTTGGGTCATTTTCAAAAAGGGGTTTCTGAGGGTTTCACAAGTCCTCAATTCAATTTCATTTGAAATTTAAACATGATGCAAACCACAAGACTAACCTAGTGCAAACCAGAACTAGGGTTGTGACAACTCGCCTCCACTCGAAAGAATCTCGTCCCGAGATTCAGGAGTAGGCGGAAAGAAGGTAGGGTACTCCAGTCGAAGACGATCTTCTCGCTCCCAAGTAGCTTCTCTCTCGGAATGATGAGACCACTGAACCTTGAGAAACTTGATGTTATGACGTCGAGTGACACGCTCTCCTTGATCCAAAATGTGAACGGGATACTCTCGATATGTGAGGTTATCTTGGAGATCAAGAGTTTCGTGGTCCACTCCGCGGATGGGATCCGAGAAGCAACGCCTGAGTTGAGAGACGTGGAAGACATCATGAACTCGAGAAAGATGTGGGGGTAGTTCCAATTGGTAGGCAACCTCTCCTCGTTTAGCAAGAATGCGAAAAGGACCAATGTAACGAGGAGCCAACTTGCCCTTGATACCGAAACGATGGGTACCCTTCAAAGGAGTAACCCGAAGATAAGCTTTGTCACCAACCTCATAAGCCACTTCCTTATGATGACGATCATATTGGCTCTTTGACGAGATTGGGCTGTTTTCAAATTCTCACGAATGATGCAAACTTGCTCTTCTGCTTCCTGGATCATATCCGGTCCAAAGAATTGTCTTTCACCGGTTCTGACCAGTTCAAAGGTGTTCGACATCTTCGTCCATAAAGAATCTCAAAAGGAGCTTGTTTGAGACTGGATTGATAGCTATTGTTATAAGCAAACTCGGCGAAAGGAAGACATTTCTCCCAATCCATACAGAATGAGATAACGCAAGCTCTAAGCATGTCTTCGAGAATTTGGTTAACCCGTTCCACTTGACCACTTGACTGAGGGTGGAAAGCGGTACTGAAGGAAAGATGGGTGCCCATGGCAGTCTGGAAACTCTCCCAGAAATGAGAAGTGAAAAGACTACCACGGTCTGAATTGATCTCTAGTGGGACACCATGAAGTGACACTATTCGAGAAATATACAAGTCAGCAAGCTGACTAGCAGTGATACTCTCTCGAACAGGTAGGAAGTGAGCCACTTTGGAGAGACAATCAATGACTACGAAAATAGCATTATTCCCTCTCTTGGTCCTGGGAAAGCCGGTAATGAAGTCCATACCAACTTTATCCCATTTCCACTCAGGAATAGCTAGAGGCTGAAGGGTGCCAGCAGGTCTTTGATGTTCTGCCTTAACGCGACGACAAACGTCACATTTAGCAATGAACTCAGCAATTTCTCTCTTCATCCTAGTCCACCAGAACCTCTGGCGTAGGTCCTGATACATCTTAGTACTACCGGGATGAATCGTGAGAGGAGATTCATGAGCCTCTTTAAGAATCAATTGCCGAAGATGTTGCTTCTTGGGAACCACCAGCCGGTTTTGGAAGAGAACAACACCTCGGTCATCTATGGAGAAACTACCAGCAATACCCTTGGCAATGTTTCTCTTGATCCGGGTAATTCCGGTATCATGCTTCTGGGCTTCTATGATATGATCCACAAGAGTAGGTTTCACCATCAAAGTTGAAAGGAATCCGTGAGGAGCGATGTGAAGGTTAAGCTTACATAATTCCTCATGGAGAAGTGGTTGGCCTTGCTGCAACATGAGGTTGTTGCAATAGGACTTACGACTTAGCGCATCAGCCATGACATTGCCCTTACCCGGGGTGTAGGTAATCCCTAAGTCGTAATCGGAGATCAACTCCAACCAACGTCTTTGCCTAAGATTCAAATCTGGTTGGGTGAAGATATACTTGAGACTCTGGTGATCGGTGTAGATCTCGCAACGATTACCAAGGAGGTAATGTCGCCAGGTCTTAAGTGCATAGACTACGGCTGCAAGTTCTAGATAATGTGTAGGATAGTTCTCCTCATGTGGATGCAACTGTCGAGATGCATAGGCAATCACACGACGATCCTGCATAAGGATGCAACCTAGTCCCTGTCATGAGGCATCACAGTAGATAACAAAGTCCTTAGTGAAATCTGGTGGCACAAGTATGGGAGCAGAAGTCAGGCGTCTTTTCAGTTCCTGAAAACTGTGCTCACACTGTGGGGACCACTCAAACTTTTTATCTTTCTTAAGAAGTTCCGTGAGAGGTTTGGCCACTTTAGAGAAGTTCTCAACAAAGCGGCGACAATAACTGGCTAGACCAAGGAAACTCCTAACTTGTTTAACTGTTTCAGGTGGAGTCCAATCAAGAACGGCCTGAACCCTCTCGGGATTGACAACAATGCCCTTACCAGAGATTACGTGGCCGAGATAGGTCACTTCTGGCAACCAAAATTCGTACTTGGAGAACTTGGCATAAAGGCGGTGCTCTCTGAGTTTTTCTAGAACAAGTCTAAGATGTTCGGCATGCTCTTCCTCGTTCTTCGAGTAAATAAGAATATCATCGAGATAAACCACGACGAACTTATCTAAATACTCCATGAAGATCGAGTTCATCAAGCAGGAGAAAGTGGCTGGAGCATTTGTTAGACCGAAGGACATGACGGTGTACTCGTACTGACCATAACGAGTGACGAAAGCCGTCTTGGGGATGTCCCCATTTCTAATCTTGATTTGATGGTATCCTAACCTCAAATCCATCTTGGAGAAGACTGAGGATCCAGCGAGCTGATCATACAGGTCGTTGATCCTGGGAAGCGGATACTTGTTCTTTACCGTGACCAAATTAACGGGACGATAATCTACGACCATCTGATCCGTACCATCCTTCTTCTTAACGAAGAGGACGGGGCAAGCCCAGGGAGAAGAACTAGGACGGATGAAACCCTTTTGCAAGGACTCATCAAGTTGTTTCTTAAGCTCGGCTAGTTCTAAGGGTGCCATTTTGTAGGGTCTCCTAGAGATTGGAGCGGTTCCTGGAATAAGCTCTATAACAAACTCTACATCTCGGTCAGGTGGAACACCTGGCAGTTCCTCTAGAAAGACATCCGGAAAGTCATGGACTACCGGAACATCTTCAAGATCTGGAAGAGGGCTGGCATTAAGAGAATAGAGTTGGCGCTTTGCAACTCTAGTGGTGATAGTGACTAACTTACCAAAGGGATGTGTAAGCTGAACAAACCTAGTGAAGCAATCAATCTTGGCATGATGAGCTATCATCCAGTCCATACCCAAGATGATGTTAATATCTGAAGACTTGAGGGCTACAAGTGATGCAAGGAACACAAGTCTGTCGACAAGGATTTCATTTCCATGGCTTACACTAGAAGTTTGCCATTTGGAACCAGGAGTTTGAATGAGTAGTGGGGAGGGCATATCACAAAATGACATGTCGTGCAAGCGGGCATAACTTTCGGAAATGAAAGAATGAGACGCTCCAGTATCGAATAGAACCGATGCCGGATGACAATTGACAAGGAGTGTACCAAGAACGACATCTGGATCATCATGAGCGATATTGGCTGAGACGTGATGCACACGTCCATGTTCGGTGGGAGCTGACTTAACACTGATCATCTTGCGTGATGACTTATCACGTCTAACAGATTTTTCGGATTGGGATGGAGCAACACGGGTCTGAGTGCAAATACGGGCAATGTGTCCCGGTTCTCCGCACTTGTAACAAATCCTGGAGGTGGGACGTGGACCCGCATTGGCAAACGGTCCAACAATAGACCTGGGTGGAGCATACTGCTGAACCGGAGAAGGTACCACACAAGATGGCCTCGGAGGATAAGTGGGTGGAAGAACAAAGTTCGGAACCCAAATCCGGCGCTTCTGAGAACTAGAACGGGAGGAAGATCCCAAATCAAGGATGTGCTTACGAGACTCATCGTAAGTGAGCTGAGCTGTCTCTGCATTGATGGCCTTGTTCACAAGAACATGGAATGTGTTGCAATGATGCAAGTGGAGATCACGACGCAGTTTGGGGTTGAGACCCTTCCGGAACCTAGCCTGCTTCTTGGCGTCCGTGGACACTTCCTCTGTAGCATAGCGGGCGAGGTTCTCAAACTCTCGACTATAAGCATCAACAGTCATCTTAGCCTGTGTAAGACTACAGAACTCTTCTCTCTTACGATCGATAAGAGCTTGAGGGATATGATGTTCACGAAAAGCCTCGGTGAAATCTCTCCAGGTAGGAATCTCGCCAGCTGGAATCATGGCCTCATGGTTCTGCCACCAAAGACTAGCAGGACCTTCCAGGTGATAAGTGGCATAGATGACCTTGTCATCTTCAGCTACGTTCGCAGAACGCAGCTTGTGAGTGATACTACGGAGCCAGTCATCTGCATCGACTGGCTCAATGGAATGATAGAAAGTGGGTGGTTTCGGACGAATGAAGTCATGGATGGTTGTTGATTCCTTGCACCGTTGTGCGGTGTTCTCCTCAATACGTGTCAACAAGCGATTAGACTCACGCTTGTTTCTCTCCATCTCTAACATTAACTCTGCCAACGAAGGCTGGTCGGGAGGATGCTCCTCATCCCTACCACCTCCGTGGTTCTGTCTACGAGCAGCTGAGCTTCGCTTAACTGAAGACATCCTGAGAAGCGAAACCGAAGACGGAAACATCAACAACTATAGGATGCATAAGGTAGAACAAGAAATTAGTATCTCTCGAACTACTAGGATAATTCCGGCAGCATAACGGCAGTAAAATGCTCAGAATGACACATCCTGCTAACAAAGGGTAGTTCAACATCTCAACATCATCACTCAAGGTACTGTGATAGTACTAAACAAACTATACTGGAAAAACTTGAAAACAGGAGTAGGACTCTGATCAAACAATCCTAAGGGACTACGGAGTAGTAACTCATGATCCTGATAGACGGAAAAGAAAGCCTAGTTCCTTAACCCCGTAGGAAAGGTAGGATGACTCAGATCAGAAGACATGAGGTATAAGGAGTAAAAAGAGCCTTACGTTCCCTTCCACAATCAATTCCCTTATATAACTAAGGAATTTCTAGACTCAACTTCGACCAGTTTGGCTTGGTAATCCTACAGGCAGTCAGGCTCTGATACCAACGCTGTCGGGTCCCCGATCCTAAGTCACACCGGTCTAGCATGTAACACCCCATATCACTTTGCGGCCTCACGCACGGTATCCCCACGGGTGCCACCTTACCTGGCCCGGGACCGTTTGCGCATTTTGGCTCACGTATATGTTAGTGTCGCTAGCATCCATATGACAGAGAATCCGGGCCGACATGACCAGTTATAAACCAAAAGTGGCACTAAATTACAGAGACAGGCATACATGACCCAGCAACGAACGTGTCGGTCATCAACGTATGAACCCAAGTCGTAGCAAGCTGCAAGGACTTAAAGGTACAACGAGTGACATTTCCCATAAGGGACAGACACAGGAACGAAGAAGGACACTTGCCGGTCAGCCTAAGTGTTCCGGAGCAGTAGCAGGCTACCAAGGCTCAGTGGAAATACTAGGAGACATTTCCCTGTAAGATAGGCTACCAAGGGTAAACAACTAGGTGTCGGATCCCACACATACCAAGCATTTCAATAACATACACACAATATGCTCAATACGTGCAAATACAACATGGCATCACAACAAGACTCTAATAAACAAAGTATTTATTCATTAGGCTCCGAGGAGCCAGATATTACAAACATGGGTCTCATGACCCAACATTCAGAGCATACAAGCAACAAGCGGAAGCACAACATGTCTGAGTACAGACACCTACAAATGAAAAAGGCTGAAGAGCCTGACTATCTACAACACTCGTCCAAGAACGTAGCTGAGGTACAAGCTACTTGTCGAAGTCCAAGCGGAACTACTAGTGAGACAACAATCTCATCTGCAAAACATAAATTAAGCAAACATGAGTACAAAGGTACTCAGCAAGACTTACATCAGATCATATCATACATGCACTTGTATAAAGAAGGCAAGGTGGGGTTTAGTTGCAGCATGCCAGCTTTGACTCAGTGGCTATCCTATTCTACGACTGCTGGTAACTCTTTTGAGGTGGCGCACACGAGTCCACTAAGCACCACACGATACACCACTATGGATTCATCCCCGTCTCCCTACGAGAAGGCCATCCATAGCACTCACACTTGTCTTGAGTATTTTAGAGTATCCACTTCAAGTTGTCTATGTACCGCGTAAGCATCCAAGAAGTCCATAACCGTGGACCCGGCTATTCGAATAGATCATGTTAACCCTGCAGGGGTGTACTTCTTCACACATGCTCTCGCCACTTACCGCCATGTACATCTCGTGTATCTCGGCAACCTTCAAGCGGAAGCCTGGCGAGGGTGTCGGCCACGACCTAACTAACCACACAAGTCTCTCGTCCAGGTTCATCGCCTATTTGGGTTCCATCTGTGGGGAGATCCGGCCGGGGTGTCGCTCACGGCCACAAATGATGTGCGCAGGGTTCCCAAGCCCACCTCGCCGAGTGGATCTACGCTTGGTACACCGTGCCACGGTGCCTAGTCTGTCCCAAGCCCACTGGCCGAGTGCCACTTGGTAGACTACTAACACTGCCTACAAACACCAGAAACTAGTTGCAACTCCTGGACAGAGATCATGTTGATTAATAAGTTGAGAGGGGTCGAGTTACCGGAACCCAATGTGTGGTAGTAGCTAGTCATTGGACAACATACCCGGAACTCAGTTCTTAGGGACGGTTCCAGTGAGACAACCCACCATGTACTCCTACATGGCCTCTCACCACTACCTTTACCAAATCGTGTTCACACACATAACTCTCAGCATCAGAACATATCATTGCACTCCAATTCATTCCCGATGAAACAGACCTGACACACTCTAAGCAATAGCAAGCAAGGCATGGTAAGATCACAACATGGCTTCAATCAACTCCTACACATGCTAGTGGGTTTCAACTATTTACTGTGGAATGACAGGTCATGCAGAGGAATGGGTTCAACTACCGCAGCATAAAGTAGCCGTTGAAGTCGTTGTTGTCCTAATGCAATAACAGGGAGCAGGAGCGAGAGAGGGGTTGTATCGGAATGAACAAGGGGGTTTGCTTGCCTGGTAAAACAACGTGCAGAGCACTGCTCCTCTGACAGGTACTCTGGATCGGTCTTCGGAGCTGGACCTATCGAGAAGAACGGTGCCGACAATCAAACACAATCATATGCAACAATATGATGCATGAATATGGCAAGAAGTTATGATGTTATTTGAGTTAATGCAACTAGCATTTTAATTGGTTGAACTCCATTTTAGAATAAGTATTTTTAAATGGCAAATATGTGTTTTCATATAAACAGTAGGTTTAACTTCATTTGTCATGCATTAAAATGGTACAGATGGATAGATTGAATTTTTCTGATAATTTTTCATATATAAATTATTTCATTCTGAGCTACGGTTGAATTACTGTGATTTTTTGAAGCTTAAGGAAATTTCTGAAATAAATAAATCATTTAAGATTTATTTAAAACCAGAACTGGATTACTGCGTCAGCATGACACAAGCATGACGTCAGCAGGTCAAAAGGGCTGGTCCAGAGTCAAACCTGACAGTGGGGTCCACTGGTCAGTGACTCAGTTAATTAACTGAGTTATTTAACTCTAAACTAATCCTAACAGAAATGTCAGCACGGCAGGGCCCACATGTCAGTGGATAAACTAATTAACAAAACTAATTAATTAAGCTAAGCAGTCAACTAACTAAAAGGGGTGGGGCCCACCTGTCATTGACCCAGGGGGTCAAATCCTGGTCAAACCGCAGCTAACACGCCGGCGTTGAGCCGCCGGCGGCAGCAAACGCGGCGGAGGGCAACGGGATTCCTGTTCCGGGGGTCTTTTGCGCAGCTGAGATCATCTACGGAGAGCTGGATCTCGTCCGCGTCCATTCCAGCCAGCGGCAGCAGCTAGGACGGCCGGAGCTCGCCGGAAACGAGCTCGCGGCGGCGTCGGAGTTCGGGCCTCGTCGGGGTTGGAGCTACGGGGCACGGGGAGGCTAACGGAGAGGTGCTACGGGTTCCTGGTGAAGTGGCGGATGCAGTGACACGCTCAGTTTGGAGCTTGTGTGGCTGTGGCCACGGCGGCGGCATCGCCGGCGGCGGTGAGGTCGGGCATCAGCGGGGGTAGGACCTAGAGGTCGCAGACGACGGCGAGGATAGGAGGGAAAGATCCGGGAGCTCACCGCGGATCTGTTGAGGGTTCAAAGGACTCGGGGAAGTGTCAGAGGCGGCGAATTCGTCGCCGGCGTCCGGTGGCCGTGCGAAGAAGAAGAGCTCGGGGGCGCGGTCTCGGGGCGTCCGGGGTCCTGCGGAGCGGCGTAGAAGTTCACGGCGGTGGGGCGGAGCTTTGAGGCTCGTCGGAGAGGCGAGGGAGAGGCAGTGGCTACGGTGGTGGCGATCGGCGGCGAGGACGGGGCTCGGGAGTTGCGAGAGAGAGCGAGGGAGAGGAGGGGAGAGGTCCAGGAGAGTGCGAGAGGGTCGGGGGGTGCGTGGCTCGTCCAGAAGCCACCAGGCGGCGAGGGGGATGAAGCAGAGAGGCAGGAGGTGGCGCGGTGCGGCGGAGCACGCGTCAGGCACGCACCTCGGCCTCCTCGCGCGAGGTTGAGGGTGACTGGCGCTGCCAGTCACCTGGGCCGGCTGCTGCGCCAGGCAGGTAAGCCAGGTAAGTTCCTCCTCTTTTATTTATTTCTTTTCTATTTTTCTGACATTTGTTTTGATTTAGTTTCTAAGCTAAATCAATTATTTTCTTCTGACATTTTTATTTTGCAGGGACCTAGGAATTAATCCAAGCCCCTCAAAATAAAGAATCGGAATTTTGGACATGTATAAAATATATAATAAATATATATCCAAGCAAATAACTATTGCATTAATTCCAAATGCCCAAAATAAATACTTATGAGCTCCCAATGATATTGGTTTGATTTTTATCTCTAACCAATATTTTCAGAGGGCCACATGAACATGTTCTTGGACCTTTTTGGAGCAATTTTTATTTGGGTCATTTTCAAAAAGGGGTTTCTGAGGGTTTCACAAGTCCTCAATTCAATTTCATTTGAAATTTAAACATGATGCAAACCACAATACTAACCTAGTGCAAACCAGAACTAGGGTTGTGACAGTGCACCTTGCCATGCCATGCTTATATAAACCGGACATGCATCATATTTGTTTGTGCATCATGCCATGGTTATGATATGTGTGTTTACCATGTTGTTTGTTTCTTTCCGGTATGCTTCTATCGTTAGCTTCGGTTTCGTTTCGGAGTTGTGAGGATTTGTTCGACTACTTCTTGGACTCGTTCTTCTTCTTTGCGGAATCCCAGGAAAGATGACCATTCCCCAATATCACCTCTATCTTTGCCTATGCTAGTTGTCTCGCTCTTTAGATATGCCTCGATGCCTATTCCTGTTTGTCAGCCTCCTATTGTTGCCATGAAACCTCTAACCTTTGACACCTTCCCAGCAAACTGTTGTTTGGCTATGTTACCCGCTTGCTCAGCCCCTCTGATAGCGTTGCTAGTTGCAGGTGAAGATGAAGATTGCTCCATGTTGGAACTTGTTGTTGGAATATCACAATATCTCTTAAATATATTAACACACCTATATACTTGGCAATGGGTGGAAGGCTTCGCCTTTTTCTTGGTGTTTTGTTCCACTCATGCCACCTTAGGACCCGATAAACCGGTGTTATGTTCCTTGCTTTTGCGTTCCTAACATGGTTGGGGTTTATGGGGCCCCCTCGATAATTCCACTGCTTAAAGCTTTTCCAGCAAGGCCCAACTTTGGTTTTAATTTGCCTCATAATAAAAAACTTAATTAATTAATTGCATAGGGGGTCATGTCCCCGGGTTCTTAATTCTACATAACAGGGGGGGCAGTGTCGATGGTGTTGGTCCCAAACGGGCAGACTGCAGGGCCACCATGGGTAAACTCGAGGTCTGGTATGTTCCAGTAGGCTGACTGTCACACCCCAAAAATATTCCTTTGGAGTTTTGAGAACTTTTGCAAAACTTTAACTAAGTTTTAAAATTTTGGTTGGAGGGTTCTGTTTTGAAGGGTGGACTTATTTGATTATTTTGGAAGTCTTAAAAACTTTTCTTTCTAAAGAATCTCTGGCTTTGGTTAATTATTTTCAAAAGCAAAAAAA
>LR738713.1:788364622-788375260 GCA_902687465.1 Secale cereale | reverse complement strand
TTTAACAGTACCTCCTGAGTCTGCCTAGATCGAGTCTTGCTCTTACACCTAGCTGTATACCGTGCTGCCACGGGTCCTTCCGAAAGGAGGGTACGGCCTAGTAAGTTGTTAACCACTGGACGGGTGCACGCCACCCAGATAACTGCGATGAAGGTTGTAGCCTGTCATCGGGTCAGGGGCATGGGTGTTACCGGTTGTAGCCGAGAGGGGGGCACCCCTTGTAATCCGCGCGTTTAATAGTGATCCCATGCTTTTCGGAGGTTGTAGCCTCCCTGACTTAAGGTTTCTGGAGTGATGCTGTGGGTGAGTCCAAGCATTCGGTGGGCGGGTATGCGTCAGAAGTGTTTTCAACCCAAAGTCCGTATTAGGTTTTAGTCAGTGCACGGTGCTGTCTAGATCCTATACTTGTGGGTAAAGGGTACACCCTCTGCAGAGTTATATCTATTCGAATAGCCGCGTCCACGGTCAAGGACTTAGTTGGGTGGGTCAAGTATCGGTCCCGGTGTCAGTCTCTGGAGGAAAATAATATACTTGAGTATGTTATGTTTGCATGATGTTTTCGACATAGTCAGAATTATCATGAGTTTATTTATGTTGAATATTATATTTATGGACTAACCCGATAATTTTGTTGTTACCTTCAAGAGTGTCTTAGGGGCTGGCTAGACTACCCCGGACACTCGCTTTTATTTTAAAGACCTTTTGTGGCGTCCCTCGAGTGTCAGGCGGTTTATCACGCCACTACTCTTGTGGATACCCAACTGGCATTTCTTTTAAAGTCCTTTTGTGGCGTCCCTCGAGTGTCAGGCGGTTTATCACGCCACTACTCTTGTGGATACCCAACTGGCATTTCTCTTAAAGTCCTTTTTGAGGCGTCCCTCGAGTGTCAGGCGGTTTATCACGCCACTACTCTTGTGGACACCCGACTGGCATTTCTCTTTAAGTCCTACCGTGATGTCACTTGACATCCGACCGGCATTTATTTTATCTTCTTATATTATTAATAATATCGTGTACTAACCATATTCCACCATGCCAAGTCTTGTCAATTGTTGCATACATGTAGTTTATTTATCATGGCATGTGCTTTCAGTATACCTTATTTTCATAATGTTTGCGAGTACATTCAAAGTACTCACTGGCTTGTCCCTGGCTATTTACTTGGCCAGACTTGGAGGAGGACGAGCCCGTGGAGGAGAATTGCGCTAGCGAGGCCGACGCTTAGAAGGTTCCCAGTCAGCACGCCTGTGTCTTGAGTCTATCACTTGTACCATCCGTCAAGCTTCCGCCACACCAATAAAATAGTCAAGCCTCACACTGACGCTTGACTCTATGCTAGTCTTTCAGCGTTGAGTTCCACCACCCACTGTCATATTCCGCCACCCTAGTGTGTTGAGTTGTTGTAATAAATTATTGAGTCACCCTGACTCAACCCTGTGTAATATTATTGTACTGGTTATCTATATCAAGGTTGTCCACTGGTTGTGCTTGGGAGCCAGTGTGACTTAAGGCTATTCTGTGATTTATTTCTCAGAAATGAGCCCGACAGACCTTGGTACCAGAGCCAGGCTGACTGTAGGAGCCCTAGGCACGATCACTAGACACCGAGTCAATGCTGACATTTTTTTTTTCCAGCATGCATCTCATGCATCGTAGCAAATTTTCTGTAGTCATCATACACTTATGACATGACTACTTGGATTTTTGTCTACTGTTGTAGATGGCTGGTGGCAGCTGCCCGTCGCAGGTTTTTGCCAACGAGCCTGCGGGATTTTCCCGTCTCCTCGCGAGCATCGCGAAAGACGCGCTGGGGTCCCTTGGGCGTCCGGAGTACGTCATCTACCCGGACAAGATCTCAGAAACCCTGACTATGTACCAGGCTTCGGTATATATTCGGGGTGGTGCGTCTGTGTCTTTCCGAAACTACCGCTTCATGGGGAGAGCCATGCCCACTGAGAGGCATGCTATCCAGATGGCCGCACGCGAGGCTATCGCACGTCTCAGGGATATCCTGCCCGTCATGCAGGACCGTCCCTATTACTACATGCCTTGCCACGTTCCATACACCAGCCACTATGCTTTTTCCTGCACCATAGGGGAAAAGGACACGGCTATTGAGCCACTTGTCCAGTATATCATGGCCTTGGAGTCAGCCTTCACCTCCATGGTGGATGACTACCTCACTGCGCGGATGGACTTGTCTCGTGCAAGAATCATTCGCAGGAGCGAGTACCGCTCTCCTTCGCCTCGTGCTCCACGCACCTCCACTACACCAAATATTCCTCTGGCTAATCCTGCGACTCAGCGCTCGACCCCGACTGGCGATGCTAGCCGTCCGGCTGCACCCATTCCTACCAGAGCTTCTCCACTGACCAGCACGGTGCCACCTCCAGCAGGCACGGCATCAGCGACTACACGACTAGAGGCGATCCTCGAGGAGGAAGAGGAGGAGGGCGATATCACATCATGGGTGCCTTGCCTGAGTCTCACTCTCAGCAGGACCTAGGATGAGCTGTGTGAACGAACACAGTCTTCTTCGCCAAACGACCACTTGAGAACACGGATGTAATATATTTATTTCCTGTTCCGCCTAGCCTTTGTAAAATAGCTATGACCGCTGGCCGATGAGAGCACGGAGAGTGCGCTAGTAGAATAAAACGATCTTGTATGATACAGTTTCCGCATGTACCCTGTATAATTATATCCTGTATAATTAAATCCTGCTTGTATAATTAAAATCACTTGTGTAATATAACTGTTTGCCTTGCCTTACCTTGTCCGGGGGAAAAATTTATTTGGAAACTTATTTCTGCCTTTTTGATTATTTTCTTTGGTGTTATGCAAATACCCCAGAAAGAAATGCATCGTCCCTGGACCCGTTCTATGCCAACTCCAGATGAGAACAACGCTGGACAGATGGAAAATAATTTTACTCAAGGGCAGACGAGTCAGCAAAGCAGTGATTCAGCATTTTCGCAAGTGTGTCGCTTATTTGAGCAGAGTCAGCAACAACATCAGGAGATGATGCAGCATTTGATTAACATGGGAAATCACCATGGACAACAGCAACCCAGGTCCAAACTATCTGAGTTGCAAAAGACCCGCCCAACGGTTTTTACGCACACTGACAAGCCACTAGAGGCAGACGACTGGCTTCGAGACATGGAAAGAAAATTGGACATTGCCCAGTGTACGGACCAGGAAAAGGTGTTGTACACACCACATTATTTTTCTGGAATGGCTGCGTCGTGGTGGGAAAACTTATGTCACACCCACCCTGACGGAGCAAATATGACATGGGCACAACTCAAGGAGCATTTCCGAGGAGCGCATATCCCAAATAGCATTATGAAATTAAAGAAGAGGGAATTTGAGGATCTCAAACAGCGGGGCTCCACAGTGTCCCAATATCTGGATCAGTTTACTCAGTTGGCCAGATACGCCAACGACGAATATATGACAGAAAACAAAAAGATGGAAAAATTTCTCGACGGACTTGTTTCATCCCTAAAGTGCCAGCTGATGGTTCATACTTTTCCAGACTTTAAGACACTTGTGGACAAGGCTATTATTCTGGAAAATGAACACCGCAATATGGATGAGGCTCGCAAGCGTCGCATGAACCAGTCAGGACAGGTACGCAACAACAGGCCCAGGAATGATGTTCAAAAGCCAGTAGTAACCCGACCAACGAATACAGCTCCACCCCAGAACCGCAGTGCATTCCACAATAGGACTAAGGATACAAATTTTCATTCTGGAGTTACCTGTTACTCCTGTGGAGGAGAGGGGCATTACGCTAAACAGTGCCCGAAACAAGGGAACAACCCT
The DNA here is from genome assembly GCA_902687465.1 of Secale cereale. Classification (NCBI taxonomy): domain Eukaryota; kingdom Viridiplantae; phylum Streptophyta; class Magnoliopsida; order Poales; family Poaceae; genus Secale; species Secale cereale. The sequence goes on along the minus strand of LR738713.1, from coordinate 788,371,429 downwards.
CCCAAAGCCAACAACAACACCAATGGCCGCGGTGCGACCAACGCTCCGCGACGCAATAATTTCAACCCCAATAACAACCACAAGCCAGGACATATCAACCACGTGAATTTTGAGGAAGCTCAGAACGCATCGGATATCGTGTTTGGTACGTTCCCCGCCAACTCAGTAAATGCTACAGTTTTATTTGATTCCGGAGCTTCCCACTCTTGCATTTCTAAAAGATTTGCCTCGAAGAATCAGTTTCCCTTTTTGCCTTTGCAAAATTCCATGGTTATTCAGTCCCCGGGATCGAAGCAAAATACTCAATGGTACTGCAAGGATGTGAACATCGAAATTGAAGGAATGGGATTCCTAGCCAATCTCATCATATTGGACGCAGTTGATTTGGACATTATTCTGGGAATGGATTGGTTAACCACAAACAAAGGTTTTATAGACTGCTATAACCGCACGGTAACTCTTACCAATTGCCAAGGGAAGACCATAAAAGTGGGTACAAGGAAGATTGCCACATTCCAAGGGAAATTAAATCAAGTGGATACGGTGGAATTAAATACGGTTCCTGTAGTCTGTGAATATCCTGATGTATTTCCTGAAGAGTTACCAGGAATGCCACCGGACCGCGAAATTGAGTTCGTTATTGAACTAGCGCCCGGAACAACCCCCATATACAAGAGGCCGTACCGTATGGCCCCATCAGAGTTGGCAGAATTAAAGAAGCAAATTAAGGAGTTAATGGAAAAAGGTTTCGTACGACCCAGCTCGTCACCATGGGGGTCGCCAGTCCTATTCGCCAAAAAGAGAGATGGTACCCTGCGGCTATGTATTGATTACAGGGCACTTAATATGGTCACTATCAAGAATAAATATCCACCGCCTAGAATCAACGACTTGTTTGAGCAGCTAGCTGAAGCTAAAGTCTTCTCAAAGATAGACCTAAGGTCAGGTTATCATCAGCTAAAAATTCGGACGACGGACATACCTAAGACGGCGTTTACCACAAGATATGGATTATATGAGTTCACAGTAATGCCGTTCGGTTTGACCAATGCCCCTGCATATTTTGTGCACCTCATGAACAAGGTTTTCATGAAATATTTGGATAAATTTGTGGTGGTATTTATCGATGACATACTTATTTACTCTAAGACGCCCGAAGAACATGAGCAGCATCTACGGATGGTACTGGAAGAATTAAGAAAACACCAGCTATATGCCAAATTCAGCAAATGTGAATTTTGGTTGAGGGAAGTTGGTTTCCTTGGGCACGTACTGACCCAAGATGGAATCGCTGTGGACCCGGGAAAAGTAAAAGATGTGTTGGGATGGAAGCAACCCACAAACGTAACGGAGGTCAGAAGTTTTCTTGGTCTAGCAGGCTATTATCGAAGATTTATTGAAGGATTTTCCACTATAGCCAGACCCATGACCCAGTTACTCAAGAAAGATAAGAAGTTTGAATGGACTGAAGCTTGTGAAAAGAGTTTTCAGGAGTTGAAAAGGAGGTTAACAACGTCACCAGTTCTAGTTGTACCCGATGTACACAAAATTTTTGATATATACTGTGACGCATCCGGGAAAGGCTTTGGGTGTGTGTTAATGCAAGAAGGAAAAGTAGTAGCTTACACATCAAGACAGCTACGGAGACATGAAGAAAATTACCCCGTTCACGATCTGGAACTTGCTGCAGTAATACACGCACTCAAAGAGTGGCGACACTATCTTCTAGGGAACCGATGTGAAATATACACGGACCACAAAAGTCTTAAGTATATTTTCACGCAGCCGGAATTAAATTTGAGACAACGACGTTGGCTTGAATTAATTAAGGATTATGACGTAGGAATTCACTATCACCCTGGTAAAGCCAATGTTGTGGCAGATGCCCTCAGCAGGAATCCATACGCCGGAAATGGCAGCGTACAGCTCTCGCAACACGTGCTCAGCCAGGAATTTGCCAAGCTCAACATGGCCCTAGTCACGGAGGGGACCATCTCCCAGTTGGAGATAAAACCAACCTTAGAAGACCAGATCAGAAACGCCCAGAAGGGGCATCCGAGTATTGAAGGAATTAGGAAAAAGATGAAACTGGGCAGGGCGCCCGAATTTACTGAAGACGACCAAGGAATTATTTGGTTTGGACAGAGACTATGCGTACCAAACATTGAGATTCTAAAGCAGCAAATAATGGCAGAGGCACACACCGCTCCATATTCTATTCACCCCGGAGGGACAAAAATGTATAAGGATATACAGGAGAGATTCTGGTGGCACGGAATGAAAAGGGATATAGCCATATATGTGGCATGTTGTGATACCTGCCAACGAGTGAAGGCGGAACACCAGAGACCAGCAGGGTTGTTGCAACCAATTAAGGTGCCTGAATGGAAATGGGATAGGATTGGAATGGATTTTGTGGTTGGTTTGCCAAGGTCACGCCACGGAAATGATGCTATCTGGGTAATAATTGATTCACTAACCAAGGTAGCACATTTCATTCCGGTAAAAACCACCTACTCAACACAGAGGCTAGCCAGGCTGTATCTATCCAGGATTGTTTGTCTACACGGAGTACCCAAAATAATTGTCTCCGACAGAGGCACCCAATTTGTCTCTAGATTTTGGGAACATTTACAGCAAGCCTTAGGCACGCAACTGGCTTTCAGCACAGCATACCACCCGCAGACCGGAGGACAGACAGAGCGGGTAAATCAAATATTAGAGGATATGTTGAGAGCATGTGTGCTTACCTACGGAGTCAGTTGGGAGGATAGTTTGCCTTATGTAGAATTCTCCTACAACAACAGTTATCAAGCAAGCCTAAAAATGGCACCGTTCGAAGCATTATACGGACGACGGTGTCGGACCCCATTAAATTGGTCTGAGACCGGAGACAGCCGAATTTTTGGACCAGAAATGCTAATAGAGGCAGAAACCAAAGTAAAACTTGTTCAGGACCGATTAAAGGCAGCTCAAAGCCGACAGAAGAGTTATTATGATCAAAAACACCGTCAGGTCCACTTTGAGCCAAATGACTACGTATATCTTAGAGTATCTCCAACAAGGGGGCTACAGAGATTTAAGGTCAAGGGAAAATTAGCACCAAGATTTATCGGACCATTCAAAATAACCGCCAGACGGGGCAGGGTTGCTTATCAACTGGAATTACCCGCAGAATTATCAGATGTTCACGATGTGTTCCATGTGTCTCAACTGAGGAAGTGTATTAGCAACCCGGAAAAACAAGTGCAGCACCAGGAATTAGACCTTCAACCCGATCTTACCTATCGGGAGCGTCCTATAAAATTTTTGGAGAAGTCTGAACGGAGAACCCGGCAAAACGTAATAAAATTTTGCAAAGTCCAATGGAGCAATCACACCGAGGAAGAGGCAACCTGGGAAAGAGAAGATCATTTAAGGACTGAGTATCCGTACCTGTTTGAGGAACAGCTGGAATCTCGGGGACGAGATTTTTCTTAAGGGGGTAGGTGCTGTCACACCCCAAAAATATTCCTTTGGAGTTTTGAGAACTTTTGCAAAACTTTAACTAAGTTTTAAAATTTTGGTTGGAGGGTTCTGTTTTGAAGGGTGGACTTATTTGATTATTTTGGAGGTCTTAAAAACTTTTCTTTCTTAAGAATCTTTGGCTTTGGTTAATTATTTTCAAAAGCAAAAAAATCTTTTCCACCTCTTCTAGCACCATAAAAATTCCCAAATATTTTTTTTGCCACTCCAAGTTTTACCTCTCAAGTCATGCACACCTTCTGTGATATTTTTCAACTCCTCCCCACTCCACAAAAATATTCTTTCTATATATATTTTTAAATTCCAAAAAGGGAATTTGAATTAATCATAGTTTCTTGACATTTACAAAGGAACTATATTTTCTATGACTCTTCTGCCTCCACCAAAATTATCCCTACATATATATGGTACCCTCAACCCATTTCTCCAAAAACATTTGGTCCCACAGTTCAAAATTTTCAAATCAAATTCAATTCAAATTTGGTCCAGAAATCATGTTTTTGCCCCAAACCATTTCCAAACTTCACCAAAATTCTTGGCCTTCTGGCAAACTCATTTTTGAGTAACCACACACCACCACACAAAACCCCATGATCAAACTAGTTGCCTAAACCCTCAAAGCATTTCATCAAACAGGTTGCTGGCACTGTTCATAACTGAACTAAAATTCAGTTAACTGAATTTACTTCGGCCGACAGAGACAGGGATGCCGTGCATCCATCGTCTTCCCCTCCCGCACGGCGATGTTGCTTGTCTCCAGTGCCGTAGCACTCCCTGGCCCAGCGCCCAGCCACTCCACGCCGGCGAGGTGGCACCGGGCCGGTGCAGCCTCCCCAAGCGCGTCCACGGCGGGGCCGAGCGGACACGCCACGGCCATAGGCCGCCATTCACTGCCCAGCAGCGCCCCTACCTACTTCCTCGCACACGCGTCACTCCCTCGCTCACCTCCGCACAAAGGACACACCGGCCACGCCGCACGGGGCCCGTCTGACAGTCGCCGGAGCCGGCCGCTCCGCCGCGTCCGTGCGGACAGCACATCGCCAACGTGTCGCGCAGGCGCAAGCCCGACCACGCGGAGGCTTCGGACGAACGCCACGGGCCTCTAGATTGCCCCGACACCCAGACGACCGGCCAGAACCAACCCCGGCGACCTCATTAACTCCGGCGAGCTCCACCCGCTTCGGCCATCTCCGACTCGCCTATATAAAGGGTTCCCGAGCCCCTCTAGCGCCAGCACTCGCATCCACCACCTCTCACACTTCCTCCTGACCACCCACCAGGCCCCGAGGGGGTCGTCTTCTTCCTCTCCGGCCACCGCTCCGCCGCCTCTGTCCTCGAACCGAACCGAGCACATACACCACCAGAGCAGCCCAAACTTCGTCGATCCTCTCCTTTTCCACCACCTTGCCGAATCCCTAAGTCAATTTACCTTCCCGAGCCCTCTCCGACGAGCCACCACCTCACCCGAATCACCGTCCGCCGGCGACGAGCTCACCGCCGTTCAGGTGACCGCCGGTGGCCACCTCCACCACCCCTGGATGCGGAAGTCCACGCTGATCATTTTGCGACCAGCGCCGGGCCCTGAGACCCCGGCGATCGTCGCCGGCGATCGCCGCCGCCTCTCTGTACTCGCGCGCGAGCGCGTTTGAATTTAAACCTGACGGGTGGCCCCCACCCGTCAGCTCTCTCTCTCTCTGTTCTGTTTTAAGTGGAAGCGCACTCTGCGCTTTACGCCTTCTGCACAGGAAGACGTACTCGTACCCGAAACGTTTTCTTTTAAAATAACTCTGGGACTTCTGTTTTACAGAAAAACCCCTGGTTTTGAAAAGCTAATAACTTTTAAAATATAAACCCAAATGAGTTGATTCTTTTTGCTAAAATTTTCTTTTCTGCTCTAGTTTATTTTAAGATTTATTTAAAAATATTTTGAGAACTTTTTCTGTTCTGTGTTGGTTTTCTTATTCGAATTCAAATTTGAATTTTTCAGAGAAAGAAGAGGGAACTTTTGCTGGATTTTCAGAAGGGTTTTCTCCTGATTACTTTGGACAAGGCAAGCATTATTGAACTTGAGATATGATGTTGCTTCCTTGCTTGGTTACATAGTATGATAGTGCATCACATACGTAGCATGTTATATCACATGTGCATGCATGGTCATGTCATGTTTGTTTTACCTTGGCTTGCATGTCACACTAGCTTGTCTGACATACAAGTGGTTACGTGAGGGCAGAGATGTTGCTGCTGGTTGGGACATGCTAGTGGGCATGGTCCTTTGTTGACACAGTGGTGTCATGTGATACTGATAAAAGAACACTGATGATATTTTAACAGTACCTCCTGAGTCTGCCTAGATCGAGTCTTGCTCTTACACCTAGCTGTATACCGTGCTGCCACGGGTCCTTCCGAAAGGAGGGTACGGCCTAGTAAGTTGTTAACCACTGGACGGGTGCACGCCACCCAGATAACTGCGATGAAGGTTGTAGCCTGTCATCGGGTCAGGGGCATGGGTGTTACCGGTTGTAGCCGAGAGGGGGGCACCCCTTGTAATCCGCGCGTTTAATAGTGATCCCATGCTTTTCGGAGGTTGTAGCCTCCCTGACTTAAGGTTTCTGGAGTGATGCTGTGGGTGAGTCCAAGCATTCGGTGGGCGGGTATGCGTCAGAAGTGTTTTCAACCCAAAGTCCGTATTAGGTTTTAGTCAGTGCACGGTGCTGTCTAGATCCTATACTTGTGGGTAAAGGGTACACCCTCTGCAGAGTTATATCTATTCGAATAGCCGCGTCCACGGTCAAGGACTTAGTTGGGTGGGTCAAGTATCGGTCCCGGTGTCAGTCTCTGGAGGAAAATAATATACTTGAGTATGTTATGTTTGCATGATGTTTTCGACATAGTCAGAATTATCATGAGTTTATTTATGTTGAATATTATATTTATGGACTAACCCGATAATTTTGTTGTTACCTTCAAGAGTGTCTTAGGGGCTGGCTAGACTACCCCGGACACTCGCTTTTATTTCAAAGACCTTTTGTGGCGTCCCTCGAGTGTCAGGCGGTTTATCACGCCACTACTCTTGTGGATACCCAACTGGCATTTTTTCTTTTAAAGTCCTTTTGTGGCGTCCCTCGAGTGTCAGGCGGTTTATCACGCCACTACTCTTGTGGATACCCAACTGGCATTTCTCTTAAAGTCCTTTTTGAGGCGTCCCTCGAGTGTCAGGCGGTTTATCACGCCACTACTCTTGTGGATACCCAACTGGCATTTCTCTTAAAGTCCTTTTTGAGG
>LR738713.1:788353304-788364179 GCA_902687465.1 Secale cereale | reverse complement strand
TTGCATACATGTAGTTTATTTATCATGGCATGTGCTTTCAGTATACCTCATAGTCATAATGTTTGCGAGTACATTCAAAGTACTCACTGGCTTGTCCCTGGCTATTTACTTGGCCAGACTTGGAGGAGGACGAGCCCGTGGAGGAGAATTGCGCTAGCGAGGCCGACGCTTAGAAGGTTCCCAGTCAGCACGCCTGTGTTTTGAGTCTATCACTTGTATCATCCGTCAAGCTTCCGCCACACCAATAAAATAGTCAAGCCTCACACTGACGCTTGACTCTATGCTAGTCTTTCAGCGTTGAGTTCCACCACCCACTGTCATATTCCGCCACCCTAGTGTGTTGAGTTGTTGTAATAAATTATTGAGTCACCCTGACTCAACCCTGTGTAATATTATTGTACTGGTTATCTATATCAAGGTTGTCCACTGGTTGTGCTTGGGAGCCAGTGTGACTTAAGGCTATTCTGTGATTTATTTCTCAGAAATGAGCCCGACACTGACCTATTCGGTCGTGCCCTGAGACGACATACATGCGGCTACTATCAGGGTGTCAGCATGCCGGGAGGTCTTGCTGGATTAGTTTTACCTTTGTTAAAATATCTTGAGCACGGGATTCCGAGAATACTTAGGTCTTCCCACTTTGGAGTTGCGACTCCGCGGATCGTGAGCTTGTGATGGGCTAAGTTGGGACACCCCTGCAGGGTTTGATCTTTCAAAAGTCGTGCCAGCTGTTACGTGGCAGATGGGAATTTGTTAATATCCGGTTGTAGACAACTTGACACCTTATTCATAAGAATACACTAACTGTGTGAGTAACCGTGATGTTCTCTTTCCGAAGGGCTTCGGAAAGTGAACACGGTGGGGTTATGTATGGACGCGAGTAGCTAGGATCACTTCTTGATCAACTTGGCGACCATTGGCACTTGTTCTTTTCTCGCTCTAAACTCGTAGGCTAATGCTTAGTGCTTGCTGCAACACATGTTTACAGCCTTTTTCCACACCTAAGGCTTTGTTAGTTTTGATACCCGAGAACGGGATTGCTGAGTCCTCTGTGGGTCACAGATTCAACACACACCAGATGCAGGTACTGTTGAGAACAGTGCAGGAGATGGACAAGAACTTCATTGGGAGTTCGATGAAGAGCTTAGCCGTATGTATGTGACGTTTTCGACGATCAGTAGTGGTTCCTACCAGGGGCGATCAGTCCTTGTGTTTATGGTATCTTTCTCATTTGGATTTTCGTCCGTAGTCGGACCCTGTGTTTTGGATGTTGTATGTTATTGTATTCATTGTGTGACGTGGCAATTGTAAGCCAACTATCTTTTCTATTTCATCCCTCAATTTTACATGAGATGTGCAAGATACCATACTTGAGATCATTCTAGTATGCGATTATGTCTTTAAGTCGTGCCTCGACACGTGAGAGACATAGTCGCATACTGGGCATTATAAGTTAGTATTCAGAGCCTTCTCCGACCTAGGAGCCCCCTAATTGATCGAACCGCAGACGGTTGAGTCTAGGCACATACACAAAATGTTTTGAGTCTTATATATATCGGAGAGTAGGATTTCTGTTTACTCCTCATCCCCTTTGTCGCTCTAGTGAGGACTCCTGACGTTGTTCTATCTCCTCTATTCTCAAAATTTCACCAAATATTTTTAGGATCACGCGGGTATTGTTTGGATTGTTTCGATATCTTTTTGACAAGAACATTGTTCTCGATGCCTCCTATCATTTAGGGGTTGTGGCAGTGTCTCGGGGAATTGAGCTCCGAGGTTTGTCGTCACAAATGTATCGTTGCGGTTCTAGAATACCAGAGGCGGCCAACATCGAAAACTCTTCTATGCGGTTGGTGGTGAGATAACCCCGACGTCACCCAGTACTAGCGGGATAGTTCGAGAGTATTGCCACAACTAGTATAGCGGATGCGTTTCAAAGGTCCGAGGTAAACAGTTTCCGAGGATGACTGGTTATGTGTTGACGAATGGATATAGCTGGATGTAGGTTTAGAGTTGGGTGCGCGGTGCTTCCCCTGTATCCCCAACACCAGATTGCATAACCGGAAAGCTTCGGGAATTAATAGGTGGGTTTCAAGTACCTCGTAGGTAATCTTCCAACGGGTGCATGATATGAGGTTTGGGGTTCAACATCTAGTGAAGAGGTTTCATGGGCGCTGTTCCAATTGGTAACACGTGCCATGGGGCATTCAGCACGAACATGTGGGACGATACTTCTATTATGTATTTGTTCCATATGTACCTTGTTGTTTTATTTTATCTTTTGTTTTCCAAGTGGCTTCTCGTCAAGTTGATGTACCATTAAGCTATGGAATTCATTCGTTCAATTCTCTGTTCGAATGATATTGTGAATATTATGTTGCAACTTGTCTATCCTTTGTTTTGTTTTGATTCTGGTATTCGAGTTGCTTCGATGTCAAGTGTTGATTCCATACCTTTCCTAATCGGTGTTCTCATATTTCTATGGGAGTGCTAATCCTTCTTGATCATCAAGATTGTCATGTTAAATTATTTTCAACCGGCGTGCTTCTCTTCAAGTTAACATGATCCTTTCAAGTTGTGCAAGACCAATTCTTTGTTTTTCTCAATGGTGTCTGTTTCATTCATCCCAAGTTGTCTTTGTCTTTCCCCACCCTCCCACCCTTTTTCTTTATGGAGCCTGAGTCCTTAATCAAGTGTCCTTATATTCATGTGATGTTTCTTCATTCTTTCGTTCAATTTCATTATCCGGTGATTTCTCAGGAAGATGCTAAGGAAGCTTCAAGTTATCGTTCTTCGTTCTCGTTTCTTCCCCGATGGAATAAATTCAAGTTCCGATGTTAATTATATATTTTCCTCTTGTTTCACTTGTTTTTTCCCATGTTGAATTTCTTATTCGAAGTCTCCATTGCCTAGTCAACTCTCTAATTCTTCTCCGGAGTGCTGAAGATATCTCGGAAGATTCGTGTTTCAATTCTTATTTCATTCAAGTTATTTTGAGGATTGTCATCTTATTCAAGCCATTTAATTCAATCGATGCAATATCTCTTAAGCAATCTTTTTCAACGGTGATTTCTTTAGTGGGCCCTAACCCACAGGTCTTTTTCCAGGATCTTACCTGTTCTCATGCCATGCACATTACAAGTGTTGTTATTGTTGTGTAGTTTCCCACACGTATATTCTGTCTATGTTGCTTTGTCTTAAATAGATATGATTCGAACTGTATCTATTTTGATTTGCCAACATAAACTAGAATGATATAGACCATACAGTGACCATACTACATAGATATATGTTTGTTTCATGCTGTTATCCTGTCCACCTTACTACTGAACTGGTTTACCAAAATGAGTTTCATATACTACATTGTAAATCTGTGATGTGTTTGTTTGTTTCTCCTTTAGAACGCGGATAAAATATTGAAGAAGAGTACCCCGTTATGCAATGGTAAAGGAAGTAATGCAGATCAGGTTCAAGATAGTGAGACATCCCTGTTGTTCTCCATGAAAGGTGATAAAAACTATATTGAAGACACTGAGACAACCCCAAAGTCCTGTCTTGATGTAGTGTTCGAGTTACTGGCTCCTACTACTGACACCAGCTCTTCGAACTCGCTGCCTGAATATGTTCGGCTTCTTGAGTCTCAACTTCAAGTTGAAAGATATCGATCAGATGTTATGCGACAGGAAGCCGAAGGACTGAGGAAGTCCCTGTAGAATTCAGATGCATACTTTCTGGTGCAACAGCAAGTGCTGAAGGATTTAAGCGCCAAACAAGAGAAATTTAATAAGCTTGCTAAGCATCTTGCCAGCATTATGGGTACCCAGGATATTGTTTCTTGAGCTCTTCTGAAGTGGTTTCAGTTCTGGACTTGTTTTGCTGCGGCGTTTATATGCTGCTTTGTTCCCTATATTTGCACTTGTGGCGAACTTTGATGCCCAGTGGATGTAATATGTGTAATAGTCGTGATAGCGTAGCATAAGTTGCTTGCTTATTTATTTCCGTTGTCTTGTTTATTTGTTTTCTTGTAGTCAGTGCAGTTCTTTTTTCGCGGTTTGCTAGTGGCCGGAATAACCTGTTTTTTAAAACTAGGCCACATTAACAATGGGCTACATATTTACTGTAGTTAACATGGGCCTCCTACGGGTCGTAGAAACAATGGGCCTTCTACGGGGCGTAGACACAACGGGCCTTCTACGGGCCGTATCATCAATGGGCCTTCTACGGGCCATATGATCGGTTGGCCAAACATGGGCCAATAACAGACCACATTATGGTCGTAAATGGGCTAGAGTTGAAATTGTCCGTTCATGGGCCGACTATAACGGGCCGTCGTTAATAGGCTGTATTTGATGACGCTATGAAAACGGCCCAACGTATTAACGGGCCACAAACGGGTCGACTGTAACCACGGGCTGTATTTGGCCCACAAGCATAAAATGACAGTAACGGGCCGAAAGTAAACGAATGATGGAAATGAGCCCAAGAATAAATGGGTCCGTATTTGATGACGCTATGAAAACGGCCCAACGTATTAACGGGCCACAAACGGGCCGACTGTAACCACGGGTTGTATTTGGCCCACAAGCAGAAAATGACAGTAACGGGCCGAAAGTAAACGAATGCTGGAAATGAGCCCAAGAATAAATGGGCCCTGAGAAAGCCGAAAGATAACATGGGCTGGAAACGGCCCAACGGAATAATGGGCCATTAATGGGTATAAAGTGATACACTGTTCATTACGGGCCAGTTTTACCACGGGCCGTTAATGGACCAAGGGTTACTAAGGGCCTCATATGGGCCAAAAGACGTCATGGGCCATACATGGGACTGAAGTTAAAACGGGCTGGAATTATATTGGACGGCCCAGATGACGCTCCTGGGCCTAATTCGGATAGGCCGTAAACATGCCCTGGGTTAGCGGGCTGTAAATGGGCTATATGCGAACAGGCCGTTAACAGGCTTGCCGTGGGCCGGCCCGCCACGTTTTGACCAAGTCAAACAGGCCGGCCTTTTCATAGAATGGTCCTCTGTTGGGCCGTGCCACGTGTCGACGTATCATAGGAGCTTTTGGTCCAATGAGTGGATGACATCTGTCCCAACGGTGAGCAGACACGTGTTTCCTCGAGCCAATGATGATTTTACACATGGAAAATCCCCATTGGTCGGGACTGTTAACGGGTTATCGGATCCAAAACCGGACCCGATAGCTTAACGGCGTTGCGTTACGGTGGATGCCACATGTCAGTTACCCTTGACGAAACCACTTCTGTGACACGCGATTTATCGTCATGGAAGTGGACACTTCCGTGATGATAATTTTGGTAATGTCATGGAACACTTCTACGACAGCACAGGTATGACTATCTTGATTCCGTCATAAATTTGTCATGGATGTACATGCATGACAGAAAACGTGACCTACTGTGACAAACACATATCATCACGGAAGTGTATTTTTTTTGTAGTGCAATCTCCTGCACGAGGGCCGTGAGGGTGCGAGGAAGAGCTTGGGGCGCTGGCCATGTTTGAAGATTTTTTGTAGGCACTAGGGTTTCTTCCGCGTGGAATGGGATGGAGAGGCAGTTGGGATCTATTCTCTTATATAGGCGCCTTCTCTGCACAGTCAAGGGGGTATTCGCAAAAATGCCCAGATGGTTCGCATTCGTTGGACACGTGGAAGCCGAGGCGACGGCGACTAGGAATTGACGGACTACAATATTTAAAGAAGCCATACCATCATTCAGGAGGACTCACCTTGCAAGACCGAAGACATTAGGCCGGACACAATCTCGTCCTTGTAGGCAAGTCTGGGGGCTACTGAGGTAGTCATGTATTCATGGGTCCTCAGGCATCCGGGTCGTTGAAGTTGGGCCGTATTGATGGGCCACGTCAAGAAGAAGCAGAAGACCCCCCCCCCTGTGTTCGGTCAGGACTCTTATGTACGTAGAAAGGCAAGTGTAGAGTCCGGATGTATCAGATTACTTCCTCCCCAAGTCACCCTTGTAACCCTAGGTTCCCTCTGGCGTGTATATAAGCCGATGAGTTTAGTCTGTAGAGGGGATCATCATCATCACAATACCCCCATAGGCTAGACTTTAGCGTTTAGCCATTACGATCTCGAGGTAGATCAACTCTTGTACTCATATTCATCCATATATATCTAGCAGGAAGTAGGGTATTACCTCGATCGAGAGGGCCTAAACCTGGGTAAACATCGTGTCCCCAGCCTCCTGTTACCATCGATCATCTAAACGCATAGTTTGGGCCCTCCTACCCGAGATCTGCCGGTTTTTATACCGACAATCGTCCCATCAACTTGCTCGTTCTGTGGCACCTCGTCGTACCACACAAAAATGGTTGCCACCTTGGATCCATGAGTGCTTGACAGGAGTAGTAGGAGGATAACCGAGTTAAGAGCCAAACCGGGGATGGACTCAGAGATTCGACTCTTACGACTAGCACCATAACTGGACAGTACACGGCGGCGCCGAAAACGACTATGAAAGTCAACACATGACGTACTCCTCGGTTTAGACGAGGAGCGAAGACAACCTTGCGCTGAAAACCATATGTCGCCACCCTTGGTTGCACAAGGGATGATAGGTGGAGAATGCGGAACGACACGTTGATACTAGCATGCATGAAGCCTAAAGCTCGGACCTCGGAACATCATCCCCACCAAAGAAATTCTCTAAAATGTCTACACATGTATCTTAGATAGTGATTAATTAGCTCGATCATTAGGCTCGTCCTTAGCTGAAATTGAGTAAAGAGACGCCTAGAGTGCGTATATACTCATGGTGCATCCTTATCCTCATTCAAACTTGATCGCTATTTCACTCTCCTCGGGTCGAATACCTCGTCGGACGCCTTTAAGCTCCGATGAAGGCACCCTGGGGCTGCAGGTAGCTGAAATATCAAAAAGTGCCCAGATGCTCTATGGAGCCACTGATGACTTCCTCGGACCTTATGCCAGTATATGCATCAATTCTAACTTGTGTCATGGGTCAATAAGTGGGTTGCCTGACTCCTCTGTATCTCTACTCCTAATGGAGCAGCTGGTAGTCTTTGTTTCAGGTTTTTTTCGTTCCACCTCGTTTGGTTTTTTTTCAACCGGTTTTTTTTCGTCACACCATCCCCACCCCCACCCCACCCCACTCACCGCACGCAGACAGGTTCCGTTTCCCCCCTTACGTCCCTGATTCATGCATGAATGATAATCAATTTTTTCCAAACGCAATAATGCATGACAATCAATTCTTTCCAAACGCAATCAATTAACTTAAGATAACCAGACACAATCAATTCATTCATGATGGTCATCAATCTCCTTTCCTCTTTCGGTCAAACGGTGATCAATCTCTCCTTCCTTCTCTCCTTCTTTCAATCTTCTTCCTTCTATCACCATGGATTACCAGGTGCCAAAGAATATACGATAGAGAAAATGTGTGCTTCATTCAAACCATGGTAATGTTCTTACAATCAGCTATATTTTTAATTTTGGAAAGAGAGACAACCTCTCCGAATTTTATTTAACTGAAACCATAATATCTTATCAGCTTGTAGACTTTGCAGAATATAAAATGAGGGCTATGATCCAGCCAACTGTTTCTGCGCCACTTACGCACAGTCATGAGTATCAATATTTGCTTTCCTGGTAGCAAAACAAATATCAAAAGACTCAAAAAATGGACTGCTTTGTGATTCCATCTTATCCGCCATAGACTCGCCAAATTTGTCGCCGGATGGGATGTTTCCATTGAGATAAGAGTATACAATACAATAAAACGGAGCGATATCTCGGGCGATTTTCTTGCTCCCGATATTTTTGCATGCGATAATGGTGCTAACCAATCTGTTAACAAATCAGAAGGAAACAATCACGTGTATGTAGGGAAGATAATCGTGGAGATCGCAGGGCAGTTAAGGCCGTGCGTCACATGCATGAAGGATTTCCCGAGTTCAGCGGAAGAGAAGGAAATAAATCTCTAGGCTTCCCTCTCGACCCCATTGACGGCCCTGCATATATCTCTTTCTTCTCTCTCTCTCTGGTCGATCCTTTGTGGGCACGTTCATCAGGTGTGGAAGAGAAGCTGTGTACGGCGACGACCAGATAGCAGCCGGGACGGGCTCACTGGTGTAAAGCACCTCAAGACCGTCCTCCCGGTGACGCTGCGCCACCACCGCCATTGCCTCTGTGCTCCGCTCGTCACGTCCGTCGCACCCGCCGAGGTGAGCTCCTTGCATTCACGTATTAGCAACCGACGGATCAGCTTCTACATACGCTTATGTATGGTAATCGTTGCATGTGTTCCGCTGTTGACTAATGTCTATGTTGTTTTAGATGGATCTGAATGAGATAAATGAAAATGCATGTGCTATTAATTTTGCTGAAATGAAGGAATACATCATGTCCTTCCCTAGCAAAACCAAGTTGGTGTATATCCATGACACAACCTTGACACGTCGAGATTTGGAATGTCTTTTAGAAGATGAGATATGGGTGGAGAGTGAGGTCAGCTAAGATATATAAACCGATGGTCATACTTACACACATCAAGAATGTCTAATTTATTTATTGTTTTTTCTACTATAGGTCATAAATGCATATATTTACTGTCTAAGGCTCCAGGAAAAAATTTGTAAAGCGGGTGCACGTGTATTCTTAGAAAATACATATGATTCTGGAACACTTAAGCGAGATGGTGAAATTCCCATAAGCCTTGAGAGTCATACACGCATCGTTGAAAAGGTGCTGAAGTATCTACAACATGACATGGTTAGACTAATTTTCTACCTATGGTTCTATTATTTATTATGAATTTGTTTACCTAGTCGGGGCAAGGACTTACATAGTTTGTGTCAGTTCTACATTCCAGTCAATATGGACCAAAAGCATTGGTATCTATCTGTGGTCAATATCAAACAACGCGAGATATAGGTACTCGATTCTTTTGGTTCTCGAATGGGCCGAGCTGACCTACAATTTACGGTAAGATTTTATTATATCTATAATTGGAATTCATGCCTTTAGTTTCACCTGTATTATCATACTCTTTTTTCTATTTAACAGCTTCAGGGGCTTGATTCGCATCTAAAGATTGCTTCTAAGATGAATGAGTTTAACCTAGGTTCTTGGCCAGATATTTACGCGTAACTAGATGGACAAGAAAGGAGTATATTCAAGATCCAATTCTCCCGGTGAGTTCTCTACATTCACCACTCATGTGTCCTTTTAGATGTGAGCCCTTGCTTGACAGCGTAATGCACGTGCAGGATGATTAAGACCTACGGAATCAGGTGTTGGTACACTTGCTGTCGTACAAGGACAATGAATGCGTAGAAAACATTCCACAAGTCGTGCGTGATTTGGTGAAGAGAATTGGGATAATTTTTTAGTCGAAGAATCATATGTATTAGTTTTACTACAACATTGTAAAACATCTTTGTTTACTCTATATCAATACGTTATTACAGTTTTTATTCTTTTAATTTGAACATGATGAACATGATGAATGCTATTTTTTCCAAGCTTACTTCAAACATTTCATGTGAAGTGGATAGTTGTATGTTAAATGAAAAGAAATGTGTGCTCTTCCTAAGTTCAATTCAATACAGATGCACGCTACTTAAATTTTGTAATCCAATTAAATGGACAAGTCTATGATTTAAACATGTATTATTGCCCGTGGCAACGCACGGGCATTTTACTATATCAATATGATCTCACACCCCTTTGATTAGGATCGCACATATGACTGACAGGTTAGGATTTATTTTCTCGACTCCTGAATCGACCTAATTTTTATCATTGCAAAATTTCAGTCACTTCCAGGATGACACTTAACTTATCCACCGGAGTAATTCCATGGATTATATATTTCTATTGAGAGTCCATTGCCAGCCTTTAATTCCACCGACACGGTTCAGGGAATAACAGCGTGAGAAAAACTAAGTGCAACCATACAATACAAAATTGTACAGATGGGAGATGCTCCCTCAATTCATCCTTATTGTTTACTATGATAATTCAGCTATACACTTTGGTTTTTCTGAAATGAGTCTGGCATATTCATGCATGGGTATAGACCCATCATTCATTCTATTATTCTACTTATATGTAATGGATATCTTGAAACTATACAATATACTCATGTACAGTAAATTATATTATTTTCAATTTCAATTTGTCATTTCATTACCAAAGTTCATATTCCTACAAAAGAAAAAATAAATCTCACTTAAATATTTTGCAACCAATTCCCGCAGCAACGCGCGGGGTATCATCTAGTAGTTGTTTTGTATACGAATATCTCAACCTACCAAATATTTTTTGATTCAGTGAGATCTCCCTTGGCCTCCAAGGCATGCAATCCTATATAACATCAACATGAAAGCTGCCCCTGGCGTGGCGTATTTTGCCTAAACCTACTCTCGCTGTACTAGTTCACTATGATTTCCTCAAAAAATATGTGGTAGTTTTATTCACTATAGCATGACAAAAAGATTGTCTGGACATACATCTATTTTTCCTAGATTTTCGGATTTTCTATTGACCCAATGCTTTTTTTGGCCTCTTTTTTTCCTCTGCTTTTTATATGTTGAGATTTTGTTTTTCTGGGCCTTTTGATAGGCAGGGCCCAAAAAGTTCCTATAACCAACTAATCGTTGGCTGAAATCTTGCCCCAATTTGATATCGTCTATTGTTTCTGTTTCTATATATCCGGTTCCGTTTCTGCTTTTGGGACGTAGGAGTAGGGAGTACCAGAAGAGACCGCACGCCCCGCGAGTAAAAGAAAGTGGTCGCTGTTTCATCTTCATACTCGTCTGGCCACCGCCGCCTTCTCCGATCAGAGGCCTCAAGGTTCAATCGGC
>LR738713.1:788336102-788347989 GCA_902687465.1 Secale cereale | reverse complement strand
CCCCTCCTGCACTCCGGTTTTACCCGATAACATCTGGAACACTTCCGGTGTCCGAATATAGTCGTCCAATATATCGATCTTTATGTCTCGGACATTCCGAGACACCTCGTCATGTCCGTGATCTCATCCGGGACTCCGAACTACCTTCCGTACACCAAAACCCATAAACTCATAATACCGATCGTCATCGAACGTTAAGCGTGCGGACCCTACGGGTTTGAGAACTATGTAGACATGACCGAGACTCATCTCCGGTCAATAACCAATAGCGGAGCCTAGATGCTCATATTGGTTCCTACATATTCTACGAAGAAATTTATCGGTCAAACCGCATAACAACATACGTTGTTCTCTTTGTCATCGGTATGTTACTTGCCCGAGATTCGATCGTCGGTATCTCAATACCTAGTTCAATCTCGTTACCGGCAAGTCTCTTTACTCGTTCTGTAATACATCATCTCGTGACTAACTCATTAGTCATTTGCTTGCAAGGCTTATTATGATGTGTATTACCGAGAGGGCCCAGAGATACCTCTCTGACACTCAGAGTGAGAAATCATGTTCTTAATCTATGCCAACACCACGAACACCTTCGGAGACACCTGTAGAGCATCTTTATAATCACCTAGTTACATTGTGACGTTTGATATCACACAAGGTGTTCCTCCGGTATTCGGGAGTTGCATAATCTCATAGTCATAGAGGAACATGTATAAGTCATGAAGAAAGCAATAGCAGTAAAACTAAACGATCATAGTGCTAAGCTAACGGATGGGTCATGTCCATCACATCATTCTTCTAATGATGCGATCCCGTTGATCAAATGACAACTCATGTCTATGGCTAGGAAACATAACCATCTTTGATCAATGAGCTAGTCTAGTAGAGGCATACTAGTGACACTCTGTTTTTGTCTATGTATTCACACATGTACTAAGTTTCCGGTTAATGCAATTCTAGCATGAATAATAAACATTTATCATGATATAAGGAAATAAATAATAACTTTATTATTGCCTCTAGGGCATATTTCCTTCAGTCTCCCACTTGCACTAGAGTCAATAATCTAGTTCACATCACCATGTGATTTAGCACCAATAGTTCACATCCTCATGTGATTTAACACTTTATAGTTCACATCGCTATGTGCCCAATACCCAAAAGGTTTACTAGAGTCAATAATCTAGTTCACATCGCCATGTGATTAACACCGAAAGAGTACTAAGGTGTGATCATGTTTTGCTTTGTGAGAGAGGTTTAGTCAATGGGTCTGCCACATTCAGATCTGTATGTATTTTGCAAATTTCTATGTCTACGATGCTCTACACGGAGCTACTCTAGCTAAATGCTCCCACTTTCAATATGTATCCAGATCGAGACTCAGAGTCCTCCAGATCGGTGTTAAAGCTTGTATCGACGTAACTCTTTACGACGAACTCTTTATCACCTCCATAACCGAGAAATATTTCCTTAGTCCTCTAAGGATAATTTTGACCGCTGTCCAGTGGTCTACTCCTAGATAAAAATTGTACTCCCTTGCCAAACTCAGGGCAGGGCATACAATAGGTCTGGTAAACAGCATGGCATACTTTATAGAACCTATGGCTGAGGCATAGGGAATGACTTTCATTCTCTCTCTATCGTCTGCAGTGGTCTGGCATTGAGTCTTACTCAACTTCACACCTTGCAACACAGGCAAGAACTCTTTCTTTGACTGTTCCATTTTGAACTACTTCAAAAAAACTTGTCAAGGTATGTACTCATTGAAAAAACTTATCAAGCGTCTTGATCTATCTCTATAGATCTTTGATGCTCAATATGTAAGCAGCTTCACCGAGGTTTTTGTTTGAAAAACTCCTTTCAAACACTCCTTTATACTTTCCAGAAAAATTTACATTATTTCTGATCGACAATATGTCATTCACATATACTTATCAAAAAATGTTGTAGTGCTCCCACTCACTTTCTTGTAAATACATGCTTCACCGTAAGTCTGTATAAAACCATATGCTTTGATCAACTTATCAAAGCGTATATTCCAACTCCGAGATGCTTGCACCAGTTCATAGATGGATCGCTGGAGTTTGCATATTTTGTTAGCACCTTTAGGATTGACAAAACCTTCGGGTTGCATCATATACAACTCTTCTTTAATAAATCCATTAAAGAATGTAGTTTTGTTATCCATTTGCCAGATTTCATAAAATGCGGCAATTGCTAACATGATTCGGACAGACTTAAGCATCGCTACGAGTGAGAAAATCTCATCGTAGTCAACTCCTTGAACTTGTCGAAAACCTTTCACAACAAGTCGAGCTTTGTAAACAGTAACATTACCGTCAGCGTCGGTCTTCCTCTTGAAGATCCATTTATTTTCGATGGTTTGCCGATCATCGAGCAAGTCAACCAAAGTCCACACTTTGTTCTCATGCATGGATCACATCTCAGATTTCATGGCCTCAAGCCATTTTGCGGAATCTGGGCTCATCATCGCTTCCTCATAGTTCATAGGTTCATCATGGTCTAGTAACATGACTTCCAGAACCGGGTTGCCGTACCACTCTGGCGCGGAACGTACTCTGGTTGATCTACGAAGTTCAGTAGTAACTTGATCCGAAGTTTCATGATCATCATCATTAGCTTCCTCACTAATTGGTGTAGGAATCACTAGAACTACTTTCTATGATGTAATAATTTCCAATTCGGGAGAAGGTACAATTACCTCATCAAGTTCTACTTTCCTCCCACTCACTTCTTTCGAGAGAAACTCCTTCTCTAGAAAGGATCCATTCTTAGCAACGAATATCTTGCCTTCGGATCTGTGATAGAAGGTGTACCCAACAGTTTCCTTTGGCTATCCTATGAAGACACATTTCTCCGACTTGGTTTCGAGCTTATCAGGTTGAAGCTTTTTCACATAAGCATCGCAGCCCCAAACTTTAAGAAACGACAACTTTGGTTTCTTGCCAAACCACGGTTCATAAGGTGTCGTCTCGGCGGATTTAGATGGTGCCCTATTTAACGTGAATCCAGCTGTCTCTAAAGCATAACCCCAAAATGATAGTGGTAAATCGGTAAGAGACATCATAGACTGCACCATATCTAATAAAGTATGGTTACGACGTTTGGACACACCATTACGCTGTGGTGTTCCGAGTGGCTTGAGTTGTGAAACTATTCCACATTGTTTCAAATGAAGATCAAACTCGTAACTCAAATATTCGCCTCCACGATCAGATCATAGAAACTTTATTTTCTTGTTACGATGGTTCTCTACTTCACTCTGAAAATCTTTGAACTTTTCAAATGTTTCAGACTTGTGCTTCATCAAGTAGATATACCCATATCTGCTCAAATCATCAGTGAAGGTCAGAAAATAACGATACCCGCCGCGAGCCTCAACACTCATAGGTCCACATACATCAGTATGTATCATTTCCAACAAATCAGTTGCTCGCTCCATTGTTCCGGAGAACGGAGTTTTAGTCATCTTGCCCATGAGGCATGGTTCGCAAGCACCAAGTGATTCATAATCAAGTGATTCCAAAAGTCCATCACTATGGAGTTTCTTCATGCGCTTTACACCAATATGACCTAAACGGCAGTGCCACAAATAAGTTGCACTATCATTATTAACCTTGCATCTTTTGGCTTCAATATTATGAATATGTGTATCACTACGACCGAGATCCAACAAGAATAGACCACTCTTCAAGGGTGCATGACCATAAAGATATTACTCATATAAATGGAACAACCATTATTCTCATATTTAAATGAATAACCGTCTCGCAATAAACAAGATCCAGATATAATGTTCATGCTTAACGCTGGCACCAAGTAACAATTATTCAGGTCTAAAACTAATTCCGAAGGTAGATGTAGAGGTAGCGTGCCGACGGCGATCACATCGACTTTAGAACCATTTCCCACGCGCATCGTCACCTCGTCCTTAGCCAATCTTCGTTTAATCCGTAGCCCCTGTTTCGAGTTACAAATATTAGCAACCGAACCGGTATAAAATACCCAGGTGCAACTACGAGCATTAGTAAGGTACACATCAATAACATGTATATCACATATACCTTTGTTCACCTTGCCATCCTTCTTGTCCGCCAAATACTTGGGGCAGTTCCGCTTCTAGTGTCCAGTCCCTTTGCGGTAGCAGCACTCAGTTTCAGGCTTTGCTCCAGACTTGGGTTTCTTTGTGGGAGTAGCAACTATCTTGCTATTCTTCTTGAAGTTCCCCTTCTTCCCCTTGACCTTTTTCTTGAAACTAGTGGTTTTGTTAACCATCAACACTTGATGCTCTTTCTTGATTTCTACCTTCGCCGATTTCAGCATCGCGAAGTGCTCGGGAATTACTTTCGTCATCCCTTGCATATTATAGTTCATCACGAAGTTCTACTAACTTGGTGATAGTGACTGGAGAACTTTATCAATTACTATCTTATCTGGAAGATTAACTCCCACTTGATTCAAGCAATTGTAGTACCCGGACAATCTGAGCACATGCTCACTGGTTGAGCTATTCTCCTCCATCTTGTAGGCAAAGTACTGTGAGAGGTCTCATACCTCTCGACATGGGCATGAGTACGAAATACTAATTTCAACTCTTGGAACATCTTATATGCTCCGTGGAGTTCAAAACATTTTTGAAGTCCTGGTTCTAAGCCGTAAAGCATGATGCACTAAACTATTAAGTAGACATCATATTGAGCTTTGCCAAACGTTCATAACGTCTGCATCTGCTCCTGCAATAGGCCTATCACCTAGCAGTGCATCAAGGACATAATTTTTCTATGCAGAAATGAGAAAAATCCTCAGATCACGGAACAAGTCCGCAGCATTGCTACTATCATCTTTCAACTTATATTTCTCTAGGAACATATCAAAAACATAGGGGAGCTATAACGCGAGCTATTGATCTACAACATAATTTGCAAATACTATCAGGACTAAGTTCATGATAAATTAAAGTTCAATTAAAAATATTACTAAAGAACTCCCACTTAGATAGGCATCCCTCTAGTCATCTAAATGATCACGTGATCCAAATCAACTAAACCATGTCCGATCATCACGTGAGATGGAGTAGTTTTCAATGATGAACATCTTATGTTGATCATATCTACTATATGATTCACGCTCGACCTTTCGGTCTTCAGTGTTCCGATGTCATGTATGTACATGCTAGGCTTGTCAAGTTTAACCCGAGTATTCTGCGTATGCAAAACTGGCTTGCATCCGTTGTATGTGAATGTAGAGCTTATCACACCCGATCATCACGTGGTGTCTCAGCACGACGAACTTTCGCAACGGTGCATAGTCAGGGAGAACACTTGTACCTTGAAATTTTGTAAGGGATCATCTTATAATGCTACCGACACACTAAGCAAAATAAGAAGCATAATAAGATAAACATCACATGCAATCAAAATATGTGACATGATATGGCCATCATCATCTTGTGCTTTTGATCTCCATCTCCAGGGCACCGTCATGATCACCATCGTCACCAGCGCGACACCTTGATCTCCATTGTAGCATCATTGTTGTCTCGCCAACTATTGCTTCCACGACTATCGCTACCGCTTAGTGATAAAGTAAAGAAATTACATTGTGATTGTATTTCATACAATAAAGCGACAACCATATGACTCCTGCCAGTTGCAGATAATTTTACAAAACATGATCATCTCATACAATAACGTATAACTCATAACGTCTTGACCATATCACATCACAACACGCCCTGCAAAAACAAGTTAGAGGTCCTCTACTTTGTTGTTGCAAGTTTTACGTGGCTGCTATGGGCTTAGCAAGAACCGTTCTTACCTACGCATACAAAAACCACAATGATTTTTCGTCAAGTATGTGTTGTTTTAACCTTCACAAGGACCGGGCATAGCCACACTTGATTTAGCTAATGTGAGAGAGACCGACACCCGCCAGTCACCTTTAAGCAACGAGTGCTCGTAATGGTGAAACCAACCACGCGTAAGCGTACGCGTAATGTCGGACCGGGCCGCTTCATCTCACAATACCACCGAATCAAAGTATGGCATGCAGATAAGCAGTATGACTATTATTGCCCACAACTCATTGTGTTCTACTCGTGCATATCATCTACGCATAGACCTGGCTCATGATGCCACTGTTGAGGGACGTAGTATTTTAAAATTTTCCTACGATCACGCAAGATCTATCTACTAGATGCATAGAAACGAGAGGGGAGAGTGTGTCTGCGTACCCTCGTAGACCGAAAGCGGAAGCGTCTAGTGACGCGGTTGATGTAGTTGAACGTCTTTGTGATCCAACCGATCAAGCACCGAACGTACGGCACCTCCGCGTTGAGCACACGTTCAGCTTGATGACGTCCCACGAGCTCTTGATCCAGTTGAGCTTCACGGGAGAGTTTCGTCAGCACGATGGCGTGGTGACGAAGATGATGAAGCTACCGGCGCAGGGCTTCGCCTAAGCACTACAACGATATGACCGAGGTGTGTTTCCGTGGAGGGGGGCACGGCACACGGCTAGAACAATGTTTCTTGTGTGTCTTTGGGTCCCCCCTGCCCCCGTATATAAAGAAGCAAGGGGGGAGGTGCGGCTGGCCAAGGGGCGCGCCAAGGGAGTAGGATTCCTACTCCTAGTAGGAATAGGAACCCCTGATACGTCCAAAACGTATCTATAATTTCTGCTTGCTCCATGCCTCTTTTGGGTGATATTGCTATGATATTTATACACTTCCATACACTTTTGATCATATTTGGACTAACCTATTAACTCAGTGCACCCCAGTGCCAGTTTTTGTTTTCGGCTGTTTTTGTATTTCAGGTTTTCACATTACGACAACTGCCAGGAAAAATCCAGAAAAATTATATAAAAAATCAGTGTTTCAGAAGCTACCGTGCGCCCGAAGTACAGCCGGGGGGGCCACCAGGGCTCCAGGCGCCCTGGCGGCGCCCCCCTCGGGCCGCGCCGGGGGGCGCCTGGGCCCCCCGAGGCTCCGCTGATGCCCCCCTTTGGCACATATTTAAAGCGTCTCCCAAAACCCTCGAGACGGGAACTCTTTTTCGCGATCTCATCTCTGTTCTGCCGCCGCCGCCGCTTCCAAGATCGGGAGCACCAGGAGAACTCTTCCCGGCACCCTGCCGGAGGGGAGGATCACCACCGGGAGCCTCTCCACCACCATGGACGCCTCCCGGATGAGTTGTGAGTAGTCTCCCTTGGACCATGAGTCCATGACCAGTAGCTATGTGATGTTCTCCTCCCGTTCTTGTGCTTCACTAATTAGTCCTCGTGAGCTGCCCTACATGATCGAGGCACATATGTAATCCTTATGATGTTGCTATGATGAGTTTGCTGGGATCCGATGGATTATGAGATTATGTTCAGATTGTGCTTGAGTAATATATTTGATTCACCTCTTTTATATTTATGTTCGTAAGTAATTCTTGCATGTTCTCCGTTGTTATTTATTGCTTTGGCCAAGTAATAGGTAGTGACTCCAAGAGGGAACGTTATGCTCGATTGTGGGTTCATGCCCCTCGATGACTAGTTTGAGTGACAGAAACATGAGTCTAGGGGATGTGCTGTTGCCACAAGGGGGAAAACAATGGTGCTTGTGCCCGCGGGTGCAAGGACTGTTTACTTTACGCAAAGTTATTTTAATGCAGTTGTCTGTTGCTTTGAGTTTACACTATGGGTGGGACTCGCAACTTAATACCAGCAAGATGTTCTGGATAGATATCTCAAGGTGGATGATTAGTAGTAGATGCAGATGGATTTCGGTCTACTTACCTCGGCGTACCGCCCATGCTTTGAACCTCAACCTTTCTTGCAATGTAGTCAGCATTGGTTTGCGCACATGGTCCTGTCAATTGCCCAGTTGTAATTTGTTTACCTCACATAGCTGTTTTATCGTCTTTTGGGAGAGAGACATCACTAGTGAACATCATGAGACTCCGATCCATATTACCATCATTGATCACATCCACTTTTTACTTTTCCACTTTTACTTACTATTGCAATTATATCTATCACTACTATCACTTGCGTTTGATCCTTTGTAAACTACAAGGCCGGAGGGATTGACAACCTCTCTGTACTTGTTGGGAGCAAAGTTATTTGTATCTGTGTGCAGGTCCACGTTGATTGCTAATATCTGGCGCCGTTAGCAGTTGACACCTTCGTGTTGAAACTGGGAGTCTCTGGGAAATCGATCCTTGGTATTGCCAAGGGAAAACTTCTGCTACACTACATCTCAAACCTTCCACTTGGGGTAACGAACGAGGGGTGAGAAGCCACCTAGCAAAGCAATTTCTGGCGCCGTTGTCGGGGACTCCACTCTTCGGGATAGGGGAGTTGCACGCTATCTTTTACCTTTGCTTTTAGTCTTGTTAGTTTACCTTTCAGTTTTTGCTTTAGTATCTTTTATCGAAAACCACAAAAAAAATTATTAATTATTTGCTAGTAGTCCTTTCTGTTTAGTCAAGCATGTTAGGATTTGGTGCTTTGAGGGAATCAGAAGTCCTAGATTTCCATCAAAGGGATGGAGAAAATATGAAGAAGGCATGGGACAGAATTTCTGATGCACATAGGAGAATTATGCCTTGGATACCTATAAAAATTGTGCTTAGAAATTTTTACCATGGTCTTTTTAAATGGTGTAAACACTCTCTTGATATTATAGCCGAGGGAGATTTCCTAGAGTGTGATGAAGCTAGAGCTCTTGAAATTATACATGGTCTATCTAGTTGCTTTGTTTATGATCATAACTTTGATACTGTCATAGATAGACTTGCTACTATTGAGAAGAGAATGGATTCTCTAGACTTGATGAAGGTAGAGAAACCCAAACCCGATAAGAAAGACATTTTGGAAATAGACAATGATTGGGATGCCTAGCTTAAAGGCATAAAAGAAAGCGCTTTTGGGAGGCAGCCCAATGAATAAAATTTTAATTTTGCTTTTGTTGTGTCTTGATGTTGTTTACTACAGTAGCATCATCATTGTATCTTTACTTTTCAATTTTGTGCCAAGTATAGCCTCTGATTGCTAGAAAGTTCAAAGGTTGTGAGGTGCTGTCCAGGAAACAGATTCTGTCCTTGGATAGAAAAATTCGTATAAAATCACCAGATCATCTTTTTATTCTGAATTTGTTCGACAGCGTGCTCTATATAATTGTCTTTCGTGCGTCTGTTCTGAGTTTTTTTATTAGAGTTGCAGAAGTGCCCCGAACAAATCATTTACTACCTGCTGTTCTGTTTTTCACAGATTCTGTCCTGTTTTGCCTTTCCTTCATTTTGCAAACTTAGAGCTTGCTTTTTCTTTGCAAAAACCTTTTGGCAATCTTGAGAAACAGTAGAACTTCAAGAATATCCTTATTTCCAGCAAGGTACAATTATTTTATTATGGGTACTAACCTCGCTAATCAGATTATGATGAGTTATGCATGAAGGGAGTTTTCAAGTGTGCGAGGGAAGATGATAAAAAGATTCAGGAGTGTCAAACGCTCAAGCTTGGGGATGCCCCCGTGCACCGCCAAGAAATATTCAAGGAGACTCAAGCGTCTAAGCTTGGGGATGCCCCCGTGCATCCCCTTCTCCATCAACATTATCAGTTCGTCCTTCGTTCCACTATATTTTTATCACTTCATGTGTTATGTGCTATGCTTGGAGCGTCTTGCTTTTTAGTTTTCTTTAGCTTTTCATAATGAGTCGGAATTCAGCTTTCTTTATGTGGGAGAGAAACACGCTCCACTTCTACCTAGAACATAACATAGAATTTTCATGTCTATCTTTGTTGTGTGTGTTCTTTGTCTTTCAATAGCTACGATCATGTTCAGCTCTCAGTTTCATGCTTATCTTTTTAAAGAGCTTTTGTTTAGTTGGTTGCTTGAACTCTCTTTAGTTATCATGCTTATCTTATTAAGAGAGTTTTCTTCCGTTGCATTGGTTGATATGTCTATGATAAAGATGCTACGTGCATAATGGCGCTTAGTAGTTCATGTTTTCTTATGGTTAGTCTCAAATAGCTGGGGGGTTCCCAATGTGTTATTGGAGTACCAACATGATTTGTTTGCCTATGATGTGGTATGGTTTAGTAATATCTTCCTTCGAGAATTTATTTTGATTGACTTGGCGTATGCTCACGCATATTTAAGACTGTAAAGAAAGTCTGTCAAGCCTTGATGATCTTTTGTTTCTGAGTAGCGATATAACTTCCATGCTTGATTCAATGTTGCTTTGTCGCTCTGCATGATTATGACCGTCATTGCTCTCTTAGTTGGTCGCTCCCAGTCTTTTGCTAACCTTCGCCTGTACTAAGCGGACTGACTGCTTGTGCATCCACATCCTTTTAAACCAGTTATGCCATATGAGTCCACCATACCTTCCTACATGGTATTTACCTGCCATTCCTAACGGAGACTTGCATGTGCCATCTCGAAATTATTCAAAAGAAAAAAAAAACATTCTTATTTTGTGCCTCTGTTGTAAGTTCATGAGGAAGTAGTAGTTAATTCATAATCTTTTTAAGTTGGACAAGCTTCACCCCGGGATTGCATGTATAATGTGCAAACCCATAATACGAGAAGGAACTGGCATTGAGTGCGCCCGGCTCAAAAAGATAATATAACAAACAAACCCTCCTTCACGCTTTGTTCATGAGAAATCAGAAAACTTTGGCAGTGATAAACAAAGGAGATTAAGAGGATGTGATCGTCCTCATTCGGGAGCCGTTCCTCGAAACTTGTCCATCTCAAGAAGTGATTGAGTTATCTGCTAGCATTCGTTAACGAAACATGCATGATCTAAAAACATTATTATTACCTCTGTTTTAAAGCCAAGAGCTCTGGTACATGTTTTGTCTTTGTTTCCGACTACGGGTTTTCAACCTTGCCAACAAAAGCCACGGTTCGAGAGTCTCCACCTTCTTTTAAAGCACCAACTACTGAGAGCATGATTGTCATTTTGAGTGTAATGTGCATTGTCCCAAAGTAGCATTGTCTTTTGCATGATTGTGATATCGTTTATTTTGAAATCATTGTATCTAGTCATCACTTAAACCTTGAAGGTGCCCCTGCATTTATGTTTTGCTTCACTAAAGGGGGCAAGCTAGATATCACTTTATCATATTTGCACATCATGTTCATTACAAATCTATTTGATATTTCAGTATCATACTGTAAAACTTTCAGTTCTTTGTGATTTTCTCATGAGGCAACTTAATTACTACGGATTCATTATCTCAGTAAGCTTTTGTCATATGACTATGAAAAAGTCCTATATGGTTAATAGCATGTCACCACAGAAATTATTCTTGTTATCATTTACCTACTCGAGGACGAGCAGGAATTAAGCTTGGGGATGTTGATACGTCCAAAACGTATCTATAATTTCTGCTTGCTCCATGCCTCTTTTGGGTGATATTGCTATGATATTTATACACTTCCATACACTTTTGATCATATTTGGACTAACCTATTAACTCAGTGCACCCCAGTGCCAGTTTCTGTTTTCGGCTGTTTTTGTATTTCAGGTTTTCACATTACGAGAACTGCCAGGAAAAATCCAAAAAAATTATATAAAAAATCAGCGTTCCAGAAGCTACCGTGCGCCCGAAGTACAGCCGGGGGGGCACCAGGGCTCCAGGCGCCCTGGCGGCGCCCCCCCCCCCCCCCGGGCGCGCCGGGGGGGGCGCCTGGGCCCCCCGAGGCTCCGCTGATGCCCCCCTTTGGCACATATTTAAAGCGTCTCCCGAAACCCTCGAGACGGGAACTCTTTTTCGCGATCTCATCTCTGTTCCGCCGCCGCCGCCGCTTCCAAGATCGGGAGCACCAGGAGAACTCTTCCCGGCACCCTGCCGGAGGGGAGGATCACCA
>LR738713.1:788293857-788336092 GCA_902687465.1 Secale cereale | reverse complement strand
CGGGAGCCTCTCCACCACCATGGACGCCTCCCGGATGAGTTGTGAGTAGTCTCCCTTGGACCATGAGTCCATGACCAGTAGCTATGTGATGTTCTCCTCCCGTTCTTGTGCTTCACTGATTAGTCCTCGTGAGCTGCCCTACATGATCGAGGCACATATGTAATCCTTATGCTGTTGCTATGATGAGTTTGCTGGGATCCGATGGATTATGAGATTATGTTCAGATTGTGATTGAGTAATATATTTGATCTACCTCTTTTATATTTATGTTCGTAAGTAATTCTTGCATGTTCTCCGTTGTTATTTATTGCTTTGGCCAAGTAGTAGGTAGTGACTCCAAGAGGGAACGTTATGCTTGATTGTGGGTTCATGCCCCTCGATGACTAGCTTGAGTGACAGAAACATGAGTCTAGGGGATGTGCTGTTGCCACAAGGGGGAAAACGACGGTGCTTGTGCCCGCGGGTGCAAGGATTGTTTACTTTACGCAAAGTTGTTTTAATGCAGTTGTCTGTTGCATTGAGTTTACACTATGGGTGGGACTCGCAACTTAATACCAGCGAGATGTTCTGGATAGATATCTCAAGGTGGATGATTAGTAGTAGATATTGATGGATTTCGTTCTACTTAATTTGGCGTACCGCCCATGCTTTGAACCTCAACCTTTCTTGCAATGTAGTCAGCATTGGTTTGCGCACATGGTCCTGTCAATTGCCCAGCTGTAATTTGTTTACCTCACATAGCTGTTTTATCGTCTTTTGGGAGAGAGACATCACTAGTGAACATCATGAGACTCCGGTCCATATTACCATCATTGATCACATCCACTATTTACTTTTCCGCTTTTACTTACTATTGCAATTATATCTATCACTATTATCACTTGCGTTTGATCCTTTGTAAACTACAAGGCCGGAGGGATTGACAACCTCTCTGTACACATTGGGAGCAAAGTTATTTGTATCTGTGTGCAGGTCCACGTTGATTGCTAATATCTGGCGCCGTTAGCAGTTGACACCTTCTTGTTGAAACTGGGAGTCTCTGGGAAATCGATCCTTGGTATTGCCAAGGGAAAACTTCTGCTACACTGCATCTCAAACCTTCCACTTGGGGTAACCAACGAGGGGTGAGAAGCCACCTAGCAACCCCCCCCCTTCCTATTCCTACTAGGAGTAGGAAAGGAAGGGGAGAGGAGAAGGAAAGGAGAGGGGGCACCTTCCCCCCTTTTCCTAGTCCAACTAGGAACCCTAGGGGGGTGTGGCCAGCCCTATGGGCTACCCCTCTCTTTCCCTCATTAGCCCACTATGGCACATACTCCCTCGGGGGGGTTCCGGTAACCCCCTCCGGCACTCCGGTTTTACCCGATAACATCCGGAACACTTCCGGTGTCCGAATATAGTCGTCCAATATATCAATCTTTATGTCTCGGACATTCCGAGACACCTCGTCATGTCTGTGATCTCATCCGGGACTCCAAACTACCTTCGGTACATCAAAACCCATAAACTCATAATACTGATCGTCATCGAACGTTAAGCGTGCGGACCCTACTTGTTCGAGAACTATGTAGACATGACCGAGACTCATCTCCGGTCAATAACCAATAGCGGAGCCTGGATGCTCATATTGGTTCCTACATATTCTACGAAGATCTTTATCGGTCAAACCGCATAACAACATACGTTGTTCCCTTTGTCATCGGTATGTTACTTTCCCGAGATTCGATCGTCGGTATCTCAATACCTAGTTCAATATCGTTACCGACAAGTCTCTTTACTCGTTCTGTAATACATCATCTCGTAACTAACTCATTAGTCATTTGCTTGCAAGGCTTATTATGATGTGTATTACCGAGAGGGCCCAGAGACATTGTTGGGGAACGTAGCAGAATTCAAAAAAATTCTACGCTTTCACCAAGATCCAACTAAGGAGACATCTAGGAACGAGCAAATAAGAGTGCATCTACATACCGTTATGGAGATTGCGAGTGGAAGCTTTCGAAGAAGCGTGGATGAAGTAGTCGTACTCTTCGCGTTCTTCGTCACCGATGATCTAGCGCCGAACGGACGGCACCTCCGCGTTCAACACACGTCCGGTACAGCAACGTCACCTCCTTCTTGATCCAGCAAGGGGGGAGGAGAGGTCGTCGGAGATCCAGCAGCACAACGGCGTGGTGGTGGATGCAGTGGAGATTTCTGCAGGGCTTCGCCGGGCGCCCTACGTTAAGGAGACGGAGGTGTGACAGGAGGGGGAGAGGCGGCAGGGCAAGGGTGCGGCTGCCCTCTCCCCCCCCCCCACATATATATAGGGGGCCAGGGGGTGCGCCGGCCCTGCAGATGGCATCTGCAGGGTGGGGCGGCGGCTAGGGGGAATCCTTGCCCCCCAAGGCAAGGTGGCGCCCCCTCCCCCCTAGGATTTCAACCCTAGGCACATGGGGAGGAGGGCCCATGTGGTGCGCCAGCCCATTAGGGCTGGCCACTTCCCCTTTGCGGCCTAGGGGCCCCACCGGGATGGGTGGCCCCACCCGGTGGTCCCGGGACACTCCCGATGACCCCCGGAGATCACCCGATGGCCGAAACTGGACTTCCTATATATCATTCTTTACCTCCGGACCATTCCAGAACTCCTCGTGATGTCCGGGATCTCATCCGGGACTCTGAACAACTTTCGGGTTTCCACGTGCATGTATCTCTACGACCCTAGCGTTACCGAACCTTAAGTGTGTAGACCCTACGGGTTCGGGAGACACGTAGACATGACCGAGACCACTCTCCGGTCAATAACCAACAGCGGGATCTGGATACCCATGTTGGTTCCCACGTGTTCCTCGATGATCTTCATCGGATGAACCACCGTGTCAAAGATTCACTCAATCCCGTATGTTATTCCCTTTGTCCATCGGTATGGTACTTGCCCGAGATTCGATCATCGGTATTCCCGATACCTTGTTCAATCTCGTCATGGCAAGTCTCTTTACTCGATCCGTAATCCATCATCCCGTGACTAACTACTTAGTCACATTGAGCTCATTATGATGATGTCTTACCGAGTGGGCCCAGAGGTACCTCTCCGTCATACGGAATGACAACATCCCAGTCTCGGTTCGTACCAACTCAACAGACACTTTCGGAGATACCCGATGCATACCTTTATAGCCACCCAGTTACGTTGTGACGTTTGGCACACCCAAAGCATTCCTACGGCATCCGGGAGTTGTACAACCTCATGGTCTAAGGAATAAATACTTGACACCGAAAAGCTTATGCATTACGAACTAAACGATCTCGTGCTATGCTCAGGATTGGGTCTTGTCCATCACATCATTCTCCTAATGATGTGATCTCGTTATCACTGACATCCTATGTCCATGGTGAGGAAACCGTGACCATCTGTTGATCAACGAGCTGGCAACTAGAGGCCTACCAGGGACTCATTGTGGTCTATATATTCACACATGTATCGCTGTTTCCGCACAATACAATTCAAGCATGAATAAGAGACAATTATCATGAACAAGGAAATATAATAATAATACTTTTATTATTGCCTCTAGGGCATATTTCCAACAGTCTCCCACTTGCACTAGAGTCAATAATCTAGTTACATTGTGATGAATCGAACACCCATAGAGTTCTGGTGTTGATCATGTTTTGCCCGTGAAAGAGGTTTAGTCAATGGGTCTGCGACATTCAAATCCGTATGCACTTTACAAATATCTATATCTCCATCCTGAACATAATTCCGGATGGAGTTGAAACGGCGCTTGATGTGCTTGGTCTTCTTGTGAAACCTGGGCTCCTTGGTAATGGAAATAGCTCCAGTGTTGTCACAGAAGAGTGTCATCGGGCTTGACGCGCTTGGTATGACACCTAGGTCGGTGATGAACTCCTTCATCCAGACTCCTTCCGCGCTGCTTCGGAAGCAGCTATGTACTCCGCTTCACATGTAGATGCTGCCACGACGCTTTGCTTGCAACTGCACCAGCTGACTGCCCCTCCGTTCAAAATATACACGTATCCGGTTTGTGACTTAGAGTCATCCAGATCTGTGTCGAAGCTAGCATCGACGTAACCCTTTACGACGAGCTCTTTGTCACCTCCATAAACGAGAAACATATCCTTAGTCCTTTTTAGGTACTTCAGGATGTTCTTGACCGCTGTCCAGTGTTCCGAACCGGGATCACTTTGGTACCTCCCTACCAAACTTATGGCAAAGTTCACATCAGGTCTGGTAGACAGCATGGCATACATGATAGAACCTATGGCCGAGGCATAGGGAATGACACTCATCTTTTCTCTATCTTCTGCCATGGTCGGCGACTGAGCCTTGCTCAATCTCATACCTTGCAAAACAGGCAAGAACCCTTTCTTGGACTGATCCATATTGAACTTCTTCAATATTTTGTCAAGGTATGTACTTTGTGAAAGACCAATGAGGCGTCTTGATCTATCTCTATAGATTTTGATGCCTAATATGTAAGCAGTTTCTCCAAGGTCCTTCATTGAAAAACTTTTATTCAAGTAGGCCTTTACATTTTCCAAGAGTTCTATATCATTTCCCATCAGCAATATGTCATCCACATATAATATGAGAAATGCCACAGAGCTCCCACTCACTTTCTTGTAAATACAGGCTTCTCCATAAGTCTGTATAAAGCCAAACGCTTTGACCACATCATTAAAGCGAATATTCCAACTCCGAGATGCTTGCACCAGCCCGTAAATCGAGCGCTGGAGCTTGCATACCTTGTTAGCGTTCTCTAGATCGACAAAACCTTCCGGTTGCATCATATACAACTCTTCCTTGAGGAAGCCGTTAAGGAATGCTGTTTTGACGTCCATTTGCCATATCTCATAATCATAGAATGCGGCAATAGCTAACATGATTCTGACTGACTTCAGCATCGCTACGGGAGAGAAAGTCTCATCGTAGTCAATCCCTTGAACTTGTCGATAACCCTTAGCGACAAGTCGAGCCTTATAGATGGTCACATTACCATTCGCGTCTGTCTTCTTCTTAAATATCCATTTATTTTCTATGGCGTGCCTATCATCAGGCAAGTCCACCAAAGTCCATACTTTGTTTTCATACATGGATTCTATCTCGGATTTCATGGCTCCAAGCCATTTATTGGAATCCGGGCCCGCCATTGCTTCTTCATAGTTCGAAGGTTCACCGTTGTCTAACAACATGATTTCCAGGACAGGGTTGCCATACCACTCTGGTGCGGAACGTGCCCTTGTGGACCTTCGAAGTTCAGTAGTAACTTGATCTGTTTCTTCATGATCATCATCATTAACTTCCTCCCTTGTCGGTGCAGGCACCTCAGGAACAATTTCCTGCGCTGCGCTACTTTCCGGTCCAGGAGGGGTGACTGTCACCTCATCAAGTTCTACTTTCCTCCCACTCACTTCTTTCGAGAGAAACTCTTTCTCCAGAAAGCATCCATTCTTGGCAACAAAGACTTTGCCTTCGGATCTGTGGTAGAAGGTGTACCCAATCGTTTCCTTTGGGTATCCTATGAAGACGCATTTTTCCGATTTGGGTTCGAGCTTTTCAGGTTGAAGTTTCTTGACATAAGCATCGCAACCCCAAACTTTTAGAAACGACAGCTTCGGTTTCTTGCCAAACCAAAGTTCATACGGAGTCGTCTCAACGGATTTCGACGGAGCCCTATTTAAAGTGAATGCGGCAGTCTCTAAAGCATAACCCCAAAAAGATAGCGGTAAATCGGTGAGGGACATCATAGATCGCACCATGTCCAACAGAGTACGATTTCGACGTTCGGACACACCGTTACGTTGAGGTGTTCCGGGCGGTGTCAATTGTGAAACAATTCCACAGTTCCTCAGGTGTGTGCCAAATTCATGACTTAAATATTCACCCCCACGATCCGATCGCAAGAACTTTATTTTTCTGTCACGTTGATTCTCAACCTCATTCTGAAATTCCTTGAACTTTTCAAAGGTCTCAGACTTGTGTTTCATCAAATAGATATACCCATATCTACTCAAGTCATCTGTGAGGGTGAGAACATAACGATAGCCTCCGCGAGCCTCAACACTCATTGGACCGCACACATCGGTATGTATGATTTCCAACAAGTTGGTTGCTCGCTCCATTGTTCCGAAGAACGGAGTCTTGGTCATCTTGCCCAAGAGGCATGGTTCGCACGTGTCAAATGATTCATAATCAAGAGACTCTAGAAGTCCATCTGAATAGAGATTCTTCATACGTTTGACACCAATATGACCAAGGCGGCAATGCCACAAGTATGTGGGACTATCATTATCAACTTTACATCTTTTGGCATCTACACTATGAATATGCGTATCATCACGTTCGAGATTCATCAAAAATAAACCATTGACCAACGGGGCATGACCATAAGACATATCTCTCAAATAAATAGAACAACCATTATTCTCCGATTTGAAAGAGTAGCCATCTCGCATAAGACGAGATCCAGATACAATGTTCATGCTCAAAGCTGGTACTAAATAACAATTATTAAGGTTTAAAACTAATCCCGAGGGTAGATGTAGAGGCAGCGTGCCGACGGCGATCACATCGACCTTGGAGCCATTCCCGACGCGCATCGTCACCTCATCCTTCGCCAGTCTCCGTTTATTCCGCAGCTCCTGTTTTGAGTTACAAATGTGAGCAACCGCACCGGTATCAAATACCCAGGAGCTACTACGAGTGCTGGTAAGGTACACATCAATAACATGTATATCATATATACCTTGGACGTTGCCGGCCTTCTTGTCTGCTAAGTATTTGGGGCAGTTCTGCTTCCAGTGACCCGTTCCCTTGCAATAAAAGCACTCTGTCTCAGGCTTGGGTCCATAGTTTGGCTTCTTCCCGGTAACAGGCTTACCGGGCGCGGCAACTCCCTTGCCGTCCTTCTTGAAGTTCTTCTTACCCTTGCCTTTCTTGAACTTAGTGGTTTTATTGACCATCAACACTTGATGTTCTTTCTTGATGTCCACCTCTGCTGATTTCAGCATCGAATACACCTCGGGAATGGACTTCTCCATCCCCTGCATATTGAAGTTCAACACGAAGCTCTTGAAGCTTGGTGGGAGCGACTGGAGGATTCTGTCAACGACCGCTTCATCTGGGAGATTCATTCCCAGCTGAGACAAGCGGTTGTGCAATCCAGAAATCTTGAGGATGTGCTCACTGACAGAACTGTTTTCCTCCATCTTACAGCTGTAGAATGCGTCGGAGACATCATATCTCTCGACTCGGGCATGACCTTGGAAAACCATTTTCAGCTCTTCGAACATCTCATATGCTCCGTGGTGCTCAAAACGTTTTTGGAGCCCCGACTCTAAGCTGTAAAGCATGCCGCACTGAACCACGGAGTAATCATCACTACACGACTGCCAGACGTTCAAAATTTCTTGGGCCGCATCGGGAGCAGGTGCATCACCTAGCGGTGCTTCAAGGACATATGATCTCTTGGCAGCTATGAGGATAATCCTCAGGTTACGAACCCAATCCGTATAGTTGCTACCATCGTCTTTCAGCTTGGTTTTCTCTAGGAACGCGTTGAAGTTGAGGGAAACTGGAGCATGGGCCATTTGATCTACAAGAGATATTGTAAAGAATTTAGACTAAGTTCATGATAATTGAGTTCATCTTAATCAAATTTTAATGAACTCCCACTCAGAATGACATCTCTCTAGTCATCTAAGTGATACACAATCCGAATCGACTAGCCCGTGTCCGATCATCACGTGAGACGGACTAGTCATCAACGGTGAACATCTACATGTTGATCGTATCTTCTATACGACTCGTGTTCGACCTTTCGGTCTTCCGTGTTCCGAGGCCATGTCTGTACATGCTAGGCTCGTCAAGTGAACCCTAAGTGTATCGCGTGTGTAAATCTGGCTTACACCCGTTGTATGCGAACGTTAGAACCTATCACACGCGATCATCACGTGGTGCTTCGGAGCAACGGACTTTAGCAACGGTGCACAGTTAGGGGGAACACAATTCTTGAAATTGTTAGTGAGAGATCATCTTATTTACTACCGTCGTTCTAAGTAAACAAGATGCATAAACATGATAAACATCACATGCAATCAATTAAAGTGACATGATATGGCCAATATCATCTTGCTCCTTGGATCTCCATCTTCGGGGCACCATGATCATCTTGTCACCGGATCGACACCATGATCTTCATCATCATGATCTTCCTCATCGTGTCTTGAAGAAGTCGTCACGCCAACTATTACTTCTACTACTATAGCTAACGTTTAGCAATGAAGTAAAGTAATTACATGGCGTTATTCAGTGACACGCAGGTCATACAATAATTAAGACAACTCCTATGGCTCCTGCCGGTTGTCAAGTTCATCGACATGCAAGTCATGATTCCCTATTACAAGAACATGATCAATCTCATACATCACATATATCATTCATCACATCTTCGTTTTGGCCATACCACGTCACATAGCACATGCTGCAAAAACAAGTTAGACGTCCTCTAATTGTTGTTGCAAGTTTTTACGTGGCTTCTATAGGTTTTCTAGCAAGAACGTTTCTTACCTACGCCAAAACCACAACGTGATTTGTCAATTTCTATTTACCCTTCATAAGGACCTTATTCATCGAATCCGATCCGACTAAAGTAGGAGAGACAGACACCCGCCAGCCACCTTATGCATCTAGTGCATGTCTGTCGGTGGAACCAGTCTCACGTAAGCGTACGTGTAAAGTCAGTCCGGGCCGCTTCATCCCACAATACCGCCGAATCAAGATTGACTAGTAACGGTAAGAAAGTTGAACAAACTCAAACGCCCACAATTGCTTTGTGTTCTACTCGTGCAAGATGCTACGCATAAAACCTAGCTCAGATGCCACTGTTGGGGAACGTAGCAGAATTCAAAAAAATTCTACGCTTTCACCAAGATCCAACTAAGGAGACATTTAGCAACGAGCAAATAAGAGTGCATCTACATACCGTTATGGAGATTGCGAGAGGAAGCTTTTGAAGAAGCGTGGATGAAGTAGTCGTACTCTTCGCGTTCTTCGTCACCGATGATCTAGCGCCGAACGGACGGCACTTCCGCGTTCAACACACGTCCGGTAGAGCAACGTCACCTCCTTCTTGATCCAGCAAGGGGGGAGGAGAGGTCGTCGGAGATCCAGCAGCACAACGGCGTGGTGGTGGATGCAGTGGAGATTTCTGCAGGGCTTCGCCGGGCGCCCTGCGTTAAGGAGACAGAGGTGTGACGGGAGGGGGAGAGGCGCCAGGGCAAGGGTGCGGCTGTCCTCTCCCCCCCCCCCACATATATATAGGGGGCCAGGGGGGTGCGCCGGCCCTGCAGATGGCATCTGCAGGGTGGGGCGGCGGCCAAGGGGAATCCTTGCCCCCCAAGGCAAGGTGGCGCCCCCTCCCCCCTAGGGTTTCAACCCTAGGCGCATGGGGAGGAGGGCCCATGTGGTGCGCCAGCCCATTAGGGCTGGCCACTTCCCCTTTGCGGCCTAGGGGCCCCACCGGGATGGGTGGCCCCACCCGGTGGACCCCCGGGACCCCTCCGGTGGTCCCGGGACACTCCCGGTGACCCCCGGAGATCACCCGATGGCCGAAACTGGACTTCCTATATATCATTCTTTACCTCCGTACCATTCCGGAACTCCTTGTGACGTCCGGGATCTCATCCGGGACTCCGAACAACTTTCGGGTTTCCACATGCATGTATCTCTACGACCCTAGCATTACCGAACCTTAAGTGTGTAGACCCTACGGGTTCGGGAGACACGTAGACATGACCGAGACCACTCTCCGGTCAATAACCAACATCGGGATCTGGATACCCATGTTGGTTCCCACGTGTTCCTCGATGATCTTCATCGGATGAACCACCGTGTCAAGGTTTCACTCAATCCCGTATGTTATTCCCTTTGTCCATCGGTACGGTACTTGCCCGAGATTCGATCGTCGGTATTCCCGATACCTTGTTCAATGTCGTCATGGCAAGTCTCTTTACTTTATTCGTAATCCATCATCCCATGACTAACTACTTAGTCACATTGAGCTCATTATGATGATGTCTTACTGAGTGGGCCCAGAGGTACCTCTCCGTCATACGGAGTGACAACATCCCAGTCTCGGTTCGTACCAACTCAACAGACACTTTCGGAGATACCCGGTGCGTACCTTTATAGCCACCCAGTTACGTTGTGACGTTTGGCACACCCAAAGCATTCCTACGGTATCTGGGAGTTGTACAACCACATGGTCTAAGGAATAAATACTTGACACCGAAAAGCTTATGCGTTACAAACTAAACGATCTCGTGCTATGCTCAGGATTGGGTCTTGTCCATCACATCATTCTCCTAATGATGTGATCCCGTTATCACTGACATCCTATGTCCATGGTCAGGAAACCGTGATAATCTGTTGATCAACGAGCTGGCAACTAGAGGCCTACCAGGGACTCATTGTGGTCTATATATTCACACATGTATCGCTGTTTCCGCACAATACAATTCAAGCATGAATAACAGACAATTATCATGAACAAGGAAATATAATAATAATACTTTTATTATTGCCTCTAGGGCATATTTCCAACAGACATCTCTCCGACACTCGGAGTGAAAAATCCTATTCTTGATCTATGCCAACACCACGAACACCTTCAGAGACACCTATAGAGCATCTTTATAATCACCCAGTTACGTTTTGACGTTTGATAGCACGCAAGGTGTTCCTCCGGTATTCGGGAGTTGCATAATCTCATAGTCATAGGAACATGTATAAGTCATGAAGAAAGCAATAGCAGTAAAACTAAACGATCATAGTGCTAAGCTAACGGATGGGTCTTGTCCATCACATCATTCTTCTAATGATGTGATCTCGTTGATCAAATGACAACTCATGTCTATGGCTAGGAAACATAACCATCTTTGATCAATGAGCTAGTCTAGTAGAGGCATACTAGGGACACTCTGTTTTTGTCTATGTATTCACACATGTACTAAGTTTCCGGTTAATACAATTCTAGCATGAATAATAAACATTTATCATTATATAAGGAAATAAATAATAACTTTATTATTGCCTCTAGGGCATATTTCCTTCAAGACCACTGTCGAGGACCCCAAATAGTTACCATTCTCATATCTACAAAGTGTTGCCACTGCTCCACCACGCATATTTGCCAACGCTCCATCAACATTAATTTTGACAGTGCCGGACCCAGGTGCAAGCGAGCGTTGCGGCCGAACCATCGCTATTCTTGGTCTGGCCACCACTGGTTCCCTTTGGAGCTGATGCAAGTCTTCTAGGAAGTTGTTCACAAAAGACAAGGTTTGCTGCGGCGATTGAAAGATCAATTCGTACACTGCTTTCTGCCGTGCATACCAAACAGCCCATAATGTGACGACCATCATTGTGAACTTGGAGTGATCAAGCTTGCTATATAATTCAAACAACCACCTTTTTGCACTTGGTTCTTCCAGTTCTGACATCGCTTGCACCACGTCCGCGTCTGATAGAGCCCACATGCACCTCGACATGGTGTAGGAGATCAACGCATGACGCCACGAGTCTTGGCACCCACACAGAGGTCATGTGTTTTGGTTTGCCATATTTCTGTGATGCAGCACATCCGTCGTAGGCAGAAAACGACGTGCTAATCTCCATTTGAAAACTTTGATCTTCGAAGGTATTGATATTTTCCATAGAGTCGTCCAGTCCCTTTGTTCCTCCAGTCCCGAAGACGATCCCATTCTACCCTCTAGCCACTCTTCTCGCTGCAGTTTGGTGCTAACCAAGTATCTGTAAGCTGGGCTGACCGTGAACTTCCCTTTTCTGTCTGGATACCATGCCCAGAAGTCATCAATGTTGCGCGTGCAGACTGGGATCTTCAAAATAGCATCCACATCAAAGTGTATGAACACCGACCGGACCAACCCTTCGTTCCATGATCCGATGGCTGGTTGTAGCAGCTCCGCCATCGTTGTTGGAGGATTTTGCACAAGCGAAGTGATGGGCCGTTGTGTATGTTCTTTTGGTATCCAATTATCCGTCCAGATATTTGTCGTCTGACCATTCCCGATCCTCCTGATGATACCTTGCTTCATTACATCTCTTCCCTCGAGTAGTCCTCGCCAAATCTGAGAGGGACGAGTTCCCAGTTGAGCATCTAGCAATGAGGAATCGGGGAAATAACTTGCCTTGAGTAGTTTGGCACTCAACGTGGACGGTTCATTAAAGAGTCTCCAAGCTTGCCGGGCGAGCAAAGCTAGATTAAAGAGCTCCAAGTCCCTTAAACCCAGTCCTCCCAAGTGTTTTGTCTCGTCATTACATCCCAGGAGACCCAAGCCGGCTTCCTTTCTACCTGTTTGCAGCCCCACCAAAACTTCCGGATAATAGACTTTATGTGATCACATAAACCTCTTGGTAGTTTAAAACATGACATAGAGTATACTATGATGGCCTGGTCTACGGATTTAATGAGAACCACTTTCCCACGTGCTGATAAACATTTTCTCATCCAACCTTTAACCTTGTCCCACACGCGATCACTTAAATACTTGAAAGTACCGTTCTTGGAATGCCCCACATCTGTTGGCATCTCTAAGTATCTGTCGCTCAATGATTCATTAGGGACATGTAGGTAGCCCTTTACTGCATCTCGCACTATATCAGGGGTCCCTTTACTGAAGAAGATGATTGATTTGTCCCTGTTTATTCTCTGGCCCGATGCCATACAATATGACTCCAATAGGTTTGATATATCCTCCGCTCCATTAACACTTGCCCTGAAAAACAGCAGGCTATCATCCGCGAATAAAAGGTGGTTCACCGGCGGAGCCGATGGTGTCACCTTAATGCCGCCGAGCTGGGATGACTGATTTTGTGATTTTAGTAGGCACGAAAGGCCCTCCGCTGCGAACAACAAAGGTAAGGAGAGATGGGATCTCCCTGTCGAATGCCACATGTAGGTTTGAATTCTTCCAACTTATGTCCATTAAACATTACTGAGAACGAGACAGTCCTCACCATATTCATAATGACAGCGACCCAGGGTGCAGCAAAACCTAGCTTCTCCATTATCGCTCTGAGATATTCCCACTCAACTCTAACATACACCTTCATCATGTCAAGCTTGAGTGCACAATACATGTTGCTTTTGGCCATATTTCTCTTCATAAAATGAAGGCACTCATAAGCTGAAATAATATTGTCCGTGATCAGCCTTCCTGGGATGAAAGCCGATTTCTCCTTAGAGATGATATTAGGCAGAATGATCTTAAGGCGGTTTGCTAGCACTTTCGAGGCAATCTTGTAAAACACATTACATAAACTGATAGCGCGAAATTGTGACAGTAAAGTGGGGTTAGATACCTTAGGCGTCAACACTAGGAGTGTATCATTAACGCAAGATGGGCTCTCCTCCCCTCGAACGATGCCCAGAACAGCCCGAGTGACCGCTTCCCCACATACATCCCAGTGCCTCTGAAAGAAGTGAGCCGGAAAACCGTCAGGCCCCGGTGCTTTGGTAGGAAACATCTGGAATAAAGTTGTTTTCACTTCCTTTTTCTCGTATGGCGCCAATAGTATATCGTTCATGTCCGGTGTCACCTTTTGCCAGGACATGTTCAAGTACTTCTGCAACTCCATGTACACCTTCAGAAGTATAAAGGTTTCTGTAAAAATCGAGTGCAAGTTGTTGCATCTCTGACATGTCGTCTGTAAGCTTGTCGTTCGCCCTTTGCAACGCCTTGATCAGGTTCTTCCTCCACCTCATTGATGCTTGCATATGGAAAAAATGAGTGTTGCAATCTCCGGCAAACAACCAATCAATATGTGATTGCTGCCTCCACATAAGCTCTTCCCGCAAGTAAAGTTTGATGAGTCTATCATTTATCTTTATTTCTACATGAGATGGGCCAGCCCTTGCTGGCTCGTTTCGCAATCTATCAAGTTCCTTCTTGAGCTTGCGGATCTCTCCGCGAACACTACCAAAAGAAGCCGTAGCCCAAGCTCCCAGATTGTTTGCCAGATCATTCAGTTTGGCTCGAACCTCGGTCGCCATTAGCTGTCCTCCCGACTCACATGCAGTTTGAATGGTGGGTTTCAACTCCACATGGGTGTCCCACATTACCACGTATTGAAATCTCTTATCAGCCTTTCCTCCTGGAACTCGAGGTGCAAGGTGTACAAGAATCAGTGAGTGGTCGGACGTTGCTGCAGTAGATGCTCAACAGCCGCACTAGGAAATTGCGCGCACCATTTGGCTGTCCCGAGAGCCCTATCCAGCCGTACACGCATGAAGGACCCTCCGACTACCTTCTTCTTGTACGTCCACA
This sequence comes from Secale cereale, assembly GCA_902687465.1. NCBI lineage: Eukaryota > Viridiplantae > Streptophyta > Magnoliopsida > Poales > Poaceae > Secale > Secale cereale. The sequence goes on along the minus strand of LR738713.1, from coordinate 788,321,746 downwards.
TCCTTCCAGAGAAACAAAGATCTATAAGACCACACACGTCCACTACGTCTCTGAACCCCTGGATCTGAGATTGACTACGAGTTCCAATTCCATCATGCTCCTCTTGACGCATGACTTCATTAAAATCCCCCAAACATAGCCAGGGCATGTCATGTAGGGTGGCCAGATTTCTCATAGTGGTCCAGGTTTGATGCCTCAAGTGCGTCTGGGCCTCCCCATAGAAACAAGAGAGTCTCCATGGTTCCTCCCAAGCATACTGATCTTTACATCTATATGATACCTGGAGTACCCCAGATTCTCAATCTTTATTTCATTGTTCCAGAATATACATAAACCTCCGCTCCTACCAGAGGAATCAACAGCAAAAAAATTATCATAACCTAAAGTACTCTTAAGATTTTCTGCTCTCTCACCGCTAATCTGGGTTTCCACAATACACATTACTTTAGGGGCAAACTTTCTCGCGATTTCGCGTAGACAATTCCATCTTAGGAGATTCATTGCGCACGGCGGTCCTCCCCGGAGGAGGCCGCCACACGCGCATCAATGTTGTTGGTCTTTCCCGCGGGTGTTTTCCTTCCACCACTCGCACTAGTTTTGTCATTCTGCAACATGGTTTTCGTCCTTTTTGGGTCTTGCTTCAGAGGTGGACTCGGGGGGACAGACGCCCCTACTGTACCCTTAGCAACAAGAGCTAGCTCCATGCCTGTCACCTCCTTCGGGGCTTCAATGACTACCGCAGCTGAGGATCTCTTGCGGGTCAAATCATGATCATCCTGTTGGGGAACGTAGTATTTTAAAATTTTCCTACGATCAGGCAAGATCTATCTACCAGATGCATAGCAACGAGAGGGGAGAGTGAGTCTACGTACCCTCGTAGACCGAAAGCGGAAGCGTTAGAACAACGCGGTTGATGTAGTCGTACGTCTTCACGGTCCGATGGATCAAGCACTGAAACTACGACACCTCCGAGTTCGGGCACACGTTCAGCTCGATGACGTCCCTCGAACTCCGATCCAGCCGAGTGTCGAGGGAGAGTTCCGTCAGCACGACGGCGTGGTGACGATCTTGATGTTCTACCGTCGCAGGGCTTCGCCTAAGCACCGCTACAATATTTATCGAGGAGAACTATGGTGGAGGGGGGCACCGCACACGGCTAAGAGATCAAGAGATCAATTGTTGTGTCTAGAGGTGCCCCCCTGCCCCCGTATATAAAGGAGGGAGGGAGAGGCCGGCCCTAGAGGGGGCGCACCAAGTGTGGGGAGTCCTACTAGGACTCCCAAGTCCTAGTAGGATTCCCCTTTCCTTTCCGGAGTAGGAGAGAAGGAAAGAGGGGGAGAGGGAGAAGGAAAAGGGGGTTGCACCCCTTGTCCAATTCGGACCAGAAGGGGGGTGCACGCCTCCTTCCTTTTGGCCTCTCTCCTGTATTCTCGTAACTCCCTGGTACTCCGAAAATACCCGAATCACTCGGAACCTTTCCGATGTCCGAATATAGTCATCCAATATATCGATTTTTATGTCTCGGCCATTTTGAGACTCCTCGTCATGTCCCCGATCTCATCCGGGACTCCGAACTCCTTCGGTACATCAAAACTCGTAAACTCATAATAAAACTATCATCGAAACCTTAAGCGTGCGGACCCTACGGGTTCGAGAACTATGTAGACATGACCGAGACACGTCTCCGGTCAATAACCAATAGCGGAACCTGGATGCTCATATTGGCTCCCACATATTCTACAAAGATCTTTATTGGTCAAACCGCATAACAACATACATTGTTCCCTTTGTCATCGGTATGTTACATGCCCGAGATTCGATCATAGGTATCTTAATACCTAGTTCAATCCTGTTACCAACAAGTCTCTTTACTCGTTCCGTAATACATCATCCCGCAACTAACTCATTAGCTGCAATGCTTGCAAGGCTTATAGTGATGTGCATTACCGAGTGGGCCCAGAGATACCTCTCCGACAATCGGAGTGACAAATCCTAATCTCGAAATACGTTAACCCAACAAGTACCTTCGGAGACACCTGTAGAGTACCTTTATAATCACCCAGTTACGTTGTGGCGTTTGGTAGCACACAAAGTGTTCCTCCGGTATTCGGGAGTTGCATAATCTCATAGTCATAGGAACATGTATAAGTCATGAAGAAAGCAATAGCAGTAAAACTTAAACGATCATAGTGCTAAGCTAACGGATGGGTCTTGTCCATCAGATCATTCTCCTAATGATGTGATCCCGTTGATAAAATGACAACTCATGTCTATGGCTAGGAAACATAACCATCTTTGATCAATGAGCTAGTCTAGTAGAGGCATACTAGGGACACTCTGTTTTGTCTATGTATTCACACATGTATTAAGTTTCCGGTTAATACAATTCTAGCATGAATAATAAACATTTATCATGATATAAGGAAATAAATAATAACTTTATTATTGCCTCTAGGGCATATTTCCTTCAGTCTCCCACTTGCACTAGAGTCAATAATCTAGTTCACATCGCCATGTGATTTAACACCGATAGTTCACATCGTCATGTGATTAACACCCAAAGGGTTTACTAGAGTCAATAATCTAGTTCACATCGCTATGTGATTAACACCCAAAGAGTACTAAGGTGTGATCATGTTTTGCTTCGTGAGAGAAGTTTAGTCAACGGGTCTGTCACATTCAGATCCGTATGTATTTCGTAAATGTCTATGTGTCTACAATGCTCTGCATGGAGCTACTCTAGCTAATTGCTCCCACTTTCAATACGCATCCAGATTGATACTTAGAGTCAGCTGGATTTAGTGTCAAAGCTTGCATCGGCGTAACCCTTTACGACGAACTCTTTATCACCTCCATAATCGAGAAACATTTCCTTAGTCATCCAGTTACTAAGGATAATTTTGACCGTTGTACAGTGATCTACTCCTGGATCACTATTGTACCCTCTTGACAAACTCATGGCAAGGTACACAACATGTTTGGTACACAGCATGGCATACTTTATAGAACCTATGGCTGAGGCATAGGGAATGACTTTCATTCTCTCTATATTTTTCTGCCGTGGTCTGGCTTTGAGTCTTACTCAACTTCACACCTTACAAGTCAGGTAAGAACTCCTTCTTTGACTGATCCATTTTGAACTACTTCAAAATCATATCAAGATATGTACTCATCGAAAGTCTTATCAAGCGTCTTGATCTATCTCTATAGATCTTGATGCCCAATATGTAAGCAGCTTCACCAAGGTCTTTCTTTGAAAAACTCCTTTCAAACACTCCTTTATGCTTTCCAGAAAATTCTACATCATTTCCGATCGACAATATGTCATTCACATATACTTATCAGAAAGGTTGTAGTGCTCCCACTCACTTCTTGTAAATACAGGATTCACCGCAAGTCTGTATAAATCTATATGCTTTGATCAACTTATCAAAGCGTATATTCCAACTCCGAGATGCTTGCACCAGTCCATAGATGGATCGCTGGAGCTTGCACATTTTGTTAGCACCTTTAGGATTGACAAAACCTTCTGGTTGCATCATATACAAGTCTTCTTTAATAAATCCATTAAAGAATGCAGTTTTGTTATCCATTTGCCAGATTTCATAAAATGCGGCAATTGCTAACATGATTCGGACAGACTTAAGCATCGCTACGGGTGAGAAAGTCTCATCGTAGTCAACTCCTTGAACTTGTTGAAAAACTTTCGCAACAAGTCGAGCTTTGTAAACAGTAACATTACTGTCAGCGTCAGTCTTCCTCTTGAAGATCCATTTATTTTCGATGGCTTGCCGACCATCGGGCAAGTCAACCAAAGTCCACACTTTGTTCTCATACATGGATCCCATCTCAGATTTCATGGTCTCAAGCCATTTTGCGGAATCTGGGCTCATCATCGCTTCCTCATAGTTCGTAGGTTCATCATAGTCTAGTAACATGACTTCCAGAACCGGGTTGCCGTACCACTCTGGTGCGGAACGTACTCTGGTTGATCTACGAAGTTCAGCAGTAACTTGATCCGAAGTTTCATGATCATCATCATTAGCTTCCTCACTAATTGGTGTAGGAATCACTGGAACCAGTTTCTGTGATGTACTACTATCCAATTCGGGAGAAGGTACAATTACCTCATCAAGTTCCACTTTCCTCCCACTCACTTCTTTCGAGAGAAACTCCTTCTCTAGAAAGGATCCACTCTTAGCAACAAAGACCTTGCCTTCGGATCTGTGATAGAAGGTGTACCCAACAGTTTCTTTTGGGTATCCTATGAAGATTTACTTCTCTGATTTGGGTTCGAGCTTATCATGTTGAAACTTTTTCACATAAGCATCGCAGTCCCAAACTTAAAGAAATGACAGCTTAGGTTTCTCGTCAAACCACAATTCATACGGTATCATCTCCACGGATTTAGATGGTGCCCTATTTAACGTGAATGTATCTGTCTCTAATGCATAACCCCAAAAGCGATAGTGGTAGATCGGTAAGAGACATCATCGATCGCACCATATCTAATAAAGTACGGTTATGACGTTCGGACACACCATTACACTATGGTGTTCTAGGTGGCGTGAGTAGTGAAACTATTTCACATTGTTTTTACTGAAGGCCAAACTCACTAACTCAAATATTTTACCTCTACGATCATATCGTAGAAACTCTTATTTTCTTGTTACGATGATTCTCCACTTCACTCTGAAATTCTTTGAACTTTTCAAATGTTTTAGACTTGTGCTTCATTAAGTAGATATACCCATATCTGCTCAAATCATCAGTGAAGGTCAGAAAATAACGATACCCGCCGCGAGCTTCAACACTCATTGGTCCACATACATCTGTATGTATGATCTCCAACAAATCTGTTGCTCGCTCCATTGTTCCGAAGAACGGAGTTTTAGTCATCTTTCCCATGAGGCATGGTTCGCAAGCACCAAGTGATTCATAATCAAGTGATTCCAAAAGTCCATCACTATGGAGTTTCTTCATGCGCTTTACACCATTATGACCTAAACAGCAGTGCCACAAATAAGTTGCACTATCATTATTAACCTTGCATCTTTTGGCTTCAATATTATGAATATGTGTATCACCACGATCGAGATCCAACAAACTATTTTCATTGGGTGTATGACCATCGAAGGTTTTATTCATGTAAATAGAATAACAATTATTCTATGACTTTAAATGAATAACCGTATTGCAACAAATATGATCAAATCATATTCATGCTCAACGCAAATGCCAAATAACATTTATTTAGGTTTTACACTAATCCCGAAAGTATAGGGAGTGTGCGATGATGATCATATCAATCTTGGAACCACTTCCAACACACATCGTCACTTCACCTTTAACTAGTCTCTGTTCATTCTGCAATTCTCGTTTCGAGTTACTAATTTTAGCAACTGAACCGGTATCAAATACCCAGGGGTTGCTATGAACACTAGTAAAGTACACATCAATAATCTGTATATCAAAATATACCTTTGTTCACTTTGCCATCCTTCTTATCCGCCAAGTATCTAGGGTAGTTCCACTTCCAGTGACCATTTCCTTTGCAGTAGAAGCACTTAGTTTCAGGCTTGAGTTTTAGCTTTGGGTTTCTTCACGGGAGTGACAAATTGCTTGTCATTCTTCTTGAAGTTCCCCTTCTATCCCTTTGCCCCTTACTTGAAACAAGTGGTCTTGTTAACCATCAACACTTGATGCTTTTTCATGATTTCTACCTTCGCCGACTTCAGCATCGCGAAGAGCTCGGGAATTCCTTTCGTCATCCCTTGCATATTATAGTTCATCACGAAGTTCTACTAACTTGGTGATAGTGACTAGAGAACTTTGTCAATTACTATCTTATCTGGAAGATTAACTCCCACTTGATTCAAGTAATTGTAGTACCCAGACAATCTGAGCACATGCTCACTGGTTGAGCTATTCTCCTCCATCTTGTAGGCAAAGTACTGTCAGAAGTCTTATACCTCTCGACACGGGCATGAGTATGAAATACTAATTTCAACTCTTGGAACATCTTATATGCTCCGTGGCGTTCAAAACGTTTTTGAAGTCCCGGTTCTAAGCCATAAAGCATGGTGCACTTAAACTATCAAGTAGTCATCATACCGAGCTTTTGTCAAAACGTTCATAACGTCTACATCTGCTCCTGCAATAGGTATGTCACCTAGCGGTGCATCAAGGACATAATTCTCTGTGTAGCAATGAGGATAATCCTCAGATCACGGAACAATTCCGCATCATTGCTACTAACATCTTTCAACTTAGTTTTCTCTAGGAACATATAAAAAATAAACGGGGAGCAACATCGCGAGCTATTGATCTACAACATAGATATGCTAATACTACAAGGACTAAGTTCATGACAAATTAAAGTTCAATTTAATCATATTACTTAAGAACTCCCACTTAGATAGACATCCCTCTAGTCATCTAAATGATCACGTGATCCAAATCAACTAAACCATGTCCGATCATCACGTGAGATGGAGTAGTTTCAATGGTGAACATCTTATGTTGATCATATCTACTATATGATTCACGCTCGACCTTTCGGTCTCCAGTGTTCCGAGGCCATATCTGCATATGCTAGGCTCGTCAAGTTTAACCCGAGTATTCTGCGTGTGCAAAACTGGCTTACACCCGTTGTATTTGAACGTAGAGCTTATCACACCCGATCATCACGTGGTGTCTCGGCACGACGAACTTTCGCAACGGTGCATACTCAGGGAGAACACTTATACCTTGAAATTTAGTAAGGGATCATCTTATAATGCTACCGTCGAACTAAGCAAAATAAGAAGCATAATAAGATAAACATCACATGCAATCAAAATATGTGACATGATATGGCCATCATCATCTTGTGCTTTTGATCTCCATCTCCAAAGCACAGTCATGATCACCTTCGTCACCGGCGCGACACCTTGATCTCCATCGTAGCATCGTTGTCGTCTCGCCAACTATTGCTTCTACGACTATCGCCACCGTTTAGTGATAAAGTAAAGCAATTACATGGCGATTGCATTTCATACAATAAAGCGACAACCATATGGCTCCTGCCATTTGCCGATAACTTTACAAAACATGATCATTTCATACAAAACCGTATAACTCATCATGTCTTGACCATATCACATCACAACATGCCCTGCAAAAACAAGTTAGACGTCCTCTACTTTGTTGTTGCAAGTTTTACGTGGCTGCTACGGGCTTAGCAAGAACCGTTCTTACCTACGCATACAAAACCACAACGATATTTCGTCAAGTATGTGCTGTTTTAACCTTCACAAGGACCGGGCGTAGCCACACTTGATTCAACTAAAGTTGGAGAAACTGACACCCGCCAGCCACCTGTGTGCGAAGCACGTCGGTAGAACTAGTCTCGCGTAAGCGTACGCGTAATGTCGGTCCGGGCCGCTTCATCCAACAATACCACCGAATCAAAGTATGATATGCTGGTAAGCAGTATGACTAGTATCGTCCACAACTCACTTGTGTTCTACTCGTGCATATCATCTACGCATAGACCTGGCTCATGATGCCACTGTTGGGGAACGTAGTATTTTAAAATTTTCCTACGATCAGGCAAAATCTATCTACCAGATGCATAGCAACGAGAGGGGAGAGTGAGTTTACGTACCCTCGTAGACCGAAAGCGGAAGCGTTAAAACAACGCGGTTGATGTAGTCGTACGTCTTCACGGCCCGACCGATCAAGCACCGAAACTACGGCACCTCTGAGTTCTAGCACACGTTCAGCTCGATGACGTCCCTCGAACTCTGATCCAGCCAAGTGTCGAGGGAGAGTTCCGTCAGCACGACGGCGTGGTGACGATCTTGATGTTCTACCGTCGCAGGGCTTCGCCTAAGCACCGCTACAATACTTATCGAGGAGAACTATGGTGGAGGGGGGCACCGCACACGGCTAAGAGATCAAGAGATCAATTGTTGTGTCTAGAGGTGCCCCCCTGCCCCCGTATATAAAGGAGGGAGGGAGAGGCCGGCCCTAGAGGGGGCGCACCAAGTGTGGGGAGTCCTACTAGGACTCCCAAGTCCTAGTAGGATTCCCCTTTCCTTTCCGGAGTAGGAGAGAAGGAAAGAGGGGGAGAGGGAGAAGGAAAAGGGGGCTGCACCCCTTGTCCAATTCGGACCAGAAGGGGGGTGCACGCCTCCTTCCTTTTGGCCTCTCTCATGTATTCCCGTAACTCCCTGGTACTCCGAAAATACCCGAATCACTCGGTACCTTTCCGATGTCCGAATATAGTCATCCAATATATCGATTTTTACGTCTCGATCATTTTGAGACTCCTCGTCATGTCCCCGATCTCATCCGGGACTCCGAACTCCTTCGGTACATCAAAACTCATAAACTCATAATAAAACTATCATCGAAACCTTAAGCGTGCGGACCCTACGGGTTCGAGAACTATGTAGACATGACCGAGACACGTCTCCGGTCAATAACCAATAGCGGAACCTGAATGCTCATATTGGCTCCCACATATTCTACGAAGATCTTTATCGGTCAAACCGCATAACAACATACATTGTTCCCTTTGTCATCGGTATGTTACATGCCCGAGATTCGATCATAGGTATCTCAATACCTAGTTCAATCTCGTTACCAACAAGTCTCTTTACTCGTTCCGTAATACATCATCCCACAACTAACTCATTAGCTGCAATGCTTGCAAGGCTTATAGTGATGTGCATTACCGAGTGGGCCCAGAGATACCTCTCCGACAATCGGAGTGAAAAATCCTAATCTCGAAATACGCCAACCCAACAAGTACCTTCTGAGACACATTTAGAGTAGCTTTATAATCACCCAGTTACGTTGTGACGTTTCGTAGCACACAAAGTGTTCCTCCGGTATTCGGGAGTTGCATAATCTCATAGTCATAGGAACATGTATAAGTCATGAAGAAAGCAATAGCAGTAAAACTTAAACGATCATAGTGCTAAGCTAACGGATGGGTCTTGTCCATTAGATCATTCTCCTAATGATGTGATCCCGATGATCAAATGACAACTCATGTCTATGGCTAGGAAACATAACCATCTTTGATCAATGAGCTAGTCTAGTAGAGGCATACTAGGGACACTCTGTTTTGTCTATGTATTCACACATGTATTAAGTTTCCGGTTAATACAATTCTAGCATGAATAATAAACATTTATCATGATATAAGGAAATAAATAATAACTTTATTATTGCCTCTAGGGCATATTTCCTTCACATCCACCCCACTATCAGCCATTTCAACATCCATTGCGTTACGCCTCCCAACTTCAGAGTTGTCGCCTCTCGCTGGCTGATACTTATGATTGTTGTTTCTCCGCTTGGTAGCCCAGCTGGTAGTGGCCGGCGCGCACAAATTTTTGTAGATCAACGCAGACTGGGGGTGAACACCATCACCATGTTCCTTGAACTGGTGCCCCATCGTACCGGAAACCTGGCACCAATCTGGGAGCCTCTCATAGCGGACCGCAAATATCTCACATTCACCAGCACGAATCAGTGAGATTGCCTTTTTCAGAGAGTTGCGCGCATCCAGACGAATCCTTACCCTGAAGAAATTCCCCTCAAAATCAAAGGAGGCGGGCTCAGCATCCACAAACTCACCTATCTTGGAGGCTAGTGCCTTCACCTTTCCATGGTATGCTGGAGGGAGATCAATGATCCGAGCCCATATCTCAAATTCGAAAAGTTCGATCATGGATGGCTTGGTGAATCCGTCATACGGGGCGATGATCACCGGGTTACCTTGAAGTGCCACGGGCCTCCCTGCGTTACTCTTTCCCAATATCCGAGGCAATCAAACTGCATGATGAAGATATTCTCCTCCAAAGTTTTAATCTTAACTGGCCTCGCTAGATCCCAAGCTGCTCACATCGCGTGGAAAAACCAGTAGTTGTTGAATTCCTTGTCTCTGTGAACTCTGACCAAGATCATCCAGCGGAGGTTCTCATCTGCTGGCGCATCTTCATCCTCGAAACCACATCGTCCAGATTGCCCTCCTCGAGGGCAAGTTCCTTCATCATGTCCACCAGGTTACCCTTCCCCTTGTTCGCTGCAGAAGAGCTGCCTCGGTTCGCCATGGCAAACCCTAGACAGATCGCTCTCGAAGCAAGGCGATAAACCTAACCCTAATCCTACCAAAACCTGGGTCCCTTCCAAGGCTGGGCAGGGACCTGAAGGTCGCCCCTTGATCAGCCCGAGAAGAGATCACCGGCAGGCGGGGGAGAGGTCGGAGTTCTCTATGTCGCCGTCGGCGTCGAGAGGAGATAAAACCCTAACGAGAGGGGAGTTTCTCAGATAAGGTTGCACGTGCACGGAGTGAACAGCTGGCGCGGGGTGCGGGCGATTTGGTGGATCCATAAATTTGGAGGAACTTCGGTTGGGTCCGGCCTGTCGGATCAGACGTGGTGGACGCGTCCGGATGGCCCAAAATCCCCGCACATATTAGGCTGGGGTTGAGGGGTGTCGGATAGCCTTCACATTTGGGATGGGTTCGGGGGTCTGGTTGGGTGGCATTTCTTGTCCAGGCTGCCTGCACCGTATGTGTGTCGAGGGGAGGGGGGTTCCTGTTGGAGATGCTCTAATTACTAAGGGTGTGTGTGGCTTCTTGAAAGTTAAGTGCTCAAGCTCTTCACCAAGTGTGTTCACTGTTCCCCCACGTATCAGATCAGTGCCTCAGCGGTCTTTACTAATGTTTCCAAGATATATGGTACTAAAACTTCAGAATCACTATCCCGCAAAAAAAAACTTCAAAATCACCGTATGAAACTTCAGAATTGATGCGTCTAAACTTGTGCCTGATTAGCATCCATTTTAGTGGCCACTACCACGGAAGCAGGTGATTCAAAGAAGCAGCAAAATCGCGGGCCTCATCTGGCAAACCATACAAGTGCTTCAAAGTTGCAATCAAAATTCAGAGCTCAAAATTACCAAACCAACGTGACACTGAAAGCAGTATGCAGCATGCATAACTGTACAACTATGAAACGTACTCCACTATATCTTGTACGTTTCAGAGTTAGTACATCATTAGTAGGCATGATACTGAAGAAGATCTTGTCAAATTTTAGGTAGTTATACCGCCAAACTCCATGGTTCAGATGTCGAGATACATAGTTCAGAAGAAAAAATAAACTGAATCAGTCAAACAGAGGTAACACTAAAGCGCCAGGAAACAACAAAAGATTAGAAACGAATCAGCCTATTCTCCGCGCCAAATCATCTACTGAAGATACAAAAGGAAACAACCACAAGCATATGCATTGTAAGATGGATTGAAGCGTCTTGCCCTTGTTCGAGGGGACGCGTGCGTGTTATATGGCAGGGGCATATCCCTGGATGCATACAAAGTTTGGAGTACAAGTCAAGGAAAGAAGATATAGAAAGAAATACAAACAGACTTCCTATTCTATCTCTACTCTAGCTATAACTTGAAGGACTCTCCTGGTGCGCCCCTAGCCATATGTCAATGATCGTAAACACCCACCCTTAATCACAGCCGTGATAGGTTGAGATTATGCTTGAATGCTTTGAAACTTCGTGTAGGCAATGCTTTTGTAAATCCATCTGCAATCTGATCTCTAGAATGGACAAATCTGATTTCAAGTTGTTTATTTGCAACTCGTTCTCTGACAAAATGAAAGTCTATCTCAATATGTTTAGTTCTTGCATGAAAGACTGGATTGGCAGAAAGGTACGTCGCACCAAGATTATCACACCATAAAATTGGAGCATGTTCATTACGTACTCCAAGTTCCCTAAGCATAGACTGCATCCAAATAATCTCCGTTGTAGCATTTGCTAGGGCCTTATACTCTGCTTCTGTACTTGACCTGGAAACTGTAGCTTGTTTCTTTGCATACCATGATATAAAATTTGAACCATAAAATATTGCAAAACCACCAGTAGACATTCTGTCATCTACACACCCTGCCCAGTCAGAATCAGAAAAAGCACTAACAAGAGTGGATGATGACTTCCTGAATGTCAACCCAGTATCTGGAGCACCTTTAATGTATCTCAATATGCATTTTGCAGCTGTCCAATGAGTGGTAGTGGGTGCATGAAGAAACTGGCATACCTTGTTTACAGCAAATGAGATGTCAGGTCTAGTAAGGGTCAAGTACTGGAGTGCACCTACTATGCTTCTGTATCTTGTACCATCCTCTTGATTCAAGAGTTCTTCATCTGTGAGAGACAATTTTTCTGTACTGAACAAAGGTGTTGGCACTGGCTTACAATTCTACATGTTAGCTTTCATGAGAAGATCAGTTGCATATTTTTCCTGTGAGAGGTGTAGACCATCCTGATCTATGTTTACTTCAATACCAAGAAAGAAATGCAAGTCTCCAAGATCCTTTAAAGCAAATTCCTTCCCTAAGTCCTTTAGTAATGTTGTCACTGCTTCATTGGATGAACTAGTAACAATGATGTCATCAACATATATAAGTACAAATATGCATGTATTTGACTTGTTATAAATAAACAGTGAGATGTCAGACTTAGAAGAAACAAAACCAAGTGCTTGGAATTTCTGACTTAGACGGAAATACCATGCCCTCGGAGCTTGCTTCAGTCTATATAGTGCTTTATTAAGCTTGCAAACATGAAAGGGTGCATCTCTGTTTTCAAACCCAGGAGGTTGTTTCATGTAGACTTCCTCTTCTAGAACACCATGAAGAAACGCGTTATGTACATCTTGCTGTCTTAGGCACTATCCTTTTGACGCAGCAATGGACAAAACAAGATGAATGGTAGCAACTTTCACAACTGGACTAAAAGTGTCTTCATAATCTATGCCATACCTTTGTTTGAAACCTTTAGCAACTAGCCTTGCTTTATAGCGGTCTATAGTTCCATCAGACTTTCTTTTGATTCTAAATACCCATTTGCAATCAATCAAATTTTTATCTTGAGCCCGAGGAACTAAGTGCCATGTTTTATTTTTCTGAAGTGCCAAAAATTCTTCTTCCATAGCTTTCCTCCAACATGTATCACCGAGTGCGTCCTCATGATTATTGGGTTCACCTGTTGAGCATGTCAAACCATATTTAAGAACATTCTTATAGTTAACTGGGTTAATAATACCCTTTTGTAGGCGTGTACGTCCAGGTCTGATGGGCGCTACAGGAGTGCCGGATGCAGAGGATCCAGGCTCCTGATCGGAACCTTCTGTAGAGCCTAACACATCAGACCTCGAGGCAGACTCAGGTTGATTTTCTATGGCAAAACCAGGACGCATAGGTGAAGCGGCTGGTGCAGAAGATCCCAGCCTGACCGGATTACCCTGGGACCAGCTCGCTCGTGACGCCGCACATAGACCTGCGGGTCGGCAGTAAAGCGTCACGTATCACCCTACCACGTGGACGGTGATGAGTGGTGCGGGTCGGACTCCGCCTCTGGTTGGTCGAGGGGCCGCCTCGTGGCCACATGTGGACCGCGTGTGGGCAAGACAAACGCGTCCGCCTGACGCGCCTCTGGGTCAGGCTGTCGCGCCTCAGATCCCGAAGAGGACCTGACAAACTGGTCCGCCTGACATGTTTCTGCCGATCCCGAGGCAGATCCTTCGGCAGGTTTGTCTCCCGGTGGGAAACACATGTGATATAGCTTATTTTGGGCAGATGTTTCACCGTTTTTGTCACCATTCCCTTCTGATTCATCGGTACCTGATCCTGTAACATCACATGCCTCATGTTCACAGTTAATAGGACTAGTCAATTGATCATTATAATTATCACCCCCGTGATCAATACCGGACAAGTGTGAAGGAAGAAGTAGGATTTCTTTGCGGAGTTGAGCTCAAGCATTGGGATGAAGATGAGCAAACGGAAAAACAGTTTCATCAAAGACAACATCCCGAGAAATATAGACACGCCCAGTTGGAACATCAAGACATTTAACTCCCTTGTGTTGAGCACTGTAACCTAGAAAAACACATTGTTTGGATCGAAACATAAGTTTACGATTATTGTAGGGACGAAAATTGGGCCAACAAGCACAACCAAAAACTCGAAGAGAAGTGTAATCTGGTTTGGTGAGAAGCAACCGTTCAACCGGAGTTTCATTATTGATGACACAACTAGGGAGCAAATTGATAAGATGAACGGCAGTTAGGAAAGCCTCATCCCAAAATTTGAGAGGCATAGAGGCACCAGCTAGAAGAGCTAACCCTACCTCAACAATGTGTCTATGTTTGTGTTCAGCAGAACCGTTCTGTTGATGAGCATGAGGGCACGAAACATGATGGGAGATACCAAGTTGTTGGAAGAAGGAATTAAGCTTCTCATATTCGCCACCCCAATCAGACTGGAGGGCAATGATTTTGCGATCGAAATTACGTTCAACAAGTGCTTGAAATTTTTTGAAGACTTGAAAAACATCAGATCTTTTCTTAAGAAGATAGATCAATGTATACTTGCTATAATCATCGACAAAGCTAACATAGTAGGAGTGACGACCAATAGAGGTAGGGGCTGGACCCAACACATCAGAAAAAATGAGATGCAATGGTTCTGTAGAGACACTAGTGGAAATAGAATATGGTAACTAATGAGATTTAGCTCTCTGACATGAATCACAAATGGTTTCACTACTATGCTCGCCAACAAACGGGAGTTGATTATTTCTAAGCACTTGCTGAACTATAGAAAAAGATGGATGTCCTAAGCATGCATGCCACCTCTCTGATGAAAGTGTGATGACGCCCCAAGCTTGTTTATTTGATCTTCTAAATTGAGAAATCAACGGGTATAGTCCTCCCATGCATCTACCACGATGAAGGATTTTCCTCGTGGCCATGTCCTTGATCAAAAAGAAGAAAGGATGAAACTCAACAATAACTTTATTGTCAATGGTAAAACGATGAACAGATAGCAAATTTTGGGAGGCACTAGGAGTATGCAAGATATTTTTGAGATGTAAATCTTTATACGGGGTTTTGATAATAGAATGACCAATGTGACTTATCCGCATACCTGCACCGTTGGCGGTGTGGACTTGATCATGGCCATGGTATTTTTCTTGCACGATCACTTTTTTCAGCTCTCCAGTGATGTGATTTGTAGCACCACTGTCAAGATACCAATTGGTATCAACTCCATATGAGGCAGCAGCAGCAACTCGTTTCTTTTGATAATTGGGGTCCTCTGCATAGCGCCAATTACAGTCTTTAGCTATATGGTTAGTTTTTTTTTTTGCAAATTTGGCAAGGGCCAAACTCATCCATATCATACCCACGATTTGTGTTGATGTTGCTTCCGCTGGGTTGTCCACCTCCTTGGTAGCCCCTGTTGTTGGAGTAGAAGGGGCAACCACCGTTTTGGCGATTGCCACTGTCGCCTTGCTGGTTCTGGTGATAGCCACCATGGCCGCCACCATTGGAGTTGTAGCCGCTAGGGTTGTAGCCGCCGCCAACGTCACTGCGAGATCCACCACTGCGGGTGGAGTTGCCCTTGGAAGGGCCGCGATAACCCTTGGTAGGGCCCCGGCCACCACGACCAGCGGCATTCGCAGAAGATTTGAAGCCACCAGAGGAGTTCGACCCTTTGATCAAAGTTGGACATAAGGGCAAACAGATGGTCGATGGAGAGAGGCTCGGTGCGGACGTCCAGGGCAGAGATGAGCGGCTGGTAGTCAAGATCCAGCCCGGAGAGGATGTGGGAGATGAGCTCCTCATCATCGAGCGGTCTACCAGCGGCTGCCAACTCATCAGCAAGCGGCCGCATGTAGGCGAAGTAGGTGGCGACATCTTGTGATCCCTTCTGTGCGTTGGTGAGGGACATCCGAAGATTGTTGATGCGGCTGCGGGAGGTTGAAGAAAACATGTTTTCCAGGTAAATCCAGAGAGCGCGCGAGGTGGGGATTGATACTACCTGTATGAGCACTTCTTTTGTCAGGTTGTTCAGGAGATAGCCGAGCACGAGCTGGTCTTGCCTGACCCAGATCGCATGCTCGGAATTGGCGACAGTGTTGTCCTTCCCGTCCTTGTCCTTGACAGAGACAAGTTTGGCCGGTTCAGGGTCAGTGCCATCGAGGAGGCCATAGAAGCCGGCGCTGCGAACTTGAGAAAGGATCTGGGCATGCCATAGGATATAGTTTTGGCGGGTGAGTTTTTCTGTGACTTGGGTGTTTAGGGTTGCGGTGGAGCTTGAGGAAGATGCCATGGCCGTGGGTGTTGGATTTTGGGATATAGGTTTTCGGGTGATTTGGTTTGTAGCTAGACGAGGTAGATCAAAGGCCTGCTCTGACTACCATGTAAGATGGATTGAAGCATCTTGCCCTTGTTCGAGGGGACGCGTGCCTGTTATATGGTAGGGGCATATCCCTGGATGCATACAAAGTTTGGAGTACAAGTCAAGGAAAGAGTGTTGGAGATATGCCCTAGAGGCAATAATAAAAGCATTATTATTATATCTCCTTGTTCATGATAATTGTCTGTTATTCATGCTTGAATTGTATTGTACGGAAACAGCGATACATGTGTGAATACATAGACCAAAATGAGTCCCTGGTGGGCCTCTAGTAGCCAGCTCGTTGATCAACAGATGGTCACGGTTTCCTGACCATGGACATGAGATGTCAGTGATAACGGGATCACATCATTAGGAGAATGATGTGATGGACAAGACCCAAACTTGAGCATAACACGAGATCGTATAGTTCGTAATGCATAAGCTTTTCGGTGTCAAGTATTTATTCCTTGGACCATGAGGTTGTACAACTCCCGGATACCGTAGGAGTACTTTGGGTGTGCCAACCGTCACAACGTAACTGGGTGGCTATAAAGGTACGCATCGGGTATCTCCGAAAGTGTCTGTTGAGTTGGTACGAACCGAGACTGGGATGTTGTCACTCCGTATGACGGAGAGGTACCTCTGGGCCCACTCGGTAAGTCATCATCATAATGAGCTCAATGTGACTAAGTAGTTAGTCACGGGATGATGAATTACGGATCGAGTAAAGAGACTTGCCATAACAAGATTGAACAAGGTATCGGGAATACCGACGGTCGAATCTCGGGCAAGTACTGTACCCATAGACAAAGGGAATAACATACGGGATTGAGTGAATCCTTGACACAGTGGTTCATCCGATGAAGATCATCGAGGAACACGTGGGAACCAACATGGGTATCCAGATCCCGCTGTTGGTTATTGACCGGAGAGTGGTCTCGGTCATGTCTACGTGTCTCCTGAACCCGTAGGGTCTACACACTTAAGGTTCGGTAACGCTAGGGTCGTAGAGATTAATGCACGTGGAAACCCGAAAGTTGTTCGGAGTCCCGGATGAGATCCCGGACGTCATGAGGAGTTCCGGAATGGTCCGGAGGTAAAGATTGATATATGGGAAGTCCAGTTTCGGCCAACGGGTGATCTCCGGGGGTCACCGGGAGCGTCCCGGGACCACCGGAGGGGCCCCGGGGGTCCACCGGGTGGGGCCACCCATCCCGGTGGGGCCCCTAGGCCGCAAGGGGATGTGTGCAGCCCTCTGGGCTGGCGCACCACAAGGGGGCCCCACCTCCCCATGCGCCTAGGGATAAAACCCTAAGGGGAGGGGGGCCACCACTTGCCTTGGGGGAGGGGGACTCCTCCCTTGGCCGCCGCCCCCTTGCAGATTGGATCTGCAGGGGGTCCAGGCGCCCCCCTGGCCCCTATATATATGTGGGGGGGAGAGGGCAGCCGCACCTCAGCCCTGGCGCCTCTCCCCCTCCCGTCACACCTCCCAACTCCTTCGCAGGGCGCCCGGCGTAGCCCTGCTGCAATTTCCACTGCATCCGTCATCACGCCGTCGTGCTGCCGGATCTCTGATGACTTCTCCTCCCCCCTTGCTGGATCAAGAAGGAGGTGACGTTGCTGCACCGTACGTGTGTTGAACGCGGAGGTGCCGTCCGTTCGGCGCTAGATCATCGGTGACGAAGAACGTGAAGAGTACGACTACTTCATCCCCACTTCGTTGAAAGCTTCCGCACGCAATCTTCATAACAGTATGTAGATGCACTCTTAGTTGCTCGTTGCTAGATGTCTCCATAGCTGGATCTTGGTGAAGACGTAGAAATTTTTTGAATTCTGCTACGTTCCCCAACAGTGGCATCTGAGCCTAGGTTTTATGCGTAGCATCTTGCACGAGTAGAACACAAAGCAGTTGTGGGCGTATGATCTTGTTCAACTTTCTTACCGTTACTAGTCAATCTTGATTCGGCGGTATTGTGGGATGAAGCGGCCCGGACCGACCTTACACGTACGCTTACGTGAGACTGGTTCCACCGACAGACATGCACTAGATGCATAAGGTGGCTGGCGGGTGTCTGTCTCTCCTACTTTAGTCGGATCGGATTCGATGAAAAGGGTCCTTATGAAGGGTAAATAGAAGTTGACAAATCACATTGTGGTTTTGGCGTATGTAAGAAACGTTCTTGCTAGAAATCCTATAGAAGCCACGTAAAACTTGCAACAACAATTAGAGGACGTCTAACTTGTTTTTGCAGCATGTGTTTTGTGACGTGGTATGGCCAAGAACGAAGATGTGATGAATGATATATGTGATGTATGAGATTGATCATGTTTTTTGTAATAGGGAATCACGACTTGCATGTCGATGAACTTGACAACCGGCAGGAGCCATAGGAGTTGTCTTAATTATTGTATGACCTGCGTGTCACTGAATAACGCCATGTAATTACTTTACTTCGTTGCTAAACGTTAGCTATAGTAGTAGAAGTAATAGTTGGCGTGACGACTTCTTCAAGACACGATGATGGAGTTCATGATGATGAAGATCATGGTGTCAAGCCGGTGACAAGATGATCATGGTGCCCCGAAGATGGAGATCCAAGGAGCAAGATGACATTGGCCATATCATGTCACTTTAATTGATTGCATGTGATGTTTATCATGTTTTTGCATCTTGTTTACTTAGAACGACGGTAGTAAATAAGATGATCTCTCACTAAAATTTCAAGTAATGTGTTTCCCCTAACTGTGCACCGTTGCTAAAGCTCGTTGTTCCGAAGCACCACGTGATGTTCGGGTGTGATAGGTTCTAACGTTCGCATACAACGGGTGTAAGACAGATTTACACATGCAATACACTTAGGGTTCACTTGACGAGCCTAGCATGTACAGACATGGCCTCGGAACACGAAAGACCGAAAGGTCGAACACGAGTCGTATAGAAGATACGATCAACATGAAGATGTTCACCGTTTTTGACTAGTCCGTCTCACGTGATGATCGGACACGGACTACTCGATTCGGATCGTGTATCACTTAGATGACTAGAGAGATGTCATTCTGAGTGGGAGTTCATTAAAATTTGATTAAGATGAACTTAATTATCATGAACTTAGTCTAAATTCTTTACAATATCTCTTGTAGATCAAATGGCCCACGCTCAGGTTTCCCTCAACTTCAACGCGTTCCTAGAGAAAACCAAGCTGAAAGACGATGGTAGCAACTATACGGATTGGGTCCGTAACCTGAGGATCATCCTCATAGCTGCCAAGAGATCATATGTCCTAGAAGCACCGCTAGGTGATGCACCTGCTCCCGATGCTGACCAAGACGTTTTGAACGTCTAGCAGTCGCGTAGTGATGATTACTCCTTGGTTCAGTGCGGCATGCTTTACAGTTTAGAATCGGGGCTCCAAAAACGTTTTGAGCACCATGGAGCATATGAGATGTTCGAAGAGCTGAAAATGGTTTTCCAAGCTCATGCCCGAGTCGAGAGATATGATGTCTCCGACGCATTCTACAGCTGTAAGATGCAGGAGAACAGTTCTGTCAGTGAGCACATCCTCAAGATTTCAGGATTGCACAACCGCTTATCTCAGCTGGGAATGAATCTCCCAGATGAAGCGGTCGTTGACAGAATCCTCCAGTCGCTCCCACCAAGCTTCAAGAGCTTCGTGCTGAACTTCAATATGCAGGGGATGGAGAAGTCCATTCCCGAGGTGTATTCGATGCTGAAATCAGCGGAGGTAGACATCAAGAAAGAACATCAAGTGTTGATGGTCAATAAAACCACTAAATTCAAGAAAGGCAAGGGTAAGAAGAACTTCAAGAAGGACGGCAAGCAAGTTGCCGCGCCTGGCAAGCCTGTTGCCGGGAAGAAGCCAAAGTATGGACCCAAGCCTGAGACAGAGTGCTTTTATTGCAAGGGAACGGGTCACTGGAAGCGGAACTGCCCCAAATACTTAGCAGACAAGAAGGCCGGCAACGTCAAAGGTATATATGATATACATGTTATTGATGTGTACCTTACCAGCACTCGTAGTAGCTCCTGGGTATTCGATACCGGTGCAGTTGCTCACATTTGTAACTCAAAACAGGAGCTGTGGAATAAACGGAGACTGGCGAAGGATGAGGTGACGATGCGCGTCGGGAATGGTTCCAAGGTCGATGTGATCGCCGTCGGCACGCTGCCTCTACATCTACCCTCGGGATTAGTTTTAAACCTGAATAATTGTTATTTAGTACCAGCTTTGAGCATGAACATTGTTTCTGGATCTCGTCTTATGCGAGATGGATATTCTTTCAAATCGGAGAATAATGGTTGTTCTATTTATTTGAGAGATATGTTTTATGGTCATGCCCCGCTGGTCAATGGTTTATTTTTGATGAATCTCGAACGTAGTGATACACATATTCATAGTGTAGATGCCAAAAGATGTAAAGTTGATAACGATAGTCCCACATACTTGTGGCATTACCGCCTTGGTCATATTGGTGTCAAACATATGAAGAAGCTCCATTCAGATGGACTTCTAGAGTCTCTTGATTATGAATCATTTGACACGTGCGAACCATGCCTCTTGGGCAAGATGACCAAGACTCCGTTCTCCGGAACAATGGAGCGAGCAACCAACTTGTTGGAAATCATACATACCGATGTGTGCGGTCCAATGAGTGTTGAGGCTCGCGGAGGCTACCGTTATGTTCTCACCCTCACGGATGACTTGAGTAGATACGGGTATATCTATTTGATGAAACACAAGTCTGAGACCTTTGAAAAGTTCAAGGAATTTCAGAATGAGGTTGAGAATCAACGTGACAGAAAAATAAAGTTCTTACGATCGGATCGTGGGGGTGAATATTTAAGTCATGAATTTGGCACACACCTTAGAAACTGTGGAATTGTTTCACAATTGACACCGCCCGGAACACCTCAACGTAACAGTGTATCCGAACGTCGAAATCGTACTCTGTTGGACATGGTGCGATCTATGATGTCCCTCACCGATTTACCGCTATCTTTTTGGGGTTATGCTTTAGAGACTGCCGCATTCACTTTAAATAGGGCTCCGTCAAAATCCGTTGAAACGACTCCGTATGAACTTTGGTTTGGCAAGAAACCGAAGCTATCGTTTCTGAAAGTTTGGGGTTGCGATGCTTATGTCAAGAAACTTCAACCTGAAAAGCTCGAACCCAAATCGGAAAAATGCGTCTTCATAGGATACCCAAAGGAAACTATTGGGTACACCTTCTACCACAGATCCGAAGGCAAAGTCTTTGTTGCCAAGAATGGATACTTTCTGGAGAAAGAGTTTCTCTCGAAAGAAGTAAGTGGGAGGAAAGTAGAACTCGATGAGGTGACAGTCACCACTCCTGTACCGGAAAGTAGCGCAGCACAGGAAACTGTTCCTGAGGTGCCTGCACCGACAAGGGAGGAAGATAATGATAATGATCATGAAGATACAGATCAAGTTACTACTGAACTTCGAAGGTCCACAAGGGTACGTTCCGCACCAGAGTGGTACGGCAACCCTGTACTGGAAATCATGTTGTTAGACAACGGTGAACCTTCGAACTATGAAGAAGCGATGGCGGGCCCAGATTCCAATAAATGGCTTGGAGCCATGAAATCCGAGATAGAATCCATGTATGAAAACAAAGTATGGACTTTGGTGGACTTGCCTGATGATAGGCACGCCATAGAAAACAAATGGATATTTAAGAAGAAGACAGACGCGGATGGTAATGTGACCATCTATAAAGCTCGGCTTGTCGCAAAAGGTTATCGAAAAGTTCAAGGGATTGACTACGATGAGACCTTCTCTCCCGTAGCGATGCTGAAGTCAGTCAGAATAATGTTAGCTATTGCCGCATTCTATGATTATGAGATATGGCAAATGGATGTCAAAATAGCATTCCTTAATGGCTTCCTCAAGGAAGAGTTGTATATGATGCAACCGGAAGGTTTTGTCGATCCAGAGAACGCTAACAAGGTATGCAAGCTCCAGCGCTCGATTTACGGGCTGGTGCAAGCATCTCGGAGTTGGAATATTCGCTTTGATGAGGTGATCAAAGCATTTGGCTTTATACAGACTTATGGAGAAGCCTGTATTTACAAGAAAGTGAGTGGGAGCTCTGTGGCATTTCTCATATTATATGTGGATGACATATTGCTGATGGGAAATGATATAGAATTCTTGGAAAATGTAAAGGCCTACTTGAATAAAAGTTTTTCAATGAAGGACCTTGGAGAAGCTGCTTACATATTAGGCATCAAAATCTATAGAGATAGATTGAGACGCCTCATTGGTCTTTCACAAAGTACATACCATGACAAAATATTGAAGAAGTTCAATATGGACCAGTCTTGCCTATTTTGCAAGGTATGAGATTGAGTAAGACTCAGTCGCCGACCACGGCAGAAGATAGAGAAAAGATGAGTGTCATTCCCTATGCCTCGACAATAGGTTCTATCATGTATGCCATGCTGTGTACCAGCCCTGATGTGAACCTTGCCATAAGTTTGGTAGGGAGGTACCAAAGTGATCCCGGTACGGAACACTGGACAGCGGTCAAGAACATCCCGAAGTACCTGAAAAGGACTAAGGATATGTTTCTCGTTTATGGAGGTGACGAAGAGCTCGTCGTAAAGGGTTATGTCGATGCTAGCTTCGACACAGATCTGGATGACTCTAAGTCGCAAACCGGATACGTGTATATTTTGAATGGAGGGGCAGTCAGCTGGTGCAGTTGCAAGCAAAGCGTGGTGGCAGCATCTACATGTGAAGCGGAGTACATAGCTGCTTCTGAAGCAGCGCAGGAAGGAGTCTGGATGAAGGAGTTCATCACCGACCTAGGAGTCATTCCAAGCGCGTCAAGCCCGATGACTCTCTTCTGTGACAACACTGGTGCTATTGTTATTACCAAGGAGCCCAGGTTTCACAAGATTACCAAGCACATCAAGCGCCGTTTCAACTCCATCCGGAATTATGTTCAGGATGGAGACATAGATATTTGTAAAGTGCATACGGATCTGAATGTCGCAGACCTGTTGACTAAACCTCTTTCACGGGCAAAACATGATCAACACCAGAACTCTATGGGTGTTCGATTCATCACAATGTAACTAGATTATTGACTCTAGTGCAAGTGGGAGACTGTTGGAGATATGCCCTAGAGGCAATAATAAAAGCATTATTATTATATCTCCTTGTTCATGATAATTGTCTGTTATTCATGCTTGAATTGTATTGTACGGAAACAGCGATACATGTGTGAATACATAGACCAAAATGAGTCCCTGGTAGGCCTCTAGTAGCCAGCTCGTTGATCAACATATGGTCACGGTTTCCTGACCATGGACATGAGATGTCAGTGATAACGGGATCACATCATTAGGAGAATGATGTGATGGACAAGACCCAAACTTGAGCATAACACGAGATCGTATAGTTCATAATGCATAAGCTTTTCGGTGTCAAGTATTTATTCCTTAGACCATGAGGTTGTACAACTCCCGGATACCGTAGGAGTACTTTGGGTGTGCCAACCGTCACAACGTAACTGGGTGGCTATAAAGGTACGCATCGGGTATCTCCGAAAGTGTCTGTTGAGTTGGTACGAACCGAGACTGGGATGTTGTCACTCCGTATGACGGAGAGGTACCTCTGGGCCCACTCGGTAAGTCATCATCATAATGAGCTCAATGTAACTAAGTAGTTAGTCACGGGATGATGAATTACGGATCGAGTAAAGAGACTTGCCATAACAAGATTGAACAAGGTATCGGGAATACCGACGATCGAATCTCGGGCAAGTACCGTACCGATAGACAAAGGGAATAACATACGGGATTGAGTGAATCCTTGACACAGTGGTTCATCCGATGAAGATCATCGAGGAACACGTGGGAACCAACATGGGTATCCAGATCCCGCTGTTGGTTATTGACCGGAGAGTGGTCTCGGTCATGTCTACGTGTCTCCTGAACCCGTAGGGTCTACACACTTAAGGTTCGGTAACGCTAGGGTCGTAGAGATTAATGCACGTGGAAACCCGAAAGTTGTTCGGAGTCCCGGATGAGATCCAGGACGTCACGAGGAGTTCCGGAATGGTCCGGAGGTAAAGATTGATATATGGAAAGTCCAGTTTCGGCCAACGGGTGATCTCCGGGGGTCACCGGGAGCGTCCCGGGACCACCGGAGGGGCCCCGGGGGTCCACCGGGTGGGGCCACCCATCCCGGTGGGGCCCCTAGGCCGCAAGGGGATGTGTGCAGCCCTCTGGGCTGGCGCACCACAAGGGGGCCCCACCTCCCCATGCGCCTAGGGATAAAACCCTAAGGGGAGGGGGGCCACCACTTGCCTTGGGGGAGGGGGACTCCTCCCTTGGCCGCCGCCCCCTTGCAGATTGGATCTACAGGGGGTCCAGGCGCCCCCCCCTGGCCCCTATATATATGTGGGGGGGGAGAGGGCAGCCGCACCTCAGCCCTGGCGCCTCTCCCCCTCCCGTCACACCTCCCAACTCCTTCGCAGGGCGCCCGGCGTAGCCCTGCTGCAATTTCCACTGCATCCGTCATCACGCCGTCGTGCTGCCGGATCTCTGACGACTTCTCCTCCCCCCTTGCTGGATCAAGAAGGAGGTGACGTTGCTGCACCGTACGTGTGTTGAACGCGGAGGTGCCGTCCGTTCGGCGCTAGATCATCGGTGACGAAGAACGTGAAGAGTACGACTACTTCATCCCCACTTCGTTGAAAGCTTCCGCACGCAATCTTCATAACGGTATGTAGATGCACTCTTAGTTGCTCGTTGCTAGATGTCTCCATAGTTGGATCTTGGTGAAGACGTAGAAATTTTTTGAATTCTGCTACGTTCCCCAACAAAGAGCAGATAGAAAGAAATGCAAACAGACTTCCTATTCTATCTCTAGTCTAGCTATAACTTGAAGGACTCTCCTGGTGCGCCCCTAGCCATATGTCAATGATCGTTAACATGCATATGCACCACTCATCTGTTATACATACTGTCCATAGCATACTATTAGGATCTGCAATGAACGTCACAGTTGAGGTAATTAGTGTCAATGCAGCTCTGAGTACTCATTTGGTTTAACTGAAAGTGAACCCATCAAACAGTTGAGGTAAAATCAAATTGTCAGAAAAGAACCAAGGATAAGTGGATCAAACCTTAACTACCAAGTACTTTCTAGCAATACCTTAGCTACGGATAATACTTGGAGAAGAAGACAATAACACAATCCACGATCGACCAGAATGCAGAAGCTACTTATAGCAGGAACTGAAATTGCACGCAGTGAAACATTGTTAACTGAAGTTTGCAGCAGCTAAACTTCAGTTAACTGTAGCCGTTGTCGAACACTGAACAGGGGAGCCCCTTTTTTTGAAATAGAGAGTTGTATTAATTAAGTAGAGAAAACATAGTTCGTACAATCGCGCAAGGCCACACTCAACACGCAGGTTGGCACTATACCTTGCATAATCCCACTACGCAACTCTCTACGCCCCAACTGGGCAAGACTATGAGCTAACCTATTGTCCCTTCTATCTACTTTGCAAACTCTAACTTCTTTGTTCCCTTTAATGGCTTTGAACTCCTTTGCAATTTCTCCAACTTCCAATCTATCAATAGACAAGATGATGAGCGCCTTCGTCACCGAGCTGCAATCCGTCTCGATGAGTAAGGGTAGATCCGTCCCCGACATTGCCTTCCGTAGTCCTTCTAGGCAAGCCATGGCTTCCGCGCAGTCCGCTCCATAGCACCGCGGTATATAATCCCAAGCTGATAAGATAATTCTTCCATCAGGGTCTCGAATCACAGCGCCCCAGGCTCCACTCCTACTTTCCTCCAGAAAACTTCCATCAACATTGACCTTTGCCCATCCGAGCACCGGCTTTTGCCATCCTTTTTCCTCAGTATTATCATGTTGTTGCACAGTTGGTAATTTAACCATCGGACTTTTCCCTTTTCGATCTATATCGGAAGTTCCGTCCGCAATCAAGCGGAGGTTTACAAGGTAGTTTTGCAGAAAACGAGCAGAATGAGAAATTTTCGCCGAAGATCGCGTCATTTCTATGGTGCCAAACACGCCACTAAAATAGCATAAATTTTTGTTTCATATCTTCACTCACCTTATCTAGCATAAATTCAGGTGGAGGGACTCCTCCCCCGGTGATTCTCAAAAAAATAAAGTTCCCTTCCCGTGTATTTTATTTCATGCTCGGGGGGAGGTTCCATACATCCTTGAGTTGGTGCCACAGGACCCTTGCAAAAGTGCATCGTTGTGTCATATGGAAGCCTGCTTCATCGTCGGCCCTACATACATTACAAATCGGGGTGAGGCCAGGGATGCGTCGAAATCTATTCGTTTGAACCGCCAGTGACTCAGTTGCTAGCTTCCATGTGAAAATACGTACTTTTTGGGGTACATCTATCTTCCAGATGTTATTCCAAATAATGCGATCCCCTGAGGTATTGTGGCTGGACCCAATCACCACAAAATCCTTTTCATCCATGGCTAACCGGTATGCGCTACGAACACTGAAAATTTCGTTTTTTTCGGCTGCCAAGCAATATAATCCTCTTCATCATGATTAGGTAGTTGGATACTCAAAATATCATTTGCATCTTGGCGTGTAAATATACGCTTGATGTAATCTTCCTTCTAAGCGTGACTCTCCTGATCCATGAGGTCCACTATTTTCATGTTTCCTCTCAGGATCCAATTGTCTCTTCATATGCGGACACTATTTCCATTGCAAATGCGTCAAATACATCCTTTGTTAAGGAGTTCCAAACCATGCATGATGCCCTGCCAATCCGGCGACGCATTATGAATAAACATCGTGTCTAGCAGATCAGCCCCATGGTAGTATTTTGCCTTAAGTACTCTCGCGCACAAGCTGTCGGATGTGCAATAAGTCGCCATGCTTGCTTAGCGAGGAGAGCCTAATTAAAAACTTTAAAGTCAATAAATCTCATTCCTCCTTGGATTTTTCGTTTTGTAAGTTTATCCCAACTCAACCAGTGAATATGTCGACGATCTTTATCGTCTCCCCACCAAAAGTCTCTGGTCATTTGCATGAGCTCCTCACAGAGGGTTGCTGAGAACTTGAAAACACTCGTTGCAAAAGTGGGGATCGCTTGGACCACCGATTTAATTAGTGTCTCCTTGTCTCCACTGGAAGAATA
The DNA here is from genome assembly GCA_902687465.1 of Secale cereale. NCBI lineage: Eukaryota > Viridiplantae > Streptophyta > Magnoliopsida > Poales > Poaceae > Secale > Secale cereale. The sequence continues at coordinate 788,294,284 of LR738713.1, read as the reverse complement.
TTTTTCTGTCCAATCATTCATTCTTTTACCGAAAAAGGGTTTTGCCCCCGCTTTGTATTCCAAAGCAACCGACACCGATACAAGGATCACTGGGCGAACAGCACATCAAGCCCAAAAGAAAAAGGAAAAGAAACAAATGCCAACAATGGCAGCTCGACAAAGCATGCATGACCCGCCACCGCTATGCCCTCCAGGCACACACCACCACAACCCGAGGCTTCGAACCGCCGCGTACCAAGCAGCACCTCCAAGAAGGAATGCGACGCCGACGACGCTGCTGCCCAGACATGTCCTAGGGTTTCCCCCGGCACGCGGAGGGAGGAGGGGGATGGATATCACCGACACCCTCCAGGAAGGAATGGTGGCACCCGCAGGTGTCACCGCATCGGAGCCGAAGAACCGGCAAGGATTTCTCCCGCACTCCAAC